>BSDF01000002.1:17291473-17902946 GCA_027925045.1 Hypotaenidia okinawae
TCTGGACGTCCTTGTCCCTTTCTGTACAGGGGAACAAAACAAAACAAGTCAAATTAAACACTGAAGTAAGGTAAGGAAAACTAAATTTCTGCAATGAGATTAGACTTGACTTTTAATACCTGGGTATGAGAGGATTGCATTCTCCTGGGTCCAGAGGATTTATGTCACAATTGGAGTAGTCAAAGGTGCCATTCCACAAGTGTTTTGCCAGCTGGAATGCCACTTTTCTTTGTGCTAAAGTAACTTCCTTTCCATGCCATACATATACTTCACTGCCAAAATCAAACACCAGCACCTATAAACCAAACCAGAAGTTAAGTGTACCCGGATCCTCCAGTTCCCTAGTGCTGCAAGCTGACAGTGCATTGAACACAAACTCCTCCAAATATCTGATTTTTTGCAGTGACATCCACAACCAACACTGTAATCCAAGTAAGGTCAGGGCCTTTTTCCTTTATCTTTTAGATTCTCTCCCCATCCCAGTGGGGGGATGGTGAGCAAAGAGCTGTGTGGTTGTTTTAGCTGCCTGACAGGTTAAACCATGACATTGATTCACTAGCAGATTAGAGAGCTCTTATTACTAAAACCAGCAGCTTTTCAGAAACACAGAAGGCACAGTTTTCAATGAGCCTTTCCACAGGCATTTGCAGTTAGTGAAAATCGTTATCAGCTCTATGTTCCTGCACTTATCAAAGGAGCACTAAGTGGCACTGTACCTCTTTTGGTTGTAGCAGGGTACATTTTGGCACCTTTCCCCAGTAGTCATCCTCAGGAATGAGTTTATCCTCTACAAGGCGGTAAATGCAATTTGTTTCTATTATTGCAGCTTCATACATCTCATCTTCTTCGGGACTTCCAGCAGCTTAAGGAAAAGATTATAAAAAATAATAAATTTTAACATCCAGCTACCTTTACTATGTAGAACAGGCTTAACTATTTTACTATAATCAAACATCTGATACCGTACGAACACTTACACTGATAGTTTGTCTGTCCACCAAGGAGTTTCCAGAAATCTTTGGCTGCATGGGTATGGGTATTTATTCCTTCTTCTATAGTCTGTATATAAGAAGCTCTACAGCCAAGTTCCCTCTTCGTCTGAATTAGAGTTGCAAGTTCTGAGGCCTAGGACATGAACAGTTGACTGAACAGGATTGCTTAAGTCTTTGGAATACTTGTGCATATCTTGTGCATGGAGAAGGCAAAAGTAGATAGAATATTATAAAGCAAAGAGCAGGAGAAATTATTGTAATTATTATTTGTTGCACTAAGTAAACAGACACTTGACAATATGTTACAGCAATACATTCATTCTTTCAGCTGCTTTAAAACAAGGCTTGATCTTAACGAACATAGGAATAAAAAGGACATCCTGCAATTCAGATGATTTTTGTCTGAGTGAAAATCTGTTTCCTGAGGATATCCTCTTCTCTCTTGCAGCCTCACAACCCGCGTACTTGTGTTAGCTTTCATTCACTGCACAGGCTAAAACATATCTGCAGGAATCCTTCATATCTACCTGCCACTATCAGTTACATGCCACTTTTGGAGACAATTGGCACAAAGGCTCAATGACATCAAATAAACTATGCTGTGACAGTTGTAAAAATTAATAATAAAAACCCCAACTAGTACTGACCTTTGCTTTTTCTATGACATTTGCAAACTCTCCTACCCATAAGAAACATAAATGTGGAGTTAACAACAGGAAACAGTCTCCGCTGTTCAGAGACGAGGCCCTTGGTTCAACTAATCTTGTTTGAACATGTCTTCTTCCTAAAAACAAAACAAAGCTAATTATATTCCTTTGACTACTGCTATCAAATGCCAAATCTAGTTTGTTTTGAATGAAATACAAACAATCCCAGCACATTTAGCAAAATATATGGAAACAGAATATTAAAAAAGAATTAAAAGACTGCTACTGTGGAAAAAGGATTTACTCACAGGAAGCAAAAAACCTCGCTGCCTCCTATCAGCTATTATTTCTATTATTTCCTGTTCTTGCTTTAACAACTTTGTGTCCTTCTGGAAAGAAATTAATTAATTAAACGGCAGTCAGCAGCCAAAGTCCAGAATCCTTTACATCTATGTAAGTAAAACTAAGGTATAGTTTCTGTAGGCAGGAAAAAGTTTTAAGAATTTTACTTTGTCAAAAAGTATCTTTTATTTTACAGAATCAGATACACTCCTATATTCCCTGTACGGGAAAGTGGAGCAAGAACACGGTCATGTCTCTTCCAAGTTACACTGAGCCCTGGAAGAACAGGATAGTTCAAAAATTTCTACAGGAGATGGCTACAGTTTGTGAAACATACTGTTCTAACCTTGGAAAACACACACCAGTGGCCACAATGTAAATCTATTTGTAAGGTTTTGCATTTATGACACAGTTCTCACTCTTTTAGGACATAAATCTCGAGCTGGAGATCTAGAACAAGCTAAGCATCCAACTGTGGTAGCAACTCCAGTATGTTAAAATGAGCCTATGCTGAATGGAAAGTAAAAGCAGTTCCAGCATACCTTTAATCTGCAGCAGCATTAGCTTCTTGTATGGCACAGCACTGTTGTTAGAGTTTTGCTCTGTTAGATTAACACTTCGCAGGCTAACATTGCTGAAGTTCTCTTTGCTTGCCAAGCCAGCAAGTGCTACTTCTGAGAAATTTGAATTTGTAGACACTTATACGTAGAAGAGTTGGAGAAAAAACAGAGAAGAAAACAAAACAAAAAAAAAGAGACAGAATTATAAAGAAATTTGTTGTTCCATTAAAAAGAAAACAGTCCATTATTTCTCCTTCTCAACAGCAAAACCAGGTTGAACTCACAATAACTGCTAGCCCAAAAGCTTTGTGGGTTTAGTTGTATCTTAGTTTCTAGATATCATCCAAGAGAAAACTGTCAGTGTCAGAATCATGTTACTTGGCAGAAATACCAGCTTTGCTAGGAAACACATCTTACCCAATGTTTTGTTAAGTACTTTATAGACAGATCTGCAGTACCTTATAACTGATTAAAGATAAAGGACAGCAGAGTAGGCAAGGCTAATTAACTGAAGTTCTCTTCAAATTTGTCCAAGCGAGTGTGATGCAACAGCCATTTACATTTCAAAGTCTGAGTCATGCTTTACTGTAAACTTAAAGCTGAAATTCTTGGCTCCTTTTGCTTATTTTTCAACCAAAGACAAAGCGCTTTATACATTTAGAACTCAGGGAAATGCTTCTCATCACCTGGCATACAATTACTGTTTTCAGCAATACATACAACGTTTACAGATGATCTCCCCTATTCAAATGTGGTAAGGAAAACCTGTACATTAAGTGGGAAAAGTGGCTTGATAAATCGTTAAAATTTTTACAACAATGTCTCTTACTGCCTGCCTCGTCCTCAGAAGAAAGCAAGCAAAACTCAAAGCCCTGCCACGGAGCATGGATCCTTTATGGAAAATAGTATTTTGGAGTCAAGAAAGCTAATTCCAGTTTCTAAGAGAAACCTAAGACCCTGAATTAAAGCCAGTGTACCTTAGCAGCAGTTTATTTCTTCTTACCAGATCTCTGCCCCCAGCATAACATAACGCTAGATCTGCATTCCCTGGTCTCCTGTGCTCACCCTGCAGACACAGTGGCACTGGCACTCTCTCCCTCTCTCTCTGCACAAACTGCGAAAAAAAATTAATTAAATCTATGCACAGGAGCTGGCTGCAGGTACCTTTCCCTGAGGAACTCACAGGTGCCCTTCTCTCACATCTTCCCAGACCGTTTACATTCAACGTTGATCAATTTATTGCCTCTCAGATAATACATCCCAGTCCTTTGGTTGTGGTTTTGTTTCGGTTTTAAGGAAAATAACAAGACAGTGTCACGTACAAGTCATCCCATTAGCTTACTTTTTTCTACTTTCATTCGCTTTGACTCCATGAAGGCAACATTCAGTCTCTGCTCAGTATATTCATGAAGAATATCTTCTCTTGCTGCCAGCAGTTTCAGGGGGTTTCTAGAGGACTGGACTCTGCGCGTGGGCCTAACTGCACGTTTGTGCTCTGCTACTGAAGATATTAACCTGAAAAACAAGCAGAGTTTATAATCATTAGTTCATTTTTCTACTCAGAGTAATCTACTGACAGGAGATGTACTGGGATTTTGGGTGTGATATTTGTTAGGAAGTCACTGTCAGTTCCTTGATTCAGGCAGGACAGTGATTTCAGAGGTGAGCAGAGGAAATGGACATGCCCAGTACTAAGATACCACAAGATGGCTTGAAGATGAACGTTTTGACTACTGCCCTTATGTCCGCATTCAAAACAATCTGGGAAAAAGACCAAGTCTTACTTTGGTGCATAAGGATCGAAGATGGCATCAAAGTCCTCATCAAGGTCCAAAGGCACTGAGGAGGAAGGGAAATCCACATGGCGATAAAATTTGGAAAATGTTTCATCATCATCCAGCTTCATCACCTCTTTCACAGATTTCCCTGTAACTGTCAGCACTGTCTCTTGCATCCCAGCAACTGCAGGAATAAAACACCTCACCTAAAATAATCATACTTGATTTTCTCACCCTATAACAGATAAATATGGCTTGTTAGTTTTTGGGGTGGTTTTTTTGTGTGTGTGGTGGTGGGTTGTTTGGTTTTTTGGTTGGTTTTAAAGTGATTGAATTTCAAGGAGAGATGACAGAAAAGTCTGTTGGAAAAGAATTATAAACAAGAAGTGTAACTGATACTCACATACAACATTATTACAAAACAGTAATACTCACATACAACATTATTTATTACAAAAAAATGAGGTGTTTTGGTAGGATGATAGAAGCATTTTACGGTCTTCGATAGTCTGTCTTGCCTCCAACCACATCATTTCTTCTTTTGAAAAGATTTACTAGAACTACAAGTGGAAAAGTCACTACTTCAGACTAGTGAGTATGGCTCACTCATTATCTTGAGCTAGTGCCTCCTCTGCTGGAGTGTGAATACTTTTCAATTGGTATTTGACACCCTACAAGTTACAAGAAATTTTTCTCTTACAGATGGAGGACAGACATATTAGATGGAACTAGAGAACTCTAAACAGCTTCAGAAGTAGTCAACAAGCTTTACAAGGAAGCCTCACATGCTGCTACAGAGAGCCAGTTTTCAAAAAATCAGTAAGGTGAATGAGCAGCTTCATGTCTTGAGTTTAACAAGGTTAAACTACATTTAAAGCTGTTTCACTGCATATGATGATACAGTTCAGACCAGCTGTAAGGTTTTAAGAAAACAGCGTAATGCTTGTTTGTTAAAATTTATCGAGGATTGCATCACAAAAATAAACTGTGATGAGCAAGCGCAGCCTGAACAAAGAAATATTCTGCTTCTGTTATCAGGTATTTTAACTAAGAGGTAGTTAAAGTGACTTACTGAAGTTGGACAGTGGATACATTGCCACCTTTTGTAATTTTACCAACCTTTGTTATTTAGCCTTCCCAAGAATGACTCCAACTTGTCAAGCTTCATATCTGATTCCAATTGCATATCAGGCCTGGCTTCAATTTCTAAGCAAACCAGAGAGTAGAATTTGTTAATTGACAGGAAGTAAAAAAGCCTGAATGCGTTTCAGCCATTTTTATTCCTTACCTTCCAAGGGCTTTGTAACTGGAGTGGTGGACTTCTGCCGGTTACTGAAAGGGGATGCTACTGGTGTTAGCGCACTTGGAGACGCCAGGCCTGCACGAGAACAGAGAACACGGGTCATGCAGTCAGAGGTCAGCCCGTGTTTCCAACGATGACCAGGGAAGCGATTTAGGGAAAGCAGACAAACCAGGCCACCTCCTACAGTCCTTCATACTTCCCCAGCCTCCACAGCTGCTGTTTAGGGATTGGAGAACATATGGCTCTGTCTGCTCCTCAGAAACTGTATCGTTCACAAGGGCAAAGTTTTGTTTCCAAGTGTCTGCAAGCAATCTAATACAAGACACATGCTTTTTCTTGAATACAGTAGTCATTTTGCTCAATTTAAAGGTAACAGCAGTTCCCTTGGTCTACATCCTGGACTCCAGTTCTACAACAAGCCAGAGTTTAAAAACATGCAACTCTTCTGAACTAAAAGATATGGTTAGCAAGGAAATCGTCAAGTACTTGATTGTCATCTTCACAACCACCAACCCCTCACCCTGCTTTTTTAATGTAAATCCATCTCTATTAATACACAGCAGGCTGCAGCTGACCTGTGAACGCTGTGCTTGGATTAAGCAGTAGTTCTAAGGGTCTGCTGCATTTTTAAGAACACATGGAAATGGAAGTCAGAGTCCCCACCATATCAAGCACTACTCCCTCCTTTTGTTATATGCTCCTTTAGTAACTACCATTGAGCAATTCATTCTGAACCCAGTGGATAAAATAGTGTTTTTACTTCTTTTCAGGTGAATTGCTGTGCCTCTAGGAAGAGAGACGTCACACTGTAGGTTTTGTGGGTTTTATTAAGTAGGAAAGCATACTGAAGCAAAGAATCACACTTATGTCCTCTTGTTGCCTAGATTTTCAGTAAACGGGGAAACTGACATTTAAAGTTTCCTCTAATATCTATTTTCCACTTAGCCACAGCTAGCTAATTGCTGAGCCACAGAAGTTTAAGCCTTTAGTTATTTTGATCAGACTAAACCAATATCGTGCTGGGAGAATGCATGCTAATCACATTTCCACTATCCTTACTGCAACTCCTAGCAAGTCATAGTTGTCAGACACCAAGACAGATTTAGAATGTAATCGAGTAGCTTCACCACAAAGAATGTTTTCCCCTGTTACTTAAGAGACTCAGAATTCCAGCAGGTTTTAAGTTAACCAGTAAAGCCTTCATCAAGATGTACTTGAGAGGACACAGCTCTTAAGCAGCTCTCCCAGGACTTAATCCACAAGACTGCACTGAGAACCGCTTCAGATGTTAGTAAAGGATCACCTTCCAATTGGGACTGAAAAATTTTCAGCCATAAGAAGCAATTAAATACAGCATCTGTGCACATATATATATAACAAGGATTTAATTTTGCATTGCTTTCTCATCATCTCCTAAATTAAAAATCATCATGATAATTTATTCTTTTATGCAACAAAAATAGCACACATCTGAATAAAATCCACTTGGGCTACTTTTATTGATGCCACTGTCACTGCTTTGCTTCTCTGAAAGAATGATCACAGCACCCAAAGAGATCCTTCTAAGGTACTTTTCCTGTTAAGATGATCACCTTCTACTCCTTTCCAAAGACAGTGGATATTTGGCAAAAGACCCAAGAAGCAATCTATGGACAACTGAACACTTTTTCTTGGAGACCTTCAGAAAGAGGTTAGCCTTTGAATGGGGACCACTGGTGTTTCTAGCAGTGAAACAATGTAAGCAGCAGCTAAAACATGTTACTAATAAATGTAATTCCTAATACCATGTTTGTGATTATTTGCAACAGAACCTGGCTGAGCTTGCAAATGGAGTCACTCCCTGTTGCAGTGCTGCCTTCACCCCACAATTATTTTTTTGGCAGTTGTCATTTAACTCAAGGATCACTGCTGTTGAATTTAACAGCAGTTCTTGTAACAAAATAAAATTTAGTATTCATTAAGCACAAGAGATCAGTTTAGGTGCTGCTTTCCCAAAGTTATTGCCATTCCAGGCACACTGCACGAACAGCTACATTTCTGTCTACCACATATGGCCTTCAGAAACTTCTGTCCACTTCAGAAGAATGACTGCATCTGGAAACTGTGACTGAATTCAAGAGATCCCAAAAACATCAGTACTGCTCCCCTGTCATTTCTACTCCCTGGTTCTATGCAGAAATCCGTTCAGTGATTTCTTCAGCCAAACACAACACTTCAAGTTGTCCAAAAGAGCATCCATAAAATCCACACATGTTTGCAAAATACTCCCAGGGATCCTAGGAGTGGAGGAAGTGCCAGCAATAGCAAGAACTAGATTTCACAACTTTCCTCGAGACAGTGCAACTGGGTTTTCACAGGAACAGTAAAAGAAGAATAATCTGACTGTGTGCTCTTGGTTGTATCAGAAGGAAGTGAGAAACATATGGCCATTCAAGTGATTGGTTACCACCAGGCAGAGCCCAGTAATAACTGGATGGTACTGCAACAGTGCAGAACAAAATGGATCAATACCAACAGCCACAAGATGCTACAGTGAACACCCTCATAGCATGATATTCAGTTGAAGATAAACAGTCCTCCTCATGGTAAACATGGATACTGTGTCTGCATAGCTTTAGCTCGAGTTTATTTTGACTAGACAGATAAGCAGTGGCTTATTTATATTAAGATCATTTCATCACTGACCTTTTTTTACCATTCGTCCAGCTACAGTGAACTGTGTGGAGTCATTGGCTGCTCCTTTACCCTTGGACTTCCAGGCTTCTTCTCGAGCTGTAATCAGGTGTTTCCTTTCTTCAATGGTCATCTGACTCTCCTGGTTATCTGTCATTCTCTGCTTTTTTGGGGAAAAGAGAAAGAGATGTTTGAAAAAATAGATAATCTAACCAGGATATAGCAAAGGACTGGCTGAGCATTTCAACTGCTAGCTGTAGAGGGAAGAGAACAAGATAACCAGCTACTAAAGGAAAATCACAGACACAGCTTAGTGACCCTGACAAGCTTCTATGTCTTGCTGCCCCTCACACGGTGAAAGTAAGGTTTTGGTGTGAGCTCTTTGACCTTTTCTTGAAACTAACAGCCAAGGCAAATGGCTTTAAGCAAAGCAAACAATATACTCTGCATATGACAATCTTCCAGACCTTGTTCCTTTGAAGCACAGCTTGCTACACTACTGAGATCACTAAGCTGACTTTCAGCAGATGTTTTCAAGTGTGCAAATCTGCAGGTGGCACAGGGAATAACAATAAGGAAGTGAAACTTGTGTTTGCGATTTCTCAATCACTCTCATAGAGTAACTGGATTCTCCAGGCAGGATTAGCAGCCTTATCTCTCTGGAGGCTGATGACTTTAGTTCCTATGTCATGTGGGCTATTGAATATTTTTCCAATGACTGTGATCATCTTTTTTTATAGGTCACCCTCAGCTCTCCTCACTTGCTTTAGAGGGTGGGAGCCAAGAGCTTGAGTGGCTTGAGTGATTAGGAGCAGCTAGGAGCATTAAGATACTTAGCTCTACTAACACAAAGGATTGATGAGGGTAGTTAAAAAGGAAAGAAACAGAATTTGCATACTCTGCTGTAGCTAGGTCAGGCCAAAGAAATATTGCTTCAATGCACTTATCTTAAAAAACAAAGTAGCAACATTTTGAGAATGATACTGCACAGAAATAAAGTACAGAAGTATTTTTAGTGCATGGGACTGTCAGCTCTGGAATTACTTCCATGAAAATCTCCAGCTTTATCACAGCTCTAGCTCATACAGCCACAGAGGGGAAATGAAAAAGGACCCAAAAACCTGTGAACATAAACATTGTTCTCTGGTTCGAGATACAAGGCAGAGATATATGCCCAGATATTCCTATTTATTTCTTTTCTTAAAATCAAACAGAATAAATAAAGCAGTCACTTTTATACAAAACTCCCGTGACTGCAGAGGACATACTGAAATAGAGATTTTTATAGCCTTCCATATTTACCAGGAACAGTATATCCATCAGCTAGAAGAGTAAAGGCAAACCAAGAAGTGGCTTGTACATGGACCAGGACATGAAAGCCTTCCAAACCTTCCTCTGCCTCCAATGTACCTCTGCAGCCCTCTGTGGTAACACTTGCTCTCTATTTATTAGGAAGATAGCTGGGCAGCCCAACACTATGACTTCAAGTCATGATAATCAATATAAACCCCTCTGAATGTTCAACAGAAATAACAAGATGCAAGTCTATTGCTTCCTCTTCTCTGTAAGCATTTGAATGCTTTAAATAAAATATTCTGGAAGTAACCTCTTTCCACTTCCCCCAATCTCTACCCATTCCAGTATCTGAAGCACAGACACCTCCAGCATGAACAGCTGGTAGGAAAAAAATCCCAGAGCAAGATACTAAAGGAGATCTTGGTAGGAAATTGATACATACATTGAAACCACAAGTGAAATTTCATACACAAAACAAATACTTTGAGGCTGCTGACTTCCACTGTAATTTGAGGGGAAGTATGGGAGTGGCAGAGTCATATGGATTCTTTCATATGTATTGTTTACATTTTCTTAGAATGACAGGGGGCTTGACTTTGAATTTTGTCGCCAGCAAATACCTGAAGAAACTAGTTAACTAGTTACCTAAGTATTTCTAACCAGAAAAGAGGCATGCAGTGATCTGAAGCTCCAGAGCATGCTGAGCTACTGGAAATGCTGAAGAGACAGTCCTGGAACCCACATATGTTAATCACTACACATATACATTGTAAGAAAGATCACAAGCAATCCTGGACCCCTGTCATAGGACAAAAGAGAGTAACTGTCTACTGGTAGAAGCAAAGGTTTTGGGGTGGTTGGGTTTTTTAAATGGAAGATTTCAAACTGCTCCTTTGGAAAAAACACCCCTAAGTTCCTAAAATCAAAGATAAATCAGACTAGATGTGTATGTTACAAGACTCAGAGCTACTAAATAAATTAACTAAAAATATGGTAAAGGTGAATAGACACCAAGCCTTCCTTAACCCCTTAAAGTTGCTATAACATGTGATGTTTAAAAGAAGACTGATTTTCTATAGCTGGAAAACTAACATGAATCAACACAGCTGTCAAAAGGAACTTCAGAACAAATACACCTGGTAACTGGAGGTAGTTTAGAAAGCTTTCACAGTTGCCAAAATTGTCAGCATTTATGGAGGAATGAGCTGGTCAAAGCATGTTCTGTTTGGAAGAAAATATGTCAAGACAAGTAAAATTTGACAAGGTTTTAGGCACAAAATTTCTTTCCAAGTAAAAAAAGAAATTAAGATACAAAAGAAGAATTAAATGTATAGCTGTGACATTTTGATAAGGGGAACTAAAGACCAAAATAAAAAGCCAAAACAGGAATTATTTTAGTGTGTCAGGAATAAAGAAAAGCTTAGGAAGGCAACATATCCAATGCTATTTTTCCATTAAACAAGAAAAGGGTTAGAGCAAATAAATTAGTCATGAAAAATACCTCCATGTGTTCATTGATACCTCGTTTCAAATGATGAGGTCTTAAGATGAAGTGAAACAGAAAAAAAGATCAAGAGAATTGGCACCCAGCAACATGAAATAACTGAAAGCAGTGACCTAAAAATCCCCCCTTTGAAAATGGGAAAACATGTAGGACTGTTAAAAGCTCACATGGGGACAACATTTAGGAGAAACAGAACTAAAGCAGGCACAGGTCACACAAGCTGTGTGTTGTTCCAGACACTCATGGGAAGACTGCTGTAAGACAATCAATAAAGAATTAAAGCACAGACGCATAATTAATGCCATTCCACCTGGCATTATGGAAAACAGGTTTAATCAAAATGGTAAGTTTGATGAGATCAAGTATGATTAAATATGTTAACATAGTTACCTCTGATTTCTTTAATATATTTGACTTAATCACAGATGACATTCTGAGGTTTTCTGAGCAACATAAAAATATTTGCTCAGCTTACAGGCTACAAACTGGTCAAGTGACTGAAAAATTATTTCTGAATAGAAAAGAGGCAGTCAGTGATCTGATCCATGCCAACTTCCATCAAAATTTCTTCACACACATGGAAAAGAGAGAGTTCTGCTGAGAAGGCCCTCAGGATGGCACCAACATACAGAACTGATGAAAGTAATGAAATCATCACATAGATGGGTACAAAAAAAAAAAAGTTATCAGAAAAAAACCTGGTAAACCAGGCTTGTAAGAGAAATGTGTACTTGAAAAGGAAAACAGCAAAACCCAGTCAGTTCGGAAGACAGAGAAAGGGAAAAATTCCCACAGAGCAGTTGTTCTAACAGATAATCTGTACTGCAATAGCTCATCCATTCCCAGCCTCTGCAGTTCTACCCAGGGTGCTGACAGTTTTGAAAGGTTTCAGTAAAGTGCTGAAATAGTTTTTCAAGATTTGGAAAAAACCTACTGCAGATTAAATCTGATAAGTATTTATTTTTAACTGAAGAGAGAGTTAAGAGTTAAGTTTTACTGAGCGAGAATAATTACTTAATACTGCAGGGAATTTTCTGTATGTTGACAGTTTAAAGACTCTGTTTTTCTAAAAGATCTGCTTTAAGCCTGAAAAGGAATTATAGGCTCAGTTATAGACTCAATGTAAGAAACATCTAGGCAGTGCTCCATCTTGTACCCTGTAATTTTCCAGATCAAGCAGTGTCCCCTCTAGGTCACAAGAAGACAGAGTGGGCTGTTAGCCTCTGTTGTTTGGGGGTCATCTTTGGTTTTTAATACAAGAAATAAAGAGAATTCAGGATTTTCTCTGTTGAAGGATCAAGACCGCCTTTACCTGGGAGAGTCCAAACCAAGAGTGAACACAAAACCCTGTAGTTTTCAAAAGAGAGATCCACTAAAAAACAATATTATAATTCTATAAAAGAAGAATCCATAAAGTATCTATTTCTTTTTTAGTTCTAATTCAGGCTTCTAAGACAAAAAAAAAAAAGCACAAGAAAAATCTAAACAGCTGTACAAGTATGGAAGAGTTTCTGCATTGTTTTCCCCTGCTACTTCATATGGATCTTGTCATAAGGAGTCCAAAAGCACAGCTTTCTGCTCAGAAGTGGTTTGAGCAAAATGGAAAATACTCAACTCGTGCTTGGTTGAAAACCAAAACGTTTAATTGTGCCAGGAAAAAGCCTAAACAAATCTGTATGCACCTTGATACTATGCTAAAAGGAAGGAATTATAAGAGGGCAGGATGTAGCTCGCCCCAGTCAATGGGGAAACGAAACCTGTTTGGGTGTTTTCCTTTTAAGATAGATGGGATGAACAGCCCATTGAAGGGCTTCCTCTCACTACCCGAGGGGTATTACTTTATTAAATGAGGCTGTATCTTCTAGATACATAGAGCTGGTGTCACAACAAAATTAATAGTTTACTTGAAGAGCAATAAAGCTATATTAAATCAGGAGCTTACACTTAAGACAGTTCAGTGACTAGCCTCAAATCTAAGTTTTAATTAAAAGCATTTCAGAGCAAAAGTTCATCCTCAACAAACAGCTATGAAAGTGAACATGGAAACTGCAAATATCAAGTCAGAATATTTATCATAGTTCCAGTAGCCTCTGCCATAACTATCATCCACTGTTCTAGCAGCGACCATCTGCTCCTTGGGATTCCTCACTATCAGGCATGCTGGCCAGAACGCTCTTCACATGCGACATACGCTGTATTTTGTGAGGGAATGAAGAACCCAATGGATTCCTTGTAGTATTACAGACACAGATCTGAACAGGGAGCCAAGGGACAGGAGGTATAATAAAGCAGATATAGATTTCCATAGATGTACTGAGACCTTCTAGTGAACTCTCCTTGTTTTCTCTTGTTTTTTATTCGATTTGTTTCTTTGCCTTCGCTTATCTTAAAACCCCTGATCATGTGCAATGGGTACTGTTTTCTCAAATCAAGATTCAGCATTCTACTTTGGCTGAAAGACACCTTCGTTACATGGCTCTAGCTGACAAAAGTTTCTATTTCTCATCATCTGTTAATTCTTCATAACTAAGTTCTTAGAATTGCTTATGAGGGAATTGCAGAGGCATGGACAAGATTTTGAAGAACACTTCACATGAAGTTTCTCTAACGTTTACTGGAAACACTGCAGAACTCCATTCCCAAACACACACACACAGTTAACTGTTGCCTGAATGTAATTTTCTCAGTCCTCCCTCCGATAATTAAATAGGAAATTTGTATAGCATTTCACCTTCCATCTCCAAGGATGATGTTCATCAGAAATCAGAGAGCTTGACTTTTTCAAACTAGTACTACAGACCTTAAAGGAAGAGAGGGAGAGAAGCAGGAAGATGGGACAGTCAGAGAACAGAAGTAGGGTGTGCCACGACAAAAATCTTCAGACAGGGACCAGGGAAAACCACTATAGGAAAGTCACCTCCAAGCAAAAGCAGCTTGTTTTTTCACAGTCAGTAAGTTAGATGATTTTATGTCTTACATTGTATAAGCGCATTGCTTACGGAGAAGTCAGGGTACACAGTATTTTATTCTAAACTAAATGCTGTGCAGTTACATATTGCTCCTTCTATATACTGTTTATAACAGTTTGACAGTTTTCAGTGTTAAAATGAATGCAACATCTCCTTCATTTACTTTCTCACCTATACAGTCTAACAGACACAGAGTTTTTAGAAAAGCAACCCTTAAGAGAAATACTAGCAGAGTGCATATTGGAGAAGAGTAAACAACATAGTGGCATAATACTGTGTTTCTTTAAAGCAGCATTTACTAAGCTGGTTAATCAGTTGAGAGGCTTATTAATTTCCTATCCAAAAAAAACCCCCACAAAACAAAACCACAAAACCTGTCAAAATGGGCTTACATTAAATTGTTGAGCATTTAAATCGTGCAGACTTTTGCTCACCTGATTAATAGGTAGGAAAGGATGAAATTTATGGAGAGCAGGTATAACGGGAGAGTAAGTAGAAGCAAATACAGGTTCCTATGACATGGGCAGAGAAGCAAAGCAAAGGAATTAGAAAAGAACTGGACTATCAGAAATGAAGATGGGGGAAAAAAACTCATCTTCCCCTAATTTCTTAAAATTATGTAAATCTGAATCTTTTAGTTTTATAGAATTTTTTTTCTTATATGAAAGCCAGAAATCAAAAATGTTGTCATAATACAACAGCATGTTTATCAAAGCCACTCCATGCAGGAATCAAAGAAGTTAGTAACAATATCACAGCAACTCTACACAAAACCAAACAGCACAGCCAGAAGATACACTTCTCTTATGCTGATAATTTTTAGATCTGTGTTTCATGCACCATTAAATTGATGAATCATGTCAACCACAATGTGAATAATTCTGCTGCAAGTCTAATCAGACCCTGCTAAATAAGCAAGCCATCTATTTTCTGGATGAACGGAAGGAATGTGCACTAAACCAGGGATACTCAAAAGCCATCTGGAGGGACTCGCTAAACCCACAGCACTCTGCAAAGGTGAGTTCACCATTCTAAACAAAGGCAATAGCCCCTGCCTCATAGCTGGGCTTACCCAAAGCTGATTAGCCATGGCTTTATCGACTGCAATTCTTCCTTTCGATAGGTTAAAGCAAATATGGAACACTGCACGGAACATGGGTAACTGCAGCTCATTAGAATGGCTCAAAATGAAGCCTAATCATCAGTGCCAGCTTCAGTTAGAACTACATGAGTATTGAGTGAATGCCATATATGACATGGATAAAACTATTATCACAGCAAGAGAATAATGTTTTGCCTAAAGGTCACTTTTTAAGGGCTCCCTTCAGGAATTTTACACGCTTCATCTGTGAGTAATTCTGAATTGACTGTTCAGCCCTAGCCTTTAACACCAGTGCTGAGCTGCAATTTGAACTTGCTATAAGAATTAAGTGCATTTCAAATGTCATTCACTGCTTTAATGTGACTGCAATGCAGCTGGTAATCACATTAATCAGGGTCTCTTAAAAATGGCTGACTATAAAACAGGAATTTTCACCCTAGTAAATCTTGCTATTTTGATCCAAAGGAAAGATTTCAAAGTTAGCTAATTTTTCTACCCAAGAAACAAACCAGCAAACTGAAGTCTTTCATCCAATTTAAGATGATGGATACAAACATGCTAAAGGCAAAATATTTTTCTCAAATAAAAGGGATTTTTTTTTCCAGTAAGACATTCCTTAGTGTACAGTTGTTCCCCTGATATTAAGATCCATTTGAATCGTCCAAGTATGTTTTACCATACACATGTATAATTTAAGAAGTCTCTCAGATTCCAACAAATTTTCCTCATATGCTCAGCAATCATCAAAACAGATGCTGGACCTCCAAGTAAATCTCATTTCCCCCTCAACTCTATCTCCTTCAGTTAATGCCTTATTCCCCTTTTTCCCTATTTGAAGTTGCTCTGTCAGTTTTTCCATTAATTTTATCTTTTTTCTACAGTTTTACCCACTTATAAATGGCTCTAACATATTTGGAGAAATAATCTCATCGCGCAGACTATGCAGAAGCATTTTGACTAGAGGTGATCAAGCAGCATTATTTAACGTCATTATTCTATTAAGAGTATAAGTCTTTCAACTTTTGTTGTTTATAACAAATCTAAACGTACTTTAGCAAGTTCTGGTTTATACAGTTACGCTTCAGTAACGAAATCTCCAGAACAAGTTAGATAACCTTTTAAAAGACAGGCACACACAAAAGAAAACCTAAAAAGGTGCCTGACTACAGGAGTGATACCGCAGCTAAAACCTTCAGGCAATATTGTGAACCAGCCGGGCATGACAGACGTTTACACACCCTTGCCGTCACTGCACGACTGCCCCGTGTGGAAACTGTATTTTAACTAGCTGAAAACGCAGTAATCAATACATTTCCTGCATTTCTATCACAAGCCAGCAACTGAAAGTACTAAGATTCTGAGGTACATTGCGGTCTCAAAGCTCTTCTACAAATAGAGACTTTGGTGGCACACTGCTTTTCATGGTCCTCAACGGATAATAACCATCACATTAATTATCAATAACTATTTCCAGATTTAAGGGCAGCTGACATGGTGCATTGTAAGCAGTGTGGTGAGCTTAGCTGAACTGTGCATTATTTATCGTGCATCACATAATGAATCAGCATCACAAATACCCATACAGTTCAGGGAGTTGTGTATCTAATAACGCTAACGGTTTTTTCCTATACATCCAAGACTACACCCTTTGGCAGACATGCAAATGCTTTCATTTAGGCTGTAAATAGCCAGGAGCTGACACGAACCAAGAGAGTGGGTGACCCAATGTCACAGAATCTCCTACTGCTAGCATAGCCACATCAAAGCCTGTACCCTTCAAGCACTTCACGCTCTCTTACTTGCTTTAAAAGCCTAGCTTGTGCTATGCTGAGTGGAGTTGCTGCACGCAGCAGGGAGGATATGGGTGCTGAGGAGTCAGAAGAGAGAACAAAGGTTTTGTCTCTGCCTAAATCTTGGCAGCTGCTTAAAGCTTTTTCTCAACTCCATTGTCTTTAGCTGGAGTACATTTGTTATCTGATCTCAACAGTTGTCATTTTGGAGACCAGCCTGTTAAAAATGTGACCACAATTTTTCTTTACTCTGAAACTGTTTATGCTTTAGGACATCTTTCAAACAAGCAACTGGATTTTTGAGTAAATCCGCAGGGCAAAACCAAAACAAAACCCATAAACTCAACTGCAAAAAAACCAGCTTTCTTGTTTTCCCATCCAGTTAACACACAATCATTGACGAGTCACATGTTCAGGGACAGATTTATCCTCAATGACAGACTGTGTGTTAACTCCTTACAGATAGAAAAGGAGACTTTTTGATATTCTTTGTCTGTACTATTTGTACTATTTAACAGAAATAGTATTTTCCCAACTAAAGAACTGGATCCGAAGACTGGATATGAGGAAGAAATTCTTCACTATGAGGGTGGTGAGGCACTGGAACAGGTTGCCCAGGGAGGTGGTGGATGGCACCTTCCTGGAGGTGTTCAAGGCCAGGTTGGATGGGGTCTTGAGCAGCCTGGTCTAGGGAGAGATGTCCCTGCCCATGGCAGAAGGTTGGTCCCATCCAGCCCAAACCATTCTGTGATTCTATGACCATTGTCCCCACTAGTTAAATTTATAACACAAATTTTATCTTCACTTGTGTGTGAAAATACTCACCCAAAACCTAAAGGCTATTTTAACTGACATTCATTTTCAGAATGCCAGGCTCAGAAGGGGAGTAGCCCACATCAGCCTGCAGTCTGAACCAGCAGTCCATTTTGAAGCAAATCTCCAGCCTCACCTTCACTTTCTTTGGTTCACACTACTGAATGCAAAGACCCTTTCAGATGAAACTAAACCCTGAAGCGCACTCCGTGATCCCCATGTAACACCATGGCTGCTGAGGGCAGTCAGACCACAGGAGCTTATCAAATTTAGCCTGAAGCAAACCAAGCAAGTATGGTGTGACAACAGGTCCTTCCACCTTAGTCCTGCTGGGCACCCCAACCGACTCACTTACAGACACAGCCACAGTGTGCTAACAATGTGGACTTCCCTTTCCCCTAGACCTTTCTACCCATCTCCCACTCTGCTCACTAACACTGACAAGACAGATAAAATCTTTGTCCAGGTGGTTCTGGCTATTCACAAACACCAAGGATCATTAGAGATCACCAAAAGCCAAATGGCTCATGAGTGCTCTGTTAGGTGCATCTCCTCAGTGTTTCTAGGATCCAAATTTACTGCTCAAAAAATTGTATTCACAGAGAGAACACAGCTTTAGGAATCTGAAATCTTTACAAGCTCACCCATACTTAAGAAAAGACATGAACTTAAAGTCTTAAGCCAATTGCATTGGGGGGAAAAAGGCTTACGTCATTCTACCTCTGAACATTTCAGAAGCCTCACAGTCGTACTTAGCAGTTCACAGTCTGCTGATATGAAGACACTGTAACCAACAGTAGATGTCCCAAGACATTCTCATTTCAAGAGCATTTGTGTTGGGAGAACTGCTTTTCAAACAAGCGTGACAAGCAATAGCAGGAGCTAGTAGCTAATGTTAGGCATGCCTGTCCAGGTGGGATGCACCTTCAAAAAAGCTGAAGCATTTCAAGCAAGATTTTTTTTTTCCAAATGAGGAGTTACCTTCTTCAACAGCTGCTCAACTTCTTGCATCTGTGAACTACGATCAGTGACAGACACTTTTGCATATTCCTGCTTTCTGCTGAGCCTGCTTTTCCAATCTTCTTCACCACTCTTCTTCAGCAACGCCAACCTAGAAGAGAAACCATGCCAAACGGTGGCTTTAAACACTGTATGTGTAACTTCCTGTTATCCTCAGAAGCTAACCCTACTCTTCCACTACTGTGGCATTCAAGAAAATTTAAAATTGTTTTGTAACTTAAATAACTATTTACTTAACTCTAGTTATTTACATTTCATATACATACACAAAGCTCACAAACATCAAGCTTTTACTGAACGTGTTGAATAGGAATCACCTGTCAAACCACAGGCACCACAGTTAATTTGTATAGTCAGGGGAAATTGCCAAGACAGTCAAGGGAGACCAAGGTACAACAGAGATTATTCTACAGTAGACATATAAATAGGTTAGATTAATCACCACTTTTTTCCCCCTCTCTTCTATCGACTAGCTCAGCTATGCATGTTTATGCTGTAGATGTCCAAAGATAGTAAGATGAATTCTACCTTTGATCTTTATTGTACTTATTAAAAAAATATTTTCTACAAAACCCAAGCAGAAAGAGCTCTATTGAGCAGGCACACACCAGTCAGGCTTCAGCAGGCACATCCAATGACAGCCTGGCAGTTACTGCCATCTCTATGACTCCAGTGACTGAAGGTATTACTGAAATTGTAGAGGTCACTATCTCCTTGCTTAACACAGGCATTGCTGTCACACAAATCTGTAGTATCAATGCACTGGTAACTTGGTGCTAACTATACTAAAGCTGTGAAGTCTGAAAGATTCATCTTATTTAAAGGATATCTTCTATTAAAAATGTGGATTACCATTAATCTCAGGTAAGCAGGATCTTTTAGCAAGTACTGCTTCCTATTATCAAGCAAAATTCTGGATATAGCACAAAGCTGGCTCTAGAGGGGACAGCATGCACATTTATTTTGCTAGAATTAGAACCTACTTGTCCATACAAACTGTGATGTGATTAGTTTTGGTGGCAAAAGTAGGTTAGGAATAGAAGGTCTACAAAGGCATGATCTTCAGTTTACCTTCCTCAGAAATTTTTAATTGTATGAATTTTCTAGCTTTCAGACCTCATTCTCAGTAATCCATAAAGCACATTATCTGTAATACTTGTGCAAACAGTTGACTTGGTCCACTGAGTAAGTTTTATTTTGGTTGAATTAAGTTTTACTACTTAACCTTCTTTAATCTATGACATTTCAGTAACGATTATACAAACCCCTTTACCCTATTACTAGTTGAACAGGCTCAGCAGTTACAGTGTTGGCAACATATAGATGCAATTACTGTTACCCTCACAGTAAGTCTTGTCCTCAGACTCCGAGGAGAAGGAAAGGGCAGGACCAAATAGGTCTAGTCAGAAGCCAAGTTTCAGGCAGCTGCTTCCTGCAAAAATCCAGGGCGTGCAACTATGCTACTGACCTATTCAAGGATGACCAATTGGTCCTAAGGCAGTCATTTGAGAAAAACTGAGACTACAGAAACCAGTAAATCCACAGAATACAATGGCAGTAAGAATGTTAGTAGTCAAGAAAGCAATTACTTCCTCTCTTCCTGCCCAGGAAGGCAGCACTAGCAGGCTTCACATTGCCTGGTTGCTTCATACCTCACAGCGCAGGATGAGTAGGGGTAAGAAGGACTCACAATAAGGAGTTGAAGCCATGATCATTGTTTCCAGAACGTATACAAGATTTCACTGCCCAGAACTAATCTTCTGGCATGCGTCCATGCATGTGTGAAACTGTGGAGGAGACCAAGATGGGACTGAATTGCCACCACACAGTTGATTTGTCTTCAGTAGTTATGTTCTCTCAGGTCAGCTTTGCTTAGAAATGATTTGTAATAATTGAAGGTGCAGTTTGGCCATGGAAGGCAATTTGGTTGGCTTTGGCCTAAGATGAGTTGGGTTTGGGGTTTTTTTGAAAAGTCTATTGCTGCTCAGCATAGGAGCCAGATGGTTGGTTTTGGGGGTGTTTTTTTGTTTATTTGTGGGGTTTTGTTGGTTTTTTAGCCTGACTTTACTGCAGGATATTTGCACTTGACCTTTGCCCAAAACAGCTCAGTTGATCAGGAAAAGAAAATTCATAATTCTAAGACTGCTTCTGTGTCTCTGGAGACTTTTCCTCCTTTGTCATAAGGATGGAGTCAAACTGGGCTTCTACTCTTCACTTGTACATGCAATGAAACAAGTTGTTCCTAGAGTGAGGACACATGTTTGTCTGTTTTGTGGGATGAAATCACTACTTAAAGAAAGATGTATGGCCTGTTTACCACTGAAAACTTCACTGCCGTGTAAAACCTAAACCCAAGCACATCTTTTGAATGATGGAACCAGCAATCAGCTCAGACTGCCACAGTTCAGCAACAACCGGAGGGCAGCCTTTTGTATGTATAAAGATGCAAGAACTACTGAACTGGTTCTCACAGGTGTCCTGGTTTCAGTCAGGATAGAGTTAATTTCATTTGTAGTAGCTGATGGAATGCTGTGTTTGGGAGTTCCAATGAAAGCAGTGCTGAGAACACCCTGATGTTCTTAGTTGCAGTCAGACAGTCAAGGACTTTCTCAGCTTCTTCGTATTTCTCTATTCATGAGAAAGGAGGGGCGAAGCCAGGACAGGTGACCCAGATGAGCCAAAGAGAGTATTCCATGCCAATTACGTCCTGCCTAGAAAAACGGGGGGCTGTTGGGAGGAAGAAGAGGGGCGGTGGCGGGACGCGTGCTTCTTGGGGGGACGGTTGGTTCCGGGACAGCTCTGGGTGGTACGGCCTGAGTTGTGTGGTTCGGTGAGAAACTGCATTGTGTATCAATAGTTTCATATTCTTTTGCTCTAAAGTCCTGTTAGCATTGTTATATTTTATCTTTCTGTTATCTTAGTAAACTATCCTTATCCCAACCCACGGGCCTCTTAGTTTCTTGGTTTTGGAGTTATTTGCCCCTTCCTTTTCCCTTCCCTTGTTTCCCTTTTTCCCTTTTCCCCTGCTCTTTTACTTTAAGGAGCAGGCAGCTGCGTGGATCTCAGCCCACAGCCGGGGTGAAACCACGACAACAGGCAAGCCCACCAGCTCAGGAGCTTAACTCAAAGTAGACACAGCAGTTGATTCTCTAGAAGACCTGCAAAAATAAGGCAATTATTTGGACTAACCCTTGAATTTGTTTCAGGTCTGCTGCCTACTAATTTCATTGCATACCTCTATAGTTTTCCACTTTTGATAAATAATGAATAAGCATTCATTATTCACTTCCACAGTTCTATTCATATTGCTTTTGCCTCCAAAAGTTCCTTTTCCCATCTGAAAAAAATCAGGTTTACTCTTTTCTTGAAAGGAAAAAGCCTTTCAGGTATCTGCCCAGTTTGCTCTGCCGCCTTCTTTCACCTGCTACTGAGACAGAATATCTGGCATCAAGATAGGTATCATCCCAGAGGTGTGAGGATGGGTTCAAACCAAAAGCTTTCATAATGGAGGGCAAAATGTTGGATTAATACTGAAGATTTGAACAATGGTTTTGCCTAAACAGAGTTATATGAAAGGCCCTGGCCAAAAAAAAAAACCCAACCCAACAAAAAAAAAAATCAAAATAATACCACCACCACCACCCCCCATACTACTTCTATGCCAATATTTTACTATTGTAGCTGCTAGTGTTATCCTTGAGATAGATTAAACTAGACACAAGCTTGGCTTTCACACATACTCCATTGGCTGCACTTGACCAGTTCTTTTCAGCTAAATCATAAATCCTGCAGGCCAATATCAGATGAATAACTACAAAAAGGAAGCCAACTGTTAAAGAGTGCATAAATTCACTATAGTGGGGACTAGTCTGTGTAGGAAAGCCTTGATCAGGTGTCCATACATCAAAAAAAAGGTTGAAAATAAGTTTAGGCTGGGCTCTTTCTGAGAATGATGTTAAGAGGTCCACCAGAAATTAAGAGTTCTCTGTAGGTTTTTTTGAATGGTGATCATGACATGCAGCTGACTTCTAAAGTGGAGCTGAGAGGTGGCCTTCTGGCAACTTTGGTCTCCATAAATGCACAAAGACAGGTGGTTACATGCAATTGATACTCCATTCAAAGTCCTCCAAGACATTCTTCTTCCTGAAGGCAAGACAACTTAAAAAGGTTTCCACCATTGATACATAACAGATCAGTGGGTTGGCTCAGACTGCCTAACACAAAACACTGCCAAAATGACTCAAAGATATGAGCCTTTACTCCCTCGCACCTCTAAGCTGAGCGTTTGCAGAAAAAGAGGATAGGTATCTTTTCTTCCTTGAAAAGAATCATCATTTCCATTCTTCCATATAACACAGGTAATTCTGAAAATGCCAGGCATGCACTCAGTCCACAAGGATAGCATTAGTTCAGTGAAGTAAATCTTTGTGGAAAATCACTTTCATCCAGACCAGCATGCATGCAGCCTGCCTAAATATCATTACATCTGTGGAAAAGCTGTTCTTCCAGAAGGTGAAAGAATGTCTGACACAGCCAGAAAAATCCTCTGGATGGGAAGATGAAGTTAGTGAATGTAAGAGGAGAAAGAATTTCAAAGTTAATCTGTAGCAGAAATGTTCTTTGAGGTTTATGAATACTTGGCATCAGCTACAGCCAAGCAAAAGAAAATAACTAGTTGTAGTTTTTAAATTGTGAGCCAAGAAGTAGACTACTGTGCTATTTTGAAAGGCTAAAACATTTTGATACCAGCTCTACCATTTACAGATGTTTGTGGAATCAGGACATACAAATTCCTGAGAAGACAGCAGATATTTTCTTTTGTCAGCTTTGGGACTGAACAGACAGTCTTGCAGGCCTAAAGAAAGCAATTCCAGATTGTGAGTGTGACTGATAGTCTTTAACATCAGTTCCTCAAGAGATCAACTCAACTGAAGCATTAAATTTAGGACTGAAACAGCTGCTAATACTTGGATCTTCCCTTCCCTCCAACATCTTTTTCCCTGTCAGAATCAGGAAAAGCAGACAATTTACCCCCCTGTGAACTGAAGTTACTGGTCTTAAATGTTATCTGCCTGGACAGGTGACAAGCTTACAGAAGGGGTCTGGGGTGGGACAGGGGTGAAGGTTGCTTTAAATGAAACAACAGTAAACTGGTAAAGGTAAGCACAGCCTTCAGAAGGGGAACTAAGACTGCACAGCTGTTAGAGCTGCCCCTGTAGCCCCTCTCTATCTTGATAAAGCAGATAACAGGGAGTGGGGATACTCAACAGATGAGGATGATTCACATACCTCCTAGAAATACATTAATTTAAGAAGCATGCTTTGGAATCACGTTAAAAACAATGGTTAGGAGTTCCTGATACCACCTCACCAAGGGAGGGAATACCTTTACATAGTAAGATTAATCATGCATCCTTTTTTATGTATTACTTCTGGCTTCACTGCAGGAGAGCTGAAATAAAGGCAGGCCTTTATTTGTCAACCTGAAGCAAGTAACTGTAATTTTACTCACCAGACTGCTACCTGGTTCTTTTACAGTTTGGGATTGAATCTATACTCTCAAATTTTTAACTAAATTAGAACAACTTTTACAACTACAGCAGCTATTGGAACTCCTGCCATGAATACTGTTCTCAAGTGCAAAACACTTAACATTTTGTTTCAGATCAGAATGACCTTGGGTGGGAAAAAGTACTTCTAATACAGTGAAAAAACCTGTCCAACTTATTACCCTTTTAAAATTGCTACAGCAAGTTCTCAGAAGTCAAAATGGCAACCACATATTTCTGAAGTAGAGAGGGAAGCATCACAGAGTCTGCTCCTGACTACTTGTTATGAGCTCATTTAAAAGAGACTCCCTTAGGCCAACAAAAACCTGTCTATTAAAAAAAACCCCAAACCTCACATTATAGCTGTTGCAATTGAAAGCAGAAACTGGGAAAGTATATTGAGCATATCAGTATGTGTTACTAGAACACGTATTTTTACAACTTTCATTTTCTGAACTACTTATTGATTATTCAGGTGGCTTTTTCAAAATCAGTTTATCATGTTCTCTTCAACAGTAATGCTCATTCACCATCTGCTTTATAAGCACGTCAGGCAGATTAGCCGCATGTTTCTGCTGTTAGCATTTGACATCTAATAAAGCCTTCTAATCACTGCTTAGCTTTTTCAGAAACAGGTTTAAAGCTTCTTGTAGTGACACCAGCCTAATAACTGTCTTTTATTTTTAAAAAGTGAAATTTAAGTACCTTTCCTTAATTGACATAGTTTTGCTGGAGTTATCAAGGACATCCTCGGTTGTTTGTGCTTTGTTCTCTCCAGTGGAAAACATCTCACAGGAATTCTTATAAAATTTGCCTTCCAATTGTTCAGAGAGTTCCTGCAGTCTACAGGATGCTGCGGAAGCAGTTTGTGAAACCGTCCTCATTGCTGATGCGCTGGCAAGTTCAGAAGTAGGCTCAGCGTGGTCTGCCCATTTAAAAGAGAAATGCTGAATTAGACTTAGTGCTATTCTCAAACATATTTTACCTCACTAGCACTGAAACAGCAAATCTATTTAATGTTCAAATCACACACTACTAGAGAAAAAAATTCTGGTTGAGCCAAAGATTAATTGTGGTATATTATCTGCTGCATAGACTGGCCATTTGCAACTGAAGTTCACATGAAGCCACAGAACATCTTGTTCAATGCACAGGTCTGAACTCCACATGGATGAGGCACAAACTGCTGCTCCTGTCATCACACCAACAGGAAAAGAAATGGACAGATGAAAGTGAGCAGGGAACAAAGACTAGGGGAAAAGAAGCAGCCAATATTTAAGTAAGAAAATAACTTATTGGTAAAGCAGTTTCATGCCTAAATAGCATACCAGGAGTACATTTAATAGCCTAATAAAGGTATTATTTTCTAGGAGGATGTTGGGGGCTTTTCTGGTTTTGTTTTCTCAAGCAGCAATTAAACCACAGGAAAAAAATTGCATTGATGAAAGAGAAATGCACCGTTACAGTTATCCTTCAGGAAATATAAGTAATCTTCATTTTTCTTTTTGATATTTTACAAGTACAACACTTCTCTGATACATGACTGCCTCTGTTTTATTCCAGTCTCCATCTCCCCTGCAGTCACCAAAAGTTAACTGGATAGAACAGAGGCTGCTTTTGAGGAATACAGGCAGAACTATACCTTCCTTCCTACACCTGTTCAAAGACCATTACAGTAAAAATAAATTAACTTTCACAGGATACTGTGGTCCTGTACTCTATCATAATACAATAGAAAACTAATAAAACTTATTTCTAAATCCAACCTAACAGAAGTCTTTATGACTTTACTTAAGTTTGATTTATACAGTGCATACAGAAATGCAATTACTTTGGGAATTACTTGGTTTATACTTCATCACTGCATTGAAGAGAAAGTAATAGTAGCTTTGCAAAATTAGTTATCTGAAAATTGTCCACTAATAGCTGTATATGTACATATGTAATAAATATATAACCACATATGCACAAAAACCAATTAAGAGCAGCAAGTTTAGCTCATTCAGCATGTTGGAGGGCAGAGGCAAAGGCAAAAGAGGAAAAGGATCTGAATAAAACTGAGCCACCTTTAAAGGCTCATAGGTTGAAAGAATAACAGAGAGAAAACTGTATTTGTAAAACTTCAGATTCCACAGGTATTTCTCTACTTTTAGGCAGTGTTAAAAAGGGAAACATAACCAGCCTTGGTAACGCTTGAAACTAAGATGTTTAAAACCAGAGAAACACCATCATTTGCTAACCAAGACTGCATTAGTAGCAAGTATATACTGCACCTCTTTGCAAAGTCTTGCTTCTCATAACATTTTCCAAATCCATCTTTTCTTCAAAGGACTGGCCGCCTTTGACTTCCCATTTGCCTTGCATGCCAGTATCCATTTCCTTCTGTTCAATAGGCTGAAAAAGTGCTTGGGAACTAAAGAGTTCCATGCTGCCCTTCCTCAGGTAGCTGTATGGTGCCTCTTTATGGTGGTCTCCTGTTTTTTCAGGAACAGGATGCGCAGTTTCTTCCTCAAAGGAGCCGTACTTCATAATTTCATTAGCTTCATGTGCTAGAAACCTCTTTCTCTCTTCTTCATGCTTCTTCGATGCTCTTTTGCTTTCTAACACTTCCATCGAGGGCTGCCACTGTTCTGACTTCTGTGTGCGTTTTCCTGAAGAGTCCGAGTTTTCTGCTGAAGAGTGGAATTTCAAGTCAGCTCTAGCAGCAGCACTTGTGCTTCCATCACTAGCTGGTTTTGTGTGCAGGTCTCCAGCAAACAATGCAGAAAGAGCAGACGCCATTGATGAAACTGATGTTGCAATTGCAGTTGAAAGGGGAGCGATTTTTCCACTTTCATTCTGTACCTATGAATAATCACAAAAATATTTAAAAGGGCTAAAAAGCTCTGAAATCATTAGTTTCCCAAAACAGTCTAATCACATCAGTTCCATGTGAATAGAGTACTCTACAAATTGATAAGGAGAACAACAATGTCCCCATAATTTGGCTGCAGATAGATTACTCCACCCAGGGAAGAAATGACTGCATGTGAACAGCAACACCTTTATGAATAAAAGGTATGTGTAGCATGCAACATGACGCTGTGTCAGGGCTCTGGGAAATGGTTCATGCTGGCATGGTACTGCGCAGCACTGGGGAAAGAAATCAGTTGAGGTTCCAGACGCCGGATGCCATGCCATGTGCCCAAGCTAATCAACCCTGCATCTCAGGAGGGCTAATTAGCTTTGGCACAGCTCTGCTCTGATACGGTTCTGCAGCTTCCAGCTCTGGAGCTAGCTCAGTGCCAGAGAGACTCTGCTCCATGCTGTGCTTCTACATGGGGCAGGCATTCCTGAAGCTCCTGCCACATAAATCACCTTCATGCAGGACTGCTAGTCTAAGGCTTTTTAAAATATGAACACTGGCTGTCACATACGTCCCTGAGCAAAGTCTTTGAATCTAAGAAACATATTAAAAAACCCTCCAAATTTGCTTTGCTCCCCTCCACAACGGAACAATTCTCTTCCACCATAATAATTTTATGAAGCTTTGCTAGAGGCAGTTAAGATTCAAAAAACGCAGAGCTTGGCTTTTTCTTCTTCAAAGGAGACAAAAATCTGTGAAAGAGACTGACAAACATGCCTCCACACAAATCAGGAGAGGTTTTTTGTTTGGCTTTTTTGTTGTTTGGGGCTGATGAACAGCATGCAAAAGGAGGACACAAAAACACACCAGAAGGAGGAAATTAACTGAAAACTTAAAATGCACATGTGAATTTCATGAACACATTCATTGAAGAAACATGAGAGGGGAGCAATGTTTACTAAGCTGGCTCAAAGATACCAAAGAACGATTAAGAAAACAGTTCCAGCTTACTCCTTTTCCATTGCATCTATCAGAATTAGAAATTTGGAGGAGATCAGCGAAGGGATTTATTTCAGCTTTAATTACAAAATATTCACATTTGCAATTACATATTTTGGTAATGTAACCTCTAGCTACCTATTTTGACACCTTTCTTTTGGGC
Source organism: Hypotaenidia okinawae (assembly GCA_027925045.1). Taxonomy (NCBI): domain Eukaryota; kingdom Metazoa; phylum Chordata; class Aves; order Gruiformes; family Rallidae; genus Hypotaenidia; species Hypotaenidia okinawae. The sequence goes on from BSDF01000002.1 coordinate 17,319,819, forward strand.
TTTCCTAGAAAAACTTTAACTGTAACTCAAAACATCCCAACACTCCAAAGGAACAGCTCACCATAAAAAAACCTTTTTGGTTTCTTTTGCTAGGTTCAGAAAGAGGTGACAAAACATCATTCTTCTGTGTTTCCTTACTTGAAGAAAGTTTGTTCTCCAAAAGTCTGACAAACCAACTTGACTGTCACTTCTTTCTCATCTGCTACAGACCGTTTCTGCTCATCACCTTCCTGCCCCCCAAATGAGTTAGTGACATCATCATCCAAGAGGCCAGAGGGCAAAATGTAGAAAATGAGTGGGAAGGGGACTAGGTAAGGTGTGGAAGTCTTCCTACAAAAAACGTACCAAATATTTACTACTACTTCATGCCTAAGTAAAGTAGGCATAAAGTACAATTATAAAACTGGACAGCTTCGCACCAATATGGGTAGAGAAATCCTTCTTTCTCACTATTCTATTACTATAATATGGAAAATGTGTAATTATGGATGAAACATATAGAAGGAGAAGGGTAGGAACTTCCTAACAGTCAGATTGATCCAAATCCATAGAAATATGACATGCTAAGGAGTAGTGCTTTGCTGTTAGTGATTTCTTTTACAGCTGTAATACTGAGGGGATGATGCTTCTGCTATTATGAACATCAGCTCTAAAAGACCACTGCTGGCCCTTCTTACAGTCAAACTTCACTAAAAAGGCATTCCTTTGCAGTTCCAATTATATGAAGGATTCCAGAACAGGAAGCCCCAATTCCACTGCACATATTAAATAATTTCATTTTGACTATGAGTTTCTGAATTTCAAAAGTATTTTGCCTTTATGTAAAAATTAAAAGTAAAAATCAAATGTCCCCTCCCAGGGGAAAATTACAGATAATGGAAATACATAGTGCTTTCAGGAAAGAGTCTGAAAGTTGCACAGAGCAAAGCTCCAAAATTCCCTGAAAATATATTTAAAGCACGATGATGTGTGTCACAGTTTTCATCCCTACGGTCAGGAATTGACTTTCAGAAGGTATGTTATATTCAACCAGAAAAGACATTCATCATCTGTGAAAGGTACAGCATGCACTGATCAGGAAGATGACACATTCTTGAATTACTTAAAAAAGAACACCACGCCAATGCAGTTGAGCATTTTAGAGGATGTTGTTCCTCAATGTCAGAAGACTGCTTCCTGACAAGCTTCTTCCTGTGAATACGTCATCAGCTCTCACAGGAAAGGCCGGCTATTGTGACATCTTCACTGGAGAAAGCTCCAATGAAAAAGAACAAAAGAAAGAGTGCTAAGATGGGACTTACCTGCTCAACTTCTCCAAGAGTGACTGGCTGAGTCTGGTAACGAGCATTCATTCTCCTGTGCCTGATATCTCCTCGACTCCTTGTGGAGATGGCCCTGGACACTGGTTGAGACAGTTTGTTAAACAAAGCCATCTTTTCTGCCATACTTAATGTGGAAGAATCTGGTTCATCAGATTGATCTTGCCCCATTGCCTCTCTGGCTGCCCTGATCTCCTCTTTAGCTAAAATTTTTTGGTGTGCTGATGCCTGCAAGCTGAAGAAACAGAACTGGAAATGAGTTTTGAAGAGGCCATTACGAAGTTTTAAAATCTCAACCTGATTGATAGAAGCAGAACTGCACGTGAAGCACAATAGCCAATGTAATATAGCAGCCTAAGTGGTTATGCAGTGGTTCAACATTGGCATGATGAATTCTAATTCAACAGCTGAAGATTTAAAAAAGTTACATTTTCATTCACAAATTCATTTGATTAGGACACAACATCTTTTTTACAAGGGAACTCAAGATTGAAGAGAGACTTTTCAGACCTGTCTCTTTATACAGAATACAGACACATGGAGAGACACTTGAGATGCTTGCCATAGGACAGACAGGGGTCCTACAGTGCAATTTATATAAAATTCAATTTGATTTTAAGTAATTTGTGGAGCACATATGATAAAAACATCTAAAAGATGGACTTAAACTCCAAGTTAGTGATGCTTTTAAGGTCAGCATAAATCATGTATCTTGCAATTTGAAGTGGAAAACAATTGAGACTGTTTTTCTGAGTAACTAACAATCAAAAATAGTTTTAAAATATACTCCATTAATTTTGAAGATGGTTTGACCAATGCTGAAGGCAGACACATTCATTCATAAAAGCTGTAATTGCATTTGTCTCTACAATAATATATTTTGTTCACCTCTAGCTACACTCAGCCATATTTATGCCATTGGCAGTAGCGGTATTCTCTTCCCCCCCCCCGCCCCGCATCGTGATCTCCGCTACGGTTCTCTCATTCAGAACAGTTGAAGAGTATTCTGCAGCTTTACCTATAGGTGGTGCAATTTCTTATCTTTCCTTTAATTTTGGAAGCTAAAAAAATATATGTAGAGACAGACAAAGAGCATATGTACTGCTTGTGACATCAAGCACCCAGCTTTGGTATTTTCATCTCAAGATGACATTACTGTACAAAAAAAGAAGTGTGAGCAAAGAGGGTTCTGCTAGGTTCTCTCACATGCAAATTCATTTCTTTTACAAAGAAGAATATGCTCTACAACAGGTAAGTGTGGTTAGAAAGGTCCTGAAAACAGATGCTTGACAAAGAAAAAGCGGCGTTATTTTGTCATGCAAACATAAAAGAATTTGGCCAATGTTTTAAATATTCTTGAAACGACTATTGACTTGACACATTGAAAAGGCATTCAAGACTTTAAAGATGCATCTGCTATTGAGGAATCTTGTGCTCCATGTCACATGCATGTTGAACCCCCCAGTACCTGATAGGTTGTACAGTGCTCTTAACTACAGTGGGACTAGGTACTCTTGTCACTACTGTGTGGGTATTCACAGAACGTGAAGCAGGGGCAGTTTCACTTTAAAGAATTGCCAAGGAGGGAAAATTCACAGGGAGAGAGAAGAAAAAAGCATTAAGAAAAGCAATACATTAAGTGTTAACTACAGAAAAGACCAAAACAAAACAAAACAGAAAAAAAACAAACAGCAATTATTTTTAATTAACCGAGTTATCTGCTTTGACCTTTGCAAAATAACTTCTAACACTTTGAAAGACCTAAAACTCCAGAGGATCAAACAGGTTGTCTCTTCAAGTTACTCACTACCCATAATATAAGCTTTTAGTAGATCATTAGGTGAATATTCATTAGCCTTTGTTTAATTTCCCCCAAAATTACTTTCCTTTCTTAGGAGAACGTCACCATGTATGACCAGCGTTCAAGAAATGTATTTCCAGAAAGTACATTTCAGACTTCAGAGTGAAAAGGGTTTTCCCCAGTACAAATACATTCCATAAGAAATTTTGCAAATTTCCCTCAGTGCAAAGTATCTTTTTCATTTGAGTTACAACCCAGACTATGATTAATTCTGTTTACCTAATCTACAGGTTCATAACCTTTCTGCAAATTACACTTCACAGAAGTTATGCTTTACTAGTCCCTCTACTTCTGAAAAGGAATTTCAATATAGCTTCCCCAGTGACTCTCAAGGAAAGGGGCTCTTAACAATAAATGTTTTCCTTGCTACAAAGTTGTAAACATCACACAGATGGAACCCATTCATAGGTTTAAAATCAGAAACCAAAGTTAGAGCTGACTTATGTACAGGACTTACGTAGCTGCAATGACCACTTCCTCGCTGGTAATTGGCTGTGTGTGGGATCTATCCTGCAAGCGCCGCAACCTTCTCTCTACTGCCGAACTTCTTGGAGGTGGTTTAGGAATATTTTTCATTTCAAATGATTTTTCCATTTCCTAAGAGGACATAGGTACAATTTAAACCATGGAAGAAAAGTTTTAAAACAGTACTTTCTTTTTAGATTTCTTGTATGCAAAGTAGTGAATTTCCTGCATGTCCATCTCTGGATTAGAAGCAGGATGTAATGGCACAGTAGGCATCTTGGAGTTCAAACTAACACAATGATGTTCTTAGAGAATGATATGGAACAACAGGTCTACCGTATAGGTAGGTCTGAAGTAAAAGAAAGTTACATTGTTTGGGCTTGGTTAACTGCATTACACTTCATTCTAACACACCTTGGGCTCCTCAGGGTCTCATCCACGAAACGTTTTACTTGGTGCTCTATTAAGAAAATGTAATACTTACTCTAAAAAGCAGCCTCTTTGCCGCTACACTTAGTTTGGCTCGGTCATCCAATTTTTCTTCATCTACACAAAGGGGGGTAAAAAGGAGGCTGAATGTAATGAATCAAGCTCATTAAGCGCAAAACGTTTTTTGACTAAATGATTTCTGAGTTCCTCAAAAATTATGTTTTAGTAAGACAAGCACCACCAGCAAATAAATGGCTGCTACTTCTTTTTAACAAGATGTATCACGAATGAAATTGCGTAAACTTTACTTGTATTTACACATATTGCATCAGACAAAAATTCTTAACAGGATTTGAGAACAAAAGATCTGTCATCAGGACAGTTAATGGGCTCTCAAGTTATCCAAACAACCTTTATGAATAATCAAGCTCACACTAGCCTATGAGAACATATGGACTAAGAAAACAATTAGACTAAAGGACTATCTTACGGACCAGCATTCATCCTGCTGTATAGAACATCTATTTTCTATTAGCTGGCCATACAAGATGGTCTCTCCTGGAAGCTGGTCATTCTAATTACCACCTTATGTCCCCATTACTCAGAGGCCCAACTAGTATCCTTAGGAGGTGAAATCAGCATCCTCTAGATCCAACAGCCAGCACCTCAAAGCTGCAGAGAATATCAGCTTTCAAATAGCATAAGGCATTAAAACTAAATTTAGCTACTCATGAGATTACCTACTTAATTTGTGCCAGACTTGCCAAGAGTGGCAAGAGAGAAAGAGAAGCAAGATGGCAGGCTGAATTATTTAATTTAATAACCAGGATTTTGCAACTTCCTTATCTAGAAAATATACTACCAGTATTTGTTTCACATTATAGTAAAGGGTTTTTTAATCATTATTCCTGGACCACTGATAAAAATGTGTCATTTTTTCCCCACCAACTAGCTTGCCTCTGGTGTAAATCAGGGGAAAAAACTCAACTGTGTTGACAAGTGCCAAACCATTCCCTGCCCTCCTCCACCTGCCCCTTTGCTTCCTAAATGATGTTCAGTATCCACAGACAAACTTTTGGACCTAAATGAATTTGAAATCAAGTCTGTAGTAGACACGGCCCAAGGAAAAGTGGTACTTCAAGCATATCACACATAATGATAGTTATTTTCAGACTTTGTTTTCATTATCAAATAGTTCTTCAGTTAAAGCAGAACAAAGCACATTTGCTCCCATTTCTTCCTCAGAAAATAGTACAGTAACATACCTTCAGCAGTTGGTATTTCTGTGCTCAAAATAGACCTAGTGAAAAATTATCAAATAGAAATAAGTTAGTTGGAATGAAAAAATGAAATTCAAACGCCATCTGAAATAACAGGACCTCAAAAAAACGTGGGAAAACTATCTATTTTCAAGTTTCAAGAGTTTCCACTTTGACACCCTTTAATAAAGCGTACAGGCGAGCAATCGCAGCCAAACTTAGGAAGAGTAAAGGAAAATGATTTCCAGTTCATCTTGCAGAAGATAAAAATCTAAGATTTGCTGCCAGTTCTTTAAAAGTAAAATATGTAGTTTTAGTTGTTTACAAAGAAGTAAATGATAAAGCAGAGTAGATGGAAAGGAAACTCTTTATATAAAACCAGACAAAAGCATTTATCATTACACTGAACCAGACAGCTATAATGCTTTATGATGATTCACTGTTCACCATTTTACATGGGGAGGAATTGCAACAAGTTGGTTCTGTTGGCACTGTTTGGGGTTTTATTTTATAGGAAGCTATAATAAATACTTGATTGTTTTTAAAGGGCAACAATAACCTTGCAAAATGTTTATGCTAATAAACGAACAAAGTCTCTTCACAAGCTTTTTCATGTCTACCTGCACCAGAATGCTACACAGAACTATGTACGTGCCTACCTATCTGTCTCCTTTCGTTCTGCTGACGTAATAGGTTGAGTTTTAAATCTTTCAGAAGTCTTTCTATTTTCACCAGGAGAAAAATAGCGCCTCGGCCTTCGTGGCCCTCTTTCACGGTCACCATTGGCAGACAAAGTGCTACCTGCCGTTGACATCTCAAACCGAGATTCACTTTTAAAGCACATGATAGAAAGCGCATAGGGAAGAAAAGAAAGAGAGAAGTAAAGCATAGATTTAAGCATCTCAACAATTCACTAGAGATCACTCTGCATGCTCCTCCGGTCACATGCGCAGATGTACACATTCCAGCTACCCCATATCACAACTTGCACTAGCAAGCAGAAGCACAGAAGCAGGATTCAAACCATGTCAGCCTCCAATACACACTGGTGAGAGCTAAGCTGTGTGCTTTAAGTGCCAAACACAACTGATTTTGAGTGTGTGTAATTTTTGCCAAGGACGTGCAAGTTTCACACAAAAACACATCTGAAATGTCACCTACAGTTCTGTTTTCTTGTTGGCATTAGCAGTCTCCAGAAAGACATTACGGAGCTGGGCAACAGAGACTTTTGTGTCAACCATGCCAATCTCACCATTCGGTGCATTTGCTTCCACACTCTTACTTTTAAAAGCTTCTAGCTTAGGAGCCACAGTGTAGTCAGACATTGAGCGAGTCAGGACTTTATGTTTTGCTGTTGACACTTTCCAAACAGGAGCTTTTGCCTTGGCAGGCTGCGATACAGACCCACTCTGTATGTACATAACAGCTTCACTCCTTTCTATATTCTCAGGGGCCTTAAACTGCTGCTCAGGAGCCTGCCTCTTAATGGACTCCAGTTCCCTCTGAACTTCTGAGTTAACTTTCAGCTTGCTTGCAAAAGAGGAACTCCCCTCGGGTGTATCCGATTCTCCTCCAAAGAGGCCTTCATGGTTTTTCCCTTGCTTGCGAATCTCAGATGGCAATATTGGTCTTCTGCCTTTGGAAGCCTGTTCACCCTCCAAGGAATCTTCTTCATCAGGCTTTGCTCCATAACCGAGTGCCTCTTTCTTTTCACTCTCTGATGCAGTGGCTGCTGATGGTTTTGTTAAGAGGCTAACGTTGTCTGGTAGGAGGCTGCCAACAGAGATGTTTGCTGGTTCTTCTGTTGCCATCAGCTGAGCTGTGTGAGCAGTGCCAGCAGGCTGAATATAGCCATGTATTGGTTGGCGGACTGAACTGACGGGCTGATTTATAACCCTATCAAAGGCAGATGTTTCTGTCTGAAGAGGCATGTAGTGGGCTGGCACTGGATGGGATTTTCTCTGAGATACTGTGTCTGTGACAAGTTCAGGGCTTCCACGAGCACTTTCCTCTTTCACCAGTTTCTCTCTAACTTTTACTCTTTAAGAAAGAAAAAGGATTAAAGCTGTGAACAGCGACACCCAATCTGGGAAGGAACATAGACACCTACTGTGGGTACAGACAGTAACACTGGGTTAAAATAAAAGGCAGTTGATACATAAAAGAAAATAATCTTATGATGCAACCCCTTCCTCCCCCTGAATCTTAGCAGTAATATGGCTGAAAAATATTCAAGTGATTCAGAGGCCCTCAAACATGCATGACTCCTGCAAGGGTAACTGAGCAAGCTCTGAAAACATACAGTATGCTCCCACAAGGCCACTATCTGCATTTGTCAAACAGCACATACCCATAGCCTCCAACAAGCAAGATGATCAAAACTGCTTTTTATGTTACCAAAGTGTTGGGTTTGCCTGAAATTGAAAATTCCATTTGCGATCATGTACATGGTCAGATTTTTGAAGCTGTCTAAACACTGGGCAGCTTACATCATACCGAGATGCTGGGAAATGGGATAAAAAAGCCCATACTGTTATCTCTCCACTTCAACCTTCAGATGTTTCGCCAGACTTTTTTACTCCTGCTTTTGTTTATCTTATAAGTCATCTAAAATGTTACATATGGCGTAACCTGTTAATTAAGAAAAATGTTGAAAGCCCGAAGTGAAACTTGCATCGCTACTGCTCTTCAGAGGGCTTGATAGGGAGAAAAGAATTGAAGCCTCCCCCACCAAAAAGCCCAGCAAGGCCCAAACAAGCAATCAATCCCAGGCATTCTGGTTTGGAACATTTACATTTTAACATGCAAAACTTATAGGACTGTTCCCAAAAGTCACCTTACTTCAGTGTACTTTCTAGAAACATCTCTAGAGCTGTTTAACATCCATGCAGTTGCCTTCTACCTTCAGACACTTAATGCAACTCCACTAACGGAATCCAAGCACAGTCTGCTGGAGGCAGCCTTTGCTCAGTGACTACAACTGCAGGTAAGCTCTCCCATAATTTTACAGACACACTGTTTGGACAGCTTACATGGTAAGCACTTGTAAATACTGCATGCACAATATTCAAGAGGAAAGCCCTGTATCTCTTACCATTCTCAAAGTTACTTAAGCATGGAAAGTGTGTTCAGTCTGAAAAAGTGATTCTTTAAAGTACACATACCAAGCCACCTCCTGAACATCCACACCGATGTTAGTACTGGGTTATAACAATTACTTTGATTAGGAACACGGAAAAGACTCTTCCTACCGTGCTTCTCATGGTAGGCTAACTTTGTTACCAAAGTGGGAGAAAGCAGCTGCTTGTAGCTCTGATCAAGTTCTTGCTTTACTTCTCAATTTATTTTTTTTTATTAGTTTGTTCCACTTCCTTTGGAATTCAAGGAATTAATTGTAGGGAACACTAAACCGGATTGGTGTGTGGTATAAAAATCTGCTGATTTGCAGAATATAAAGTGGCATTAAAAAAAAATTATAAAAATTAGTGGAATCCAGAATGACAGTAGCCATGGAAGAAGCTAGGGGCATTTATATTTCAACAAAATACCAATTGGCTGTAAGTTACAGTAAAAGCAGATGCTTCAGAAAAAAAATCAACAGCTGCTTATCCAAAAGAAACAACACCTTCTAACTTGCTGCTGCTAAAGGAAAATTAAAAGCAAGTGTTAAATGAAGACGGAACACAGGGAAAGAAAGGAGAGGTTTCTAGTCTGGTTGTTAGCCACACTGCTGTGTTTTATACCTGGAGGGCCAGCTGATAAGTGAAGGTGTGTCCCCTTCCGAATCTTTCTGAAGAAACCATTCAGGTTTTGCTTTCCCTGCACTACTACAGAAAACAGAACTTCAGGTAATTTTTGAGCTCTCAACACATGCTCTTTTTTTTTTTCTCCAATATTCCTTACCCACCACTTGGTTTTTTTTTAATTACTCAATCATAGATAGACTGTTCATGAAAATAAAAGCATAGCACATCAATCAAACTGAAAGGTGATAAACTGTGAAAGAAACTATCATATTACTTCCACAAATATCTAAAAGATATTCTGAATTTTAAGTGTTCAGCAAAGGTACATTAATTAGTGTACATTGCCCAGAATTTGAGAAATGAAAGCAACTATACAATCTTATGTTTTTCATTTGTCATCGCAGGTCAGTTTGAAAGGTTTATGTAAGGGCACCTGGAAAAGTTGCTAAAATCATTCCTTTAATTTGTGATTCAAAGTTGTAAAGACCACTGTGTCCAAAATGAAGTAGCAGTATGAATTTAATGAAGTTAGAAATTCAGAAGGCTGTATCAGGCTTCATAAGAAATTCTCAAGAGTAGCTGGAATCCCTCTCTCCTCTCATAGCCCTGCATCACAAAAGCTTCATAAACCTAAATCCAGTTAGATCAATTAAAACCTGCCACGTCCCTGGGTAACAGGGGAAAGGAAAAGCTTAAAAAAACCAAAGTAACCCCCAATTTGATTTTGTCTTGACTTCCTTCTGTTTCCATTTTGGAGCTGAAAGCATAAAAAGAAACAAGAGCACTGCAACTTTTCATACGGGACAGGAAAGGCTGTCTGCCAGCAGACTCCCTATGTGCCGCTTCCCAAACAGACTTCCCTGGTGCCTGCCTTAGCTACAGTCCCCCAGCAGATCACATCAGATACTTCTAATCCTGCAAGCGCAGAGTGTCTGGCACACTAATGTTTACAAACAAACTCCACGGAGGTGGCAAGCAGCCACGCTGCTTTCCATCACACCTATCACTGCCTCTGAAAGAACAACTGGAATTGCAGTAGGATCATTTGGGATGAAAATCCCAAATTAAGCTCCAGGCCATCCACCTCAATTTGTCTTTGCTCATCTTTTAATAAATATAATTTTAAAAGGTCAAATCAACAACTCTTCTTGAAAATAACAGTGTATTTACTGCAAATTCATTTCAATTTCAAAACTACAGTTGTCGCTTTATCCAAATGAAGCTTAGAACAAAGTCAAACACTTACTGTTAAAACACCTTTTGCGCTTCCAAATGGTTTTGAATTCCTAAAGAAAATGACCAAATAGGAGGTAAAATCCTTTCCCAGCAGCTGGCCAGGTAGCTGGAATTGCTTTGAAGCAAGCAAACTTCCTTCTCTCTAAATGTGTACTTTGGCACATTTTTATAGTGGGCACAGCCCAAACAGCAATTATTTGTTCTTGATCATTCATCCTTTGAAGAGAGCAGTCAGAAGAACGCAAGCCATGTTTTGAATTTACAGTTAATCAGCCACTTCAGCAGCCAAATGCAGCCAACGTCAAATGATACCTTCTCAGCACTTTGTTTTCTTCTCAGTGATGGATAATAGGATTAATTATTAAATCGTCTTAGGACTGAGGGCACAAAGCTTTCATATGTATTCCAAAGCAAGCTGCATCTATTTTCCAATTTGAATTCAGCAAATTTAACAAAAGCAATTTTGCAACCTATAGAAATGTGGAACTGAGTTCAAAACAGCATCCACCTGGAAAGCTGGTGTTAGCCCTTATTTTGCTTGGTCAAATGGCCTTCCATACAGTAACTTCAAACAGGCAATGCCTTCTTTATCACTCAGAGGCAGGGACAAGAGTTTCTCAAAGGTTTTTCTTAAATCTCAGAGTATCACACCAGTGAGCATGCACTGGCAATGGATGTTGTCAGGGGAATTAAAATGAAGAATGGGCTCCTGGCAACTTCTTTAAAATCCCACCTACTGCCAATCCCAAATACTGGGATAGCTGTAAGAGCTACACCACATCTTGGTGGGTGCAAACTATTTCCTTTGAAAGATCACCTAGGAATTGTGGAAAGCCTATTCTTCATAGTTTTATGCAAATACTGACTGAAGCCTCATCCAGAAAGGATCTAAAATTAGTGAAAATGCGGTCAGCAGTTTGTATTAAGTTATGACTTAGTCCTGCTGCTTTTGCCCTGGTCTCTCATCTGTATGGCACTGCCATAAGGAAAAAAAAAGTAATACTAGAAGTGGCAGTTCTGAAAAGAAACAGCTGGAATTTGTGAATGATTTGATAATGTGTTAAGCCTGTTCTGCTCGTATGAACTTGCATTGGCTTGCAGACCTGCATTAGAAAAAAATTGTTAGCTAAAACTGAAAGAGCAGAGCCTGATTTCTCCACATTAAAGGCTAGTATGTGAATGAGCAGGTTCAGGTGTCTCTCTAAGGCCAGTGTGCTGTTTCACCAAGGCAGCTGCCATCCCACCAATGCAGAGTGCAGCACAGCTTCCCCTGAGAAACCAGGGAGCTTTTCATTGTCCAGTGCTTTCATTGGTTCCCCCTCACAGAAACAGGGACTAGCATTGCTTTATCAGACTGAGGAAAATAACCCCCCATTTTACACTGCAGCAGACACACTCTTGGCTGTGAAGTTGGATGGGCTATTCTCTCTGCTTTCCTAAGGCTGAAAAATTTGTCCATTCCTTCACCTTATAAAACACAGAAAGCAAGCTGCATCAACTCCATTGCTCCAATATTCATCCTATCAGGAACTGGATTAGTCAAGAGATTTATCTCAAATTGACCATTTGAAGATAAGGAATAATATTTTGTACTATTTGAGTTAGTACTGCTTCAGATACAAGTTTTCTGGAGTCTGGACTAACCAGTCAGCTGAAGGAGTTTCAACAGAGCTCTTGTCTATCTTGACTATTTTTCTTACTGCAGTAGCAGAATTGCAAACTTAACTCATAAACTAAATACAAGATAGTACTTCCTAAATATGTTGGCTTTCCCTCTTATGACTTTTTTGAAATGACAGTATTTCTTTAAGTTTGGCTTCATTGGGAGAGTCCAATGATAGGTCATATAGCCACATATCCATCTAAAGAACATGAACAGGATGAGAAGTCACCTGAATAATGAAAATAAAATTAAGATACTACTCCTGGTGTGTCATATGGAATAAAGTGAAACAAAAAGGAGGTCAGGTCTACATGACCAGTTTACAGTGTAAATAGATTACTTCACCAATCTACCAGGTTGTTAACCTTTTGGCACGGAAGATTACTCCTCATTCAAACTTTAAAGTATACTTATATGAGTTAATAAGAAAGGGCACAACAATAAGAATCAAGTTTTGTGGTTTTGATGGGAAGGTCAAGGAAGTCCAGTCAAGTAAGGTAGCTTGTTTCAGAACCTACTGGGAAAAATGCCAAAAAAGTGTAAATTGTTTAGTTTATGTTGGTTCATTTCAGTTTTTTTGAAACAGTCAGCTCTGCTCAGCATGATGCACATGTGTTCACAATTAAATTCTCATTACAATTTATGTCATTTTAGCTGCAGCATTTTAACTTAAGTTTTTACAGTTAATATTTTCCACTTATCCACCTCCCTAGCAATTAAAGAATCACACTTGGGAGAAAAATCATATTTCTAAAAATTCTTAGGCATACACTGTGTATCACCATAACACCCTGACAGTCTGTTTTTGCACTACAGTGTGAAACTACAATGTGAAATTAGTGAAAACTTCCTCCCCCTCACGGAAGAATCTAGTTACTCTGTTAAGTAAATTTGTCAAATCTTAAGTAATTCAGCACACCAATAATTCAGAATACGTTTTCCAAATTCAGCATAGAATTTTAATTTTCCTCTCTGCCCCCTCACACCCCTCCTAATATAATCTGAAAGATTAACTAACAGTTCAAAAGCATTTTTACACTTTCCCAGCAGGAAAACAAATCAACTATTATTTCAACTGACAGAAGACAATTTTCAGCTTCGAACTCTGAAGCCTGTTTTATTTTGGCAGAAGCCATCATGAAGCTATTAAAATCTTCACTGAGAAATAGCTTGCTTTTACTGGGAAATCCCCACCTAAACAATCACAGGAGATAGAGGAAAAAAGTTAAAGACTTGCCCTAACAGATTATGGAAAGAAAACAAAAAAAAAAAAGGTAGAAAGAAAAAAAAAGGCAAATTTAGAATGTCAACTACTTCAATTTCTAGTGCGTTTTAAGTATCTTAAACATCAGTTATTCCACACAACCCCCACCCCTGGCCTAATTTTAGCATCAATTCTATAAATATAAAGTGAAACCAAGGACATATCTAATCATAGAACTAGATACCCACTACTTCCTTGCATCAGAAACACACTGTGATTCAACAAAACCAACCAATCCAGCCCGAGACATTCAAAGCCATTAAATATATTCTCCAAGGGTAATAAATACATTAAATACATACTCATAAATACTGTAGACACTTTTGCGTGATTAACATAATCTACTGTATAAACAAATAAACCCCATGTTTACCTTTGTCTGATGTTACTGTGCAAGGGCTGGTCATTCTGCAAATGGATTGGTGAGGCTGCCCGCTTTGGTGAAGAAAGGGACTCTCTGGGGGTTTGCTTTGGTGATATTGGCACTTTGTTATAGGAGGAAGATTCCCGTCCAGAAAGTGAAAGGGAGACAGAATTATCCAAGGTCGCTGAGGGGTCAGAAACCTGTCTAATGGCACTATCATCATCTGCTTTTCTATCACTCTTGTCATTTGAGAGGCTTTCTTTATCTGCAACACCATCTTTTTCATGGCTGGAGTAATCTTTGGATTCAGCAATCACGCTCTTTGACTCTTTCATCTCAGTCCTGGACAAATACAGGGAGCCACTGTCCTTGTTTTCATCATCTTGCCTTTCACTTTTCACTCCTTTTCTTTCCACACTGTCAGGATCTTTCCTTGTTCGTGTGTATCTGGATGAGTAGTCAGAATCCAAATCAGAATCAAGGGATAATCCATATTTTTCTGCCAGCTGGCGCCGCCTCTCTGCCTTGTACCTAGCTATTCTTTCTGCTTTTGACTCTAGTTCCTGGATATCCATGTTTCCTGTACTATACAAGGGCTCTGTATTACTTCCTGTGGTTTCTGCTCGGTATCTGGATGATCTGCGTTGTTTTTCTACAGAAGAATCCGAAGTTTCCTCCTCTTCATTTGATCTTCCTGTCAGAAGTAAAACACATATGAGCAAGACCATCCCAAAACTCTGAGCACCCTACCCACCATTCTTATCCAGTGAACTAAAAGCTTCCAATTTTCTTCCAAATCAAAGTGTACTGGTGACTGCACAGACACATTAGACAGTTTTGCACTTATGTCTCCAAAAGCACATACAAACAATTAAGAAATGTGTCTACATTGTAATTCTTTAAGATTCTCATATCAAGTTATTGTTGTTTTAAAACAACACAGATAAACAGCCTTTTCCAAATAAGACAAGCAGAGGACTAAAGGGCAATTTAAAACCACCCTCACCACAGTTCTTCTATAAAACTCTCCATGTGCTGCACAAATGATAGGATAGTAAATATGAAGTAATTCAGCAGTGCAAGACTGACTGATAGATACTACTTACCTAAGTGGGGACTGTATGGATCAGTTGCACGCATATATCTTGGCGTATCTTCCTCTAGTAAACGGTGTGTGACTGATCCTGGACAGTTTTGTAGAAGCATAGGTTGTGTATCATTTTCAATTCCCTCTAATCGTCTAGCTATTCTTTCTTTTCTGAAAAAAAAAAAAAAAAAAAAGATGTGAAAAATGTGAAATCAGACATCTTGGAAGACTTAAGGGGAGAGTTTCTATGAGGAGGTAACAAAACAAGCTGTGTGTTTTGTTTTACAGGCCAAAGACTTATTTTTTTTTTACCTTTTCATTTCCAAAAAATCTTGGTTGTTTGGTTCAAACAGTTTTCTTAATTCTGAAACTGAGACAACAAAAGATTATGCAGTTTATAAGCTACTAAGTTTCAGAAACTCACAGAAACTTGCTAAAGTACTTCAGAACAAGAAGGAACAGTTACATAAAGTTAAGGGGTTTGAAATAGCTTTTGTTGCAGAACAAGTACTTTCCTCTCGCTAGTTTATTAAGCTTGAGTTGTCAAAAGTGCATTAGGCACATAGATGGAAACATCAAGGAGTCCTCCCCTCCAGGTACTTCCAAGCTACAGTCTGCTGTACATCCTAGCAGTTTTCGACCCGTTTCAAAAGCAGGTAGTATGGAATTACTGCTTACTCTGTCTATACAAATGTTGGGCACTGACTATGTTTAAAGGGAAACTGTATCCCCCATTCCCTACCTTTCTCCTCTACCTTATATTGAGCAAATCACAGTAATTCCAGTGACTCATGACTGGAGTGCAAATTTTACTGTGTACCGCCACAATACTCCTGCATGGTTAACCCCTTTCTACTTTGCTAATTTTCCCTTGCAGTTTTAATTGGACACACTTTCCTTCCCTGCTGTGGTAGCAGACAGCTGTCACAGTTCACAAAACCGTGCGAACCAGCAGGAGGCATGACAGATGAAGTAATCCCTGTAAATATACACATATGTGCACATTTATCAGTGATGTTTGCAAACCACACTGGAATAGTGAGTGCAACATAAACAAGCGTGGTGCAACTCCTTACCACCAGGAAGAGGAACCATCTGGGCTGTCAAAGGATGCAGCGGACTGGTGTGGGTGTGTGTGTGTGTGTATGTGTGTGTCTAACAAACCCCTACACTCTGCACCCCCTCCATGTCATTGTCTTGGCAAAGACATAGTGCTGAGAGCTGCGTGCGCTTATTCTGATGCAATGCCTCTGTGGCTCTCATCCTGCTGACCCAGGGATCAAAAGTTAAAGCAAGTTAAAGCCTAGTGAGTCATCAATCAGCCCTAGATTCACATCAGAAATACCTGATGATTCCGGAGTGTCTAGAAGACGCAGTTCCACAACACTGCGTAAGTAAATCAATATATCAAGTTTTCCCTACCAGAGTTCATTGCTCTAGATACTTAAAAGATAAACACTATTGAAACACCACCCTTTTAAAGGTTAGATGCACCTTCTCTCCCTCTCCCCTGCTGCAAGAGCTTACATGCTCCAAGACAGGGTTTCAGCTGAGCTGACACATACCCAGAAGTTTTCTGTAGTCACTACCAGTGCTCATACCTCAATACATATTACTCACACTGGCTGTCATATCAAACTTAAATGCTAAAAATCAACTAGGACTCCAGGTAAAACATCTTGGATGAGCAAGAATGAATGTATCCTGATCATGACTACTCAGAGAAGCAAATAAATGAGGTATGAATACAGTGTCTGAGGCTACAGATGAGTGCCTACTGAGAACGTGTGATGAACAAGGGAAAGAAATCAACCGGGCCACACTCCAAAACATCTCCTTTACTCTACTTTTTTATAGAAAGCAGACTCATGCTATCCACTTCAATTTCTCAAGTCAAGTTAGCTCAGATTGTAATCATGCCAGCAATTTAACAGTGCTAACCCAAGGGGGACCTCTTCCATGCCTGGTTTCAGCATCTGCAGCAAAGGCGATTGAAGCCTACACTGTTGACCAGGTTGACAGTGCAAGATAGCCACTAAGCATCAGCAAGCTCCAGGCACAGATCGCTGGAGCTGGATGGTAACTGGACTTGGGCAATGCAAAATCTGCATTCTGAATTAACACCAAAGCAAAAACGAGCCATTATGTTGTGTTTTCATAGACTTCTCTCTCAATGCATGAGCAGTTCCAGATGCTGCTCTGCCTACTCAAGCTGTGCTTGCAATGGAACTGTATTAAACAGAGAACTTACCCATAGGAAACCAGCCTTCATCTCACATTCACACCAAAGGAAATGATTTCTCATAAATACTTTACTCTCACCTCTGCCAAATATACTTCTGTTTAAGTTTATTCCTGTATTAAAAGTTTTTCTGTTCCATCTGTTGGCTATACATACATAAAATGGTCAAAACAAACCCCATAACTGTTCTGCCTCTTCAGACAGGTCACAGGCCTCCACAGCTCACAGTTAATAAACCCACATTCCATCCAAATCCTGATCATTTTTCTTCCCTAGTCACCAGTTTCTACAGTCCCTAAAACCATCATCATAGAACAGGTCTTTTACACAGCTTTAATAAAGCTCTAAAGCACAGCTTCATGCATTACAGTCTTCTTGGGGTTTTTTCCCCCCAAAAAGGAAACTTGACTACAAGTCGTCCACACACAAGAAATGTGGAACATCCAAAGAACTCCCAGCAGCATTAGCTCAACACCCGCTTGCTATGTGTTAGCTGAAGTTCCAGAGATTCTACTACCGCTTTGCAGTCCTAAAAAGAGCACTGGCCTCATGAAGCATCTCTCCAACACCTTCCCAAACAAGATGGGACTAAAATAGCATGGGACTACTCTATGTTGCCTTACACTTTTTCCACACTTGAGATTCCAAACTAATTTCAGCTAGGTTGGCCAACATCTTCAGAGTGTTTTTGTGAAAACAATTTCAATGATATTTTCTTCTGTGGAAGCAGGGGGAAAAAAAAAGCACAAAAAAAAGAAGGGAAAAAAAAAAAAAAGAAGGGAAAATGCAGGAACCCTTTTACTCTAGTGATTTTTTTTTTGCTGAATAAACTATTTGACTTCAAAAACAGAAAAGCCAGTTGGAACAATTTTATTCCCAAGGACACTGGTTGGCCCTTGCAAGCTTAGATCATCAGACTTCTCTTTTTTAGTTTGCAATTTGAATAGGTTGGTGACAATTTCCTATCTGTTCATGTGATGTTTTTCCACATGACCCGTCAGAACCTACAACATCTCAAGGACACCCATGACAGTATTAAAAAGTAACAATACTTCTACCTAAAAGGTAGACCAAAAATCTGGTTCAGCATACAAGAAAAACCTGAGAAGCTTAAAGTAATTCATTTTACAGAAAAGCTCCTTATCTAAGTTACTTCATGCCAGCATGTGTACGCACAACCAGTCAATATAGTTAAGGGCAACAGGAAGAAGAGCTACCATTCAGGAACAGCCATGAACTTCAGGCTTTATTTTAGGACATCAAGCAGGATGCTATGTTAAGATACGGTCTAAGGTAGACTGCCAAGAGGCATCTTAACTTTGGTTACTGTAGACCCTCTGAGCAGAATTTACTTTATAATAATATCCCAGAAAAATACCCAAAAAGTATATTTAGAGTGCACCTTACAAAAATGCATTAGAAACTCCTCAAATAAAAGAGAAAGATGTGTTATACAATTCAGAAATCTTTCAGAAACATTTGTTATAGCATATAAACATGTTTTTGCTGAAAGCTCTCTGGTAACAGCAGAGGGGATGCGTGTAGATAGTTACAGGCATGTGAGAGTTTTACTTTTAAAATACAGAAGCTCTAAAAACTAAATCAAGTCTTCCAAAAGTCCTTAGTAGAGAGTGAGCACATACATTTGTGAAGCCTGAATAGATGTGGATGAAAAGTTTACCTGCCAGAAGCTTAATTTCTCAGAATTGGTAAATAGCCATTGTAATTCAGGTATATACATTCAATTTAAGGAAAATTTGACAGAAAAAGGAATGAGGCCAGTAGGCTTCACAACTCCTCCTCTTCTTGCCTGGAAAGATGATGGTCTATAAACCAGGTCAGAGAAGGATTTATCTCCTGCTTATGCTAGCAGAGGCATACTAACATATTCAGTGATTAACTGCAGGCAGCAACATGCAAATCTTCAGCTACTCTCTGAACCCCACTTCAGTAGGTATCACTTGAAAATTAAATATATTCTGCTGATCTTTAGTCTGGTACATATCAAATCTGAATGCCTTTATTTCAAGAATAATTTCTCTAAAAATAAAGACAGCTTGGAACAGAAATCAGTTCACTGAGAATCAACTTATAAGCGAAGGCTCTCACCGTTTACTTGTTAGCCAGCATGAGCCCAAGGCTATGCATATGGAATGAAGGCCTATATATTCCTAGTGGCTAGTGCTCTAAAGTCTGTACTGTATAAGTGTTTCACTCCATTCCATCACTGTGTCAATAAAGGCTCTTTCTGAACAGCTGTAATGATTATATTATAAAAGCAACCATGTCACATGCTGGAAGAAGGGCTCCTTTCTGAAGGAACACACACCATTTTAAGTGAAGTTCTGAGAGCCGCGATATCCTTGAGTGAAGGGAACGTCTTTATGCTGGTTACACATAGTTCTTCAGTCAAATGTCACCCTTTACAGGTCAAGAACTATTTCCAAGCATATTTTGATTTCCTCTAAATAATTGAAGAGAGTGAATTCTCACCTCTATGTCAACTGTTAGAAGACAAAAATGGAACTGCTGTTTTCTTCAGAGGTTATTTGGACTAAGAAGTTAAAACCCCCCAACAATCCCAAACCCCATATATAGTGCAGGTCCTTTAGCATGCAAGACTGAAATTGAGCGTGTAGTGAGTTGGTCATGCAAGCACAGGGATTCTACCAGTGGCCAAAGGGGGCAGGAAAGAGCTATGACTACATGCTAAATTAATACCTTCGATTCAATAGTACTCTAACTGCACAAAGAAACCCCTGAACTTTAAGAAGCAGGGGTGTAACAAGGCTTTCAAAAAGCGCATTGTGGCTGGTTCACCCCATCTCATCCCCTATGCATACTTCACAGGGAAAACAAAACTAATTTACAAAAATTCATGCCTAAGTGATTTTCACTGTGCCTTGCACTTGCATATACTGAACTTCACATGCTGTTAAATTGCCACTTGTGTTCATAATGCACTTCCCTTACCTACCTTTTGGAAGGACTGCTAAGAGATTAGCATCAATATCCTTTGTACTGTTTGCAAGTTCTTCTTTATCTTCAAATGAGAACTCCTTCTGAAAACTGAAAGCAACATGTGTTTTACAGAACTGTGGATGTTTCTGCTACAAATCAAATAAAGCCAAGATGTAACCAATTTACTGCAAGCCAGTCTAACAGAGATACCAAAAAAAATATTTTCCATAAGGATGAAGTAAGAAATAACCCCAAGAAACTCACAAAGCCAAACCTAACATAATTTGAAACTTGTTTGGAACTGACTGTGACACATTTTTGCATTAAATTACTGACCAGAGACTGTCTTCAAAATACTCTACTAGCAATTACATTTGGAATAATCTATATCAACTGATTCTCCATGAACACCAAAACATATTTCATCAAATGCAGTGCTGTATGTATACACTCCACCTAGAAGCCTTCTACACAACTGCCCTATTGTTACTGCACTGATCTCTGGATCTTTTATGCCTCCTAATATACTAATACGAGCAGCAGACAATTCAGTCTTGTCTTTTCTAAACAGCAAAAATGTCCCTTTAGGTGAGACAATTATTTCTTTAAATGGGTTCATTTCATATACAAATTTTAACTGTAAACTGCAAGTGTCATAATGGCCTAAAGTAGATACTGTCTGCAGAGATATATTGGATGAAGTCCTCCTTGTGGGTAAACAAAGTCAGATATTTCTCAATAATTTAAAAATAGAGAGAGAATTGCTGTATTCTGCAATTATTACTTCTATGCTATCCCAACCAGGCATAAGAAAACTAATACTAGTCTTAAAACCTCTAATAAGCTGTGTAGACAGTTGTAACAGATACAAATCCCCACGGTGATTCTGGGCTTTTCATTTTGCCATGGTTGTGATGTGCCACATGATTTACCATCATTCTGGCAAGACAAATTGCAAGGCTTTACTGTTGAAAAATCCTTTCTTAGTACAGTTTTTTACAGCTTTTTAAAGCTGCATACCATTTCATCAAGAGTACTTGGTTAGAAAAGAGAAAAAACAGTAAACATATATATTCTGTTCTCACTATTCCACTTCTCATTGAAAAGAATTTTAACATACAACAACTAATTGTGTTTCTCATGAACACCAAGTAGTATTCGCTTTTTTATCATTTATAAATAATATTCCTTTGTAAGACGACATTGATAAGAGAATAAAACCCTTGAAATGACAATAAAGAACCTGAGCTGTGTCACATTCAGGCACCATGCCACCTGCTGCAAATAATCTCCAACAAATGCACTTACAGAAATTATTCCAGGTGCTGCCAAGAAAAGCAATGTTAGCCACTACAGAAAACAGCAAATAGAAGATGAAGAGCAGCAATAAGCTGTCCATTACAGAAAACTGTGTAGCCTTACAGGGCAAAAACACTTTAATGGAACTAAACAAAACCCCAAAATATAGTACACAGGAGCCACAGACAAATGGGTCATCTGAGACTGGGCAGAGTTGACTGCATGTTTCTACATGCCTAATGCAACATTGCAAACACTTGTGATTATCGTTAGCCTCACAATGTTATTTCCTTACAGACACAGCTTCTAGAGAAGCCCTAGGTCAAGGGACTCCCAGTTTCCATTTGAAAGTAGTTTCTACTTTCTGTCTGAGGATGAGTTTGAAAAATGTAAATAATACTGGCCTGGGGCTATAAATAAAACTCAAAAATTATTTTTCTCAAATCAATTTAATTACTTAAGACTTGTCTCAAATGTGAGGGACCCAGCTCATGACTTCTGAATACCTAGGCTTTATTTAGCTGCATGTCCAAACGCTTGCACAAAGCTTGCAACTACAATACCTTATGTTTCCATAAACATAGCATTCTGTGCAGAAAACATTCACTCATGCAGCAAAATCTTTGTTTAAATCAACTGTGTGCTAACATCCACAACTATGCCACAACTATGTCCCACACAAATTTCCAAGGGTAAAATCATACAGAATCAGTACTGTCACTAGCCTGCTGGTTCTAAACCAAACTGTATTATTGCATTCTCAGCAAACTTTTTAAATACTGCAAACTAGTCAGGTTCAGTCCTGCCCCTTTCTTCAATCTCCAGGAACTCTGAAGCCAGACACCATCCAAACGCAGTCTAAATGTCTTTCATTGGGTTTCCATTCATTTGTTCTCAAGACTGTATTGTTGGTTACCTTGCTTTTTTTTTTTTTAACAGATGCTTTCGACATCTGCTCAGCTTCCTCAAGACAGGTTCTCAGTTTCATTGATTCTCTATAAAAAATGTTTTCTACCTGTTCCAGTTTTATGCAATCTTTTCTGTAGATGGTGATTACAACTGGATAGTCTTCATTCCAGACCTGGTCTTAGCAGTATCTTATAAAAATAGGAATTTTAATAGAGAAAGCATTACTACATGACTAGCCAGATGAATGCTGGGATCTACAACACATTTGCCTTTTTATAACTACACTATATTGGTTGCTCAACCTCGCATGAGAAACTAATATGCCAAGGCTTTGCTTTCATCAGCTGCGAGTGACAGAAAAATTTATCAGCCCCCAATGCACAACTGTGCACTTAGTATTATTACATTACATCCCTTTTCTATTACAACTCAAGGTCATCCAGCGCTTCCTGTAGCTGAGCTCTCTCCTCCTTTGTACTGAGGGTGGCTTCCAACCTTTGCTCACTGGCAGATTTCATTAAAATTCTTTTAATAACCACATCTTCTTAAGCTTAACCCTTGCCGGGCTACATGACATCACAGGTTATCTGCTTCGTGGAAAGCCCTTTCACAGTTTCCCTTAGGACTTCATTTTCCATCTCCCCCTGGACAGACTGTCACTTTTATTTGCTTGGTTATTTTTAAATGATTAACTAGTTTCACACAGTCACTATCTTATCAACGGTGGAGGAGTTTTGCCTTTTCAGAGGCATTTTTATGCTCTCTTGCAAAGCTGCAGCTGGCATTGCCTGTTTGAAGTATTTGCACATTAGAAACACAAAATGTTTTAAACCAATCGATCAATCACATCGCTTTAACTTGCACAGCGAGAAGGCAGCGGCAAAGCAGTGCTCTGAAGATGACAGGCAAGCCAAACAATTGGGTATTTATAGATACATATATAAAATTAGTTCTAAAAATGAAAGTAGGCATATTTAGGACATGTCACAGTATTCAACAAGAACAGCCATTAGGAATCTAAATTAAGTCAGAATGATGTTAAAGGAATTCAAAATAGCAAGAAAAAATTTAAAGAATAAATTAGAGGACGTTACTCATAAGGGTTTTAAAATAATATATTCCTAAGTAATTCCTCACAAAGACTTCCGTTTTTCCTCAAAGGGATCTACCTAGACACATCCCTCCTTTATTAGCTTCTCTGCTAAAGGAGCAGTTGCAGCAGCAAATTAGTTGTTTAAGCAGAGTCACAGTCAGACTTGGCTTATCAAGTTGTTGTGGTTCAGCTCTACTTATCTTTAAACACATTTGCAACCCTTTTCTAACCTTTTCTAAAATTAACCCTTGCTTAATTTCTCAAGTCATCCTATAAATCCAGGTGCAGATACTGAGCAGCAGCACCATAAGTTTCTGTATTTCACATAAAGGCTACGTGTATTTGTTATTAAAATAATTTAAGGCATACTTGGGTTTCTCTATAGAAAAAAAGAAAAAAAGTAATAAATTTGCAAGAATTCTTTATTCTTAAATCTAGCTACCGAAAGAGGGACTTCTACTTTGTCTTCCTGAAATACAGCCTGTGGTCATGGTTCATGAAATGCAATGAACAGCATGAGGTCCCCCAAGTTTGTTTTCCACAGGATTTGTATGTGGTTTGTTCTCAGGTCTCAAACAGACTTATTATACTCTTTAATGTTCAGGAATTCATACAACTTCTATTAAAATACAGGCAAAATTATTTCACAACCTCAATAGTTTTTATTTTTTAAAAATGTATACGTTAGCATTAATAGAGTATTTGAGCCTCAGTAGTTATACTGCTCTTGCAACTTAACCAAAGTGTGGGCTGCTTCTATACATCAGGGATTCCAGGCTGAAAACTTCATCTGCTGCTGCAGCAGCAGCAGCATAGAGTTTCTAAATAGCTGTCCCACTAACCTAGTTACATGCCCAAAAGCAATCAGAAGTTTGATCCAAATGCCAGTGGTAAGAGTGCCCTGGCATATGGATTAAAGCTATGGGATATACTGAGATTTTGAGATTGAAACAGAAGCATGAAAATCCACTTGTATATCTGCCAGCAGGGTGCTTGGCATTCATTTTTCTTCTTTTTCTCTACCTCCAGGAAAATTTCCTTCTCTGGACTCTTACGTAAAAGGTCCATTCTACAGTCACATCCTTCCCTGCTACTCTCATTTCTACTTCCCCCTATTTGCCTTCCATAACACAATGTGTCTTGTACACCTATTCCCTCTGTCTCCCACCATGCAAGGAAAAATGGGCATCATGGTGGCTGGTGGCTCAGTGCTGAGTGGGACTCTTCCCTTAGCACTGAGCTGTGAATTTTCACATGACTTAGGAGGCAGCTGGTGTTTTCAATGCATGTTCAGAGCATCTGCTTTATAGCAAAGCTTGGTCCTGGGAGAGGACAAATACTCATTTTCCCTGATGAAAGAATTAATATAGATTCAAGCAATGACTGTGAGTTAAAATGGCACAACCAGTCATCTTCAGTGGGCAAGGAACAATTGACCTTACCTGAAAGCTCTCTTCCTTTGGAGCAACCGCGAAGGTTTAAATCTGACTGAGTTTTCTTTGTCAAAATCTGTGAAATGAAGAACACAAACCACACCATAGTGAAGACGCTTTAATAAATGGGGAACTTCGGGGAAACTACTTTATAGTCTCCAATTATAGTCCTTTTCCACTGGAAAAAAATAAAATATGTACAAAGGCCTTCCCTTGAGTCAAAGGAGCACAAGGTGGCATGTCCTAAGACGGTGATAAACCAAAGGCTTGCAAAAATGAGTACAGACAGTAAACGAACCAAAAGCATGAACACTTTATGGAACTGCCATGTTCTAATCCCAATACTCATGGTGTAGCACTGCAGCCTGCAGCTATCATTTAAACTCCTTGACTCAGTTTCCCACAGCAGACATGTTTACGAAGCACTCAGCAAATGAGAAATGCTGCAAAGAGCAAAAGCCTTTTTGGCTCCAGCTTAGGAATACCATAAAAACTGCATATTCACTGCAGAAGTCAGAGATGCCCAGCTGAGGATCTGTTACAACAACAGTATTATACCACCTATGACAGAAATATTTCTGAAGGCTGCCTACTGTTTGGAAGCTGCCATTCTGAAGAGCCTTAAGAACATGCCTGTTTTCAGAGAGGAAGAAGTGCTTGCATTGAGTGCAAAATTATGTCAGATGCAGCCTTATACTCCAAAAGTATGTATTACAAAGACACCCAAACCTTTGTGAACCCTAACAAGCAATGGGCAATCTCACCTATATCCCCCAGATATAACTTTTTTGATTTCTGCAGTCAAGAGCATTAGTAGAGGGTCTAAACAATGACCAGTGGCCAGAGGGACCAGTGCTCCAAGTACTGGCTGCCTCCATTCAACAAGGATGCTATTCAGAAATCTTGGAGAACTGCTAGCCAGGGCACAGAGGAGCACCTAGTCTGTGACTGCTATCAAAATCCACATGAAGCTACTAATTCACTCCCAAAGTTAAAACTGCCTTTCATCCCATCTGTATGAACTGTCCCAAGACCCTAAATTAATTGGTCATTGATGCAGTGTTCATTTTATTTTTCAAAGACAGACCTGAGTACCTAGGCATTAGAACGCTTCAAAAGCAGCAACATCCCATATACTCTGCCCCAGAACTGAGATTTAACTATTTCAAAGAAAAATTAACTGGCAAAAAAATATTTTTCACTTATAACAAATATTTATATATCTTGGTAGTGTATTTCTTATTTTTGCAGAAAGGGTCCAATTAGTCTTATTATTGCTGACAACGTGGGTCTTATTTTAGACAATATATCTTTTGTCTATGGCTTTTAAAACTCCAGGCAAACACATTAAAAAAAAAAGTAAATGAGAAAAGATCATTTTAACAGCTTGACAAAGAGGCTTAAAATGTGCAAAAAGGCATTTTTTAGGCATCTGCTACAAGTCACTGCAGATTTCAGGCAGCTTTGCTAATAGCATTCTTCAACTTTAATAGGCAACTTTTTCCTGTTTTTGTTAACATTCATTTTCTCTTTCCAAGTAAATGGTGAATAAAGCACACAGATTACACAGAAACATCTTGTTAGACCAAACCAGACTATTAGAAGAAAAACAGTATGAATGGTATATAAATCATTTTATTTTACACTACAACACTAAAACAAATACTCCATGCCATAAGTATCCTCTAAAAAGGCCAGACTTGCATTAATGTGAGAAGAGTATGCAGTATCTTAAAAAGACCAGCTCAGAATCAGCTTAGCTAATCAGAACCAGGCATATCTTAAATTTATAGACGTTCTAACAGGATATAACCCATCCTATAGTTTTTGGCACTAAACCAGCTGTCCACCACGAAAACCACAAGTAGACCAGAGAGAAATTCTCCCTACCCTCACCAAAACCAAGAGATGGGTATGAGGAGGGAAGAAAGTAGCTCTCATTTCTTTGCTGGGAGAAGGGAGGAGGAAAGGCTGCTAAGAAGGGGCACATAAGCCGGTCTGACTCTTGCTACCCATTAAACATATTCATATATTTCACATCTCTAACATGTAAAAACTTTGCTGTATTTCACAGGGGCAAGCTCCTCTCTTCCTCTCCTCAAACACAAAACACCAAGCAAATTATATTCTATTACACAGTTTTTATATTTTATGTATTTCCTCCTGTTTGAATTAAATCCTATAAAAAGTCCAATAAAATTTACTTACTACAATATGGAAATCTTAAATATAAACAAAGGAGAAAAAGTAAAACAACTCTGCTTCAAATGAAAATAAATATGACCCCAAGAGAAACATCAGTTTAACACAGTCTTACTGCAATGGTTAATTTAAAGGAAAAAACTCACCCTCACAGTACCTGATACACAGAAGGAAAATCTTTGCAACAGCATTTTGTTCCTTCTTTCACTGAAGAATTATAAACACATTCATAGCCACATTAAAACAATCTTAAATATTTGTATTTGAAATTAAGAGCATATTTACTGAACTGTAAATCAAACTTGCTCACAAGTTTAACCATTTTGTGTTCATTCTAGTCCTCCTCCCTCTTAGGTACAAAACTACCGGATAAAACCCATATCCACAGTTTAATAAATAGGAAATAAAAATTGCTGAATTAAAAAAAAAAAAAAACAACGTAGATGCAGCCTTCCAGTATTACTTAGTATATTTAAAGGCCCTAAGTCAGTGGCAAGCTAAGCTAATTAAAAGATCCATCTAATCGGATCTTTCAAAAGTGTCCTTTAGGAAATAATGAAATAGCCTAGGTGACTAACTGTACACTGATTGCTAAAGTAGCTAATGTAGCTGCAGAAGAGCTAGTCAAACAATATTTACACATGCATACATACAGACAAGAGATTAAACACACAGAAATGAGCTGCATTTTCTTCTGCGTACTTGGAACTCTTACCTTGCTCCTCAGAGTATTTAACATTTCCCAAATAGCTGGAGATCCAAGGATTTCTGAACATGGTTGCACAAACAAAGGATTCAGCAAAGAGAAACTACAATAGCAGCTAATTCTCAGCCAGCCACAGCCCTAGGCCTGTCTTAGCAATATCGTGTAGAGATTTTTCATAGCACAGGACTGGAGCTGTCAGGCTATCGCGTCCCAGGGAGTTACAGTAAATGCATAGCAATAGGCTGCAAGCTGGAGCAGCTCAAGCCAGTAATCAGATTACAAACAGAAATTAGGCACATGAATGCTAAAACAGATTGGGCAATGGTGATTGGGAGATTTATAATATTACCACTTCAAAGATCCAGCTAAATCACACGTTATATTCCTGCACAATGAATGCAGAACCCCTAAATCCTCATATTAAAAAAAAAGGGAAAGAAAAAAAAAGAAAAAGCCTCCAAGAAGAGGAATAATTCCTTTGTATCTCTAATCAGGATAAACTGCAGTGCTTGCTTAAGAAAAACAGCGTCCAGGCTGCCAAAAAAATGGACTCTGTTAATCATATCATTATGCTAAACGTTTTGCCTAACTATTAGTTGGAACATTTAAACCAGGCAAGATTTATGGATAACATATGAGCAAAATTACTGGTGGGGGTGGGGATTTAAGAACAGACACTTCAGCTCCAAATATTTTAATTTGAGACAGAAGGTGTAAAACTGTACAAAAGTAGTGCCTAGCTACCATATTTTTTTATTAAACAGATTTGATGGATTTTGTACTGAAGAGTCAGAACCCTTTAAAGTTCATTTTGAAAGTCTGGAAGTATTTGCTCAAAATGTTTCAGTAACTGTGTCTCAGTCCTCTACACTGAGCTACCTGATCATCTAACACACACAAGCATTGAATATGTGACTGAAATGGGTCCATGCACTTAACCCCATCCAACCAAAGGCAGTAACTGCCTACGAGTTTCCCCCCAACAGACTTCATCTCTTCAAAAAGATTTTAACTATTATCTGTAGAAAACTCCCCACAAGGCTAGGGCTGTCAGGACCATGAAAAGGTAGTCTAGAAACACGAGATTCAAGTTCTTGACTTTTCAAATCTTATTTTATGATACCTGGTACAGCAAGACCCTGATCTATGCTGGGAATTTCTATGTACAGGGAAAATAAAAGCAATGATACTGTGAAAGAGACTGTTAAACCACAAGTGAAAAATTGAGTTATCAAAAACATATTAATTTCTCTTGGCTCACCATGAAGTTGTATTTAGTCTGTCAGGAACATCAAAACATCACTTTTCATGCTCACAAGTTCTTGCAATGGACACAATAATAGGTGTTCCTTCCTAATGCCCCTGCTATTTGTACTCACTTGTTTATTTCTTTTTAAACATGAATTATGTTGGAGTCACCTTAACTAAAGAACCTTTTAACAGTACAGAGCACTCTGGAACAAGTTATACAACACATGGAACATGAAGCCCTGACTCACAAAGTAATATCCTCTGTTCAGAAATACCTGATGGTACATACCACATTTTTTTCTTTGCCTGTAACCTCACTGCTTCTCACATGTAATTCTAATCACTTTACAGCACTACCTCCAGAACATAAGCCAAACACCGCTGCACTCTCTTGACCAGCTATGAAGGCCTACACATACTTGATTCTAGTAAACACAAAAGCAGTAAAAAAATAAAAATAGGTTAAAAAAATTAGTTGACATGAATCCAAACTTGCAGTTAACCTGAAAATCTGCTTTCTGGCCTAGACATAAGTGCAGGTGTACTTAAAATACAAAAAAGAGGCACTGTAGAAATAACAAAAAAGCTGCTGGTAACCACTAATGGGGATGTTCTGGACCAGTGTCTGGTTTATCAATAAGAGACACCCAGTTCTGAAAAGGTCCCTTCTTTACAGGCCCTGCTTGTGTGAAGACTGCTTCCTTGGTCTTGTGAATAGAGGTACTCTTACCTGCAGCACTTTTAAGCGCCTGTAACTCATCTGGTACACAGTAAGGGAAGTGTTTCTTATAAAATGCAGATAAATAACACTGATGTGATGAATCTCATGGCTGCAGTCTTCAGCAAGGTTGAAGGAGAAGTTAGACAAGACAGGAGAGCTGATGCAAGAGCTCACAGGTGCCAAAAAAAGACAGCCCTGTTTCTCTCTGCAAGATCTCTGCTAGGTCTTGCTCCCCTAGTGACCCAGTTAGATCACTAAACTGGTAGTAAATATTCCCTTTTATTTTTGCTGGCTATGCTTTTCAGAAGTTACCAGAACAAAGAAAAAGGCACAGGATCTTGAGATCAAGAAAGGGATTGATCCTTCTGACTAACAAAGGAGGGTGAGCTCAGCTTGATTGTCATCCCTGTGTCTGGTGATGTCCTGTATGACAGAGTAGGAGAGGTACATTTTTATCTGTGGAGGGAGGGAACAGACTCCCAACATTCCTCTGCTGTACATCATCTCAACATTTAGTCCTCAGCATCCTTCTGGTGAACAAGATGCAGAAGGTAAAGCGCAGAGATCTGCAGAAAAACTCTAGAGTGCCTTTCACAAATGTGTGTATTTTAAATGGGTTCTTGTTTGCACTGTTCAAACTCTACTTGCAGAACACAGCAGGAAGCCAGTTTCTCTATCAGCTCTAACTACCACCTGTGAAAGAATACTTGTGAGGGGCTTTAGTGTGAGTAGGACTCCTTTCCCTACTAGTTACAGCTAACAAGTCAAGAGCACAGGGGCCATCTCATGGGACCAAAGAGGAAAATAAAATATCCAGTAAGAGGAACATCTCTATCAAGGTCTTAACAAAAAAAAAAAAATCCAACACCAAAACCACCCATAATCTAGAGTTTGGCTTCAAGCTCTCCTCATCTTAGGTTGTAAGGTGATCATTAGTCACAGCTTTGTGCATGGCATCTACATACAGTGCAGAATCTGTGACCCCAGAGTTTGTTCAGCTTAATTTCAAGATGAGGGGTACGTGCCAACACTGCTTCCAACATCAAAACTCTTAATGGCAAGAGATGCTGTAGCCTTAGGGTATTACACCAACACTATACATTTCACACAGGACATCGGAAAGACAGAACTATAGATAACTGACAACTGCCCCCTCTCCTTTCCATCAAAAAGGGATCAGCTATTCCAAGACAGGTCTCCATGCTGCCCCTTAACCAGCTTTGCCAGTGGAGAAGACACCTTGGTAAAAACACCAAGTCAGTCAAGCAATATTACAAAGAACAGCAGTCTTGGATTTTTTGCTACTTGTTTGGAAACAGTAGGTTTAGAAGGAAGTCTTTCCCAAAAGAAATCCGTCTCCACATGCTTGACAAAGCAAGGAGGAAGAAGATTTTGTCTTTCAAAGAGACCCAGTCTCTAGGAACTGGAATTATGCTCCAAGTGTATTATCAAGGCTGTGTTACAAATTGGTAGTAACGTTCTTGTCCTCCTCTGTCATCATTAATTCTTGAGTATTAGCAGCCTCCAACATAAGCAAACAAAGACAGAACAACAGTTCAGCTGCTAGAAAGGGAGGCAGCCCAGCTAGAAGTTACATTTGCAGTCATCTGGGCAAAGAGCTAGAGGTTAAAGCATGCATACATTTCAAATCTGAGACTACTCATGAAAGACCAGCTGGCAGCTAAATGTTGTTCTGAAGCTTCCCACAGGAAGAGAAGGAAAATATCTTCCTTTTGTCTGGCAAAACTGATTGCTGTAATCAAAGCTGGAGTTTAAATGGCCTGCAAAACTATTCCCAACTTACAGGGCTGCCAACCCCAAAGTACCGAAGAGTTGTGAATCACATCCCACTAAATTCATGGGGCTTTTTCTTTCTGAATTTTGATCGCTTATGAATTTATATTTAGAAGTGATCCTCTGTGATAAGGAGAATTAGATACTTTGTTGTGACTTGCAGTTATCAGAAAAACAAAAATCAAAGAAGCCCATGACAGCTGTTTGAAGAATGCCTAAAAATAATAATTTAAAAAAAACCCAAAACCCAAGAATACAGACAAAAGAAAACCCACAGTGACTGCAAAGAGGCTTTCAGCAAGTATGTTAGTTAGGCAAACAGGACTCTGACTAGCATGGAAAACTGAGATGATCTGTATAAACAAGATGATGAAATCTTATCTACCCATATTCATGCGTAGATTTCTAAAGGACTTAATGAATTTTATTCCACTGGTCTTCTGGACAATGACAGGAGACCTTGGAAAAGCAAGTCAAGGTGAGCTGTGGTAAGATCTGAGATGCTGCGGATGATCACATCATCCAAAATGTGAATGTCGCCAGAGTATGGATGCAATAAGGAAGGTTAAGACTCACCTTAAACTAAACCTGCTGAGGAATGTAAAGGACAACAAGGGCTTTTTCAAATACATCAGCAGCAAAAGTAAAACTAGGGAAGAGTGTGTGTGCTGCTGAATGAGGTGGGTGCCCTGGTGACCAAGGATACAGAGAAGGCAGAGTTACTAAATCCCTGCTTTGCTTCAATCTTTACTGCTAAGGTAAAGAGGTCCATCCATGGACCTCAAGAATTTCAGACCCTGGAGGTTCGAGAGAAAGTCTGGAGAAAAGAAGATCTTCCCTTGGTTGAGGAGAACATCTAAGCAAACTCAGCATCCACAAATCCATGGACACTGATGGGGTGGACCCATAAGTGCTGATGGAGCTGGCAGGTGTTATTTCTATGCCACTGTCCATCATCTTTGAAAGGTCCTGGAGAACAGGAGAGGTGCCTGAGGACTGGAGGAAAGCCAATGTCACTCCAGTCTTCAAAAAAGGCAAGAAGGAGGACAACCCAGGAAGCTACAGGCCAATCAACCTCATCTCCATCCCTGGAAAGGTGCTAGAACAGCTCATTCTGAGGGTCGTCTTTAAGCCTGTGGAGGAGAAGATTATCATGGATTCACCAGGGGGAAAATCATAATTGACCAATGTATAAATTAGCCTTAGATTTAGCTTTTTGCTACTTGTTTGAAACGGTAGGTTTAGGAGAAAGTCTTTCCCAAAAGAAATCCATCTCCACATACTCGACAAAGCAAGGAGGAAGAAGATTTTGTCCTTCAAAAGAGCTGCAGTGTCTAGGACCTAGAATTACCTTCTGCGATGGCATGAGTGGCTGGGTGGATGAAGTACAGTGGATGGTGTCTACCTTGACTTCAGTAAGGCTTTTGACACTGTATCCCATAACACCCTCATAAGCAACCTTAGAAAGCATAGGTTAGATAAGTGGACAGTGAGGAGGACTGAGTACTACAAAGATATGGGGCCTGCAGCATCCCTCATATGAGGAAAGGCTGAGAGAGCTGAGGTTTAGCCTGGAGAGGGTTGAGAGGGGATCTGATCAACATTTATCAATATCTAACAGGTGGATACCAAGAGGATGGGGTCAGACTCTTCTCAGTGGTGCCCAGTGAAAGGACAAGGGGCAACGGGCACAAACTGGAACACAGGAAGCTCCATCTCAACATGAGGAAAAACTTCTTTACGGCTCTAAGAGTAGCAGAGCTCTGGGACAGACTGCCCAGAGAGATTGTGGAATCTCCTTCTCTGGAGATGTTCAAAACCCACCTGGATGTGATTATGTGCAGGTGATCCTACTTTAATAGGGGGTTGGACTGGATGATCTCCAGAGGTCCTTTCTAACCCTACCAGTTTGTGATTCTAGGAATTAAGATCAAAAGAAATCAAAATGAGACCACTCTCTTCCATCACTCCATCTGACCTCCTCCCAGACTCCAGTGTACTCACCCACCCCAAGCCACATGCCAGTTTTTGGCCTATAGGCAGATTTCCAAAGGTAAGTGGCAAGGTGCTAGAAGAGCCTTCCCCTTTCTTATTTATCCTTCCTCTCACTCTCCAGCAATTTCTACCAAGGTGTTCAGGAAATAATTTAGCCTCAAGCTGAAGGCCAGGTCAAAAATCTAAGAGAAGGTTACTTCAGTAGCATAATCACTTAACAGAAAGTTATCATCTCAAGACATGTGAAGTATCCTGGCTTGGAAACACAGTACACATTCTGGGTTGGCAATGCCAGCCAGTTGTCTGTTCTTGACACAAACCCCGTGTACATAGGCAGGTGATATTCTCATTTCCTAAATGGAAACTCTGACAACTTCCTTTAAAGTAGAATAAAGTTCCCTGACATCTATTGGGAAGCAATTTTAATCCTTTTCACTTTTCACCCCCCTTCCTGCACTGTTGTTATTCAAAAATTGTTGAACCTAGCAAGAAGATTTCTGCTTTTTGGCTGGTGATTGTGTTTTGGACAAATCTTCAGCATAACTTTGGCACTGTGCTGCCTATGTGTATATTTTAAAACAGGTTATGTGTAAAGAAATAAAAAAGATGATAGTAAGTGTCATAAAGAGGACTAAGCTATTTAAGACAAGGTGAAAGATGTGTTAGAAGAATATGGATGGTCTTTTTGTTCTGAATATTTACTCGTGCTCTGGCAAAAGGGAGAACAGCAAATATTTTCCCATGCATGTTCTAAAAGAACCTCTCAGTCTCTGGCTTTACTACTTCAGATTTCAAGAAATCTCACTTGAGGCTTTAATTTTATCATTCAAAAATTTCCTAAAAGGAGATTTTAGCACCTTTCAATCCTGCAATACATTTCCAGAATAAGGAAGGTGAAGGTAATGTCCCCTGACACTCCTACATCTTATATCACTGTTCACAAAACCGCATGGCAAGTAGCGCAATTAAAGATCTTCAAGGTTTTCCTCTTTAGGAGTAGGATCAGTCTAGACTAGGTTGTTAAAGGAAGTTCAAAGGCCAACCACGCCCCTCACGTAGTAATCAGATATACCTGTGAGGCACATTATCCAAAAATCAGTCAGACTTGTTCATGGGCCTGAAACAGTAACAGATGATGTCAGGCACACACAGGTCTGGGGTTAGGCAGGGACTAAGCTGGAAACAATGGGTAAGGCAAGATCTCCCATCTCAGCCATACATACAATCTAAATGATTAAACAGCCCAAGGACTTTAGGGAGACTTTTTTTTTTTTTTAACTTAGCAAAACAATGTCTGAGAGTGTTTCAGATCACGGCTCACTATAAAGCAAGTGAAGTTCAGATTTAAGGCATGGGGTTTGCCATGGCTCTGTGGACATCCTTCATGGGAGCTATCACACAATAGACAGCTGCTTTACTACTGGAGCAAGTAAGAGCTTTGCTGTTGTGATGACAATCTGCTTCAAGCCCTCTGTGGAAAGACTGATTGTAATACTTCTGTCCTGCAAACAAGTGACCAGAGTTCCTAGGACAGACCTCCCCATCTTCTGATGCTTCTAGCCTCTTCAGTCTCCAGAAAACTTTCTGTTAGAGTGTGGTTTAACATGCACAAGGCTGTCTCCTTTCCTGGAGTGGCAAGTGGCCTTGGGTAGTTAAGCAATGCAAAAAGCACAGCCATACTACTGAGTTTTCTCCTGGCTGCTCCTGATCACCTCTGCACTGTTATCTGCATGCGTGTAAAAGCCCAGTAAGGGAGCAGAGAGGCATGCACACCACAAGAAAGAATTTACAACAAAGTTCTTTGGCTCTTCGTGATAGTCATCTTAGGAAAACATAAATTTTGTTTACCACTGTGATGTGATATTTTGCAGGCCACATCATATCCTTGAAGACCTTGAAACATGTGCCATTTTCAAGCCTCAACCAGACAGTAGCCTTGCAGACAACAAATCCGTGACTCTGGCTTCCATCCTGTTTATAGCATGTTGCAATGTTTTCTCAGAAAATTAAATATTTAGTAAAAGAAATATAGCAGAATCATGTGTTTTATCCAAGAACTGATGGTCAAGGTAGGACAGCTCAACTACAAGTACTGTCACTGAAAATAATGTCACTATAAAAGAGCACATGTACCAGCCTTTATTTGCATCCAGCATGGCTAAGCAAAAATTCATGAGGAAAGAAAATCTTTTTAGCACAGTGATGCTGCAGTTCTGGAGCCTGTTCTCTAGAGAGCAGGTTTAAATTCATAGCAGCCACAGTCTTTTCTCTGTATTGTCCTCAGACACTCCCAAGGCCCTTGGAAAATATCACAAACGTGCCCTGTGCTCAGGAGGGTACCAAACACTAATAGCAAGTTCATCATGAGTCAGATCTGAAGAGCTTTCCCAGAGCTGCCCAGGAAAGCTTGCACAGCACCTGCCTGTACTTCTAAACCTGGGGGTATTTTACCAAAAGAAGAAGAAGGAAGAAAAAAAAAAAATCACAGAGGTTTTGTTAAGCCTTCTTCCATGTGGAAGTCAGTTTTTATGAGATAGATATGAAACAACCTAGTTGAGTCCTGGTCTGCACACAGGCAGAAGGTGCCAGTATTTCCCTTCTCCTGGGAGCATGATCATTGCTTTAGCCAGTAGCAAACAATCTTCCAATAAAGGGCATAAAACTGCACAAGAAAAAAGAAACAAGTCCTGAAGTCATCCATAAAAAAAAAAAAAATCATTCCTCTTATTTCAGGTGTGTGGCTGAAAGCAGGCAGCACAAGGAATCAAAACACATTTCTCAGCAAAGGCCAGGGCGAAGCATTCCAGTATATGGAATGACAGCCTGAACTAGCATCCTAAGGAGGGAGGCACATGAAAGATGTGTCAGGAAAATGAACTAGTGCTATTAACGTTTACACAAAAGGTTTTGGTTGTGTTTTGTTTTTAAGTCATCTCTAGCAGAATTCTCAATATCCCCCAAGCAGCGTTCAGCCTGACAGCTGCGCTTGGCCAGCGGCAGCTCCCCAGCTGTCAGCGCTGCTGTACTGGGTCGTATCTCCCGAGGTCTGGGCTGGATCCTTTCTGGGCTGCGCACTCCCCACCGCCATCCAGCATGTTCTGTCCCCAGACGCCGCTGCCGCCGCGGCTTGCCTAATAAGGCCACACGCGAACTGACTGGCTGGCTTCTAGGTCACCCAGTGTTTACCCCGCAAGCCGGCAGCACGGCAGCGGCTGGAGCCCACCTACCCCCGTGGCAGACGGAGGGGGCTCAGCCAGCCCCCTCAGCAGCCGTGCCACCACTCTGCCATCCCCGCGCTTGCGGGGGGTGTCTCAGCACAGCAGCGCTGGTCAGCCAACAGCTCACAGCCGAAGGAGACACTTGAGTTTTACCGCAGGCAGTGTGGAACCGTGGCGAGTTCAGGTAGTTTTCACCACAGCACATTTCAGGACCACTAGATAATCAGGTTTCTCACTGCATGAATTGACTGAAAGTAGGCCAACAGCATAGGTATAAACAGCCACCTTCGCAGCTCCAGGGCAGCAGACAGGTACTTGTCAACCACCAGAACCAAGTGAGCTAGATGAAAGCAATGTACAGATACTCATTTCAACACGACTATTTAATTATTTAACATTCTTGATCAGTTATAGTGAGATTCACCGCAATTCAGACAGATGGCTTCAAAAGTAATGATATACTCCCCCAAAAATAGCTATCTGGCAAAAAAAAACCCAAAACAACCTAGTTCTGCTCACTGCTTCTCCTGTGATTCAGACTAGTTTTTCCTTTATATCTCTCCCAAGGTAATTTCAAGATGCTAGATTTGGACACCATCCCCTCCTCTTTCCCAGCACAGAGTCTGCAAGCAAAGCCACAAGACCTCTCTGCGGTCAGAGCCAGCAGACAAGAGAGCAGCATGGGTCACCTGCTCTGGCAGCACTGCTGTGAGCCCCCTCCAAGGGGTGCTCAGAGCAGCTTTCTCCGTACAGGTCAGTACAGACAGTGCGTTTCTGCCCTTCATTCCCCATATCTGGCACTGAACAGTAAGATAGCAGGACAATTCAGATGTTACTTGTACCCTGGTATTTCTAAAATCAGCATCCAATCTTCTAAGCACTTTGCTGCCTTGAATGAAGCATCCCCAGCCAGCGCACTGTTGGAGGGCTGCAGAGACTGTCCCGGCTCAGCAGGGAGTGGCACAGACAGTACAGGGGGACAGGAGGGCACCAGAGAGCAAATTGAGGATCTTGACCGTGAACCAGCAAACTTTTACTTCTTGCATTTTGTAAAGTCTGTATCACAGCTCCTTAGCACTAGAAAAAGGACATGTAAAAATTAAATTCCAGAGTATTTAAGTACTGTGGCTTAAATATCTACCCAGCACTACCAGATGTAATGATACATTTACCAAATTATTCTCACAGCTAGAAGAATCTCTAACACACAGGGAGTAAAACTAAACCATGATTAGCACCCCAGTAAAACCAAACTACTAGACTTACGTTGTGTTGCTGCAATGAACCTGAGACTCAACACTATTTTAATTAAAAGTGGTAGCATATACAGCTTTAAAGAGTGCATGTTAAAAACTGCAGCTGGGAATCATGCTGACAGTTTGTAAGCTTAGCCATTACCATTCTGGGCTGAAGCTGTACCCAGATGCACATGCAGATCTTGGCTGAGAACTGCTGATTTTCTGCTAAAAGACTCTTCTCACCCTAAATATGTTTCAGTAATACAAAGAAATGGGGCACACACATTCAAAACAGGGGCAGTCAGATACAATTACACACAAGTAGTTCTAAAATAAGCTAACTCACTTTGTGTCCAATCTGCTTAGATCAGCAGCACAGTATGCTCTTATGACTATCTAGTATCAATAATGAATGCTGCAGGAAAATAAATAACACACTAGGAATGAGATGGACTGGTGTGTATGCATTAGACCTGTCAACAGAGTTTTTAGAAGTTGCCAGGATAGCCCTGAACTATGGAAGTCAGTCACACTTCACAGACATCCAGGCTGGGACAAGAAGAAACCTATCAGGTTTGTACTACTTGTCAGAGCAATGGGTTCACCTGTTCATTTCTAGTCTCACAGAACACATACTCAAAGTAGCAGGAGAAACACTGACTCTTCTCTTAGTTAAAAATCAGGATCTTGATAAACTCAGGCACATTCAGAAAAACCACTGTTAATACCCCCACACTTCTTTAACACCAGTTAATTTAGGACCATTTGTGTAACTGCACGCTCTCAAATGCTTTTACTCTTGCAGTTTTAATTTTAAATGGGAGGTAAAGCAACAGGCACCACAGCTAAGGGCAGACCCCCAGTTTGAGGTCCAAGCAATAAACAGCAGTTGTACATAAGCTTCAGCACATTATCAGAGTACGTACGGGACAGGAGCACAGGAAATTCACTGACATGCACCTAGTTCATTGGCAGCACAGTGCCCTGCTCACAGAGTCTCCAGAAAGGTATTCTTATGGCATGAAAACAGTCCCTCTTCTGACCACAGGGAGCCTCTGGGAGCCATTTGGGAACTTTATTTCAGCACAGCAGCACTACTGGCACATTTACTAATAAATTCTATATCAACACTCCACACAAAGAATCTTGAAGTCCAAGCAAGCAGCTTGTTTTCCTCACTGCCTTTCTACACGTGGCTTGATTTTTATAAGTGTTAATGGAAAAACAGGATAAAGTAGGAGAGCTAGATAGTCCAGAAGCTTCTCCAAATAAATGATTTAGCGATTTGTGTTGCACTTCAGCATACACATATCTTGCCTTGACTTAAAAAAATCAAGTTCTTAAATAGTCAAGTAAACAGGAAAAAAGCTCAGTCAAGGCTACAATTCAAGACATTTAAACTATCTTGTCTAAATGGTTATTGATTGCCAATGGCTTTAAAGTCAAACTACAGCAGTATTTTAACCTCCTGTGGAAAGTATGCCTTAAAACTCCATACAAGAAACTTAAACATCCTGACAGCATGTGGCCACGCATGAGATCACTGTGAAAAGCTGCAGCATTTTCTTCAGCTTTTTATTTTCTGTTTCCTGGGAAGTTTGAAACCATAATCAGCAGCTTATACCCAAAGTCTAGATGTCAAGACAGCACAGACTGGAGTACATCCAGGAGTTGCATTAGCTCACGATATGCAGTAAAATAACAAAATCCTATCCAAGGAGACATCTATAGCACCAGAATGCTATGTAGTGAAGGCTGAACAAACTAGAGGATTGCACATAGAGAGGACACTATATAGAGACTTCACTTGGAAAGCATAATTTTATTTTTATAGTCAAATTCTCACTTTCTTCCCTCAAGGGTATATGTGTGTGTGTGAAAGTATTCTATTAAACAGTTTGGCATATGTAAGTGCTCAACTAGTTGCTTTTTTTGGGAGCCTTTTGTTTGCCAAGAATAATCTATATTCCTTGCAAGTCATTATGAGGCACAACATGACAGCATCCAGTTTCTGATATTTCAAGGGTCTGAGGGTGTGTAAAAACCATCTGCATATAAAGTAGATTTTACAAAGGTTCACAGGAAAAAAAGTTTGGTTGGGAGGGTTTTTTTTAAAATACTTTTTTTCATCTATTGTCTATAAGAATATCTGTTAGAATAAACACTGAACTGTTACTTGAAAGAAGCAGAAGGCAGGCAGCTCGGTAAGTAACTTTGAAAAATTACTTCCAAACATAAAAATGCTGAAAAGGAGGAGACAAAGGGATGTCAAGGTGAATCGGCACTGGGAATGCCAGAAATCTACACTGGTATAAAGCATCACCTTGCTTTATTTAAGAAGTCAAGCAGTTGTTTCCCTTTGTTAGTGATAAGCTTTCAGTCGTGCGTTTTTCCATATGGGTGAAGCACATCACTCAGGGAGTTTCACATTCACTGCTTTGTGGTAAGCATTTTAAAAGACTCATCCAGTAACACACATTGTTAAATACTGTAACGAGTTTATCCTCCCCAGGAAAATAAAACTTTTATTTTATTTCTATTCCCTTACATAAAGGCTTAACTGCTCCTGTTCGTAGACATTGCTTTCCCCACTCCTCCCCCTCCCCTTAATATCTTAGATTGTGAAGAAAATCAAGCACGTGCTCCATACAAGGTATTTCCATTTTCAAGTTTAAAGACTGCATCAGGAGCTTGGCTTCCTTTCTGTTACCCTTACACTAAGAGATAGGGTTTGGAAAATAAGGTGGTAAGAAAAATTCAGATTTTGGGTCCCATTATGGTAGAATAATATATAGTTATGATTTTTAATCCCATCATTATGCCAGTTTATTCTCTCTTCCCAAACATAGGTAATATTAGTACGTAAGGATGGGGTCCTACAAATACTCTAAAGACTCTTACTCCAACTTCATAGAGCATGCTGATTACTTCTGCCATAAATGAAGGCAACCTATACAACGCAGAGTCAACATACAAAGCAAGCCCGTATCTGTTAGAACCGAGCCACGACACTTCATTAGGCTCCAGTTAGAGTTCTGTAGCTTCAACATTAAAAATTATTTGAATGCCTAGTGCTCCTACTCAGTTTTGGTGAAGTATCAAATCAGCATATTAGTTTTAGCTTCTAATATTACCTTCTCTGTGAACTTGCTACACTGAGGCCACACTCAGGTCACCCAAAGCCTTAAGACTTGGTATCCAGCTTAGACTTGCAGGACACCTGCAGGACCTATGGGTCCTGAGACCCATAAGACAGCTTACTAAAGCAGTGGTACTAAAGCAGCAGTGGTGGAGGGCATCTGCAACTGAGTACAGCTATTTTACTGAAAAATTTGACAAAACACAAAAACCTTGGCTCCAGTGCTAGCCACAGGACCAACAACTTCAGTGACTGAAGCACCATATGAAAGCAATATTGAAACATAACTTAATCTTTGAAGGTTCCTGTAAGGCACAGGTATACCTTCAAGAAAACTAAGACACAGATACATAACATCTTACAACATCAAGAATGACAGAAGATGCTGCCGTCTCTCCCTCAATATATGACACTTACTGTTAAACTGCTTCTAATACAAGACCTTTTTCAGGCTGTTGATTCAGCAGGTTGGAGGAAGCAGGCTTCTGGCAGAGAAAGACAAATGCTAGTGCAACTACACCCCTTTCCTGGCAAGTAATTTATCTAAATTAGATTAAACTTTTCTGACCTTCACCGACCCAGAGCTTGGGTTAAATGCAAGGGTTACCTATCCAGACCCTTCAGTACTAACAGGACACAGCTGAGTAAACAGCTCTGCCCTCTTCACATCCAGCAGTGGGACTCAGAAAAAAGAACAAGCCTGTTCCCGGGACTCCTGACACCACTCAAAAAGCATCATTTGTTTTGAGCATTATAATTGACACTGAAAGTCAGTTTTGCATGATAAAGCCAGATATCATAACTTTACAAGCAACTATTAATACATACAGAGGTTAATTTAGATGGCATTTGTACAGACAGCCCATGAAAAAGCAGCAAGTCATCACACAAAGTAATGAATCCTACTTTACCATGTTTAATCTGACATAGCTTTAACTACAGTATTATGCACTTCAGGACACTACACTGCAGAAAAATACTGAAAAGCTTTGGAGAAAAAGCACCAAATAGTTTTCTTCTGCTCTCCACAGTGTACAGTCCAATATACATTGACAGTGCATAATTGGATGTATATTTAAAGATCCATCTTGATAAAATGTCCCAATTTAAAGCATAAAACCAGCACATTGCTAAGTCTGTTAGCAGCATGAGTGAAACACCTGTTGTTCTGCAAAGCCTTGAAATTGTTTTTTAATATTTCAACTCTGAATTTCATTTCTGCTTAAGGAAAATTATAGATTAAAACCACTCAATAGCAGTCAGGTCTTCTCGTTAGAATAGATTTGATGTTTTGGAAGTACTTCGGGCTTTTTAAAAAGAGGATAAACAACAGAGGTGAATTTTTTCATTCTGCTATTACCTTTACAACTATGGATTGCCTGCTAGGTAGCTTCTTAAGTTAGCAGTATATGCTATGGCTGAAAACCAGTTGACAAAGGCTGCCTGAAGCTAGTCTTGCCTGATAAAATTCCTCTACATAAACTCAAGTCTATTTGTCTACAAATGACTGATCTTGCAATCTTGACTCTCAAGAACAACCTACAAAAACAAAACCTTCCAAAGCGAAGACAAAGAACTGAAATTTCCTGACTTGATACAGAGAACAGCCACAGGCCCACTAGGTACTGGTTTTATAGCTTCTCCCTGTTTAACAGGCTGTAAAATCCTTCTTTCTTTCTCCAGTAAAACAATTACCTTCTCACCCTCCCGCCTCCCTTGAAGGAGTATCATACCAGCAAGCTCTTCTCTGACAGTTCAACGCATGTCTGATAAAACCACGTAGTTTTTCTTAACTGCTGTTTAACCTTGAAATCTGCTGCTTCTATTTCAGACACAATGAAGTGCTGGTGTGCCTGCAAGCTTGCCTCATTTTTTCCCCCCATACCAGCTGGTCTAATAAATTACCTCTTCCTAACAACCTCATGCTAGCTATGTCCTTAGCTCATACACAGCAAACCACCACTCTGTCACTTCAACCTAGTATTAAACCCTGATAAAGAGTACTTCTGGCTTAAGAAATAATAAAAAGGAAAGTCACCCAAACTACTACCTTGAACGATAAAGGTAGCCATCCAGCTTCTC
Source organism: Hypotaenidia okinawae (assembly GCA_027925045.1). Taxonomy (NCBI): domain Eukaryota; kingdom Metazoa; phylum Chordata; class Aves; order Gruiformes; family Rallidae; genus Hypotaenidia; species Hypotaenidia okinawae. Next base: position 17,362,795 of record BSDF01000002.1, read on the forward strand.
CACTGGTCACAAAGATGAGTTTCTATGCAAAGGCAGGCTCGCTTACTAAATACCTTCCAGGAACACAGCCATTTTCTGTTTAAACTGGGATAAGTGTAAAAAAAACCAAAACCACCAACAACAAAACTACACCTATCAGACACTTAAATTTAAGTTTGAGGAGACTCCAGGGCTGATGGTTAGGTTCCTGAACTGCCTGTGTAAACCAACCATTTTTCAAGATTTAAATTTAAAAGCAACTTTTTTCTTTTAGTTTGAGAAAGGGAAGGGGGAGAATGGGGACGGCGCAGTTTGCTGCAGATAAATCACCTCTTTTTAATCCATGGGTAAAAGGCCTTTTTTTTTTCTTCCTCTTCTCTTTTTTGTTTTTTAAGGACTGGCAGTTGAAGGCTTAGCTCCCCTTTCAGACATGCCTTTATTTGGAAACAATGCCGGAGCAGGCAGGGGAGGGCTTTTTCATAAACGCTGCCTGGCCACATGCACACTAACAACAACTTGGCAAAATGAGTGGCAGCTCTGCACGATCAATACAGCCATATGCTCCTCTAACTGTCCCTGTACAAAAAATAAATGTGGAGTTTACTGGCTGAAAAAGCAAGCAAACAAACAAAAAACCCCCTCTGGTAATTGCTTATTAATCATTAAAGGAAAGAGGAGAATTCTACTATCTGCTTGCGAGCTCCATGTAAAGCTGGCAAAGCTTGAAGCTCAGGCAGCTGCGCTCTTTAGGACACTTACTCCCTGTATCACAGTGCTATCTTCAGGATGGCAGCGTATCTGCTCTTGCGAGCAAGGGCTGGTTCCAGATACGAGGGCAGAGTCATATGAAACGCAGTGGCAGCGCTGGTTATGAATGAGAGGGCTGGGAGCTAACTGAAGTGCTGACAAATGACTGGGCATAAAGCTTCAAATTAGGCACCGTCGATGTACCAAAACACAGGAATAAGACAGAGCTCATACGTTGGCCTTAGTGCTCCGCTGTTCACTGCGATACCTGCAAGATGGCTCCTTGAGATCACATCCCCCTTCTTCCCACAGGCAGGAGGAAGAGACTATTTTTACACAGCTGCTGACCAGCCCACTTTGACAAAAATAAACTAAATTAAAACTTGAAGCCTGCCATCTTCCTGATACTCCCTTCTCCCAGAAGCTTGGGAATACAAGCAGCAGATGAGATCAACTGAGGAGACCCCAGGAATCTGAAGTTATGACTTGAGCTGAAGTGCAACATCAGGATCCGTTGCATTTCCTTTCCCCATCCTGCCTTCTGTCACAGCAAGAAATGCTCCCAACCAGGAAAGTTACCGCATCTTCAGTGGATTTTCTTTTGGGGGGAAAAAAAAAACCAACCAAACCCACAAACCAAAAAGGTTCCATTCATGTTTTCCTCCTCATCTTCCTCCTCTCAGATATCCCCAGAGTCAGATACAGGAACCATACAAAAAGGCGTAAAAGCAACACAGAAAGAGGAGGTATCTATTTAAAGATACTTCCATCTTCACAGCTAAAGAACTTTTGTTCTTAAGTTAAAAGTTCGTATTCTGCACAATCTTCTGCTTGGATTATCCCTTATGCTCCTCCTAGCACACTGGCTCTCTGCTGCTGAGATGAGAAAAAAATGTCCACTTCATTGCAGGTGCCTAGCATCACCCTGACCATGCCTCATCTAGCAAGTCTGGACAACTTAGACCAGAAAGCAAATAGCAACATTACAATGAAGCAAACTATGGGGCAAAACAAGAGAAAATACCTACTAAAAAGCTTGCTTTGCTAAAGAAAAACCTGGAATTCAAAGAAACAAAGTTTCGCTTCTTCAAGGATGGACCTGTGATGATGGTTTGGCATTTGTTAAGTTCCTCCTACATGGCAAGTAGCCTCCTTGTCTCCTGCACTGATACAATCAACACAGCTTTGGTTGCCTGCAAGTTATATTCAAGAGGCTCTCTTCCAGAAGAGTCTTGAACTTTGTTTTCCATCATGGAACACATCTTACAAATGTATGTTTTTATTTTTCCTGCTTGATCTCACGTAGAGAGGCCACACAGTTAAAGTATCTTTGGTAAGCTTCAAGTGGGAAGAGGTGGTTGGGGAAATGAGTTTTTGTGGGTTGAGTCCCTTTGTAGTAAAAAGTCTCAAGACTGAGCAATACAAGAAGCATTCATGCTTACTTAATCAGATAAATGGCAAGATTACATGATAAATATGTTTTCCTCTCATAGGACTCCAAAAGCTTCTGTCAAAGAGGCAAGCCTGTGTTTCATACACAAAAACAGACAGTGCCTCTTCAGTCATCCTACAACAAGGGCTGCTGAAAGCTCAACCTTCCTTCTCTCTAAATTGCAACATGTCTCACTAGACATGAGTGACTGACTGCCTGTGGCACCTGCCCATCTGGTGGGAGTCCTTGGGAGCATTATTTCTGATAAAGCACATTTGAAATTTTAACACTTTCTGTACTTCTGTGGCCTTATAGCATCTCTGTAACATTTACTGACTGATGAAGAGTTGTGTCTTAAGAAGAAAGATTTCAGTTTCAAAATAAGTTAGAACGATTTTCTAAGTCCTCCTAAATCTTCAGAATCCTATTTTGGATGTTTAGAGATTTTTTCAGGGTTTGGTTTTTTCTTTTTTTCCTGGGATTTAAGAACTGCTTCATCTATGTTTACAGTGTTCACTGTTCCTTGCTCTGCCAAAAGAAAGAGGGTAATCAACTCTTCCAGTTCCTTGAGCAAAACAAGTTACGAGTCTTGTTCAGTTTAGATTTTAGCTTTACACCCAGATAAAAAAAATTCCAAGTTAGTATTCTGTTCCTCTTCCTCCTATGGGTTGCACTATTAAAAGGGTCCTGCATTACAGATCTGGATTCAAGAAACACACTAACATGTTCCTTCTTTTCACCCTTCCTACTTAAGGGAATTACACATTGTAAGAAGTGGAACAGTAACGTTAAGGTTCTAAAATTTAGGTCTTTACCCTGATTCCAGAGTAGCGAAAATCCTACTCAACATTTTTTCCCACTGTATCACTACAAGGATATATTTTGGCATTTCTTCTAAAGTTTCAATCAATACTGGAAAAAATGTGAGAGGGGAAAAAAAGAAAAAAACCTAGACTGACCACTAACAGAAGTGAGAGATTATTCACTTTGTTTCTGCCAAGTGGGACTAGGCCCGTGACCTCTGTAGCTCTCTCCAATCCATCAGCAATTCTAAAAGCAGCATAAAAAACTGCTATCCTACAAAACAAAAATCAGATATTTTTCATAACTCTGTTGAGAGGAACAGACTCTTAAAATGAAGCAACAATACTTAAAACTGACATCTGTGATTAAGTAAAGTTAGTGTAGTGTTAGTATGCCATGTAATAAGCCTAGTGAGTGCTACACATTGTATTTAACAACTGGCAGTTTTCAGGAGAGCCACCACATGCTTCCCAGCCCAGCAGGGCAATTCTTGGCAAGCAAGCCAGAAATTGTGACCAATTCAGTAATAAAAATAAGCACAAAAGAAATGATCAGCAACAGAACTACTTGAAGCTGATTTATTTCCACAGTAGCTGGATGTAAATACTTCCTCCTCTCCACACTGGTACACTTTCAGTTCAGGGAATATATTAAGAGATTCAGGATCTACATCTAATGCTGGGGCTCCCTCCAATTGTTGCACTGTGTAAAAACTACTGTGAGAGCACGTTCAGCCTAGTTAGCCAAGAATTTTAGCATCTCTATAATTAACTCTGTGGAGTCTGACATCATCAATGCCTCAAGGTTCTCTTAAAATTTTAATAGCCTGGTTTATGAATATTCATTTGCCAGCATTACACTTCCAGGGATTTATGAAAACCCAATGGCATGTCAGTTCCCAAATAGGTTCCATTATTCCTGCTGCTTCCTTAGTGTATTTATTACAAGCCAATTTTATGCTGTCAGAAAATGCATCAAGCTTGCAGTTGGTCCAACCATCTAGGTCATTTCACAGAGATTAATGGACACAGCAGACAGCTGAGTGCTACTGCTAAGGATGCCCATTAATCCCTCCACTGGACATGATGCTTCTTCACAGGCTTCATCGGTTCCTAGACGATAAAACCCTTTTCTCCCTTATCTCCTCCTGTTTCTGTCCTAGATGCCACTGGAATTACAAGCCAAGCACGTGACAACCAGCTCTTTAAAGGCTTCTCCTATGCGAGAGAAGAGTCGCCCAGACCACAAAGGGTTTATGAGATGCATGCAGACAATTATTTCAGTCAGCTTGCTTCAGCAAGTGCTACAAGTCAGATGAAACAGGCTCACTGCAACAGCTAAATAAAGTTTGTGACACAATATTCCATTACCAAGAGGCATGACAGTTCTTCTGTAGAGAAATGTGTAATTTGTTTGACAGATGTGTATTTTTTCAGAACTGTGACAGTGTTGCAGTTTTAAATCACTGGCTTGGTCATTGCTGCATTTCACAGAAACGTGACCCAACCATCTTCAGATATAAAACATCTCCAGTTCTGAAAGGAGAGCTCAATACTAGTCCATAGTGTGGGTAGATCAAACACTTGTGGACCTGAATCAGCCAACTAATGCTTAGAGCACAGTTGGTAAGGTATGTGAAATTTAAGGCTGCATTAAGTTTGTTGTCAGGTGTATTTTTAGCCAGTTACTTAGAAGCTTCCTCCTAATATTCATACAAACTGGAAAGCTAGAAAGCCAAACAGTATTTGTCATTTCTCTTATATATTCCTTGGCTATGCTTCTCCTTTTTCAGCAGAGAGGCAGCTCAAGAAAGCTCTGAACTACTTTTTCTCATTTCCTAACAAAATGAAGTTAAATAGACTCTTCTGAAGGTATCGTCAAATCTTACCTCAGAAAACTGAAGCAATTATGCAAGTTTCCCTTCACGGCCACCAAACAAATACAGGAAGAGGTTTGATCTGTCATAAAAGTTTCTGCTCCAAGTATTTAAAAAGCAATGAAAAACTCTCCATTTGTAAGAGTCATATCCACAAGTATCGTTTGGTAAACGCAGTATTTAAAGGTGCCTCGAAAATGGAACTTGCAGACTACAGAAAGCAGGAGAAAAGGGGGAGAGAAAGGCAGATAAAGAATAACCTAAGTAATAAAAAAGGATATAATCCTTGAAGGGAAAGAGATGGGAAATTAGAGACCAGGAACTCAGACAGTGAAGAAGAAAGGTCAGAAGTCCTGAAAGATGTAATCATGATCCCATTTTAAAAAGGGAAAGGCTAAAATTATGACTGACACAATGGTCTATTGGCCAGTCCAGAAAGTTTGAAGTACCATAAATAAAGTGGCTTTACAGAATATTATCCATCAATTGCAGTTTTTCACCTGATGCTTCCTATAGCTTCCAGGCCACAGTTTTGGTCAGAAACTGCTGCTTGGGAATAGGACTGTAAATTATTACCTGTTGAAAAGCTTTGTACTACAGGCAGTCCTGGACACTGGTCTGGGTACAGCAAGCACAACATAACTGTGGTTGAGTTACAGTACTTCTGTTTTGGTTCTGGAGAGAAACCACGCTATTTGGCCTTGTTTTTGTTTTCCCAGCCTTTTGGGGAGGGGAGGGAAGGGAAATAATTTATGCTATGCCTTCAGAACACAAAGAACTATTGTCAAACTCACAAGCTGCCTGTTTGCACTAACAGGGATAGATCAGTTGGGGGTGGGGGGTGAAGGGGACCCTTTCATTTATAAGGGAACTCCCTTAGAAGCAGAATTGGAGACTTTATATTATTAAAAAAAAAACCTCAACACAACAACAGAAGCTTGAAATCATTTATGTCAAGAACCCTCGAGTGAAAGCTTGATTCTGGCTTAAGAGCTTCAAAGGGGAGGTGGGAGCCAAACCAATTCTGCCACGCAAAACTCTATATCCATTTATTTATTTGCAATGACCTGCAAGCTAAATCTCTAGGCTACAATAAAACCAGTTGTCTTGGGTAGTTGTCAACCCTTAAATCTCAACAACTACAACACTGCAGGTGGTGGTAGGCAGGAGTTTTAGCTTCAAGGAAAAATATGATCATCTGGCTAGCTGAATGCCCCATTTTTTTTTGGCACACCATACTCTTGTAGGATATACAGCCATGTTGGACAGGGTCAGGGTCCTGATTATGTAAATATTTCCAAATGTTCAGAGCTTGTCTGCCTTACTAGACCACCCACAGGGAGTACAGCTTGATGGCCATGGGAACAGTATCACAGACTACATTGGTTTTTACTGTACTCTACTGAATACACTTAACCCCCAGTGAACTGACAAAAGTAGTCCTGTGTCTCAGGAAGATTCACACATGTCTGCCCAGCAGGAGCAACAGCAAAGCATCCCTTTGTGAGCAGAAGGATACATCTTAGCTGCATCTGCTTTCATGATTGGGTTTCAGCCTACCAGTCTTGGGATATGCAACAGCTGACCTTGAGTTTTGCTCCCCCACTAATAGAGGGAACAAAAACATGTTTGTGGAAGCAATGCAAGCATCAAAAAACTACTAGGAAATTCAATTAATTCTCATATGCTACAGGAGAGTAGCAATATATTAATGTTAATCAATCCAGCGTTGACTTCAACTCAAAGCATTTGTTGCATTATGCAGTTGAGCAGCACACTGCGTTTCACAGCCACTGAACAGAAGTCATGAACGTGGAATAAAGTACCCTGAGGTACCAAGCGAGGCATCAGCAGGGTACAGGACCTATAAGTGAAGTCATGTTGAGAACTAGTCATTTACACCTCCTAGGGTGTAATCCCATGATGCAATACTCAGATTAAATCTCAGACTATTATCCCAGTATTATCAACCTTGTCTGTTCCCAGCAGAGAAGTGACCCGAAGATCCTGTTTAAACTAGCCCATTTATCCAATCAAGACAGTAAAAACAAAAGCATGAGAGAGCTCCTCTTCTAAGTACCTCCCTTGGGTCTCCCTGAAACCAGCTCCAGGTTTCAGACTTAGAGCCTGGTCCCTCATCCTCAATCTCTCTTGACCCTGCTTTGCTTCTCCTCTTTGACACTCTGAAGTCACCTGCTCTGGAAGGCTGCTTGCCATGCCAGGAGGACAAACAAGGGCAACTAAGCCTAAGAGTTCTTGATTTATTGTGTGTGCCAAGAGGAATGTGCATGGAGTAACTTTTTTCCCACCAATTACTTCCACAGAAGTGTGTTGTCACGACATTTCATTGTCTGCAGTCTCGCATCATCACAGGCAATTGTAAGTTACTCATAAAAGTCTACTCAAAGGCCCTAGGTTTATTTCAGACATACTCAGCCATTAAGTAATGTTTCATTATAAACGAGTTACTTCTGTGCTGGTTTCAATCAAGCTGTAAAATTCCTGTGGTATCAAAGATAAGTCTTTCATAGCTGCACTTCAAAATTACATCCAAGCTTTACTCACACCTATTCTTCCTCAAGTCTGAACAACCCAGCACAGACAATACATAACCCTTCATCATTCAAGACAAAGTTTACTTCTCAAATGAAAGATAAAGAACTAATTTCAAGTAGAACATTGTTCAGACTTAAGTCCTGATGACAGTCTTTCAGAGGTATGTCTAAGAGAGAAGTAGATAACTGGGCAATTTTAACACAGGGCTAGAAGAAACTCAAGGAGACTTGGTCCAAGATTCCCTATGGTGCCTTGAAATATGAGAAGAGTTTTCTTTGGCGTAAGAATATTAGCACAACACTTGCAGAACACATTGTCCTACCTACCTTGCTACAGTTCGTTTAAGCCTCTAAAATCAAGCAAGCTGAGACTATCATCAATACAATATGATAGACTTGGAGTTGCAAACATTTCAATACTAAAATCCACCTGATGTGTAGAAAGCAACACAAAGCACCAAAGTACCTCAGTGCCCATAATTCTTGTCCCTTCTGCCATCTAACCAGGGATGCAGCTCCTTTTTAACCCCAACCCCTCCCACCCCCACTAAATCAGCACCAGCACTGCCATAGCCATAGTGAGCAGGACTAGGGAACTAGAGAGGAAGGGAATAAACGTTCACAGGCAGAGCAGCTGCCCTACCTGTGTGGCCATGTAGCCAACTGACACACATGCAGAGAGTGGTTCAGGAGCAAACTGGGAATGGAAGGGATTCCTAAACTGATGTTTTACAGTGAGTTTGCCACTTCCACTATTACCATCTACCAATCCAAAACATCACCTGACTAAAGCAGTCAGAAGAACCTAGTATATCTAGCCTGCAACATTTGCAGGAACATGACCCAGTAGGTATACCTGAGTGTCTAACATAGGTGGAAAGAACCATCCTTCCTGATGGAAAAGAATGTGACACCAAACGGTGTCTGAGTTGCTTAGGCATTTCCAAAAGAAATTATAGGAGACCTCAACTTGAAACTCACCATCCCAAAACCTGAACTCAGTTCAAGAAGCCCTAAACAGCAGTCTATAAGCAAGTGAACAGCAAGGCTGCTCTTGACCTCCCTTGTTTTAAAGCCAGGCAGCTATGAAGTGCACAAAGTCCCATCAATGACTTTATGGGGTTTTTTTTCTTCAATTAGCAATTGCCATAAATCCACCTGCATGTCTGGGAACTTTAACGTCACAACTCAGTGTTACCAGAGTTCCTTTAAGCAGAACACACCTCTCTCTGTTATCTGGCACAATATGCTACATGTGAGCATGAATTCATCAAATTTGGTTTCTTTTGTTTTGTGAGATACTTCAAGATAACCAACTAGTCTTTCAAAAAGCTTAACCTAACCAGGTTCTCTACAGCTTAAGTAGCCCTTTTTCCACCTCAGAGACCTCCATCTAGACAAGTCACTCTTCAAATACACATGGCAATCAGTAGCTAGATAAGACTTGATATATGTTCCTACTTGCCAATCTTCCTGCCTGGCTCCTCACGCATGACTCGTATCTGCTCAAGGTGGCAACACAGTCACATCAGTCTATCTGCCCTTTACAGACACATGTACACATACATAGGTTCCTTTAAAGCTGCCTAATCCATACTCCTCCAAAATCCTCAGAAGTGTCAAGGGTAGATTTACATGGCATGTCATAAAGTTAAATGACCTTACCCGTGTCAGTGTATGTGGCTACTTCAGTTAGTCTTTCTGCTCTGAACAAGCCAAAAGACCAGTTTCCTTTCTAGACACTTCAACAGGGGAAAAAGAGTCAAAGTTGTCAACACAATACAGTTTTTGCAAACAGAATGCATTTCTTCCAGAGGTGTTTGGGTTCATTAGCATTTTGGGTACAAAACAAATGTAACCAGTTGAAGCACAATTCTAGATGATAGCTATATAAGCAGAGCTGACTACAAAAGACTTTTTAGGGGCTTTGTTCATTCTTAGTACAGTTGGTTAGGGTTGGCTGAAAGTGTAATATTCTTAATTTTACAGATGCAATTTCAATATTTTCAAAATGCATGTCACTTGATACATGCAAATACTGGAGATACAGATGTTTTAACAATTGCTTTCTCAATATTTGGGGTGGAGTGAGTCCTGCCACTCAGCCATTTAATAATTACATTTGTAGATTGCCTTTAGCTATCTATGTACTGATAATCAGAATATCTTAGTAAGTGGAGCTCTATTGCCAAAACTGATTCTGTGGTATGTCATGAATTAAAGTGTTTTTCTACTGTTTCCACACTGATAACTTCAAGAGAAAACACAAGAAACCTCAACCCGAGCATCTGGTATTTAAGCTTGTAAAGTAGTTTTAAAAGACTTGAGTTCATTTTACAGTTATAAAACTCCTTCCACAGCCTCCAGCTACGAATGTAAAGACTCCTTGCTTTCAGAGACAACCCTTACTTACTAATCAATCAGAATGAAAGGATGGGTGTGGGACCTATGTTTTCAAAGTGAGCTTGTACAAAGCACACAGGTTTCACTGAGTGCAACTCAGGAAGTTGGCATATGTTTTTTGTTTGAAGTAGTTTTAGTATAAACTTAACTCAAGCAAGGGTTTTTAAGGCATGCAGTAAGCTTCATTTCCCCCAACTTCAAGGGTTTATCATATTGCATAGAATTACCAACACTGAATCCTTGAGTTTATTTCTTTCAAATGAGTTATGAGTCCTGGATGGTTTGACTGCAATAAGAAATGTATCATTCAAGATTAGCTGTACTCCCTGCAAAAAATAGCTTCTTGTCTTCACAATCAAGAGGAACAAAAGTGAAAGTCTGGTGCTGCTGGAACAACAACTGCCTCAGTTGTTCAGCCTCAGTTGCTTGTGTTAACATATCAGGCAAGCTTTTTTATTGGAAACTGAAGGCAAGCAGGTGTTATGATGACTGACACCAAAGCCAAGTGAACCCAGGTCTCAAACACCAGACCCAACTTGTGGCTACAGCAGTGGTTAGCAGTTCCAACCCCGAGTCACTGCTGGACTGCCAACAAGCTGACTGAAACATTGCTTCCAGTAGGAACTTACCTTGGTTTTGGCACCTAATGGGACACTGAAATACTGCCCTTTTTTCATTCTTATATGAACAATTTGGGGTAATTATTTTCTAAAAGTTAAAGAGCTGTTCTAGGTGTCTCCAAGGCTTAACTGGGCTTGTCAGAAAGGGCAATATTGAAAAAGTCTCATGTGAAGCATGCATGACTTGTGTATTCCCTAGATTATTTGGTGCATCTATTTTGAAACATTAAGCCACCCTGTTCTCTCCTTCTGCAGCAAGCTAACAGGACACAGTGCAAGCTTTATTTTATTTCAGGGTATAGACAGTCATTTTGGCTAAATCTAAGGCTGATAAAATGAAGCAAGAATGAAATCCTGCAGGTCTTTGCTGACTGCCAAGAGTTCTATACAGGTAAAAGCCATGAGGAGCACATTTGGCAGTCAATACCTCCATGGATGTATTATTAACTTCTCACAGTACTTCAGCAAGCAGCATCTCAACTAACACCTGAACACAGTTCCTGCATAGCAGACCACAGTAACAGCATGGCACCTTTTGGCATCAAGTGCTCAGATCTGTGGGGAAATTACATAGTTCCTGCACAGGGGCCTGATGGCGCCTCAAGTTACTTTAGAAACATACCTAGCAGTAGTTATTACAACACACAGTGCTTCATGTCCAAGTTCATCATTATGTTTTTTTGTATACCTGAAGAGACATATGCCTGGAAATCTGAATTATTTTAATCTGGGTCTATGAAATCTGACTTTACAGATTACTTTTTTTAAAGTCTGAAAACTGTCATCACTAGAGCAGAGCGAGAGACCATCCCATCCACTAAATCCAAATCAATCAGCAAAGACTAGATGTCTAATTGCTGTAGTCCCTCTACTGAAAGACTTCTTCCAATACACCACCACATGAGTAACTGACATCAGAAGCATTTTTATCACCAGTTACCCAATGCATTCTTATCTGCTTAAGGCAGATTCCAACCAGGACATGTTTTGCTCATTAAAAAAATCACAACCTTCCAATGTGCCTGTTAACTCTCAAGTGCCTAGTTGCTAAAGCAGTAAAAATCGGTGAAGTAATAAGGTGAGACCAGCGCACATCGCCTCCTCTGAAGGCTCACTATTCCCCTCCACCACGCCAAAGGGAGGCTGCTCTGTAGGGAAAGAGAAGCCCATGCATTTTGCAAGACAGCACACTGCAACCCTTAATGCCTCTGCCCTGTGAACATGTTCTAAGCAAGGAAAATGACAATGTTGCATTTAAAAAACCCACCAAACAAATTCTACACATCCTTAATTATGTTTTGCATAAGCAAATATGCGAAGAGTATATAAAACCTTCCAAACCACTTCATCAACATAGATCTAAACAAGGGAGAAACATCAGTCTGTGATGCATTATGACGTAGGTAGGATAATGCACACACCCTTTCCACACAGAAACTGCCAAAAGACTCCTCTGACCTGGCTGGAAGTGTCTTGGTCACAAATGGCTCAAGAAGAAACCCGTATTATGGTTTCACTTGTCCTTAACGAGATGGTTTTGGGGAGCTCTGTGTATAAAAATACTGTATTCTCTCTGTATAGAAAGTCAAAGTGGCATAACCACTGTTCCCACAATCTTTATCCCATAAAAGCAATAAAATCCAAGGAATTTAGCAAACAAACCCAATTACAAAGCTATAGTCCTTCTGTGTAAAGGTCCTAGAAATCTGAAATCCTAATTCCCACTGAAAGTTTTTTGCAAAGAATATAATTTAGGAATGGAATAAAGACAAAACAGCACTGAAAGAGGCAGAACTAAAGTTTAAATTGAAAAATTCCCCAGAGATATCAGGGAAAAAAGTTTACCTGTTCCAACAAGTTTAACTTGTGCTGCACAAAGAGGATCTGATATTGTTACTTCTCATCATTACACCCCAGCACATTTGAGCCTTAAACTCAAATTGAGCTCTAACAGTGTCTTCCTGACCTTGTGTAGACACGGGGGTACCTAACTTCCACACCTGATGTCCTTGTGGTCTGTTTTAAGGCTTTTAAGGCATTGACATCTTTTAAAGGGTTTGTAAGAGCACAACACACACAGTAAAATGACTGGGCAATTTATGCCAATTTGCTTTTTAAAATGCAAGTAGCACAGTAAAAAAAATAATCAGATTACACAAAAAGGATGCCCATTAAAAATACTCATTTTACTCGAAGCAATGTAAACAATTTTTCAAGTCAGGTATAAAACTGAAGTAAACATCTGTTAATCCACATCAAAAAATTAACAGGCTATCTGAAGGAAGATGTTTATTGGGCACTTTCTTTCTAACCCTCCCTACCTCTGCAGGTTGAAGGATATCATCTCCTATAAAATCTGCAGGTAGAAGTAAGTATTTAACATGGTATGTGTGAGAAAGATTAAATATATGGGGGGTTTATTACAATAAAATATTCCTATCCCTAAACTAGTTAAGTAGTTTTTAAACAGTAACTCTCCAGATATGTTCTGTCTTCTGGTATTCTCCAGGTTAAAACACAGGTTTATATATTTCAGAATAAAAGGTGTAGATCCATTTGAGAGAGAAATAAAGATTTGTAATCGAAAGAAAATGGAAGATTGCCTTAAATTGCTAGTTTCTGAAAGGGAAACCGAAAACCAGAAAATTTATTTCCTTGGCAAGGACTCTGTTCTTGTGTTTCTGGAGATTAAAACACAACACCTGGAACATCCTTGAAGCAAGGAACCTCCTCTTCCCATTATACCCCTTATACACCCCTGCCCCCTTTAACAGCTGATACAGCTGCAGAAAAGCAAGGTAAAACAGTTCCAGCAACTTTCACCTGTGGCACCCTGATAATATTTAAAAATAAGAGAATGGCAAGTTGGAGGAAGCTTTCTTCAGAACGCTCCAAGTCTCAAAATACAACAGTGTTATCCAATGCAACAGTATTCACCTGTGTTTACAGAACTTCTTAACCACATCAGATTACTACTGAAACATTGGGTTTTTTTATAGAAGTGATCTTACAGCTGTTTGAAGCACCATGACTAAGGTTAACATATTAAAACAGAAAAAGAAGAGAGACACCCCTCATACACAAACCAACCAGCAACAGTGCTTTCCACTCATAGCAGAATGAGCTCATCCTCTAAGCAAAATCCTGAGAATAAGAACACAAAATGTCTTAAGGAAGGCTGAATGACTGGCATGCACAGGCTGGAATAAACCCACTCACATTTCAACCTGATAAAGCCACAAACATTCTCAAGCAACTGTCTCAAGCGACTGTGTGCAAGCTCTCTGAATGAGGTGCTACTTACTTCAGAATCCTGTTTAAAATCCACTTGTCTGTCCTTACACAAGGGATGAAAGAAAGAAGGTACAGATGCAACAGAAGGGGTCAAAGTCTTCTCACAATGTACCGATAATGCCTGCAGCTGCCTTTAGCCAGGGTTTTCATAATTCTTGTTTTAGAGGAGTTTCTCACTTCAGCTAAGATTCCTTTCCAAAGGACCAAACACTCACCCGCTAAGAAAACCGAAAACTGACTTCACAAAAGTTACCAAATATCAACATGCAAGGCTGGCAAGTACATGTGCAGTCGAGATGATTCAGATAAGTCAGATAAATTTAGAACAGCGCTTTCCTAAAAGCATGCGTTCACCAAATGCAGTAAATATGCAGCAGCTATATCCAAGTGCTGATTCCAAACATCAGAGAAAAAAATTTATTAGTGAAAACCTCCTTTTAAGAGTTCGCTGCCATCTGAAGTCCTCAACAATGTTATTCCTTGATCTGCCTTTAGTATTTCCATCCATCACTGGATTTCTCCACATAAAAAGCTATAGGCTCTCCAACTTCAGAGGACTAAGCCAAATGCAGTGTGGCAACTTCACATACGACCAACCTTTTATGGTTGGAACAGTAGAGCTTTGATACAGCTAATCTACCATAAATAGCTCTTGAAACTCAGAAGGATCAAATCAGCTGTTGCAACAGTCCCAGCCTGTAGCTGCTTCAAATCCAATTATACTGTCAACTCTATCTTGCAGCTCTCATTTTTACTCTCCACACCCAAAACTTTTTCAGTCCTGCTCTTGCAAGAAATTAAAAGTTGGAAAGACAAATGCAGGAGAACAAATTGCATTTAATGAAAATTGCAACAAGCGGACATGTATTGACAGTTACCTTAAGGAAGAGAATTTCAGATTAAGAATTTGATTCCCACCCCCTCCCCTCCACCAAAGAAAAAATTTAAAAAAAAAAAATCAGCCCTGACTTGTAACACAAGGATGTAACCATTTGCATATTTCAAATTGTAAGAACTACAAGCTCAGCTTTAAAAGGTGAGCAAAACCAAGCAGGTAAACTTTCTGTGTCCCACAGTAAGGCACTGAATTGCTTGCTTATTTTTTTCTGTAGCTTAAATACACTTGGGAAGTACTAGAACTCAGAGTTATACAGGTAGTTAGAACCCTTCTTCCACAGAGAAGCCGAGAACTGTAATTTAGGAGCTTCCAAAACATACGTTACTGACCATGCCAGTCACAGTAACTCTGAGAACAACCACTGGGAGGACTAAAGAAAGTAGTGCAGTGACAATGTTCTGGGAAAAGGTTTAGATCCAGTGAAACAGGTGAGCAGCATCATCTTTATGGGTCACCCCACAGGGTAAAGAAACCATACAACATTAAGTATATATATAAAAAAGATTTTTACAGAAACATTAACATCTCCACAGTCTTTCCAAAACAAAGAGATAAATTACTTCAGTGCTGTAAAGAAACTCTGGTACTTCAAAGGAGTAGTGTCTTGTGGGCAAAAGCCTGGATCTCTATCTCCCACCAGCACATAAATCCTGAACATTGCCAGGGCATCCTTCTATAATATTGGGAAGGACACCTACCATCTAGGCATCAGTCCTTCTTCTAGAAGTGGGGGGAAAGAAAGGGATTGATAACTGACAGTATTTGAAGCTTTAAGAAGGGCCTGAAATGTGGCTCCTCTAGAAACAACTCTAATCATAGAATCATAGAATCATAGAATTGTAGGGGTTGGAAGGGACCTCGAGAGATCATCGGGTCCAACCCCCCTGCCAAAGCAATGAAAGGGTAACAACACAAAAATCATCCTCCATGTCATAGAAAATTATCAGTCATAGCCATCCTACTCCTCTCTGAGCCTGCATCAAATTCTATCAGCTCTGTCAGTGGGCCTGTATTTTAACCGACTTGCAAAGCATGTAACATGCCACGAACACAAAAAGGGTCACTGGCTTCAATCTTGCCTACACAGACAATGAGAAACCAACTTCAATTAAGTGTGGGTGGTTTAAACGGAGTAATTTTCTATCTCCTCTAAATTGTGCATGAAGAACCCAGCTGGGTCACCTTCTGGAATTCTAAGAGATGTCAAAAAGCTGAAAGGAGGCACAGAGGGTTTTTCCCCTTTAGGCCCTAGCAAATGCCTAACCGAATCAATTTAGGTGCATAGGGAATGGTGAACTTCTTATTAGCATGTGACAAGGAGATGAAACAGACCAGCAAGATCTGCCCGAATAAGTTTATCGCTGAGCGCAGCCTGCAGAACTTGTCACATTCTGCTTCCGTGCTGTGCTGAAAAAAAGTAGCTGAACCAACTGCTGACAAAAGTTCAACAGAGCTCTTAAAAATGCAGCAGGCATGCTTGCAACTGGTAAGAGCAATGCTGCCAGCGCACAACCACTGGTGTTTTATGCCCTATCCATAACCATTTAAAGTCCGAGGTCTTTTTAATGCTGTGGAATTTCAAGGATGTGAGTTATGACATGGAAACACACCCCCTCTCAAGAAACAGCACTGGGAGTGCTTGTTTCTTTTATAGAAACCACTCAACATCTTACTGTTTGTATTCATTCTCCCTATCACACAGGGACTGCATGAAAATATTTCATTTTTGCAGCTAATTTGAAAAAAAAAAATGCTGTGTGTGCTCTCTTGACAGATTTCTTTGGCTATAAACTCACAAATCAGACTAAAGAAATGCAAGTTTCTCCCTGTTCTTCCCAAATACAAAATTTCTGCAATCACAAGAGTAAAGGAAGGCACAGCAAATGCATTAGTTCACCACTATTTACAGTAAGCATACAATCTAGCATGTATCTTTCAGAGACTCTAATCTCTGTTATCAAAGAGAGTGCGACATCAGGTACTTCTCAGATCCAGTTAAAACAGAATCGTCATTTAACAGACAGGCGTTTGCATTGCAAAGTGATAGGATATGCACTTCAATGCAGAAGTCAAAAAAGTAACACACCAGTGTAACACAGGGCACACAGCTTGGGAAGTCTGGAGTGAGCATTTATTTTACAGTTCAGCTTCCCAGTTTACAGAGATCTTCTTTTCAGCTGGCGGCAGAAGGAGATACTTCCAGGAAAAAAAGAAAAAAGAGCAAGACCAATTTAATAAAAAGTGACTTACCAGCATCCATTGTTAGAATCATGACCCCACTTCTGTGCCCCAGGAAGCAGGAAGCCTTACCCATCCAGTGTACGTGAATGACTCAGAAGGACAGCATGGCTTTGTTTCAGCTTATATCTTCCAGCTCATTCACCCCTCCTCCCTCTCGTGGGATAAAAGTGTTGCTTGTGCCTGGCCATCCCTATTGGCTCAGCCAGGCAGCCACACTCATGTAGCATACCCAAGTTTCTGTGACAGCCTAACATAACCCACGGAGGTTTTTAATTTCTTTTTTAAAAAACCAAAACCAGAAACCCCATACTTTTTGTCTCTCTAGCAGAACAAACCAGCCATTCTTTCCCAATCAGAAGCGTACTACAGTTGGTGTTACTGCCACAGGGCCAAGCAATTCCCTGAGCTCTGCATCCGTGAGAAGACGGCAAGAAGTCAGGGAGGACAGTCCCACAGTCTCCAGTGATTCCCAGTGCGGCTTCACTGTCTATGGGAATAAAGCCACATTTTCTGTCAAAGCCTATGACCTCCAACCCAGCTTATCTTCAATGAAAACTCCATGTACTTCCAAAACTGAGGATCTCCCCTTTTCTCAAGAAGGATTCACTCTTTACTCTTCCATTTTATTTTTAAATGGGCAGAACAGTAGAAGATTTCTGCCTTACTGAAGACACACACACACACACAGACTCTACAGCTTAAACTCCGCAGTGAAGAAAGTAATTTTTTTCCTTAACCTGTAGGGTTCTTTATGTGACAACTATTATTATCTAGGCTCTACCTGAAGAATTTAAAAAGCTGTTAAATCTATTTATGAACCATCACTCCACTGAAATAATACAGCACTAAAAAAAGAAATCACCGCAGTGTAGAGAGTGAAAAAAGTAATTAAAAAAATAAATCAATCTGATGACGAGGTATCACAACCCTTTGCTAACTGATCAAACCACAAGGCAGCCTAAGGATTTGGAAGGAGAGAAGGTGGAGGAGGAAAAGCGTTTCTTTCTGTACTGCAAATCCTTAAGAATTTGCCATCAGACACTGAAAGGGGAGTTTCTGTATCTTGCAGTGTGAGCTGCTGACAGACACAGTATCTGTACTTAAGAGACTCAGTGAATGAAACATTGCTGTTCCTTGATTCAAATAAGAACTACCTTTTCTAAATAAAGCATGGACATATTAGGCTACTGCCTCACCATGTTAGTCATCAGTAGATAACCTCAGGTTCATAACTCTGCAATACAACCACAAGTGTATTTTGGAAGTGTTGCTTGTGGTTGTTGAAATAAACAGAGTACTCCCTCTCCTCCCTCTCTCTGTTTTTAGAAAAGGTATCAGTTGCAAGTCTCCAACACCAGGGCTTGTAGAGCCACTAATGAAGTTAGAATTCACAGTTCAAAGAAATCAGGAAAAGCAACACAATTGAGTCATCATTCTCAGATTTCTTGACCTTCTCTTGCTTCACATCACTCCACACCAACACTCTTGAGTCATTACAGTTCAGGCAAAAGAAAATATTCCTGAAGATGAAAATTTCTGGTATTTTCAGCAGGACACTGCAATAAAACCTTTGGAAAGAGACATGAGTAATTCAGATCCTAGAAACAAAGTTGAAATTTTTCACTGAATGGAAATTAGGACAAAATGCCCCAGGTGGACAGGCATTACTACAGAAAGAAGCCCAAAGAGCCAGAATGGATGTCAGACTGAATGAATTAGCGGTTTCACACAAAGTTTATAACTCTCAAATAGTCAGGATGCTGTTTTGTTAACCATAATAAATAGCTAAGGACATTTGGCAACAGACCAGGCAATGCACAGAGATACATGTTAAGCTTCTGGGAGCGACATCAACTATAGCTTCCTTTCTTACCAATAACTACTAATTAGAAGAGAGATGTAGCAGTAAGGAAGATGCTTTTGCACTCTCCCTGCCCAGCCCTTTTTCACCTGGCAACACCTTCACTAAAAATTCCCAGTGCTCTAAACAGACACACAAAGAAAATCTGTAATGACAAAAATCCAAGTTTTGAGTATACCTTCAAGTAGAGCAATCCCAGAATGTAAGAACTGAATGGAGAAAATAGCAAAAGACCTTACCAACAAGGTAGAAGGGAATGAGCTGGTACACTTTTAAGCCCAACTAAGGACCTCAACTTTCTGTACAACACTTCCATCCTCGGGCAAACTGAACATGAGTAGTATGGCCAGAGAACACTATGCACATGAGGTACTACACCAAACACACGCGTTTTAACAACATGTATTATCATACATTCATTGTGTAAGAACAAATCACTTTTAAGAGGATGGTATTCCCTGTAAGCTTGGCTTTTGCCAGAAGTCTGGTATTACTGTTCTGTAACAGTCAAGTGCACAAGTCCAAGTAAAATGTTCTTAAAACAGGAAAAAAATATTCTGGGTCAGCAAGAGATTGCGAGACACTGCACGGGGCTACTTCCTGAAACTGCAAACATTCAGAACTCAGCTTACAAAGTATTTAGAAAAGCAGCTGAACTGAAACCATAGTAGAGTGGAACAGGCTTACAGACATCTGAAAAAATAAATAGGAAATAAATGGGTTTGCCTTTATCCCCTGAAGGGAGAGGATGAAGTTTCCAGCTAGGTTAGAAAGAACATAGCCCATGTGTTCAACATGTGACACTAGCCTGCTGGACACTGCTGCACAGGCAGGGGGGTTATAAAAAATGGACACCCCCTGTGTTTCAATTCTACCCTAGATGGCAGAAATGAAACAATTCACTGCTTTGCCAGCTGCAGACAGCACGAGTTGGCTGAAATTTCTGTAATTAAGAATAAGCCAGCATTAGCAGGGCTGCTAAAGTGTCCAGCAAGGCAGCCCATGAACTTGCACATGAAGCCTTGGCTTTGCTGTCTTTTGTAGAAGTTATACAATACAGGTGGGACATGACAAATGGTATGCTGTTAGTAAATCCAAGAAATAGGTTTTTTTAAAAAACACAAAAACAACAACCCTGTTCATAAACTGCTGCAATGATATGATAAGAGTACAAGTGACTCATCTGATCATGCCCTGCACACTTCCCAGCCTCTGAAGTTAACCGGTCAACCTCAGGTGCAGCTCCAGCAACAAAGCAGAAAGCTGGGTCATGAGCCCCACAGATCACCAACATCCTTCCATCAGTTTATTGTCTGATAATCTGGAGCCTCTTTAATTGCTTGCTATATATATATATATGCCAGTCACGGGTACAATAAATACTGCATAATATTTCAAGATACTCTGAAAAGACTTAAATGTGTTCATCTGAAGATTATATACCCAAATAGCTTGTGGTTTAGTTATCAGACTTTCTCAAGCTATGTCTTAATCACATTGTCTGTAAATTGCACACAATCTCTGGTTCTTTACATTGAGTACTAAAATAATCCTTGTGGATTTTAGTTGTTCATTTATTTTTTAAAATACAGTCAGAATGCCCATCCACATAGTCTGATAGCATCATCTTCTGAAGGTTGCAAGCATTTTATGACAGTATATACTAAGAGGCAAGTTCAGCAAGAAAATGCTTTGGAGGCTTGACTTACTTGAGTCTTTTCTGGAAGAACTTATTTAAGTCGGTATTACCCTTCAAAGCCTAAATTCACAGGACTGTTCATACGGTTTTCAGTACATACTTCAGTTTTGCAAGAACAGACTACTTCTACTCTCCTTCATTAAAATATTCATTCACCACACAAATTCAGAATTGTCAAGATTCAATCAATATTTTCCATTAAAACATTTGGAGGGTTTTTAAGTTAGATTTTTAAATGCAACAAAAGTTTTTATTCAAACTTCCACTCTTTGTACTTCTTTCACCCTTCAGAAGGCATAGGAAGTTGCAAGCAAAGCACTTCTTAGACAGTTTTGGAACAACAACTGAAACAATGCCTACCATACCTCTGGGAAAAAACAGAGGCTACACATGGCAAGAGAAATAGTATGATGACAGCTCTTTCCAGGAAGTATGATCAGAATTAGACATCAGTTCCATTTTAGAACTTTTAAACATTATTTTGCTGATACAAGACAGTGAGATCTTTCTGATCATGTCCAAGAAATCACATCTCCCCCATTCACAAAAGCTACACAATTCTCCAAGGGCCAGATTAATCCCATCCATTGCACAAGTAATGGGAGCTCTGCCTTTATGGGACTGACAGAACCTGCTACACAAACATATGCGCAAAAAAAACCCTATCTTTGTTCTTGGTTTGTGTTTGCTTAAGAAAATGCTTTCCCACAGCCAAGAACTAAATACAAAGTGAATCAAATCTAAACAGCAAATACATCATCAAAAGTCTGTAGAATGAAGAGCAGGCAACATAAAAGGTACAGCACTGGTCTGCAATTAATTAAAATGTTTAATTTGAAGGAACTGTCTGTAGTCTAGAATGGCTGAAGCTATTTTGTTATACAAAAATTGGAAGAGAGAATAATAGAAAGGCTGGAACAAGACATCTCAGCTGACTGCTGCCTCTCAGAGCACACTGAGATGAAGTTTTGGGAACACTTATTACCGCTTTCATCTCAAATCAAAAAGCCGCATTAACATTTCCTAGGTATTTGAATAGCATGAAGCTTTTCTGAAGGTCCTAAAGGCTACTCTGGGATCTTACCTCTTATACCACTGGATTTTACTAAAGCTTCACAAGCACTAGGAAGCACAGACAGATATTTCTTTTAATGTTTGGTACAAACAACTCCAGGAAAAGAAAAAGAAAACCCAAACAAAACCAACACAACAAAATAAAACAACAAACCAAAAAACCCCAACAACTCATAGATTCTATCTGCACTGATTTTTCAGCACAGGCTCACCTTAAATCCCAACCATCCAGGCCTGGCTGTCTAAGTAGAGCTGCGTTACCATGTCCAAGTAGCTCACAATCCAAAAGGCAGTCCTCCTCCTACAAGAAATAAACACCAAAAAAGTACGTGTAAGAAGCACAAATGCACACAGAACCAAATTCAGAACTACCAGGCAGGTGGACAAAGGGGATGAGCTAATCAACACAGGGCATGAAGCATTTTAGAGTATATTGCTACCTTCCTGATTCATATAGACAAGATCACCATCACAAGCAATGGAAGCACCAGGTATGTAGACTGTAGCTATATTCACAGGGAAAGAGAGGTCTTGCAAGTTTGCTAAGAACCCCAAGAAACTTGACCTTTCAGTGACTACAGTCTGAGCCTTTAATATGAGACACGTTCTTGAACTACCAGTTTCTCTTGACATAAAATCATAGAATGCATTAGGTTGGAAGGGACCTCTGGGGACCATTTAGTCCAACCCCCTGCAGTAAGTAGGGGCATCTTCACTAGATCAGGTTGCTCAGAGCCCTGTCAAGCCTGACCTTGAATATCTCCAGGAATGGGGTCTCCACTACATCTCTGGGCAACTTGTTCCAGTGATCTACCACCCTCATATTGAAGAATTGTTTCCTAATATCCAATCTAAATGTACCTTTTTTGAGTTTAAAACTAGTAACCCTCATCCTACTGCTCCATGCCCTCGTGAACAGTTCTTCCCCAGCTTTCTTTTAGGCATATTTCAGGTACTGGAAGGCCACTGTAAGTTTCCCCTGGAGCCTTCTCTTCTCCAAGCTGAATAAGCCCAACTGTCTCAGCCTGTCTTCACAGGAGAGGTGCTCCAGCCCTTTGATCATTTTTGTGGCCCTCTCTGGTCATACTCCAACAGGTCCATGTCCTTCTCGTGTGAGGGCTCCAAAGCCAGACTCACTATTCCAGGTGAGGTCTCACCAGAGTGGAGTAGAAGGGCAGAATTACCTCTCTCAATCTGCTGGCCACACTTCTTTTGATGCACCCCAGGATGTGGTTGGCCTTCTGGGCTGCAGATGCACGTTGGTGGCTCATGCCCAGCTTTATATCCACAAGTACTCCCAAGTCTTTTTCCTCAGGGCTGCTTTCATCACCTCCTAACCTGCATGGATAACAGGGGTTGTCCTGACCCAGGTGCAGGACCCTGCAGTTGGCTTTGTTGAACCTCATGAGGTTCACCTGGGCCTACTTCTCCAGCCTGTCCAGGTCCCTCTGAATGGCATGCCTTCCCTCTGGTACATTAACCTCACCACTCAGCTCAATGTCATCAGCAAACTTGCTGAGGGTGCACTCCATCCCACTGTCAATATCATTAATAAAGATATTAAACAGCACTGGTCCCAGCACAGACCCTTGAGGAACACCACTTGTCACTGTCTTCCATCTGGACTTCGAGCCATTGACCACCACCCTCTGTTGAGCTTTCAGTTAATCACCTCACAGAAAGCAGTCTGTATCATACCTTTCAGTAAGATCAAACAGCACGGAAGACAACAAAACAGCAGCATCTACCAGAAGACTACCCTCAAAATCTTTTAGCATAAATGGATGCAACTGAAAGAGCAAGCTAGCTGTCTTCCTGGAACCACAGAGGTCAGGAGATAGATCTGAGACCTCTACCAGTGGACAGAACCTGACCTATCAAGAAAGCTCACCTCTACAGGCAACACCTGCCACTTGGTCTGATTTTTTGATCCTCACACCTTTAACCACAACTGCTTTTATTTTCTTCTTTGGCAAACAGAAAACATCTGTGGCTCTGCCCATAATACTAATTGCTTTCCCACAGGGTGATTTAGCCCATGCAGAGATACCTGTTGATGCAGTATCCAAGTTAGAATTATCCCAGCACCACTTGTCCCTAAAGAGAGAGAAGTGGAGAATTCTCCAATGCAGACTTGAATTCTATGAATTCTGTTGTCTCCCTCCTGTGAAATAGGTGGTGGCAAAACCATTTTTACTCTTGCAGGATGAGGTTCAACTCACCTGCAGATATTTTTAGACACCAACTATAGAGCTTTCACTTTCACAGCTGCTTTATTAAACTTCCTTTTTAGATCTATTACGAGGCACAAAATGAAATCACGATATGCTAAGTGACCAGAGAAACAACTGTTAAGGGCAGTCAGGTCACTGCTCCGCTTCCCCTGCAGCTGCTGAATGTGTTCAAACACTAATAACAACATCTAGAGAAGAGGTCAAACCAAAAATCATTAATTGAAAAGACAGAAAGATGGAAATGTTGCCCAAGTTGGGAAAAGTTCTTATTTTAGAAGACAGACTCCCAAACACTGACTACCTTTGAGCCCACTTAAACGGAGAGGGCAGCAATTCAGTCTTCCCCCTAATGTTATGCAGCTGTTCATACATTTTATCTAAGCCAATTTTTAAAGTCTACCTACATTTATCTTCGAGTTTCAGGCAGGAAACTAGCCTAAAGTTACCAGAATATGGTAAACCACACGCTACTGTGTTCCCATCTTCAACTTCCATTCACCTCAAATGAGCATTCCCACACTTTGGAAGGGGGAACGAGTGGGGATTCACTTCAGTCTGGTAGGAAAGTTGAATGAAAAAGATGGTCAGCAAGGGGCAGTTGAAAGAAAAACTATTTTCTCCACTATCACACAATGCTCAGTTTGCTACTTAACCATAGGGCCACCTAATTACTTCTACCATTTCTACCTTATTCCTTTTCACATATTAATATTTTAAAAAGACAGTTTTGGTCAACTACTTCACAGGTTTCCTGGAAGGCCCTGGGAGGTGGGGAGATGTGACATTACAATGCACAGCACACATTAAACCTGGTGTACGCTGCCACTGTTCCACTAACATACTTCATTATTTATTTATTTAAATTTTTTTTGCAAATGCTACATTTGTTTATTGGAACAAGGAGATAAGACCACAGTGCTGCAGTTTTGATGGTTTCCAGCTTTGAAGCCTGTCAAAGTCTATCTTTTCAAAGGAACCTTGAATGGTTGAACCAGTATGAGTTGAACAGAGTTGTGGGGTTTTTTTTAATGTATTTGCCTGTGCCAAAATATTCCACACAGCTTGCTAGTGTCAGAAGTCTTACAAGAAATTTTGGCAAAAGCACATGGCAAGATCAAAACAAGGCCTAAGAAATACAGAGCACCTATCAGAGAACCTCTGAGGCTGAAATCAAAACGTGAGAGCTGGCAACTGAATTCCACCCTACAAAAGAGTGATCTTGCTGGCAATTTTTTGCCTCTCCAGTTTATTTGAAAAGTATCTGGTAAGCCACTTGAACCATGCATCTGGTAACTCCCACATCTTGAGAGTTTAGAACAAAAGCAGGAAAAGACACTTCAAGTATTTGTTTTTGCCATTTTGATATACTCCATTTCACAATAGATGGATCCTGAGATCAGTCAGAATGACATGAAGGAAAGACATATTCATAGTATCATAGGATATCCTGAGTTGGAAGGGACCCATAAGGATCCAACTCCTGGCTCCATATACAGGACCAGCCAAGTCAGAGCATGGGACCAAGTGCATTGCCCAAACGCTTCTTGAACTCAGCCAAGCTTGGTGCTGTGACCACTTCTCTGGGGAACCTGTTCCAGTGCCCAACAACCCTCTCAGTAAAGAGCCTCTTCCTAAGATCCAATCTGAACCTCCCCTGTTGCAGCTTCCAACCATTCGTTCCGTCACTGGTCACTAAAGAGAGGAGACTGGCACCTGCCCCTTCACTCCCCCTTGTCAGAAAGCCATAAACCGTGATGAGGTCTCCTCTCAGCCTCCTCTTCTCCAGGCTGTACAAACCAAGGACTTCAGCCTCTTCTTGTACATCTTCCCCTCCAGACCCTTCCCCATCCTCCCTGCCCTGCTCTGGACACTCCCCAACAGCTTTGTCCTCCTCTTGTTCTGTAGTACAGGGAGCAGCTGAGGGAACTGGGGACCTTTAGCCTGGAGAAGAGGAGGCTGAGGGGAGACCTTACCACCTACAACTACCTGAAAGGAGGGTGTAAAGAGGTGGGTGATGGTCTCTTCAGCCAGGTGACGGGAGATAGGACAAGGGGAAATGGCACTAAGCTGCACCAGGACAGATTCAGATTAGATGTTAGGAAAAAAATTATCAAGAGTTGTCAGGGCCTGGAACAGGCTGCTCAGGGAGGGGCTTGAGTCACTATCCCAGGATGTGTTTAAAAAAGGGTAGACCAGGTACTTAGAGATATGGTTTAGCATAGGACAGGAACGGTTGGACTCAATGATCTTAAAGGTCTTTTCCAGCCTTGTAATTCTGTGATTCTGTAGTGCCCAAAACTGCACCCAGTCCTCAAGATGAGGCTTCGAATACTTGACATGATGAACCAGAAAGAGGGGCCAGTGGGTAATAGCTTCTGCTTAACCACAAAGATCCATTACTTTTGATCGGGGAAAATAATCAAACTTACTTTCTTTTTCTAGACAAAGATTCGTCTGGATACAGATAACATCAATATTTAGACTATTTTAATGCCTTAAAGCTGAACCAGGAATGACTGTCACTATGGGCACAGCAGAGAGCAATATAGATGCTCTACAAGAATCTGCAGTGACCATTCACATTATTCACTAGGCTGATACAACAGCTTCTCCTCTTTTAGATGAGCATCGTAGCTCTGGAGCTCTTACGTGCAGAACAGACTTTAAAGAGTTTCACTGGAATAAATTAAGGTTGCTTCCCTCCAATGTCAAAAGGAAAGGAAAAGACAACAGATTTTTAGGAAGTTTTATTTATTGCTTAATTACTTGTATCAGTTCTGCAATGCCACCTTCCTCTTAGGCTCTTCAAATCCAACCCAACAAAACCTGACACCACAAAATTTAAAGATGTTTTGATAAGGCTCCATCCTGCAAAGCCTTGGTACATCTTCATTTCCTACAGAGAATAAACCACAGCCTGGAAAAAACCAGGAAAGAGCTAGAGGAGGTAAGAGGTAGAGGAGTGCAAGGACTTTCCTGTGAAGCCACAAGTCCTCAGAGAGTTCAATTAAACCAGAGTCTAACACCTCCTTCACACTATCTCAATTGAGGTGTCATCCTTCTTAATGCTCCACAGGCACTAACAAAACATACTGGACAGCAGCCAAGAGCAAAGGAGATTCCCAGACTGCTGGTTATGCTTTTACAGTGTCCGTCCCCCCTTCCACTCCACCAAAAAGAAAGCCCACAAAGATTGTATTATCTCAGAAAATTACTTGTGATTTCAGAAAACTTCAGAACAGCAAAATTTAGCTCTATACCTGCACTTACCCTCTATACTGGTTCTAGCATGTAAAGTCTTAGCATCTTGTCTTCATATTTTTCTTTTTTCCAGGAATTTCGGAAGAACCCTACACAAGAGTAACAGGATACAGGCACTATTGTTTGTAGCCAGTTTTCTTAGAAAACATTCAAGGGTGCAAATTCACCCTGATGTTATTTTTTCCTATTCCACCATCTTGCTTAAATTGTAATCTGTGATGTAATCTGCTCCAGTCAGCAAGGTTCTCCTTCAGTTCTGTCCTATTTGACCTCACATTACACTGCTGTATCTTGACCATCTGCTCTAGTTCCCTTGCCCAATGATGTTTTCAGAAACAATTTGCTTTTGCACATTCCAGATGTTTAAAGAAATTACTTTTCTGGATGACCTGCTAGGAGACAGTCTCTACAAGTATCATGCTAGAACTGTGCCTGACTTTGTTTCCCCTCAAGACCCAAAAGCAAAACCATTCATCTGACAGTTACCGGCTCAACACCCTGGAAGCTGACATCTATACTAAGAATAATAAATGCATGTGCAATTCTTGCACCATGTCCTTAGTAAGTACAGCACACATTGAGGAAGACTCCTACAAATAGCATGGCATACAAAAATAGATCTGAATCAAAAAGTCATGTTACTACAATGAAAGATGAATGTTTGAGGTGCACGTTGGAACAACTGAGGGAGCATATTCATGTTACCACATCAAAGTGTGGTTATTGATATTGCCAAACATGCCTTAAGCAAGGAAAAATAAAAGCAGGAAGCTCAAAAAAGGCCGTTAGCCAAGAAGGTCATAAGACATGTTAATGTGGAGTTTTTTCCACAGTAGTAGGCTACAGTTTCTTGCAGAATCTGGTTTCAAATTTGATGAAGTAGATTCTGCAAGAAACTCTACACCACCTCACAGAAGTTCCCATCATACACTGACCTCTAGTGTAATAAAGACTCATGACATCAGAAATATCTTCAAAACATTATAAAACTTTATTAAATTATATATCCCAGCAGTATGAATGACATTTTTGTGCAGTAAACCAGACTGAAGTCAGAAGGGCCTTGCAGGATTACTCTCTGTTGTTTGACAAAACTGCAGCACAGGTAAAAAGCTACAAAATACAAACTGTCCTAAGGATATGAAGCTACTGCTGTGCTTACATAAAGCCACTGACATCGAAGCTGCATTTAACTACTTTGAACACCAGTTTAATATAACACCTAAGTTTCTGGAAGTACAAAGCTTTTTTCTATCTACAGTTTTACAAAGCTCAGTTAAAAAACATTTCAAATAGGAACACTCAGCTTGGGCAAGTTCTGTGTTGGGACAAATCTCAATGAGATCAGCCCAGGTTCTGCATCAGACTTTTGGAGGGCATGTGGACTGAGCTGCTAACTCAGATGTACTTACTGTAGCAGGGACTCAAGACAAGAAGTCTACTAGAAACGTGATATAAAAGTCCTCATGGTTCCTTTAAAGGAACTAAAGGGGTCACACAGTCAGCTAAGAGAGTCCAGGCAGACTGGACTGGCATGGGAGAGTGGCTGGTTGGTTTTGTGAAATAGCTTTTGAGAAGGAGAAAAAAAAAAAAAAAAAAGGAAGGATGTTTTCAAAACTGTCAACCCAAACAAAACCATTTCCCCTCCCAATTTTAATGATTAAAGAATCTCTATTATAAACTAGCTATAGCTTTATGATAACAGCTATTTAATGAAAGTGTAGCAAATTCTAAGGCAGCATTGTTGAACAGGATAATTAAAACAGATGTCCAAGTTATTTAGGGCTTTTATACCACTTCTGTCCACTCCCTAAGCATCTCACTTTGGGTAACAAATCCTAGAGATGTTCCCTTTACTTCAGCCTATTGCTTATGCCTCCTTTAAAAGAACGGCATCACTCAAAAGTGCAGTGACATTTTCAAGGTGTTCAGCTGCCTCAAATGCAGGCATATGTGGTTATACTGGAACAAGAGCTTTTCCATGCACTCTAGAGTAGAAGTTCTTATAAACTGAAGTCTCAGATCAAAAACGTACAAAGGTCCAAGTTTTTAAGACTGTTCTCTAGGTGCAAGTACCAGAATTTGATAAATCCTTATCTGTAAGGCTTCACTGGGAAGAACTGCTTTGCATTACTTTAAAAACCAAACCAAACAAACAAAACACTCCAACAGCTTAATATTTTCAGAACTAAATATCTAAAGCTTCATAGCACTTCTGAAATACAAACAAGTCATTAGGAAGACAACTACTAGTACCTACCACGCTTGCCCCCTGCTGAGCAGTGATCTTCTGGCTGCCCCAACAATGACTGCAAACTCAACATAAGCTTTTTGAAGCTGAAGTCTGCGTCTTGCATGTACTGTATCCTGAAATCTAAACCTGGCAGCCTCTCTGGTCAGACCAAGGTAAGAGCACCAAATATACAAGTTGCAATGTAGTACAGCATCCTTCATACAATTTGGTAAGCAGTCTAGAAGAAACAGGACTCCTAGCTACTGTTCTAGGACACTAGACGTCAAAAGTTACCTACAGCAACTGCTTTCCTTTTCCACATCAAAGTTATTTCATAGTCAAAACCCTTTTACTTCAGCTATAGCATGGAGTCAAACAGTAGCACTCAGGATTTACAAGGATATTGATCACTAAGTAAGGTCATTTCAGGTAATTATGAATAAGATTCATGTTTGAATATGAGAGATCCTGGTCAAAGCCATTCGGCCACACTTCATTTCCAACTTAAGTATGCCAACTCAGACAGCTAGATACCTCACATGCAGCCCATACATCACTTACACAATGAACTAAATGAAGAAATCCATTATGCTAAACTGCAATTTCTTTCCAGAGATTATTTGCCATTGACTAGGAAAGCACAATACCACTCTTCCAGTCCAAAGGGGGTAACAGGAAATGCACAGACAGACCTCTGAGTAAAAAGTGTGCAAAGAAGCACCTGAATGAGTTCTGATGTCTTCCACAACTGATCCTTGCCATTGTATTTGACAGTATGTATTCTTCCAACTATTTTTCCTCTAAATTCTTGCATTTAATTCAATGCATGTGGTGGTGGGAATAACTTTTCTAAAAGTGATGTGCATCAGTGCACAGATGTTCCACATTTGTCATGTCACATGAACCTTGTGGCTGACACCCAACCATTACAAGTCTAAAAATCCTCCTACATAAAAATCCACATGATGCATTTGTTCCTAGAACATCAGGCAATATATTAGGATTGCTGGAGACAGATTTCTCAAATATTGCCTTGTTTTGTTTTTTTAACTACAGCAAACTTTGATTTCAAGAAATAAAAGTTTAAAAAAATACACAGAAGTCAAATGGTAGCTTGAGAAAATTCGCCAGAGCTAGGAGAGAGCTCTTCAAATTGAGTTAACTGTAGTGTATTGTGTAAAGAAAATGCATGTTACACATAACCATGTTCAGAATTTTTTGATAGCCTTTTCTAAAGAAACTGTAAAAACACAAGAGAGAAGCAGGCAGTTTCCTAACCAGCATAGAGCTCTAAACTGTTCAGTCAGAGAAGTTTCCTAGCTTATTCCTTCCCAGATAAATCTAAACAAAAAATTAGGCTCAGAAACTGATGCTAGAATACATGATCTAGACTCTGCCCTCAGACCCTTACATTCAGCTCTGCCTTAATAAGGAACACAACTCAAAATGCTGTACCTTTTAAAGAATTTCTATGTCCAGGATTAGTGAAGCACTTAATTCTAAATTTTGCATTAGGCCATTGGGAAATGTCACACTGCAGCTTATGAGTTATCAGGCAACTGTGTGCTGACTAATTTTTACTGAGTTAGCAATATATACAATATAAGGATTTGTTTCAGACACCAATTCCTGAGCTAACTTTACTAAGAAGCAGTAGTCTTTAAACATAAATACACTATAGTTGACAGATCACTGTCTATCCAAAAATCTCATTTAAAAGGAAAAGTTACCTGAAGGTAACTACATATTCATCATGGAATAAAAAAGAAATGGTCTTCAGGAGGTTCCCTAGATAAGATGTCCCCAAAAGCTGAATCTGATTTCTCTTCTCTCAATAAAGGGAGGAAGCCAAATCTATTCTCCAGGCACCCCGAAGGAAAGCTACAGCTTCCTATGATCTTGAGTGCAGTGGCTGTATCTCTTGGTGTTTGGGGCTGGCTACATCAAAGGCCAGCAAAGACAGCCCATTAGGAATTCCACCAACTCCACAGCTGAACACCTCTTCTCAGCTATCTCTCTCTCCTCCAACCCGTGTTCTGGGGAGCATTTTTTTCCTAGACTGCTGCAAGTGTTGTTAGACAGGACATATGGGAGCAGAACAGGTATGTATGAACACTGCCAGGGTAGAACCAGAAACACCACAGCACAGGCTTGCTTTATGAGCACAACTAGAACACAGCAGACAAAAATATTTAGCAACATATATTATCTAGCATAATAAGTATCAAATAACTCACTCAGGACTTAAAGGCTATTTTGAACAGAAGGAAGATGAGAAGCTTGAGCATATCCAAAGAAGACCAAAGTAGCATGTGAAGGGTCTAGAGCGCAAGGTCTGATGAGGATCAGCTGAGGGAACTGGGGTTGTTTAGCCCAGAGAAAAGGAGATTGAAGGAAGACCTTACTGCTCTCTACACCTACCTGAAAGAACGTTGTAGCCAGGGGGTTGTCAGTGACAGGACAAGAGGAAACAACCTCAAATTGCAACAGGGGAGGTTTAGATTGCATATTAGGAAAAATTTCTTCACTGAAAGGGTTGTCAAGGACCGGAACAGGCTGCCCAGGGAAGTGGTTGAGTCACCATCCCTGGAGATACTGAAAAGATATGTAGATGTGATGCTCAGGGACATGGTTTAGTGGTGGACTTGGCAGTTCTAGGTTTAAGGTTGGACTTCGTGATCTCAAAGTTCTTTTCCAAAATTATTCTAAGATTATGAAAGTGACTGCTGGAAACACAGCTAATTGGTAAAGAAATGCAGCATGTGTCTAACAACGTTTCTTTCTCAGATAGTCTTTCTACAACTACCCTGTATCTCCTCATACATACATCAAACAACTAAGCAGTAGTCATTAACCCATCTGCAAACCCTTAAGTAGCCTCTGGAGCCTTTAGTCTCCTTGTTTGTTTTATAAAAATCACATCACAATCTGGTCTTATTCATGAGTTAAACTCTGGAAATTTTAATCTCTACCATAATTATATAGTCCAGTAAGTGGTAACTTTTCCTGTGGGATTTGCATGGTTCCTTGCTAATTGTCTCTGCTATTAAAAAGTTTATGCTCCTTATAGTTTATTTATGGATTTATGGGTTTTTGCTTAAAGGTAGCTGTGTGAAATTATAGCTTAAGTCTAAGATAAGAGCAATTTTGTGGTGTACTTCACTGCAGCCAAAAGCAGCTTTCTTAGTAATACAGCAATGAATACTGTATGCAGTAGACAACAGCCTGGATTTAATGGATGGAATGTCATTACCACTCGATTTGCCAGCTTTGCACAAATCTGTTCAGAAGATATCTATGGTGTTTGGCAGGCTGCTGAATAAACAGCAGGGAAGAAAAAGCAAGCGTGATGTGGAGCTCTTGGTGTAGAGGGAAGTTGTGTATGTATTTTACAACACAAGAGGCACTTGTGATAAGATTTTACATTTTCAGTGTGAAGTACTCTGTCTATGCTGGCAAATTCAGTTTTGAAAACAGAAGCAAGTATCATAAGCCAGAACACCAGTAATGCTGGAAGCACCATAGTTTCATTGCTTTGCATGTCATTTAGCTGCTAGCAGCAAGAAGCTTCCAACAAAACAAGTGACCTAAGTGCATCCTTGCCTCATGTAACTCCTGGGAAAGCAGGGCTGTGATTCTCACAGCATGTTTGCCGCGATCAGCACCTGGAGGCCTTATCATTGCTGGCAAGCTCAGTCAGCACTCCTTCCCTCCTGACTCACTGCTGGGGAAGACATCTGAACAACAGCAGACCTCCCTGTTTCAGATGCCTGAGAAACTGAAGGACAGAGACCAGGGCCAAGTCCTGCCCTGCACAGAGGTGTGCTCTCCTGCTTTTCCCCAACTCCCTGCAAGTTCCTAAGCTACATGCTTAAGATGTTCAGTTTGCCGGGTAGACAGCAGGAGGTGAGTGCACTTTCTGAAACATACACAAGAGGCTAAAACATAAAAGGTAAATTTTATTTTTAATTTCATTTTAGACTGCCATGTTTCACTTTAAATGACAGAGTGAGGTGGCTTGTGGTTTTATTTTAAGCTGGTAACAAGCTTCTGAACATCACAGAATGGCAACTTTCTTTCAGCTAGGTAACCCACTATGCTGGATGTGGAAGGGCAAAAACCTCAATAAATGCAACAAGTAGCCATTTGTATCCTTTGAATTTCATCTACAGTCAAGGGAACTTCTCTACTTACAGGCTAAAAATAGCAGGAAAAAAATCCTAAAACATCAGTAGCACAATACAAACAGATTAGAACTGGGTTTACAGCACGTCTAGGAATCAACTATTGTTTTCAATCTCTTCCTTGCAGTTTCGAGAGTATGTGCTGTAAAACACTCACTCCATGCATCAGCCAACTGGCAGACCCAAGTGTTCTGGATTTATGTTATCTGAGTGACTCTAACCTGCACTTGCACAGCTCTGCTCAGCCAGACCTCGGTTATAAATCAGGACTCTGCGTATTTGCAGTGTGCCCAACGTGCACCCCTACTGCCAGTTACCTGGGACATGTGCGAGTGTGCAAGTAACAGAGGGGACAATCTCTTCTGACAGAGTGCCCCCAGGCAGAAACACCGGCAAGAAACACCTACTATAGATAGAGCTTCAGTCATGAGTTCAGAGGGCAAATCCCATTGCTTGAGCTCTTAGACGAGCTCACTCCTAAATTTTCAGCTTGAACTCCTTCCTCATCTTTCACATATCAGTTAGACATACCAAAATAAAAGCCAAGTAGTGGCTGCATAAACTAGTTCACCCCCAAATCCAGTTTTAAAAAATAAAGTGCAGTGGCTGGCATGTGCTTTGAACAGAATGAACATGGGTACCATCCCACTGACAAAGTAGTCTAACGTCTACACAGGACCCTGAGTACAGGTTTCACTGACTGTGCATTTAAATAAATTCAGCAACTTTGACTAAGATACACCTGGCAAGCAGAAGATTCCTTTTATGTCTGTAAGCCAGCTGCCACTGATTCAAGTCACAGTAGTTCATCTTGAACTCATATCCTAACAAAACCAACCACTGATGTCTAATGGGACTTACACAGTTCAAGCATGGTAATTTACTGCATTTGAGCAAGAACATTTTCAACTTTCAAAATTTTCTCAGGGAACCCCTAGAAATAGGGCACACCTGTAATTAAACAAATGGCAACCCTAGCTAAAATAAAATATAATCTTACATTTAAAGATTTCATTATTAAATAAGCTCCTACACAACTAAAATGGGACATTGGAGGTGGTTCCATTACAGTGTATTTCTTAGCTCCTTGTCAGAAGCATCAATTATTTTCCACACATTCTGAAAGAGATAAAAAAATCAACTTAAAAGGTTCTTAGACTTGTTGAGTAGAAATACTTACAAAAGAGATATTTTATCAGCATGTAAACTAATGACTTCTGCCAAGTTATTAAGTACTATGGAACACATTTCCACATATGGTTCTTAGATTGTCTGTCTTCCAGGTTCTCAAAAATGACTTTTCTGAAACATTCCTTTAGGCTCAGAGACATTTGCATGCTCTGGTTTCATAATAAGAACAGGTTTTTTCCTTCAAAAGAGCTATTCCATTATCTTGCACACTACAGTTCTTAACTACCTCCTGAAAAAAAAAACCACCAACCAAAACCAACCCACAACCAAAAAAACCTGTCCATTCAAGATTTCATTACCACAAAGTAACTTTTATTTGATTTGCCTAGTTTCTCTCACTTCTACTCATTTTACAGCAGTGCTACCTTCTATTATAATTTATTGAGTTTATAGTGTTCAAAGTATCCTGAAGTTTCAGTGTTAATACCAAGCACTAAGGCCTAGAGAATCATTCCTTCAAGCCAGAGTACATTCCTTTTCCCCAACACAAATCACCTTTCACTTGCTTTCATCAGTTTTGATACTTTTCTGCCTCCCTCAGCACTTAAATATAGAAGAAATCTTGAAAATTTAGATGCATCATTCATCTCTAAGAGAGTTTTTCAAACAAGATCTCGAGCACACTTTAAGTGAGGAATTGCTCAGTTTCCATTTAATTTAGTTAGTCGAAAGCCATCAGGAGCATAACAGCTTCACTGCTCTAAAGATGCTGATTCTGAGAAGTGGCATTTATTACAACTCTTTACCACAGGACCACTGAAGAACAGACTTACTGCATCAAGCACAGAAAGCAGCAGGTAGCAAGGGTGCCAACAGCAGTGTCACCACTGGAACTCCAGCTCTCCTCAAGCAGCACTTCCAGTTTCAAACGTGCCAGCACTGACAAAATGGCTGAGACAGGTGTCCATTTCTACAATTCAAAAATTATAATAATAAAAAAAAAATCTTTAAAAAGACAGTTCTACATGTAAGTGGGGAGTTTCTGATCATCCAGTTTTTCAAATCATTCTGCGAGTGCTTTTCTTGTTTTGACCCTCACTGGGACTTTACCTGTAGAGACACAATTTATGAGACAATTTAAGTCACATAACTCATGCCCTCCTTGCACACTCGCATCACTGCCCCACTGGCAAAATTACTGAGTGGTGAACAAACCAAAAAATGTAATACAAACAAGAAGTGCATGCTTTCTTTTGGACAGAAAGGAAAAATTATGCAAATACAGCTAAGAATAAGATTTGGTGGAGGTCAGGTCAAGGTAGAACTGCCACTGCGGTCAGCAACTCCAGGCACATGGCCAGCCAAGGTGGAAGAGTGAAGTCCAGGAATGTCCTATACAAAGAAAACATGGGAGAAGGAGGGAAGAACAAATTCTGTGTTTAAAGTCTTTGCAGAATAAAAGCCTCTTCACTTGAATAGGGCAATTTCCAAGTCTGCAGCAATACAGCACACCACATATCCATTAAATTGGTCTCCGTGTGATCCATCAGGTATCACACACTACAACTGTCAGGTAGCTCTTCAGTTACATCCAGCTATACCCTATGATCTGCTTTATTAACACATGCTCTTTTTAAATCTCTACAAAGGAGGAATCAAATTTGAATTTGGCAGATACATTGGCCATTTTCTATCTAAACTAGACTAGTGACTACAACAACACTGCACTGAAGTGACATCATTCAGGGGGTCAGCACAGCAGTGGTAAAATTGCT
Source organism: Hypotaenidia okinawae (assembly GCA_027925045.1). NCBI lineage: Eukaryota > Metazoa > Chordata > Aves > Gruiformes > Rallidae > Hypotaenidia > Hypotaenidia okinawae. The sequence goes on from BSDF01000002.1 coordinate 17,399,096, forward strand.
TTGTGTATCTGGATAGAACCTTGAACAGCTGAATAATCCCAAAAGTTTTAAATGAGAATTAAAGCTGTGCAGCTCAAGAGACCCATAATAGAAAAGCAGTCCCTTGACAGTACACCTGCTTTCCAGCACCTCTATTCCTAAAGTTAGCAAGAGGCCCCTTAAATCAGAATATTATTTTTCTTTTTCCACAGTCACCTCTCCAGGTCAGATTGTTATGCATCATCCCAAAGGGCACAAGCACATGATCCAACTCCAAGAGAACACAAGATCTCTTGGATGTTGGGACTATCTGAATCACCTGGACACAGCCTGAGTCTCTAGCAATGAAGTCTTCATAGCACGTTATGGAGGAGCACACAACCAAAACCAAAACAAAAAGTAAAACAAACCAAAACAAAAGAAACCCCCCAAACACCCAAGAACAGGCTACTGACAGAAACAAACTAAAATCTAAAACAGATCCAGTCAAATATCCTACCAAAGATAACAATCACAACTAAGTACAGTCTCCAGAAAGGCCAGATTAAAAAATGGAAGGGATATTGAACATTTAGTTCTCTCACACAAGGCAGAACAACATGACTAATACTTCATGGTCATTAACGAGGTGGTCATGCACTGGCCTATTCAGATCATCACTTGTGGCATTCAAGACATCACCTGTGTTTAGATATATTTCCTGGGCATATGACTGAAAGTATCACTCTTGTGAATGAAATTAGTTTCATTAAAAATAAATTAAAGAAATGTAAAAATTCTGCAAGTTTTTAACAATCTCATTTTCTAGGTGAATAGAATTTTTTTAAATGTTCAATCTGTTAGGGACAACTTTTTGTTATACTGGAGAACAGAAGAACACTTCTAGATCTATTTATGATCATCTGATCTGCAACACCTCCAAGCATCTCAGCTTCCTCAACAACAACTGGTACAGCTGTTTTTTACTGAGCACTCATGAACAAGTCTGAAGACTTACTGATACATGAGAGTGAGAGGTATAGTTGAGAACTCATCCCCAAGGTTATGGAAACAGATCATGCCACACAAGAAACAAAAACAAATGAGGCAAAATGAGGCAAGCACAACAGACAAGATGAAGCAAGTCTCTCAAGTGCCAAAGACAAATGGAACATAAAAGTTACCCTTGTAAATCAGATGCACACACAAATACAGCTTGTTCTAAACAACAGCCTTCCAGAAGTTATTAATAGGATTTTAGAAAATCAAAACACAATACTCTGGCTGCCATGAACAGCAAAGTAACATCAGATCTTGTGCTCAAAGATCAAAGAAAGTTTGAGTTCTTTCCCTTCCTTTAATTTAAGCACACTATTTACACAGAATGAATCAAACAGATGTTGTAATTAAATTTAGAAAAAATATTAAGTAATATTTGTGACCATAAACCAAACAGTCACACTTAAGTTTTAGCAGCATATTTCAGGATAAGGGTTGTCCACATCACATCTATCAAGTTAAATATGCTGGTTCTGTGAGACATCAGATATAGAACTTGAACAACAAGTGCTGTAAGCAGTTCTCAACCAACAAACCTTGCAGCGACAGGACCTCTGCTTACAACACTGGAACATCTCTGAACAACATGGGCTTTGCTGTGGACATATTACCTTAACACTGAGTCTAAATCTCAGGTGTGAATTATGTCATATTTTGTACAATAATATAATCAGACAGTAACATAAAAAAATTCAAGAGAAGCTTTTCAGGATACTCCTCAAAAGGAAGCCTGTGACAGTGGTTTGTTTATACAAGAGAAGTTCAAGGCAGTCAAGCAGTTGCACTCTGCTCACTGCCAGATGGCTCTGAAATTAATTTCATCTACCTGTAATGCAGAATACCCTCCCACACCTGGAGCTTAGCACAACCAGGATTCTCCCCTTTGCACAGCAGATGTGCACTAATTGCCAGAATCAAATGAAAAATCAAATAGTCTTATTTTGTTGTTTGTTTGGGTTTGGGTTTTTCTTTGCTTTAAAATAAATACTTCAATTTACTTTAATGAGCAAAAGCTTTTTTAAGATATAAAAGAAGATAGAGCCTTTTTTTTTTGAGGGGGGTGTGTCAAAAACATACACCTGAATTGTCCTGGAGAATGTACTGATAGCACAGCAGAGCCCTCTATAAAACACAAGGGCAGTTCAACACCAGCAGCAGCCAACAGCACCAGCTCAGGTCCCCTTTGTAAATAAAGCCTAGCAATAATATGGAGATCTTTGTCCGGAAGATGATGTCTTGGGAGTCAAGACTCCTGTACTGTGAGGTAGGTGTGCAGGGCCAGTCACTAGCAGTCAACATATCAAGCTGCACCAGTGATACTACCAAGTCAGCAATCAGAAGCTATAGCTGTGTTAAACTCAGCAGGTAGCTCCTAGGAAGCCAGCACACTTGGATCTGACAACCCACCAAGCTCTCCTGTTAAATCCAATTACTTTGTTTCAAGTCACTGTTTATAAATTGCTATCTTTTAACCTAGATTCAAGTGGTTTTGAGACAATCAAAATCCTGGAGTTTATACAAGCTGTCTTAACTGTTTTGTTGTCAAATATGCATTGGTGGCACTACTGAGCAGTCACAGAAAAGGCTAGGAATCAGATCATTGCTGGGAACGTTTCCAACTAGACACTTGTATTCTGCTAACTCAAACGAGACACTTGTCTCCTTTGTGCCAAAGTAACTCCTCCATCACAAAACTAGGTGGAAAAGCAGGCCTTCAATGATCACAAGCCAAAGACATCACGTTCAATAGCACCTATTATTCTCCAGTAAACTTTTAAGTACTCAGCCCAAGTTTAACAAGGCTTCCCAGAACTTCCTATGCTGTTTGTGTCAACCCGAGTATACTTATTTCGAATTTCCTTCCTCCGTAGCTTTTCTTCCCCATTCTCTTTAATTTACCACCCAGTACAGAAGAGACATGCTGTCACCATGATTATTGTAACTGCGAAATACAGCAGCTCACGTAATCATTAAAAGATGCTAGATGCTCTCATAGCATAATTACAATCTGAGGAATAAGTAAAAGACCTGCAATTTTAGATTAATAACAGTCATACACAGTTTCAATCCAACAGAACCAAACAACACTGTGCAACTGCAATAGTTTCTGACCTTTTCCAGGTGTGACCTTCCCTGAAAAGTATAAAGTTTCCTTTAAACAAACAACTTTTTTAAAAGTGTGGAAAGGGAGTCACAATCACAAAGAAAAAAAATCCAATTCCAGTATTTTAAGGTTCAAATAAACATTAATTCAGTGCTCCATTTGCAGGCTTTTCATTTATCAAATCACAGCTGAAAAGATGTGATGGGAAAACACACGTTTGTGCACACATCCATACTAAGTGAAACAAACTGTGACTGTGAGGAGCACATTCTATTTGTCCAGTTGACTCACCTTGCCCCACCAACACAAAAACCAAGGCTCAGGAGCTAATGGAAGGGCCTTCTGCCACCAGCCCTCACTTCTTCCACTGTCCCCACTCCCAACTGGGCCAAACCCCACCTTTTGCATGCACTGGAAGTCCAAGTGCTTCCTTGGTTCACTGACACAACAGAACACCAATGAGGTGGCCCAGCAAACAAAACCTGAGATAAAGCCGCTTACAAAGTTGAAGGAGGGGGCTACAACCACCCCAGAATAATCTGCACAAGCATACAGCTGGGAGCAGGAAAGAGAGAGGGAAAAATGGGAGGAGTAGGGAGCTGTTAAACTCATAAAACTTCATCCCCCAAAATGGTATTATTGCAAAGCCACACACACATAGAGTTGGCCTGAAAAATGCAGTACAGATTTCAAAACTCAATAAAATAGCCTCTAAAACAAAGTTCTCAGGGTAGGGTTTCAGCGGGAAAAGGGAAATAATTTCTCTAGATTATCCTGCAAAGTCTGCCCCTTTCAGAAATGAGTTCTGAGACTCCACAGAGAAACCTCACTATCCTATGCAGGGAATATTCAGTAATATTGTAATAATATAGTAAATACCATTTACAATAAAAGCATGCAAACAGAACAGCTGCTGGGACATAAACCATAACTGAGAGGGCAGCCAACACTGAGACTGCCACAAGGCAAGAGACCCAAAGCCCAAGAAGTCAGTATGTGACGATTTCCACGATTTCCAGAAGGAAGGGAGAAAGCCAAGGGCAGCAAAACAACAGGATGCTGCTAGAGCTGGATCCCAGAAGTCTTGGTGTGTGCAGCATGAGACAGTGTTAACACTGTTTGTGAGAAGCACAAGTTTATTTAATGTACAGAAGGTTATGCCTGACTAGAAAGGAAAGTTAATTTGGCCTAGTTTAGCGAATTCTTAAAACTTGACCAAAGCATTGTCCAGACAATACACGGTACAGCTACTGGCAAGTTCCCACTCACAGAAATCACAGACTTAGAAAGAGTCACTTAACTTCTCAGCAGTTTCGTTTACTTGCTCTTTCTACAGCCTAAAAATACTGCAACAGCTAAATAGGTACAGTATAAAGGTAAGAATTATTTAGGCATGGGGGGATCAGACTCTAGACACATCGTGGCAGATGTCCTGCCTTAAATAGCAGCAGTATCATTCCAGTACTTGAGAGCCCAGCTAACACTCAAAAATAGTAGAAAGTATAAAATATTAATGAAGATGATGTGATAAATCTGTTTCAAACAAGTAGCCTGCTCTACAAAGAAAAAAAACCCAACTGATCACTTGAAATGCAGAATAGGGATTTAAAAACAAAATAAATAAAAAGAAGAGAAGAGATAGAGCAGATCAGGTCATAAAGAAAGAAACCAGCATATAGAAGAGATGTTCAGTAGAATCTCCCTGAAGTGATACCAGTAAATTTTCAAGCCACTTGCACCTGAGGCTCCTAGCTTGTAGTACACGTACCACACACTAGTACTATGCAAGTCACACTGATGCAGGGATGACGTTCAGTTGCTGCAACTGTCATACTCAAGGGAGTAAAAGTAATTGAGGCTTGTAGGTATCTGACAAGTATCCAAGCCTCAGTAGCACACACAGTGAGCAAGAGATCTTCTGTTTATCAAAAGAAAAGCAGTTCTTACAGCAGCTCTCCAGAGGCCACACCAAAAAAAAAAAAAACCAGAACATTCTGAACAACTTTATATACAAAACTAATGACTGTTTTACAAGTTAAAAGTTTTCCAAAATAAGAATTTATGGTTTCCTGTGCAAGAAAGAATGCCAATTCATACCAACTTGTTCATGGAAAAACTTTTTTTCAGGGCTTCCTTAAGAAACTAACCTCTAACACCAAAATTGCTTGCTTTGTTTCAGCAGAGACTAGCATGATTATAAGTTCTTATGTCAGTCTTTGCATAAGAAACCTTTAATATATCAGCATTTGTTTTATTGGAAGGACTCTGTCTATTGTTGCATCACAAAAGTAGATTTGTATGCTACTCTAGGAATTTCACAAGTAATCATAATGCTGGTCCCTCTATTACATTTGTAAAGATCTTTGAGCCAGGCTGAACTGCTCAGGCCCCCAGCTTACTTCCTTCACACACACATACACTTGATTTTTTGGTTTTGCTTTTAATTTTGGCAGTTTATTGCTGACAAGCACCTCCTGAGAGCCCAAAAAGAGAATGTCCAACCAAATGCTAATTTAAAGATTTCTTTTGAAAGGCTACTAGGTCAAGATTCCAGTATCAGGTCAGATGAAAGAAAATCACTGGTAACTTTTTTTTTTTTTGCAGGTCACTACTGGAAGGCAGATTAGGTTACAAATGAAGGAACTGAAATATTTCTCTCACCTGGAATGTTTCATCTGCCATCTCCCTACCCACACAAACCCCTTCAAGATGTCTGTGGCTGTACGATCCCAGCAGAGTATGTTACACAGTGTGTTTAAGACATGAAGTTTAGTACTGAGGTACTAGGTAAGCATTCCCCTCTTAAATCACAAGTTTTAAGAACCTGAAATACATACCTAATAGTAGTCATGCTACAGTTAGCTTTCATTAATCTAAGTCCTAGGAAGTTGTGTAGCTGGGTTCAGTACCACTGAAATTCAAAGTTCATTTTATTCAACATAATTTCGTTTCAAGCTAGAAGAATTAAACTTGCATTCCACACCAGGAATCCATATAAACAACTTATTTCCATACTCCAGGCTTTTGCTTGCAATGGGAAGCCAGAACAACTTTGTTGCCAACCCACAAAACCAATACAGAAATAGGCATTTGCATGCAAGTTGTAAAGTCAGACAAGCACCAAATGTTATGGAGACAAGACAAACAAGTGTATTAAAAAAAATATATATATATATACTATGTCTGGCAACTATTGGCACTCTACAACATAACAGGAAGGAAGATGACAGGCACTGGGGTGAGCATCCAGGAGAGGTTTGGTGCAATCCCAAGGTCAGGGTGTTTATATAGAGTTAGTTGTTGGGAGTTTTTACTCTCTGAGCTTTGTGAGGGTCAAGTTTTGCACAAACCCCTTTGAAGTAGTATTTGTCTCGGTATATTCTTTAAACCACAAATAACAGAACACTCTGGCTAGAGTAATTTAAGCATAAAGTGTGGTTCAATCATAACCACAAACAGCAGTGCTGTGGAATGCAGCGGAGCTATTGTGTGGCAAGCTTATACCTGACTGCTGTTCACCAATGAGAGCACAGACCCCCATACAAAGCATGCACAACACCAAGTAACTAACGGGCAACCCTAGCGACAGCAGCCAAAGCAAGCCAGATCCTTACTGATACATATTACCTCATACTTTGTTTTCTTGTAATTTTGTTCCTTAGCACAACTTTTGCTTAAGTAAGCTGCTTTTAAACCCTTGAATCTTTCCAGCAGCAGACACAATTGCACGTAAGGAGGCTCTGGGTTGCAGCACATGTGACTGATCAGCTATATACAGGGCAGAGTCATGAACTGCACAACCTGTGAGGTAACAGACACCCAAGCTTGCCAGTGAGCATAACAACCGGCAGGCAGCAAGAGCTGCAATGACTCTGCTGGAGAGCAACAACTTGAATCGCCAAAGTCAGAGATTACAACTCACATCAACCTGCAGCTTTGGGAAGCAGCTCTACCAGCTGCTACTCTGTCTTTAAGTTAATGCATACTGCAAGTTTTACATTTCAGAGAGCAATGGAAGAACCAGTGAAGTGAGGCAGGCAAAGCAGCACTGGCCACTAGCTGTGCAAAGGAAATGATTAACAACAGCAAAGGAAACAAAGGTTGAAGGGATTAATTCCAGTTACATTTTCAGAACAGCAGTTTCCCTGCTGCTGGATATGCTGCTCTCCTGTGCAATCCACAAGGTCTCCTCCTCCTCTGCTAAGCCTAACAGTTGTCAGCAGTCCTAGAGTTGGAAGGCATTATAGACAGACATGTCTTTAAATTGGCTTCTCAGTCAGTTTAAGTTTAGAGGAAATCTTAAAATGGGATGGAGCAAAGTTAAGCCAAGTTAACAACTTTAGCAGGAGAAGAAAAAAACAACCAAAAACTTCAAAGAACCAAAACTAACAAAGAGCTTTCTCCAGTGCTCTATTTTTATGCCTTTACAGAACTTCCACCAATTTACTTAACAGTTTTTGGAGGTGGGTAAAGAGGTAACCTCTTCTTTTTCTCCCACTGCTTTTTAACATGTTTAGCAATTCATTACCATTTAAAGTCTTACCACTTGACTTCCCACAACCTTCCATAAGAAATATTTTTTCTCCTAAAGCCTTTAATAATTGAACACCTCTTATTAACCAGATATTGTCTTGCTCCTCTGCTCTAAAAGAACACCTCCTTACTTTCACACTTCTCAAATTCCACTTCTCCCAGTCTCCTCTATGCCCATTCCCTAGACTCCCTGCAAAGAGGTTTATGAGTTAATAAACACCTCTTAAAAAAATAAATAACATGCACTCCCTAACCTTCTCTGTGACAGATGTTTGCCCTCCATTCCCTACCCATCTTTCCCTGCCCTCAGTATTTTACTCAATTGTCTTCCTCTATTTTTGAAGCATGGATAGTCTGCCATGAAGAACCATTTACACATGTAGCTAATAAGATCATTTTGAACTATAATCCTGCATTTCTGCTATTATTTCAAACAAATAGTGATTTAGTACTCCATCTGAAAGTGTAATTTTCCAGAAGTCATGAGCAAGCATTTAGCCAAAGAGTGTTTCAACTTCTTTTAAGACACCAGCATTTGAATGGTAATACCTTCAACCAAAAGACTTCTTTTTATGTTTTTGTTTGTACAGGGCAAGGCTCCATTATTAATCCTCTTATTAGCATAATATAGGTAGTGTAGATGTTTAACATGTACAAAAAAGCTACAATCAGGTAGGACAGAGCAAGCCTGGTGGAAAAAAAAAAGGTAGGAAGAAAGAAACACATCTATAGTTGTAAAAAAACTTCCTCTCTGAATAACAGAATTTTCTGATCAGTTTCAATGGGTGGAGAGGAGCTTGGACAGAGGCAGCCTTTTCTGCTGTCAACAGCAAGAACACGTTATTCTCTTCCAGTCTCCCTCACCATGAAAAGATTCACACAGACAGAAAAATTCAAATTTACATACTTCAATTACAGGCTGTGTTAAGTAAGTTTTCAAGAAAATGCCCGATTTATCCTCTTGTACAGGAGTATGGAATTCTAGTCAGTGAAACCAGTTCAAAGGCTTGAGCCTCTGACAACATTGCTTTACCATTCTCTGTACAGTCTCTTGTAACTGAGTACATGTTCCTTCTCACCCAAACTTTCAAACTAATATTGTAGATCAGGTTGAGTGTTTAGAGCAGTAACTTTAGTCATTAGCAGAATTATGTCACTTTTCCAAAGGTGCTTCAATTTACTGTTCAAAACTTCCACTGAAGTTCACCATATAAAGACAGTCTGTCTTCTAACTTCTATCTCCAAGGAGATGGTTGTGGATTCACTGCTGCAGAAAAGAGGAGTTCAGCCACACAAAACGTTTTCTGGATGTTTCTAATTGCAGCAGTATGGATGGATGGAAAAATCCAGAAGGCCAGGCTTAGCCTGTAGTCCCTCACCTGGACTGAGCGCCCACTGCAGATACAAGGCATTTCAGAGCCCCTGTTCTTTCCTCAACATCTGATCTGAGCAGCACTGCCACTGAAACAAAACTCGTTTCAAGAATCAGTAAGTGCAAATCTTTGCTGACAAGAGAACAGGACATCTCTGAACAGTGTTGATGTTTACAAGAAATGAAGAAACAAAAGAGCTGTTGACCGGCTTTAAGGAGTACCTTTTCATAACCCAGTTCTTTTAGATTCGTTACTAACACAGGCTGTGATGTACACACATACACACAACTGCATTTTGTATTTGTACCATATGTAAGAAAGGAAGATTTTTAAGTAATCCGTCCAACTAGTGTGACAGAAAACTTCTGAGAACTTTGATACAGTAAGAAGAGTCTACTTTTGTTTTAAATCCTTTACAAGCCTGAGAGAGGCTCACAGCACCTAGCATTTAACAAGAAGTCAATTTTATCTCCACTAATACTTAACACCAGAGAAACAAATGCAGCTACAGTTGCCTGTATTAAGCAGCTGGCAAGCTCAGAGATGGAAAAGTTGCAGAACAGCTGGGGAATGCGAGACCCTTTTGAACAGGCTGCTATGTGATCCAAAAAAATGGTACATGTTTACACACAACACAATGGCAGCAACAGCCAAATGCAGGTCTGGCGAATGCACTACAGCTGCTCCTTCCCCCAGACAAGGCACAGTGAGCAGATACAAAAGAGTTCATATTCCCAAAATATGGCTTTCATCTTAAAAAGCAGCAGCCTGATTACCAAAATAGACAGCTGGCCTTCCAACTGGGCTAAACCATACAGGATTCTGTATTAGAATAAAACAGGTCTGGATTAGGGTCATAGAGTTTTTCAAACTGCTGCTACTTTACCACCAACAGTTTCCAGCAATGTGTTATTTAGACCAGCAGGTTGCCATCTAACATGTAAAAAAACTTACCTCGTGACAGTATTTTCCAGCTAGCGTCAGGAAGAGCCATATACAAGCTCTTAATATAGACACTGACTAGAGAGAGTTTAGCTATCTACTTTAGAGAAAGATGTCCACTGTGCTAGAATAAACAGGGCATATTTTACGGCTTTTTTTACACTAATACTGCGTGTGGGTATAGAAGTACATTGGCAAGAACCTGAAGACACTAGATGCCACTACTTACACCTAGGTAGAGGGTGCTGCTGTTTATGTGATGACTGAGAGCATGTTGCAAGGAGCACTCATTTCACAACTGCCATCTGAAGACAACACAATTTTGTACACAGCCTTGCACAAAAATTGCATCACCTTATTTCAAGTGATCTTCTCCATTTTCAAGTCTCAGAAGCACAGTATAAGTTGTATCATCTGTCTTGCTCAAGACAACCACGATTAAATAGTGCTAACAAATTGGCTACTACTTTATACCATAATCATACCACTCCTAATTATTCTAGGCACCAAAACAGTTAGTAATGGTATGTTCCAAGCCCCTGCATCTTGATTAAAAATACTCTAACTCAAAAGAAACATTTTTGACTGAAAGACAGTATTGAAAGATTTCCTCTTCTACTTCCTCTGCACATAGCCATTAACGTTACAATCCCAGTTAAGAGCTATTCAGAATATGATAGTTAAAACTGGACAAAGCTGGCTGTCATAGCAACAATAACAGATGCAGGCACAATTTTTAACCTCTCTCATTTTTACAAAGAAAATGCCTCTAATAGCCATCACAGAAAGGAGGATTCTGAAATACAGGTCATAAGAGTCTATCTTGCAATTCATGGGACTCTGTCAATGGTAAGCACATCTCTCAGCACACCTAAGCCACAAAATGCCACATCTGTACATTTCAATTTCAGACTTCTGACACAGACTTTCTAGTGAAATCCATTTGTGAATTAAGTCCTTATCTCTAAGCAATTTGCCATATAAATGGAATATATGTACTGAATAAAGAAGGAAAATAAGTAAAGCCTTGAACCACAGCTCCAGAAAAGGTGCTTGTGGTATCAAAATACTACCATAAGTAAAGGTATGCTTCAAATCCTACCATACCTAAAGGTATGAGCACAGATTTGTTCTTCCAGCTGCACTGACACTGCATTTGCTAGGAGCAGCTGCAAGGGCCACCATGTTGTGGCAGTGATGACTCGCATCCCCAAGGGATCTCAGTACGCGCTCTAGAGCCCCACCTGCACCAGGGGCTTTCTCTCCAGAGCTTTGAGCCAGTTCTACTACCCAGTTTTACGCAGCTTTGAGCATCTACTACTCCAGCGCCTCGGCAGTCTTTTTCTCAAAAAAGTAAGAGTAGAAGCTTGAGACCAGTGCAGGGTGTTGGAATGAGTTATGCCATCAATGAAGCTTAGCACAGTGCAGCAAACATCAATTTTAACAACTACAGGTTGCACTGACGATCAACCTACATGAGCAAGTGAGATGTGAATGATATGGGCCATTCATTAGCTGCATTGAACCTCTCCCAAATTCCTTTCCAAACTTACCAGAATGGGGATTATGGTTCCAGCCAAGATCATAATAATAAATTAAACAAAAGACAAAACCCAAAAAAACTAAATAAAAAAAAAAAAACCCAAAAAATCCTAGTTCCTCATCACTTAGTCTTCTCTAAACTAACCACTGCTTTAAAGGAGAAGGTATTTATCCTAAAATTCCACTGCTGTGCTTACCAGGTACAGACAAAAAAGTGTACTTGGAAATCATTCTTTGGTTTCACTTCCCTTATTTGTAATCAAATAATGTAGTGTAGTTTATTTTCAATTAAAAGACCTGTCAGGGTACTTGTGTGCATCTTTCTGAGAAGAACAGGCATTTTACATGGGGTTATAAACTCAGCTCTTTCACAAAACAGTTACCCCTGATGTTTGCCACAAAAGAAACAAGAAAACAAATCTTTTAATAGTTTATTCCTGATTTTATTGTAACTGCACACAGGTAAGATTTTTTTTAATAATTGTTAGGAGGTACATCTACACCAAAGTTTATTTGCCATAACAAAGATTTCCCTACCATGTGGATCTCCTGACAGCCATGTCCCAACAGGCTACAAATCGTTTATACACGTACCAAGTATTGTTCAAAGCAGGCTTGCTCTAAGCAAGATTAAATACCTGTTCAGTTTGAACTGTCCCAGTGCCAGGATAAACTCCACTAAACTAGTTCAGACAGTTATCCCGCCGGGCACCAATGGCCTTTGAAACTCCCAGTACCCCAGAATCTACTGCTTCTGGGAATTATGCCAGGAGCTGTGGGATAGCTCTCCACTGAGGACATTACAAATTAAATATTTTAGAAGTGTGCTTGTGTTTACATGGAGCAAGGCTACAACAGTTCAGCACATGAGTCAGCATGGTTTGCATCCACACAGAACCAAGCAGTGCAGTTGGGAACTATAAATTTTCTAGGGAAACAAAGAGCATGGAATGATTCCCCCAGGGGAATACAGTCAGGCTGCACCTAGCAGGAGCTAACACTCACCTGAAGACAGGAATTTTGTTCAGAACATTACTGCTGAAAAGCCCATTATTTTTGCGTAGCAATTTCAGAAGCTTTCACACAGGACAGACAGTCCTGCCTGTATCAGAGAGGTTAAAAATTATATCATGGCCAGAAAAACTTACAGGTACACACATCCATGCTAGGATACAGCTCTTTAAGTCTTACAATTAACATTTAACTCCTTTAAAGTGAAAGCTGAAGCATATTTCCTAGTAGGATAGCACAGAAAAAATCTGAACGCATCTCATATAATACAGTAACATCCAACAAAGTCTTCAGATATGTAAACAAAGCAGAATTGAAAAAACCAAACTACTCTAGTGCATCTCACCATGCAGTTACCTACAGCCAGATGCACTTAAGGACTAGGCCAACACCCTCTTATTGATGTCTCACGAAGCACAGGAAAACAGGATAGCATATCAAGCTTCTGAATGTCCCACCATGAAGAATCTGTCATGGCAAGAGCAGACATCAGGCCTGTGTTTCAAGAGCAGAGCACATTACCACTATTCCCTCCTCTTGCCTCCACAACAGGCACCCCTGTCTCCTGGAGGCTTGACACAGGCCTGTTTCTCTGAATCAGGACTGTTTCTCTGAAAACACAGGCTGGACCTCAACCACTGTTGGTTACACAGGGCAGCACACAGAGCCAGAGGACAGCACATCCTCATCTTGAGCTGCACTTTAAGGTCAGTGGTAACAATACCTCAGCATACTGCACACGGTTCTGTTGTCATAAACCTCATCAGCCACGTCAATCAGTCAAGAGAGGTTGCTGTTTTCAAGTGGGTTTTGTCTTCAATTTGAACACATGAGATAGAGATAATTACAGGCTGAAAATATTTTTCAGTATGATACAGTTTGGTTTACTCTTAAAGAAACACACTAGCCAGACTAGATCATAAGTTTTTTCCATAAGCTATCAGAGGGATTGTTTGCACACCCTGAAGAGCTATGTATCAGCCAGGGTAAGAGTACTCTCTTTCAGCACATGAGCTGCTGTCTGAATTAAGATTAGTCTATGATGACACTAACAACTGTCAAAGATCCTGAACAAAATCAAAATTAAATTAATAAATTTCACTTCCTATTTGCTTCCCAGGCCTTACAAGTAATGAACTTGAGTACACTTAAGTAAACCTAAGCCTCTCTTAAGAGTCATAATCCACAATTACTGCACACTTCAAGATACAATGGATCTAAAGGTGTCACTATGTAGCCAGCTCTGCAGCACTGCATGCCCACAATCTATGTAAAACCCTGCAAGCACTGCACTCGTACTGTCAGCATACCCTATTCATTTTTTTCCCTATTAATCACAACGTTTTAGTGTTCCCCTTTTCTAAAAATATTGTTTTCTGGAATTCCGACAACAAGTTGGGGCAAGCTGCAGTCCCACTGCTGACCCGTTTAACCCAGGGAAGGTAAGTACTCAAGCTCTCCAGCACGGCTACCGGGCTCTGGGCCAAAGATGTCCCGTGCATCAGTAAACAAGTACCCTGTTGATTTTGTCAGGCTTTCCCAGTACCCCACTGTGCTGTAACGAGCCAGCATCCTAACGTCCCTCTTTCTTTACACGACACGCTGCTGCTGCCGATGCCTTTTTTTTCAGCTGAAAGAAGAGACAAAACTTCCAAAATTTCCCAGCCCTGCTCGAGCCGAGCGCGGCAACGGGAGAGCACCCTCTGCCGCGCCTCCAGCTCACTGCTCCCGACAGCCCCGAGATGTCCCCCCTCAGCACCCCGCCGCCGTACCCGGCCGCTCCCCCGGGACGGAGGCGACGGGCCGCAGCGCCGACCGGTGCCTGCTGCCCCTCGGCCGCCGCGCTCTGCCCGACAGCAGGTGCTCCCGCAGCCCGCGCGGGGAGCGCAGGCAGGGCGAAAGCCCGCCCTTCATCCTCCACATGTTGCTGCGCCGAGGGGAAAGCCCGAAGCCGGGGTGACGGGGAAGAGGGAGGAAGCGGGGAAGTTTCGGGCAGCACCTTCGCGACGGAAACCCGCTCTCCAGGCGAGCGAGAAACCCCGGCACCTCATCAAAAGGCGGCGGCCGCGTCCCGCGGGCAGTGCCTGACCCGGCCCCGCGCGGTTTCCCTTCCCGCGGGGAAGGGGCGTTGAGCGCGGCCTCCGCCGCCACTCACCTCACAGCCGGCGGCTCAGAGACAGCCACAGCCTTCGGGGGCAGCCACAGCCTCCGGCGGCGGCGGCCTCCGACCGTCCGTCCACCCTCCCTGCCGCCCGCCGCCGTCCGTCCGCCCGTCCGTCCGTCCGTCCGTCCACCCCTCCGGCCGGCCGGCAGGGCGGAGTGGGGCGGGGGAAGCGGCGCGGCCCCCCGCCGCAGGGGGCCGGGTCCTCGGCGGGGCGGGGCAGCGCCCCTCGCCTCAGCGCCCGGCGGGGAGCCGACGTGCCCGACCTCGACCGAGCGTGCGGGGAGCAGCGGCCGCGCGGCGCTACACTGCCCCACGCGGGACGGGACGGGCGGGACGGGGTGGGGTGGGACGTGCCCCTAGTGCCGGCCTCGGCTCCGCCCCGGCGCCCCCCGCCCGCTTCGCCCCGCGTCCACGCGCCTCCTGGAGGCGCTGCTCCACTCCTTAAAGGGACCGCTCCCGGTGGGGTGGGGGACGAGGCGCTGCGCCGGGGTGCGGAGTGGAGCGGAGCCGGGTCACCGTGGGCGACTCGTGCTAGCGGCGATGCGGGCGGCAGCCCTGGCGGAGCCACCTGCCGAGAGCCTCTGACAAAGGCAGCGGCTGCCGGCGCGAAGCCCTGGAGACTGAGGTAGCGCCCTGGCACTGGCTCGTCTCGCCCCGCTGGCCCCAACTGGTGGCTGTGCGGGGCCGGGGCTCGGCGGAGGCCTGAGAGAAGTGTCGGGCCCGGCCTCAGGCGCCATGCGCGCCCGCCTCTGGGCGCCTCTTCCCGGGCAGTCCCCGCGGGGAGTGGGGGCGGGCGGGCGGGTGACCGCCGCGGGGTAGCGGGTACCGAGGCACCGAGGCGGTGCCCCGGCACAGCCTTGCCTTGCAGACTGGGTCAGTCGGCTGCAGGATGCCAGCCGGAGAGCCTGAGCAAGCTTCGTATTGCTGCTGCTGGCTGGGGAGGCCTCACGCACAGGTGTGAGGGAGCCCAGGACCTAAAACTGGGCTTTCCATCTCAGAGAACTGTGTATCCTCTCCAGCCAGCCTGCTGAAGTGTGGTGCAAGGTTTCTGGCTCCCTTTTGTCATGGCTGGCCCAGAGAATATTTAATTATTTGTTGAAAGGGGACCAGGCCCAAAGAGAGAGTACCAGTGCAGCGAGGGAGCTAGGTGCAGGGCTCAGAAATGTTGCTCCTGGGTTAGCCTAAATATATGGTTGGCTTCTGCATTAGCAACACTTCTGGATGGTGTTTTGTTGTAGTATGCATCCAGAGATGTAAGATTTTGTTCTCTCTTAACTTGCACAACCTTTAAAGGCTATCTCAACCAAATTCCAGTTTGCACCTGTTGGGCTGGCACAGATTCTGGGAAGCTCTTGGGGAGAAGGCTGGCCGGAGGAGCAGTTCTATGAAGGTCCTGCTTTTTCCCTAATACTGGGACTACATGGGGTGGAAGATGGGGGAAACAAAGTAATCACCACTCTTTATTCAGAGAGAGAATTTACTATGGGTTTTTTCCAGATGCAATTGTTTAAAATCGAGGCATCGTTAGGAAGATGGAGGAAATAGGATTATGATGTTGTAGACCTCAGCTCAGTGATGCAGCAAAGGTATGTTTCCACACAGTAAAATGGAAACAGAGCATTCACATTTTCTAATACTAAACAGCCCAGAAGGTAGAATCATCCTTTCTTTTATCTTCTTGCTTTAAACTTTTCTTTCAGACCCCCCCCAAAAAATTATAAATGAATTATGTGGAGAATTCAAGCCCTACTTCACTTAATTGGATTTTACAGCACAACTTGAAATGTCACCACAGCATATATGACATGCAGAATTACCAAGGGGGAATCATTGAAGAATGTGTTAAACCTGAGAACTGAAGTAGAGAACACATGGAGCTGAACAGGATAGGTGCTTCCATTCCATTCCGTTGTATATGCAAGAGCAGAGCTGTCTTCTCCATATTTGCATGACGTCTGTGCAGAGGAAAGAGAAAAATCTTAAGGTGTGGAAACATGCTAAGATCAGGCAAACCTAAACACTTTCTTATCAATGGCCAATAAAGTATTTCACAAAGTATCCATGCAGCACCTCAGCATCTTTGTGCTCTAGATGAGTTCTGAATATTGCTTGGAATGTTGCTGGCCTTAGAGCTTTGTAGCAGGCAGAAGTTTTGTAATTGCAGGGTAATGATGTGGTGTGGAAACGTGCCTTTTGCCTAGTGGTTATGAATTATTTTGTGCAGATACATGAAATCCACATCAAATAGAAAGCATAGACCTGTCCTTCCAGAGTGATTGAGAGAGAGATGGAGGAGAGCTAACATGGGAAGAAGGTCAAGCATAAACCATAGCAAGGTTAAAAATCTTGGATTTAAAAAGTGACCTTGAAAACATGGTTTATCCTGACGCATTTCGATACAATTTGCCGTGTTGTCCAACACCCATATTTGAAACTACCACAGTCCTTCCCTTTCTTTAAGGGGAAAAATAAAAGAGCAGCACCTTCTTACTAGAACTGTCAAGGTTTAGAGATAGAATTCTGATCCTGTGAAAAATGCCTTGTAATACAGGCGTGAGGGAATTGTCTGAGTGGATGGGAGAAAAAAAGTAATTGAAATGTTAAATTTGCTTTTGTTGTGATTGACATGATGCTGTCCTTATTTGTTTCCAAATCTCAGAGGTTTCTAGGTGGAACTATAACAACTGAAAACCTGCAACCTGTCGGTAGCTAGGGCCTGGTGGTCGGAAGATGTCGGGTTGTACGGAAAGCTAGGGCCCCTCTCCGAATAGCCGATAGTATTTGGTCTAGGACGTTAGGACGTAAGCAGACGGAAGTGACGTTGTAAACCTAGGCTATATAATGCTGTTACACGGGACAATAAATGCCATTTCGCTGTCCACCAAATTGGTGTCTGTGAGTGATTGGCCCGAGCAGCCTGGGGTGGCTGCTGTGCCGTTCCTGAGAAAGGCCGCCACGCCTTCAGAAGGCAACAGCAACCCATTTAACAAGAACTCTGTTTTCACCCTAGTTGAGAACTGCTTTGTCTGTCTGGATTTAGCTTTAGGCACTGTCCTTGCCATCTTCTGCCAGAGATTTTTCCTTTGCAAACTTAATCCCTGATCCAGATACATGATTATTTCAAATTTACATTTAAAAAAGAATGAAAGATTGATTTGAATTCCAAGGGAGGGGAAAGAGGAACAATGATGTGGAATATTTTGTTCCCAGAAGAGCTAGCAAAGAATTAAGATTACTAAAGAAGTATAATTTAGGTCAGACCAACCATCTTAATCCATGTCAGTTAAAATGATGATTTTTCCCCACTTTTTTAATGTGTTAGACACAAGCACGTTTGATTTATGATGGAAGTCAAAACTATCTGTAGATTGGGGCACAAGCAAATGCTTATTTAAACAATGGGGCGGGGGGGGAGTTGGTTAGCAAAGAAATTACATTCTTTTGTAAATAATTCTGTGTTTTTCACTCCGTGAAGCATCTTGCTGTGTTTTAAGAAGTACTCTGCAGAAGACACGGGGACTCAACCTATTTATAAAGGAGTCCAGCAACTTTAATCTTTCTGTGACTGGTACGACTGTGGACCACCGTTAGCTTGCTCACCTTAGTGACCAGGGTGAAAAGAATTGGTCATCTCAGTCACTGGCAGCATATAAGTATCCACATCTTAAAAACATTTGGAACTAGTTGGCAGTCTGAGGCCTTGTCTGCACTCAGGATTAGCTCTGATTACAGGAATTATTTTAGCTTCTGGTACAAACCTACTGTAGGTAAAATTGTGCAAATTGTGATCTGCACTATCAGCTGCACCGTTTGGTGGCTGCCATGGGGGCTAGTTCTAACTGCAGACAAGACTGAGGGAAAGGAACCAGTTTCTGAATAGTTGCATATACTGCAACAGCTCTTACTAAGTGCTTGAGTAATTTATTTTTCAGGAAAAAAAATGCATTGAGGGTGTTAGAAGATAAACATCTGTAGCATCATTTTAAGTTCAAGCCTGGGTGGACATTCTGTTCTCTAACCAGATGCTGTTCTGTATAGGCATTAACATGATTAGAAACAGGTTTGAAAGCAACATATAAATTTACTAGTAAACTTCTCAGACTTCAGTAAGCCAGGTCTGTGAATGAATATTGTGCCCATTCCTTTTAAATCCATGATCTTGAATCCAGACCTCTCTACATTTAAGGGACTTCCTTGCCAAGCTTTGGAACTGACCTTTATAGCTCAGCACAGTTGATAGACTATAACAAAGATGTGCCTCGCTGTAGAGCCCAGTGTAAACTATTAATGTCAACAAAGAGGCCAGAGCAGAGAGATAGAAATATGTCTGTTCCTGCAAGGTTTCCACATATGGAGAAAGCAGAAAAAAGTTAACAATCTACATTTCAGCTGCTTTTTAAAATTAACATACTCAACAATGTGTCAGGTTAGTAGCTCTCTCTTCCTGTGTAAGACTATGCCAAGCTAGAGTGAGGAAAATTAGGGTCTTTTAAAAGAAGGTGTGGAAAAAGTGTGGGACAAGTGTAGAATTTTAGAAAAGAGCCAAAGCCTCTGTCCACCCTCAGAAGAGCAGAATGACAGAGCTCTGGCAGCCATTGCAGCCACCACCGATTTATTTACGAGTTCCTGGAGTCAGTCCAGTGTAATTATGGGCCTGAACTCCAGATCAGATTCACTTGACATTTGAGAAAGTCTGTGGAAAAACAGGAATAATAAACTGATAATAACCATCCGTCTCATAGGCAACAAAAAATAAAGGGGAGAGAGGGCAGGTGGGGAAAGGGAACAGCAACATAATCCTCAAAAGATTGCCTGCTTGTCAGGAGATACTTTCAGTATATGCTCCTATGTATTGTCTAAAAGGAGCTACGGAGAATTTTGGAGTATGCCCTGACTCTTGTCAGTGCTATTGCAGTTACTGCACTGGAAAAAATTAAAACGGTGGGATGCAAAGGAAGCTGGGATAAGTTGGGATAGCAATTCTTTTGGTGGAGTAGATAGTTTGTGGGCCACATGGCATTTATCCAAGCGTGCTCATCACCTAAATTATATTACCATGAAACTGATGGCTTTGGAAAAATACGTTTGAAGGATGCTGTAGGGTATGATTTGTGTTCAATTTCATGTACAGTATAAAAATACACTTTTGTACTTTACTGCAGGTCCCTGATTTTGCTTGTTCGTGTCATTGTTAAAACATGGGTGAATATCAGGGTTAAAAATCTTTCTATTTAAAACATCTGCAGCCTTATAGCAGGGCTTGTATTCTACTGTTCAATCCTTTCCACTTGAATCACTCATATCATTTTCTATTGGATTTCTATAAGACTGCTTTAAAAACCCAACACTCTGGGAGTTTTCCAGAAACAAATATTTTTCAGGTAAGATAAGTTGATTAATTCTGCTGAATGGAAAAGTCGTCCTCTCTAACAAGAAAGAGAGCTTACATTTAGTTAACAGTTGTCTCAAGTATTTTATTTCAGGTAATGGAATTGAATCACAAGTTCTGAGTGAATGTTTTGTGAAGCGAAAGCAGTTACATTTATGCTATGCCCAAAGAACATATTGTGAGTTTTCCTTATGTAGATTTCGGAACATAACACCTACATGTGCACAGGTACAAAGGAGTCCATATATGTAAATGAATTTCCTCAGAGATTAGCTGCTCTCATCAAACAGCAACTGAATGTCGAGTGCCCTGGCAATCAATACCGAGCACAGTAACACTAGACAGCATCTGAAAGGAAAAGGAATCCTGGGTGAATGAATGGGGTTGTTGGTCCAGAACATGTTGTCTTCAAGTGACCTGCTTTACCATGCTCACCTGACTACTCAGGAAGTTCCTACCCAAAACTGGGGTGAGTGAATCCAGTTCCAAAGGAAAAAGAATATAGAAAAAGGAATGGTCCCAGTTGCATGCAGAACAAATGCAGTTCTTGGATATCCAGTGGACATAAACTTATTTGGGTTAAGGGTATAGAAGTCACACACATGGAAGTAGCTTGCTCTCCCTGATCTGACAGAGGCGTCGTGTATTTCTGCTTAGGAACTATGTGTAGAACTGATGTTCTGTGTTCTTTAAGTTTTGGGGTGGTGGTGTTAATTTGGCTTTTTGCTTACCTTCTTTACTTGAAACGTAATAATTTTGGTTATTGTGTTATAACTGTATGCTTAGATTCTTTAATTGATAAATTAAAGATATAGAGATATAGATATAGGTCTTAAAAAGCTGACCTAGCAGTCTGACATGCTAGTGTAAGGTCAATAATAAAAGTGTATAAGAATAGATTTTATTTTTTTTAATGATACATCTAGCTTTCACCAGACATGTCTTTTTTTTTTCGTTCATGGTAATTTTGTTGGGGCAGTATTTGAGAATGTTGACAATTGTCTGGAACAGCCTTACCAGAATAGCAACTCTGCCTGGATATCTGGAAATCCTAGACATGCTCACTGTGCATTGCAGATCAGCTCCACAAAGCATGCAGTACTTCTACAGTGTTAGACTGTCTGAGCATATGTTCCCCAGATGAACTGCACAAACTGTGTAGTAAACCCACTTACTGTGCAAAGTCAGACTAGCTACGTAATTTATGCACTGTACATCTGATACTTCGACATGCTGGGCTTACAGTTATTTTCTGTTCTGCACGTGCTCATAGATTTCTATTGGGTATTTCTTGAGTGCAAGTTAACTGACTTTTTATTTACTTGTTTCCATGTCTCTTGATGAGACACTTGTTACCTGGAAAAACCTTATTTTTGTTTGGGATCAGTGCATAAAACTCAGCAAGAGTCTGTTGTAGTTGGTTCAGCTGAGGTTGCATCCAAACAGCTAAACTGGGTGGAATGTTGGAGCACAGGGTCACATTGAGTGAAGCTTTCAGCTACTAACGGCATCTGAAGAACATCAAGAAAAAGTTGAAAGCCTCTGTAAATATCCTTCAGAAACTGTCTGGCACCGCTGTATGGATTTCAGCACAGGCAGGGGGCCTGACTGCCACAGTTTTCTTCACATTGTTTGGTGTAACAGTCCTCATCAAGCTCATAGTTATTAAAATAAATAGTGCTTATAGGATAATATATAGAATTTTGAACTCAATTCCTCAACTTTGGCTTCCAGTCTCTCAGCAGATACTAGAACATGAAACAGTTACCATGTAAGAGGAACAGAAATAGTAATTCCGTAATGACAATAAACATGACCATTAGCAATCCCAGTTTGCTGTGCATAAGAACTTCGAGAGTTATTTGAATTGAATATGCACAGTCTGAAGTATTTAAAGTTAATGTTGATGCTTCAGAGGCACTGCCTGCCCTTGACAGTACTGAACTGCACTCACAGGCACCCCAGGGACTTCAGAAAGGTGCACTTCTGTGCAGGCAGTGATATGTTTACCTGTGCTGTGACTGTAGCACAATGAAGACTGTCACCTGTAATGTTAATGGCTTTGAAATACAGGTATATATATGCAGAGGACATAAATGGAATTCCTCAGCCTTCCAGGTCTCATCAGGTTATGTAACTGTGGCATGAGCTTGTAGTCTGCTACTGCTTTCCAGAATGACACCATGTGAAACAGCAATGGAACAAAATCAGTGTCAGTCCATTCACATGAAAGGCTGTGCCCACATGGAAAACCCTGTAGGTTCCAGACCTTGTTTTAAGTTCTTGGACTGTAACTGTGCTTACCAGTTTGTTGTTTTGTCCATATGCCTTTCCAACTTGTTTCCACAGAGGTGGTGTTCTGCACTGGTGTGCTTGTGTTTCCAACACTGTGAGGGAGTGTTTGAGTTACAAACAATAATATAATTAAAATACAAGTACTTTCAGCAGTTTATTCTCAATGTCTTCACATACATTAGCCTTTGTGAAAGCCTTGTAGGAAAGCAAGGTGTTTACTTGCAAACAGCTATAATTGGAGCTTCAGCTACATTTTGATAAATACTTGGGTTTGATTTTTTAAAGCAAAATGTTTTGACTTTGGATTTAGAAGTGGCAGGTCAATGTTATATTTGACTTAATGTGTAAAAGTGCTGCAAAATTATTAAATAAATTTAAGCACAAAACAAAACACCCTAGAAAAATCACAACTGTGGAAGTTTTTGTTTTGTTTTTGTTTGATTTGGGTTTTTTATTGCAGCTCACTGAATCAGAAATCCATGACCCATTTGTCTTCATGGGCTTGCTCTGGCCACTACTCAAAGATCCAGCAATATTCTCCACACGAAGCTGTGTCTTGGTCTGTCAGGCACCTGGAGCTAGAGTCATTGTGGTTGAAGCTAGGAAATGGATGGTCCTGAATGATTCCTAGCAGTAACAATTTATCTGGAGCACTCTTCTGCTTAAACACAGACTTCCCTGGAAGACACACAATTAAAAATACTTAAAGATATGTGAAAAGAAAAACCTTTAGCAAATAATCCCTTCCAACTCTTAGAGCTGCCAAAGTCACACAAACATACAGTATGAATCATGTTAGCACTCTCAGGAAAAGTCTGAGTTTCTTGCAATCTTTCACTAGGCTGCTGCACTTTACTAGCTTGTCCATTATTTATTTGCCCTCTCACACAAATGTGTTAGCAACAGATACGAGAGGGGCTAGGGAAAAAAATCCCAGAGAACAATGAAGTGGAGACACTTCTTGTGGGCAACCCCCAAGACTGCAGAAAGTGAACCCGGAGCTTAGAGTGACTTCTGTCTACAAGAGTGAATATGCTTGCAGTCTGGCTTGCCATGTTTGTAGTGGAAAGGCTGTGATCCTGGTCTAACCCAGCAGACATCTAAAACGACCACAAGCCCTTCACTCACTCCCCTGCACCCCAGTGGGATGAAATAAACCTCACAAAAACAACCCATGGGTTGAGATAAAGACAGTTTAATTAGGATAGAAAAGGAGGATAATAGTAATAAAAAGAATATACAAAACAAGTGATGCACAGCACAATGGATCACCACCTGGAGCTGATGCTCAGCTAGTTCCCAAGAGCCAAGCCACTTCTCACTTAACCCCCAGAATATAGAGCATGACATCATATGGTATGGAATATCCCTTTGGCCAGTGTGACTGTCTCCCCTCCCAGCTTGTTGGACACCAACATACACACACCCTCACCCCACCTTCTGCTTGGCAGGGCAGTATGAGAACCTGATAACAACTAAAACACCAAGTGTTTTATCAGCATTGTGCTCATCCTGAATCCAAACAATAGCACACCAGCTGCTAGGGAGAAAATTAACTCTATCCCTGCTGAAACCAGGACAGCTACATGGAACCCATCCTTCTCTAAGCCAGTGTGTTCACATCTCATCTGTGTGAAATAAAGATCCCATTTTTGGCTTGCCTAAAGCAACTTTTCAGAGAAACAGAATAAGATTATTTGAATAGGGAAGCTGTAATTTAAACAAGTAACACTCTGTACAAATTGGAGCTTTCTCAGCAAACTGAATTAATGAAAGAACAAAACAGAGATGGTTTGTCTCCTAATGACACCACCCCGCCCCCAACTTCTTTTAGATCTATATAAAACTTTCCAGGTTGGCATTTAGTAGAAAGACAGAAAGATTTTATGAAGCAAGTTCTTGTTTACTACCAAGTGATGCAGCAAGTTTTGGTTTGGTGATGTAGTGATTATCCCTTGTCGTGTGATAGCATTGCGATTTTACAGATGAAAAACATTATTAGTGTCAATATGTTGTGTAAAAGAAATGCCATCTTCAATATAAACCAATGTTGCTAATGTTTTTATATATTCAGTGGTTGTCTACAACATGGCTCAGATAGCAAGATTACATAGAAAACACAGCATGGGCTGTCAGCTGCAACTCACTGCCACAAAATTAGAGGTTAGCGTGTAATTCAGCTGAAAACTCAGTCTCTGAATACATACAATTCTTGTGAGAACCACTTCAGACAGTTCCAAAGTGACCCAGAAAGTTGCAATATTGTGAGCAGTAAGGTAGAAAGTGCAAAGAAAAATGTTTTAAAAGGCATGCTTGTAAGTTTGTTTGCAATGCTGACACAAATTCACATTTCCCCCAGCCCTGGAGATATTGCTGCCAAAGATACGTGTCTGGTGGTAAGCAGCAGCAAAACATGAAAGCATCATAATCCCAGCTCTGACTCTGTGTCAAGGAGTAATTTCCATGACAACAATCATTTTGCAAAGATCAGAAATTATTTAATGGTAAAACACTTTTTCCAAATCAATAGTGGAAGTACCTGAAATCAAGGACAAGTTCTTTACTGCCTTGTGTTTTATTTACTTATTTAAGTTCCAGATAAACATCAGTGAAGTACTTGAGAACTCTCAAAGAATATGATAGTAGTACTTAGAATAAAATAGTTACAGTTGAAGATTTTAAGTTAAGCATATGCTGAAATGATTTGCCAGATCAATGCTGCAGTTGATAGAGCTTTATGGTTGATAGAGGTGTTGGGATTTAAGCTCTGGTTTTATTTCTCATTTTCTTCATCTATTTGAGGTCCTACAAAGTGCTATACCAACTAGAGGCGGGATGGGGGCGGGGCGGGGGTGGGGGGAAGCTGTAATACAGCAGGATCTGGCAACAGTATCTCTTGGTTCCGTAGGTGGAAATGAGCAAGGGAGCACCTATGCTTGGGAAAATCCCCAGAGACCAGTTGCATTAACTCTGAACCCCATCATGTTGTGAGGGTAGGTGAGAGCTAGAGCAGAACCAGTTGCACAGCTAAAGATTTTTAAAAGTTAAGTGGGCTTAATGTCATGAGAAGGTCATGAGCAATGAGCTGCCAAACTGCACTCTGAGACCTTTCTCCTGCTGTGAACTAATGGCTTATGTAAGGTACACGGCAGTGAAAAATCAGGCTCTAAAGCTATCTTTCATTAAATGCAAAATGTTTACTTTTGAACTAATTAAAATATCCCAGTGTGTTCAAATAATCTATAAATCCCTGATCTTGAATCGTGTCCAAAACCAATTAAAAAAGACAGTACTGCAACAAACATGTCACAAGTCAAGGGACATTAAATGTGCTGCATAGATCTATATGATGATCACAGCTTTTGGGGACTGCTTGTAGTTTTGCAGACTTGGCCTGGCTTGAGCAGACTCACTTTCTTGGAAAGTACAACCTCTTACAATAGATTTGGGTCTTCTCCCTGTGCCGCTCTGGTTTTTTACTAAGCATAATTACCAGCTATCTTTGCAGGCAGGTACAGATCCCTATATTCTTCTTAATCGTTCTCACTAAAGCAAATAACCCTCCCCAATCTGTTGTGAGCATAATTCTATTTCATTACTTCATAACTGAGCCATGAAAAAGACATAAAATGTTGTTTTGTGCTAGAAGCAGTGAGGAAAACACTGAATACTACTACTCCTTGACACTGCTGGCATCTATGAATGGATGAGGTTCATGGTGCTGCATGTGTGCAGATCATCAAATACAGAAGTCCAAAGAGAAGTTCAGATAACCTAGAAGAGACTAAACTACCATGATGAGAGTCTTTCTGTGGCATTACCAAGTTATTCTTTTCCTGTTGGAAGTAATGCCAAAGACAAGAGAAAGTGTGAAGATAAGCATCTCATTGATGGGGACAGTGACTCTGTGACACTGTTGTTGTATCTGCTGCTCCTTTGTTAATATTTGAACTTGAGTGAAAATGAGCAGTTGGAAAAGTTGGTGGAAACCTGAAGTTCACATGGCCTTTTCATGCTGTCAGGGTGGCACAAAAACAGCACGAAGTTGGGAAGAAGCAGCCTGCTGCTAATAGCATCTCAGGTGAAGATGTCCTGGTTGGAGCCCAAGAGGTGATTCCAGAACAGACTTCTTTCCAGTCCCACAGAGACAGGTGACCCTCAGGTGACTGCGCCGCTAGCTTATGTGCCAAGTACACTAAGTATAAGGTATGGAGAACACTTACATAACATTTGTAGTACATTTAGTAAAATATAGTAGAAAATAGGAACCAAGGAATACTCTGAAGCAGCTCCCCAGTCTATTCCTAGTGCTGGGCAAATATTTTCTTAATGAATGTTTTCCATTTTGAAAATGCTGATTCGTCAGTGGGATTGTGTCAAGGTGGCTATTTCATACTGGAAATATTCCTGTGTAGTAAAAGGAAATTTGGTTAACACTTGTTGCAAAGCTTTCAGAATGGTGTATTCCTTACTTATTACTCCTCTTTCAGAAGATCTCTTATTCTTTCAACAAGCAAACAAAGCTAAGTGGACTTTTTTATTTTAAACAAAATTGTATACTTCTATTGACATGACTTTCTTTGATGATGTTGTTTTACAGGACTTTACAAATCCTTTATTTATTTTTTTCCCCCTCCAAACCTAGATATGTTTCATAAGTTCCAGTTCTGCCATAGCCCTTTTTGTGGAGCCTTTAGAAAGAGGAATGGGGGTTAATCTCTGTAATTACCTCAATAAACCCAAACTAGCAGGAGAGACAAAAGTTAAGGGGAAAAAAAAACTTGAGAGAATAAATAACTTATGCATACTTTTTAAATGATTATGTCCTCAATAATACAAGCATACGTGCAATTGTCCCTGCAACAGAACTAGTTTCACTTATATACCATAAACCTGTGTCTGCTCTCTGACACCTGTCATGTCTTAATCCTAGCCAGCAAATGAGCCCCCACAGCCACTCACTCACTCCCCAGTGGGATGGGGGAGAGAATCAGAAGAGTAAAAGTGAGAAAACCCATGGGTTGAGATACAGACCGTTTAATAGGTTAAGCAAAAGCCGCACACACAAGCAGAGCAAACCAAGGAATTCATTCCCCACTTCCCACAGGCAGGCAGGCATCCAGCCATCCCCAGGGAAGCAGGGCTCCATCACATGTAACAGTGACTTGGGAAGGCAACATGCCATAATTCCGAATGTCCCTGCTCTTCTCCTTCTTCCCCTTTTTTATCTGCTGAGCACGATGCCATATGGTCTGGAATATCCCTTTGGTCAGTCAAGGTCAGCTGTCACAGCTGTGACCCCTCCAAACTCCTTGTGCACCCCCAGCCTACTTGCTGGTGGGGTGAGGAGCAGAAAACTCTGTAAGCACTGCTCAGCAGTAATTAAAACATCCCTGTGCTATCAGCAGTGTTTCAGCACAAATCCCAAACACAGCCCCACACTAGCTACTGTAAAGACAATTCTATCCCAGCCAAAACCAGCACACACCACTGTGCAAAGGAGCCATCAGAGGTATGGTACAATCCATTCTTCTAGTCTCTTTTTTCATTGGACTGGAGTGAGACAATGGACTTTGTTTAAATCTGTGGCAAACAGGATCAATCATAAAATTGTGGTATCTGAATGTACTTGGGGCCTTTTAAAGCCACCTTCCTTTGTTCAACAGTACAGTTTAAACTGCTCATTACTGGCATGTCTAAATACTCAGCTACAAACTCAGGAATCCCAGTTCTCTTTCTGAACTGAGTGTCTCTAATTTATTCACCCAAAGCCTGAGACTTTTATTATGCAAGTAAATTTAACAAATGCTTTCTTTCACTTTCTCTCAAATCCCTTTTCAGACGATTAAATGAGGGAATATCTAAAGAGGATATAATATCCTAAGGCATTCACCTCCTTAATAAGATTGATCCTATCTAAGAAGACTATGGCTAATTCAAGCCAACTGACCAAATCACTTTTCATTTCTAAAAATGCCTTGGTCAGGTTGTATGGAGTCAGATGGACAAAGGGAGAGAGATACACATAACTTCTATTAGACTGAAGACCAGAGAGAACTGCAAAGATTAGGAGGATGGCTTTGTGCTACTGGAGCTTTTTTTTTTTTTAAGACAAAGAAGAACCAAAAGAAAGTTCATAACTTTATTTATTCCAAGAATGTGTAAATCTGGATGCACAAAGAAGTAATATGCTATCAACATTAAACATTTCCATTTGTTGGCTCCTCCCATCTGGATTTACTGGAATGTGGCCAAAGAGTTGTAACTGCCAAATTTTTCTCTAACAGAAAA
Source organism: Hypotaenidia okinawae (assembly GCA_027925045.1). Lineage (NCBI taxonomy): Eukaryota > Metazoa > Chordata > Aves > Gruiformes > Rallidae > Hypotaenidia > Hypotaenidia okinawae. Next base: position 17,427,757 of record BSDF01000002.1, read on the forward strand.
TCCATCTGAGCAGAATTTAACTTTGGCAGAGGATGTTTGGAGACATGTGTGAAAAATTAGGAACCCTTTAAGAAAAGAAGTCACCCAATTAAAAATGTGCAGAAAATAATCTATCATACATTCCCATCAAATCCCTTTTGATTTCAAGTACCAAAATAACGACTCGATCAGACCCCGGTTGAGTCTAGAGCTGGCTGAGCTGCTTGTTAGGGATTTACCATTATTTCTGGAGAGCAAAAAGATCTGAATTGAGCTTTTTAATATTTTTAGGTTTGCATTTTACATACTTTGTGAGATTACCTTGCACCAATAATTTTCAGTCCTTTGGCTCTCTGCAATGGCTTCCTTTGAGCATTTTGGCAAATTTATTTTTGCTGTGTGTTTGTACTTTCAAGTATTGTTTTTTCCCTGACTGGATGACTCTTAAATTTAAAAAAGAATCACAAATCAAGGAATAAAAATATCAGACCATGGCATATTCTGTTTCAAGAGGATAATCACTTTCCTGAAATGTATGAAACATTTTTAACCATAGGCATTTGGAGGAAATGCTAAATAAGGCAACAGATTAATAATAGTACTAATTGACTAATCACATTCTTCAACTTGTTAACAACCGTATTTGCTACTTAAGTTTTTTTGGTTTGCTTTGTAAATACCGACTTAACCCTACCACAGTATGTGTGGCACTGGGCTTGTAGAAGGACAGTCAGTGAGGTAGAGATTTTCTAGTTTGTAGAGAAAAACAAAACCTGCTAAATAATTCTTTGATTTATTTTTTTTTTTGCCCTCAAATAGATCTGTTTAATTTTATAATTATTAACAAAACAGTGCCTAGTTTAAAGAAATAGCCACTTTTTTAAGAAAAGAGGGGAAAAAAAGAAGTAAAAATCATTTCCTTTTTTCCAAAGTGAATATTTAATTTTCAACATTCTGGAACAAAAACCTTTGGGTGGCATTCGCTTGACCAGCTATAAGCAGTGCAATCTTAAATACATATTATTGAATAAAGTGAATTGACATCCAGGCAGGCCTATTTCCCTGACTTGACCATAGCTATAAGTTAGACAAAATGCTTGTCTCAGATTTGGCTACAGTTAAGTATTTTCCAAAAAAACCCCACCCCTCCCAAACCAGTCTTTTTTGGAGTAGGTTTGAAATTACTTCACATATTGAACACTTAAATTTGTGATTATTTGCCATTGCAAACCTGAATGATTTCACATATTTAGTCCAACTCCACTTCTGAAGCATACCCCACAGAGAAATGATCATATGATATTTAATTCTCCATGTCCATAAAGATTTGAGTTCTATTATTTCATCCTCAAGTATATCTTTTATCATAGCTGCAGGGTGTGTTACAGAGTTACCCTTTGCTCTACTAGTCAAGAAGAATGTGTCTATTATTCTCCACATTTCTTTTGTGGAGGCTGTCACCATTTCTGAGCTTATGCAAGCAAAATACTCATCTCACCAGTCATATCACTGGAAGTCTGAACAAAAACAGCCTGGTGAATTTCCAGCATTCCAGAATGAAAGACAAACAAAAACACATCCTTCAGGAGCATCTTCAGTAATCAGTGTGATACAGAGCTGAGAAATTATTCTGATATTTGGTAACGAGAGTTTAGCAAAGATCTTGGCTTTGCTGGGAAGCTGGTGGACCTCAGGAGCTTCAGGCACAGGCTGTCACATACGACATCCCAGGTACAACCAATGAAGATAAAATAACTTTGTAATAAATGCAAAATCTGTAGGTTCTGTTCCTATATTGGTAGAACTACTTGACATAATGAAAATTAATTTAGTTTCCTTCTCCTTGTGCAAGTTATGCTATACTTGTCACTTTTGGTCTGATTTGGCAACTAGTTACAGTATTTTTCATAGAATCAAAGCATAATTCAGGTTAGAAAAAGCTTCTGGAAGCCATCCTAAGCAATCCCCTGCTTAAAACAGGACAAATGTCAATATCAGATCGGGGTATTCATGCTCTTGTCCAGTTGAGTTTTGAGTTATCTGCAAGGATGACATTTCTGCAAGCTCTTTGGACAGCTTCTGGTGTTTGGCTGCCCTCAAAGAATTTTTTTTCCTAATTGGAATTTCCTTCTTGCACTTTGCCTCTGTTGCCTCTTTGGCTGCTGACCTACGAGAAGAATGTGCCTCCATCTTCTTTGTAACTAACCCAGTAGGTAGTTATAGATAGGAATTAGATCCCCTCTTCTGGCCTTCTTGTCTCAAACTGAATTGCCTCAACCTCTCCTTGTAAATCATACACTGCAGCCTCCTAACCATTGTAGTGGGCCTCTACTAACATATGTTGTAATTTTCACATTTTCTGCAATTTCTTAGAATTGCTGCTTTAAAAAACCCAAGCCCTTAAAAGTTAAAATGCATTTTTATTTGTGTAATTGCCGATGTGTTTGCTGTAACCTGATCATCCCAAAAGAGAGCTGCTTGGAAAATGTAACCAGCTTTTCTAGTCATCTGGTCTGGGGAAGAGTGGATTACGCAGTCAAGGCAGCCAAATTTAATAAGGAAAAGAACCAGATTTAGCAACCATTTCAAAAGCAGACATTGTTTCAGGAGACATAAAGACTCATATTCCATCCAGATACCAGCCCAGGCAGGTAGCACAAACAGGTTTCTAACTCCCTTTATAATAGTGATCAGAGAATGCATTTTTTACCTAAAGCTGTTTAATATCCAAAATTAGTAATGAGTGTGTACATAGGGTTAAAAATTGCACATACATTTTGAGAGCTGTGCTAGGGCAGAGCAGTGACAGTGTGATCCAAATGATGGCCTCTTTGCCAGAAAATATTAAGAGTTATCATAGCGTGTAGAAAGCATGACCAGAATTAAAGTACAGATTCCTCTTTGATTTCAGGAGCGTGGCACTGAAGTAGACTGGCAGATTTGTCTCCCCAGAGAATCCTCAGCTGCACATTCAAACCAGAGGACAATCTCTGAGCCCAGCCCTACTTCCATGTTCATGGGAACTCTTAAACACTATAGCAGAAACTGGGCCTGTGCTTCTGGCTTTATCCATCACTTGTTCTTCCATGAGGAAGCCCCAGCGTTTGTGTCAATATGAAATGAAGTAAGTTACGAACTGAAGGGAGGAGTAAGCCAGGGGAGCTACGCCTGCGCCATCCTGAGAGCTGGGGTGAGTGCCTGCTGTTCCCACCAGCCCTTCTGCAAATGGGTCAGCAGCCAATTTGTGCTTTCGGCCTGGCCACGAGCACAGGCTGCCAGCGGGGAGTGAGTCAGCTGAGCCACAGCAGCCCTGCACAAGCTCTCGTTCAGCACTGAGTGCCTGCTGGTTTCCTTCTCCAAATGCTTCACTTCCTCCCTGAAGTGGGGAGAAAGTTAACCACACTTTCCAGAGACTCCAGGGATGGGTGTTAATTTTTGAGGAACAACTGGGGACTGGCAGTCTTGGCTGTCTGCTGGTCGCTGTTTTGCTTTTGGGAGGGAGCGCTGAGCAACTTTCCTAACCCCGAAAGCCTCAGCCGTGCTCTGAGGCTGACCCAGTGCCAATACTCTTCCTGTAGCTGATGTATTTTTATCTCATCCTCATAATCAGCGGCACCACCAACTGCAACACCAGCTTCAGGGCAGGAGAGAACCTCTGCCAGGTATGGGGTTGTTTTCCATAGCAGCAGGGTTTGACTCGTTTATTGAAGGAAGTGGGATTGATTAGTTGTGTCACAGGACTGTTGCCTGTGGGCAGTGGGGAAGAGTCCTTTCCCATCCATTTAGACCAGGTGTAACTACTGGGGCAGTGGGCACAAGAAGGAACCTCCCGCTTGAGCTGGCTTAGTAGTAGCTTAATCTGACTGTGTTTCCAGGATTTGGATTTACGCCCAGAAAGCAAACCCAATATATAATATAAATGATTAAGGTAAATACTATTTTAAAATAATAGAATATATTGTAGAAATTGTAGTACTATAAATTGTTATTATATTTTAGAACTAAGTATGTGGGCAAATAAATGTAGCTAGCAGGGCTGCTGAGGCTCAGAAATTCTTCCTGCATGCATTGTACAAAGGCAGGAGTTTTTCTTCTGCTCTGGTGAATGTGCAGCAAGCACAGTTGTGATTAGTATCTGCCATACTATGTATGTATTACACTGTCAAAGTGCATATGTGCAAGATGTTCATTATGTCTCAAACATTTGAGATGTACATGAAGCATGCCCAAAAAAAGGACAAAGCAACTATTGCTCCAGCTATTTATTTTGAAAAAGAACCTCAAGGGTCTTCCTGCATGACTCAGTTAGTAACATTTCCCTTCCTTTCCCTTCCTTCCCCTTCCTTCCAGTCCCCTTCCCTTTGCTTCCCCCATTAGCCTTACCACTCAGCCTGTTTTGTTTTAAAACCAGTTACTACAGAAGTTTCTAAAGGATAATTATCTGGGAAAATACTTGTGTTCTCTGGAAGGCAGTATTATTAAATAGCTGTGGATTTACTTCAAAGGAGAGGAAAGTTTAAATACAGAAACACTAGAAAATCAGCTCATTTCTACTTTTTATCTGCCCATTTTAGATCTGTAGCTACAGACAAACCTTAATGTAGGGTAAACTTTGGCTTAAGGAGTCACCCTTGTTTGCTATGAGACAAGAGTCAGAAACAAACTCTGGAAACCATTTGTTAATAAATCCCTGATAAAATTAGGAAGCTATTCATATGGTTTGTATTCACACTAAGTCTTGTAAAGCACAATTTATCATGGTGACAGCAACCAAATAAATCTCATAATTACAAAGGGACACTGCAATACAGCTTCAAAACTAAAATGTTGAGTTGGAGCATCAGACATTCAGCTGAGCCATATTCTGGGAAGACACTAGAAATATCTCATAGCCACTTAGTGAAGGAAAGCATATGGACTCATGTAAATTAACTTTACTACATAAAAGTGATGTACTGGGCAAAGCAACAAATGATGCTTGTCACCTGTTCAGCATGAAAGGATACCTTGAAATTAGAGGAGGGTGAGAAAAGGGATCACCTGTAAAGGATACTTTTGATGAAGATGGTTTGCAGTGGATTGTTGTCCCTAGAGAAGGATAGATACATCTTACCCAGGCAGTGATCCTGCACACAAACAACAGTTGCAAAGTTAGCACCATGTATGCTTTTCCTGGTATGTTTAAAACATTAGTCACTAGAGTGATGAGTTGATCAGGGCAAGAAGAGAGCTAACAGCACTTGTAGCTTTGAGACAGCAGGAGCTCTGGGGCCTGGAAAGCTGGCAGCAGGTCTTGAGATGGATAGTTCATGAAGTGGGTAGGTAGAAGACTTTGACCGTCTGGTATTCTCTGGGGTTTTTTTCCTATTGAAAAGGTTTGAGCATACTCAGGTGGCTTGGCTTTGGGGTTAGAGAAAGGTCTGGCTTTTCTGCCCAAAGGTAATGGAAGTTTTAGTTTTCTATGAGGGTCTTCACCAAAAGAGTCTGTGCTGGCTACTACAGCACTTTGAAGTTTGGGTCAAGGCTCTGCAGCGGCTGTGCAGAGGAGGCAAGCTGCACAGTTCCCTGGCTGGTTCTTTTCCCCGTACAGATCCTTTCTGGAAAGGAAACTGGAAGGGCTGGTACCCAGCATTGTTGTAAGTAAAGATCTTACAGAAGAGAAGCCCATCAGTTTCCTGCTCTTGTTGCTGAGGGATGAGCGAGCTCAACTTTTCCTATTGCTCGTCATTTGCTCGTTTGTTTTCCCTCTCCCCACATCTCAGTCAGGGTCCTGAGTGCACCAACAGGCTTGAATTGCCCCCACCTTTCCTCTCATTCCAATACTCCCTCTCATCTCCTATTTCAACAATATTTTCCCCATGACATTCCCTGAATCCAGGTTTATGTAATATAAGTAGAGCAAATGAGTCAGAAAGAAATGGAGGTAACAAGCTGTTGCAGTTCTACTGAGAGGGCCAGGTCCGGCAGAAAATGGCTGCTGGAATCTTCTGCAGGCCTGCTTATAGCGCCTCTGGGAATCACATATAGGAGACAAAGACTCCAACCAGAACTTGGAGTGCCAGGAAAGACCGCGAAGTTTGGCCCATTAAGGGCATTGTTATGTATATTTGCTTGTGAATGTAAGCAGTTGACAGACATAAAAGGCCGGGAAGGCTGGGGGAGGAGTAGGCGCGCCCAGGTACCCAGGCGAGTTTGCCCCTGCAGCCCGAGCAGAAGCACCTGGAGTAGCCGGAGGAAAGGACCCATGGAGGAGGCAGAGACCCGACCTGCCCGGTGGAGAGGCTCGGCTCCACGCTGCATGGAGCCGGGGGAGACATAGAGAAGATGCCGTGACTTACGGTGGGATGAGCCCCTGCCAGCACAAGCGACCTACAGAGATGAATGAAACAGGTTTGCTGGAGGAGGCCTATAGCCCCGTGGAGGACTGGGACTGAGAGACACTGTGATTTGTTGCTGCCTGCCAGAGCAGAGATGAAGCCCGGTGGGAAGAGATTTGCCTTGGAGAAAGTTCGTGGAGGACTGGCTCTTGTGGGTGAGATCCTACGGTGCAGCAGGGGGAGGCTGTGTGGAATGGATGCCCCCATCCCGGCCGAGAAGGAAACCATCTTGCAAGGGACTGACTGAAGCCCCCATCTCCTAGTCCCTGCCCCCCTGTCCTGTGCTGCGAGCAGGAGAGGGGAAGAAGGGAGCAAAATCATGGCTGAAAGGGAAGTCTGCTTTAGAATGGAGGGGTGGGGGGAAGGTGTTACCAAGACCCCCATTTTCCCCAGTCCCTGCCCCTCCTGGCCTGCGACCGGGAGGGAAGAAGGGAGCAAACTTCTAACTAAAGCCTGCTAAGGAGGGAGTGGGGGGGAAAAGTGTTTGCCTGGTTTGCATTTGTTTCAAGATTGTTGGTTGCACTCCTGACTCTGGTTCTTTTTCACTGTTTTCTCTTTAGCGTGGTGTAATAAATTAGATAACTTTTCTCTTCTGCTCTCTCTATGTTGAGTCTGTTTTGCCCGCGTCATTAACGAGTTTGTCTCTTGAGCCGCCCAGTTATGTTTTTTTTTTCTCCCCTGTCCAACTAAGAAGGGGAGTAACAGACTGATTTTGGTGGGCGTCTGGCCTTTGGCCAGGGCTCAAACCATCACACAAGCCATGCATCTATCATCACCCCCTCCCTCGATTTGTCTCTGCTGTTACTTTCCACAAACTTGACCATTGTTTGTCCTTTCAACTTGAAAGTTAATAAGGCCAGGAACTCTATCTTTGCCTGCATTTGGGCAGCATGCTGTTCAGTGGGGACCTAATTTCTGCTTGGGGCATTTCTAGAATATTAATTACAGTAATTGGGAGTCTCAGGTGTGCTTTGGATGGAGTTGAACCGTAACAAAAGCTTACTCAGCCCTGACAATGGATTTTTCTCACTTTTGCCAAAGAGAGAATAACAGTTTATGTTTTTCTTTCCTGAAACAGCATAGTGGATTCCCTGTGTGAAAGCCCAGGGGTTCTACTAGCCCAAGGTTTTCCCTAGTGGGCTGATCACAGAGCTGAGAAGTGCCCTAGGGACAACTCCATCCATCCCTCCTGATATACCTGGATGAAAGCTTCCTCCAAGAACTCCCTAACACTATGTCCTGCTTGACCCACCTCCTGTCAGAGGTTTTTCTCTGTCCTGGGCTCTACCCTCCAGGCAGAGTACATCAGCAAGTCCACATTAGACCCAGCCAGCTTCTGGGGGGTCTTGTGATTTCTTCATATTTTCACCACACATCCAGGTATGACTAGAATTTCTGCTGAATTTAAAAGCCTTGCTGCCAAGGCAGTTATCACAGCATCACAGAATTAGACAGTTTTGCATCAGTTGTTAGGCAAATAAATTCTTCTGTCCACACGTCTGTATAGTTTGTCAGTGGTGCATCTGTTGCTCTGCTCAGGTGCTGTCTCAAGCCTGCACCCTTTAGATGGATTAGGGGGCATTTACCTTTGCGCACTGGCATCGGTCACTTGTATCCAGGTGAGTGGCAGAACTGCCTGAGCAGCAAGTGGCAGGTCCCTTTTTTTGCACAGTGATAGGAGAGCTTTTTAAGATTTGTGTAATGCTCACAGTCCCTGACTTCACTTAGTTTCCAGCTTCAAGACTGGGGCTGTCAAGCTGTTTTAACACAGCAGAAATTATCAAGGCAGAGAGCTAAGATGACAGGAATGCACAAAAAGCTATCAGGGTCATTAACTCACACTTTCTGGAAAACTGGAGCAGAAGGGACTCCACAATCTCTCTGGGCAGCCTGTCCCAGTGCTCCGTCCCTCTTGGAGCGTAGAAGTTTTTCCTCATGTTGAGATGGAACTTCCTGTGTTCCAGTTTGTGCCCGTTGCCCCTTGTCCTGTCACAGGGCACCACTGAGAAGAGTCTGGTCCCATCCTCTTGACATCCACCCTTTAGATATTTATAAATATTGATCAGATCCCATCAGGCCTTTCCTCCAGGCTAAACCTCAGCTCTCTCAGCCTTTCCTCATATGAGGGATGCTCCAGGCCCCATATCACCTTTGTAGCCCTTCACTGGACTCTCTCCAGTACATCCCTGTTGTTCTTGAACTGGGGAGCCCAAAATTGGGCACAGCACTCTGGATGTGGCCTCCCCAGGTCAGAGTAGAAGGGGAGGAGAACCTCCCTTGATGTGCTGACCATGGTCTTCTTAACGTGCCCCAGGACACCATTGGCCTTTCTGTGCCCCAGGACACACTGCTGGCTCATGGAGAGCTGCTTGTCCACCAGGACTCCCAGGTCCTTCTCCACTGAGCTGCTGCCCAGCAGGTCAAACCCTAAACTGAGCTGGTGCCTGGGGTTATTTATCCCTAGGTGCAGGACCCTGCACTTGCCCTTGCTGAATTTCATTTGATTCCATTGGGTAAGGGCAGAAGATTTGTAGAACTTTTGAGAGCTTTTCAATATTAAAAATATGGTCAAAAATCTAAGCTAGCATGGGAAATATTTGCAGCTTAATCACATGGTGTTTTCCACATTTGATCTATGATTCATCATATTTAGGGTTGGTTTTTTTTATAGTGGTTAATACCAGATGTTTTTGAAAAATGTGCAAGTAACCTTGTAAGTAGATAGTCTGTCAGCCTGCACAAGGCAAATTTCTTCCTAAAGCCAGGTAACTGGCTGATGGCCTTACCCATGAAGGTTTGTTTCCCCACAGTCATGGTTCAAAGAAAGATGCAATGATACACTGATTCCATAGATTACCCAACCACCACACTGAATTATTTGTTATTCCAAAGTACATGTTATTAGAAACAGAACAGGAAGGAATGTTTTGAACTGTCTTGGTTTCTAACCTACCCAGATGAACCAAAGCACTGATTAGTATTTTTTAAGTGTTCTTCAAAGAGTGTGAGGCTTTAAAGTAGTGTAAGTTGCATTAATTTTTGGGGCCATGTCTCTATTCTCTACCCCTTAAATAGAAATGAATAGTCAGAAGAAGGTTTGGGTACTCTTCATAGTTTTCAGAGTCTGGGTTCAGCCAAGTACCTGAAAGCTAGTGTTTATTTGGCATTTACATATACTCCATATTTCAGCAGATGAGGAACTAGTAAAGCATTCTCTCACATAAAGATTTCCAATCCTCTGACTTCTGTCAGTGCACAAAACCCCTGAAAAAACAGCTTTTCTTGTGATATTTTGGTGTTTATGGTCCTGGTCCCAGGAGGAAATGGGAAGTGTAAAAAACATCTAAAAACTCAATCCCAAGAGCATTTCAGCTGGTTGCAGTCTACCTTCAAAAGAGGGTCCTTCTCTAGAAATGTCCTCAGCTGATGACACTGGCAGATCCTGGACACCACAAAGCCAGAAATACCTACTGGTCAGTAGCAACAACATAACGAGTACACCCTTGCCTAGGTAGCTGGTTTGCCAAGCATGGTTTGTCTGTGGTAAAGCCATATTACTTCTCACGTCCTCAAGGCTTTTTCTACACCTTGCCACTGTGGCAAGACCTCATTTGTCTTGTGTAAGTTCACTGTAACCTCACTTAAGTGAACTGTACAGAAGCTATTTCATGGGCTATATCTAGAATCACAGTTGGAAAGTTATTTTGCTCTCACAAGCTCGTGGAGAGGCAAACATAGCCAAGCTAGGCTGAGAACTGAGCTTTGCAAAGATGGCAAAGATGATTTGTAGCCACCTTAGTGCCCACACTCATTACCCTGCACAGAAGCTGCTGTTAGCCCACAGCTATATCATAGGCATGTAAGGATCATTGCCTGTGTAAAAGATTAAGACTTTTTTTGGGAAACACCAGGATACTTAGGACAATCACATCAAGAACTGTTTCTAAAAGTGAATTTAAATTCATTTGAGGTGGAAGTGCACACCTGGAAAAGCAGCAGAAGTTCCACTTCTAGATCATTTCTGTGTGAGGAGATTTTTCAACACTTACTAATTCGTCAGCCAGACTGGGGGTGGAAAGAACTGGCAAATTATGAGCAAGGTGATGGAGCTCTACACCAGATTCTGATCAACTGCCTTGCATTTCCCTCACATTAAATACTTTGAAGCCTCAGCTACTGGCTGGCAGTTGGGCAGAGGCAGAAGGAGATGCACAGAAGCTAGCAAGATGCTGAGCTAGGAGGCTGATGAGGCCTAGGTGAGGCAAAGAGACCAACTCTTGCCATCATCCAAGGCTTTTTCAGTGTAATGCAGCCTTTGGGGTTTCTAGTTCAGGCTGCTCAGGATAATGTTGTTTTGTCTTATGCTGTAACGATCTCACAGTGTGACAGAGTTACAGAGAGGGCAGTACATAATGTCGTTCACATTCGTGTTTTCCAGGCCAGTTAAACAAGCTTTCATTTGTTTTAGAAGGAATCTATTCAAATTTTGGCAGAGCAAATCAATAATTGTGTGTTTCCTTTCTTTCTCCCACTTGGAATCCAGTCTGGATCATGCTCAGAGATGGGGGAGATGAACGGGACCTCCAAGAAGTGAAATGCTTCCCACCATTAATTGAAGCAAAACGATCCCATTTCATGCACTGCCCTCCACAGCACCTATATTAATGTGGCACTTCACCCTGCAACAACAAAAGAGAGAGGGTATCTCTCACCCTGCTGCAGTCACAGCTCTGGCTCTTCTCTGAGCTGTTGTCTTATCCATCCTAGCCAGACAGGCCCTCAAGCTGTGGCCCCTGGAGCCGTCTGCTCCAAGGCCTGATCCAGATTTCTGTCCTTACTATTCCTCCTGCCACTGACAACTGCTCCGTCTCCAGCATGTTTTTGGGTGTCACTGGAATCCAGCTGTGCATTTCACAGGACACTGGTTTGTTCTGCACTTGCATGAACAGCTAAATGGAGCTCTGCCCCATTAGCAGCACACCAAGCTACCAGTTTCTAGCACCATTTAACTGAAATGAGCTGAATCCTGAAGAAATTAAGCAGGCTGCATGTAAAACAGTGACTACCTTTATATAAACTTGTCAGTGGCTTCAAGTTGGTGAATGGAGATGGAGGATACAAGGCCTGAGGGTGCAGACTCAAGGAAATGTGGGAAGTTATTGTAGGACTCTCAGAAGGCAGCATCTGCTCCCCAGACTTTGATTGTTAAAATAGGTGGGCCAGAAGCTTTCGTACATGAAAACCTGGATTTTAATCGACTGCCCCAATAAGGAGGGGAGGCCCTTGTGCAGAGCTCACATGAACCTGATCTTCAGAGGATTTTCTGAATACAGTGGTGAGCGCTGACTAAACCCCTGATTAAATCCTCTAGGATAAACTGGAATTCATGGCCTAATCCTTTCCCTCTTTTCAGTCACTGAATATTCACACTTCAACTTAGTGGCAAGTTACAAAAAAAAATAAATGATGGTTCATTCACTTAGCATGCACAAAGGCAGGGTAAACTGCTGTTACCCATTGAAGTCTCAAAGATTAGCGCCTAAAGGTTAGCATCACTGACCAAAAATCTCACCCCATTGCTGGGAAAGTTAAAAAAAGAAGAAAAACTCCAGCAACTCACAAGTTGTACTGCACCAATCCTCTTCTAAAGTTGATCTCTTGCAGGTTGGGTACCCAATCCATCTCCTTTGTCTGTTTATCCCTCAAGTGTAAACCTCTTCAGCTCACATTGTTCTGCTTTGAGAGCTAATTCCACGTGAGTCATGGTGCTGGCATGCCAATAAATATGGCTGTAACCATGCCACAGTTTGTTTCTGCAACTCATTTTGCACAAAATTAGGTCTGTTCTTACCTTCTCTAAAAAAAAAAGGAGCTTCAGGCCTGGCTGTGACCTTTGGGTGCAAAACAGGAGAACGATTTGAAAACAACAGAAATAGTTCAGACTTTGTTGAAAATCTGAACTTTTGGGCTGCCTAGCTTCTGAAACCCTCCAAAGTGGGGAAGTCCATGCTTCCTTCTATGAGGGCTACTCTCCATTTCTCCTGTCAGGCAAAGTATTGCTACCTGCTGTGACAGGACCAGAAAAGGCCCCAGTGGGACAGATACGAGGTAGGGCTCTGCTTCTCAAATCTGCTCCAATGGTGTTTGAGTGGTTAAATTTATTGCTTATAAATTACTTACATAAATAAAAGGTGAATACTTAATAACCTTCCTCCCCTCCTCCCTTCTTCTTCTTCCCTTCCCTTCCCTTCTCTTCTCTTCTCTTCCCTTCCCCTTAGTTTTTCTCTCTTGTTCTTTTTCAAGTACATCTTAAATATATTTGGTGACTATTCTTCAAGAATAAGTTGTCAAAAAGTCCTTAAACTGCAGTGAGATCACAAGGGGGACCATGGCAATGCCCTTTCCTAATAAGGATTTCCATACTGTCTGGTTAAGGCTAATGAGATCCATGTCCCTGGCACCTGGAATGCAGTGCAGTAACCGAGGCATCTATTTATAGGCTAGTGGAGAGATAATTGTGTTGATCTAATATTTAATCATTTTTATGAAGTTTTACAAATAAATCAGTCTCTTGGATATTGTCCTAGTATGAAGAATTTCTATCCAAAAACACAAAGCAGGAGATCACAGGCAGTACAGAACACAGCCCAAATGAGCCCTGTGCCGATCCTGTGGAAAATCACTTTGGTTTATAGTGCAGTAAGAGCGGGGCTGTTTAGGCTGTGGGTTTCTAAGCCTGACTAACTGGGGCATCGCCTCCAAATCCTGTGAGATTGTTCCATACCCTCTGCTCTGCCTTGATCCAGGAGACTGCAGCCAGCAGGTCTCTGAGGAGAGGTGGCAAGTTGTTCCCAGGCCGCACCCCCAGCCCAAATTCTGACTCGCACATCGCCCTTGCTGCATTGCTGTTGAGCAACACTTCTAATGAATGAGCCATTATCTTGAAATTGCCTCGAGTGAGTGCCGCTGGCTGGGAGCCAACACACTTCCCTCCTTTGTTGAAGGGTGTTATTTTATTTGTGAACATCCTTCTTTTTAATTTCTTTTTAATGACACCAGTTTCCAACTGAAGCTAACACATAGTCAGGCCAGCTTTTAAGCCCTGATCTCTAAACCTGCATTTAGTCACCCAGCAATAGTTATGTGTAGCGAGTAGCATTCAGAGGGGGTTCAGATACACACCAGAGTTGCTTCCCAGTTGTGTTTTGCAATGACAGCTGAGCATGGGAGGTCAGCTGCAAGGCAGAGGTTACCATCAAAATAAAGGAGGACCTAGACTTTTGTTTGTGTGTTTTCCTGAAGAAGAGAATTTCTCCATCCAGGATTTCTACACAGTGGTCACAATTTCACTGCAAACTGGAAAATCCTTGATAAGAGTTAGGTACAGAGACTGCATTTGTGTTTACAGCACACGATGAGGGAATAGGCATTCACACCATGGGAATACCCGGTTAAATCTGCTAATGCTGGGTTTATGCTTAGGCAGTACAAAGCTCATACAATACCACAATAGGCAACTTAAACAAGCCTCCAAAACTTGATAAAATTTTAAACAAAATTATCTTTTCATCCTTCCTCTGTGAAAACTAAAGCAAATGCAATGCAAAGAGCACTACCCAAGATATCTTCTGCATTGAACTAGTCTTGTGAGAAAAGCCATATATAAATAACAGCAGACATATATATATACATGTACATTATATATATAAAATTATATGAATGTATGTATATATGGATGTATTCTTATATGTACTGTGATGCTACTGGAATTTCTGTCCCAGATAGTGAAAATCTTTCTTTTTTGAATATTCCCTAACAAATCTACCCCCAGAGTGGAACATTCCTTAGAGGGCAGCTTGTTACCAGCCTTGGCTCCTGTAGCAGTAACCACTGTCTCCTCATTGACAGCAGCAGCCTAAAGGGATCTATAACTCACTGACCAGAAACCATTTAATTACCCTAACTGTTATAACTTGCAGATCAGTCAGCGCAGAGCCCCAAGATAAGCTCCATCAGGGTTAGACATGAGAGCTCCTTGACTCGAGTCCTTTGCCTGGATGAGCCCCGGGTGCTTTGATCCAGAGCCAGGTCCCTGCCTGCACAGCGCAGCCAAGAGCCCAGCACCAAGGCCTGGAGGCCCCTCCAGCGCTGGGCCTGCAGCAGCAGCCAGGTGAGGACCAAGAGGTTTCTACATCACTCAAAGCAGGACTAAAAACTGCTTTTGCTTGATCTGTTTCATGTGCGAAATTCCTCCTGGCACACGACCTGAGTGGCTCCAGAAATGTGGTTCTCCAGTATCCACCACCTGTCTTGTGATGTATGGAGTCACTGTAATCCTACAGTCATTGTCGGGGGAATATTTTCAGGCATCCAGGCTTTGATCTGTGCTTAGATTATGCAGATGTTTCAAAAGGAGTCTAAAAGTAATGCTGAGCATTTAAGAACGTAGTTTTTGTTTTGTCCTGGAACAAGCTGGGCTTCTTTCTTCTTGGAGCCTCCTCAGGAAAGGACCCAGCCTGATCAAAGTTTCTTACAGCACACAAGCATCCATTGTTTCAAGAACTGCTACAAATTAGCAGCTGTAGTTAAACTAAAGGGTGGAGGTATGTTTCTTAGCCTCACTTAAAATTGTTTTGGGCACTTATCCCAAAGTACATTGATAAAATAGAAGTCCCTTAGGGGCCGTGGGTTCTGGAGTGATCCCTTTCAGCTTCACATTGTTGTCAGGTATCCGATCAGGACATGATGACCTGTTGGAGGCAGAGTGCAGCTAAACTGATCTCACTGCTTGCTGCAAGACTGCTTCTGTTGCCTCTGGCACTTGTAATGAGCTTTAGTGGTAGGACCTACCTAAGGATTTCTCCTGAAGTTAATGAGAAGAGAGGACCTACCTATATACTCAGACAACAAGAGGTAGGAAGGGAGGCATTCCTCTGGCAAGCAGATGTCTAAACTAGATCCTGAACTCAATTTGCACCTCTGAATTTAAGAAAGGCAAACTGCAGATGACATGCTCAGTAGGCCCGGGGCAGGTTTCTTTAGCTCTGATGCTACTCTCCAGCCCTGTGGTGACAGCCAGCCCTCCTGCTGCCTCTGTGGCATCCCTCCATTTGGAGCGCAGGGGCAAACAGAGTGCTGTGCTGTGCAGCAGCATGCTGGGGTGGTGGGCTCTGGGGAGGAGGCAAAGTTGTAGATGTCCTGGCTGGGCAGCTTCATGAAGAATGCCATTTCCAGCCTGCATACAGGGCATGCAGCCTTATCCAGGACTTCACTTTAATTAGTGAAGGTGCAGACCTGCTCCAGATGCAGATCTGTACCAACAGCAGCAAATTTTGCCATCCAGGTGAAAGCATTTATGTAAAGAAGACTCAGATGCAGCCCAGGCACTGCCAGTGAGCACTGGTACACTCTGCCCAGGCTGGACTCTCCTTTCACCTTGGGTTTGTACACTACCCAAAGTAGTGATAGTCAAATATGTTCTGTGTATGATGCTGCTGCTACAGATAATAGGACAGGGGAGACTAATACAAGAAAGATTCAAATCCATGGAGCTCTCCTGGCTGATGTCTTCGCTTTGATGTCCTGGAGATCTTGAGCAAGGCTACAAGGAAGGGACATTCTCCCAGAGCAAAGCCTGGGCTGTCACTCAGAGATCAACTCATCAAGCCACACATTCCTGATTTGCAGGAAGTATGGGTGTTTCAAATTGAGCGTTCTGAAAACCAGGTATTTCCAAAATTATCTCTGGAAGGAGAAGTCAGAAGAAATCCACCTGGAAAAAGTATTTTTTTTAATACAGTTTTAAAAACAAACCATTTTTACATTTCTTTAAACATTGTTGTCATGGTTTCATTATTTTAGGGGAAGTCACTAGCAGAACATAGTGTAAAAATGTAACAGTTAAAGTATTATCTTGTGGTCAGTACAGAATCATAGGGAAAGAGATCACTTCTCATTTCAGGATGAAAGTAATCACTGTCCCACTTCCTATTTCAGGGCGAAAGTCGTAACAAAGTTGGGGCAGCTGCAACTGAGCATACGTTAGGGCAGTATTTTCTAGTTTGGAGTGTGTCCAGTTAAGATCGTTTGGATCCAGGTTGGCTAACAGTTTTGATTATGATTTCTGGCACGCTCTGTGTGAAGCCAAAGCACTCAGAGAGCAGGCTAGTGCATCCAGCCTTCCCAGGACACCATCCTTCAGTGCTCCTCTAGGACAGGATACTCAGCCTGTGGGTGCAGAGCCGTAATGCAGCCACCCAAAGAGATATGGAATATGCTCCAGGATGTCACTGGGGCACAGGAACAGAGCACAGCACGGGTAGAAACACAAGCATTCAACTCAGTCCTGTAAACCTGGCACTGATCAAGCCTGCAGTGAAGATAGCCAGGAGGGAGGAGACCATGTTGCTTGGGCAAACAGGGACCTCGCTCTTTAGCACTTGGAAAGCCTTGCTCTGAAGTGGTTCAAGGATAGTTGTATTATCGCTTTCAGGTCTGGGAGGTACTGCTATTGACACTCTCAGCCACCCCTTCTGGGGGTCAGCATGTGGGCTTAAGCTTGTTGTGGTGGCCCTCGTGCCACAGGGGGTACAGCGGGCTCCATGTTACTGCAGGCCAAGATGGGGAGTTGGCTAAGAGCCGCTCTGAGACTGTGCCGTTTGACACACAACCAGGACGTGCGCTTGGGTTACTGGGCCTGGGTCCAGGAGAGTGGGAGGGTTAGGGACGTCTCACATTTCTCTGTTTGTGGGAAGTGAATTACTGTGCACACAACTCCATTGCACTCACTTAACTTATTTATGAGAAAATCACACAGATTCAGCTCTGAAGGCATCCAGAGCACTGCTAGCCTTTATTCATGGTAACATGAAGTTTCCAACCTTTGATGCCCTTCCCCAGTCCCTCATTATTTAAAGTGTGGTTTTACTCTAAAGATTGACTGTATAAAATTGGCATCTGCTTCCTTTGTAGATATATTCCATGTGTGAACTCAGAATACCGGTCTAGTGACTTCAATGGCAAGAATTTTTTTCACATGCTCCTTTTTCATGTTGCCGGTGCAGAAGCTGGGTTGCACTCCTGCATCTCAGGAAGCAGCAGTGCTGCCCATCCCTTTTGACCCTAAGTTTTTAGCCAAATGAAGGAATGGTGGAGTATTTTCTTTAAAAGAAAAAGTGGTGATGAGGGAGGCATTTCTTTTGTTGTACTTCTGTTAATGCACAACGGGTATGCACTGGTCACAAATCACAGGAAAAATCAGACAAAAGGGGATAATATCCTGTCCTACACCTCTAGCCCAGTCAGATACCTTTTATTTCTTTCATAGCTTTTTATGTTGCACTATTGGGGTGTTTTTCTTTCAAGGGATTCTTTTATATCTTCTCTGCTCGCTCACCTTGGCTGTGCAGTCTCTTTCTCAAACACATAAGCCTTTGTGAAAGGAGAGGCAGTAAAAGCTCTCCCCCTTCCATGCCTCGTGTGTACTTTCATCTGGGGTAGTGACATATACTTGCGTTTGATGTGGAGGTTCCTGTAGGTTTAATTATATGGTTTCTTGTGGAATGCAATCATTTCTTCAGCCATCAAGTGGTCGTCACTGTGGCTGGCCAAAGACAGTATTAAACTTCATTAATACCTGCTCAGTCAGATTCTGAGCTCATTCATCACTCTGCAATCCCACAGAAGACAAAGACGGTCCCCGCTGAGGAGGACTGGGGTACAGCAGCGTGCACCATGCAGGGGTAATGCAGCATAGCCTGGTCTGCAGGCTCTTGGGCTGGGAATGAGACACAAGGAGAGGAACCTCAGCTTGACTTTTAGATCCAAAGTGAACTTTTTTGCTTAACAAATCAGAAAATCATGGTCGCTTGAGAAAGAACTCTGCCAAATAATTCAGAATAATGGTATTAAATGATCCAGATATTTCCCCGTATTTCTCTGGAGAACTATAGCCCATGTTTTGTGGAATTTGAGGAAGATTATTGTTCCCTCTGGTTTTTTGGGGGGCAGGTAGGTTTCAGACAAGGATGGTGGGAAGTTTTTATGGGTGCTGGCTACCTAGTGTGCCTCTGTATGATGCTCACTCAGCATCAGGGCAGCAGGGATTGTTCAGAGTTGCTGGTCACACAGATAGCGAAATACCTACTTTGGCCTTATTTTGAGCTAAAAAACAAGAAAAGACATGAAAAATACAAGACATTTCATCTATGTACAGACTTGAAGACCTGAGAGTTACAAGCCTGTGCTCTGTGTCTACTTCTCTCTCTGTTGTAGGAAAGCATCCTGTGGGGTGCTGGAACCTCCGTGTAGGTCATCTCCTCCACATAAACCTGGTAGTAGAATAGATGCCCTCGCCCTGAGCTGCCCTGTATCCCCCTGAGCCATTAACAGCCCCCTGACATGGTGTGGGGCTAAGAGCAGATGGGCTCTGACTAATACCATCTATGCTAAGTCCTCTCTTACAGCCCCTGCCGCTTTATGACAGACTTTATTACTGCAGCTGTGCTCTGGCCTCATGGTTTCAATGATTTTTCCATAATACTCTCAATCCCTGCCCTGTTCATTGCTCTGGGTGATTGGTTCCTTGCCTTCATATTAAATTATGCTACATTTTTCTGCAGCAAACTGCATTATACTGTATTACAAGCTGGTATTTACCATCTGCTGGCCCAATCTCACTAACAAGTCAAACCCTTTTGAATAAAAGGCATTTTTCCTCAGAGTTTGTACTGCCTCCAATGCAGTATTCTCTATGGACCAGAAGCACATAATTATTTCACGGGGTACCCCGCAAATAGACACAAGCAGATGCCAGGGTATCCTAAAGAATATACCTGTGATGATGTATTTGCAGGATTTGGCCTTTCCAATGCAGACAGGTAAGACAAGCAGCTTTTGCAGTATTTTTGCTGCCCTCTTACAGTAATTAAAATCTCATTTCACAAGTGCACTTCGCTTCCCTTTCCTAATCTGGTTTTTGATGTTGCTTCCAGTTTGATCAGTTTTATAAACCAATTAGCCACAGGCTTTCCCCAGGGGCCCATTAATTACTGACTGCCTCAGAACCATCGGACCATTACGCTGGCTGTATTTAGGTTTCTAAAAGATGCTTAATACGCTGGCCAAAAATTTCCTACTTCTAAACCCACTGGAGTCCTAAGAACCATAAATGTCCCAAAACCAGGAGTCCCCTGCTCTCCCCCTACCTCTCTCTGCAATGTTTGGGAGAGCAAATGAGCTTCCCAGGCAGGTTCCTCCCATGGGGAAGGGACAGCCCATTTCACTGCTTGATTGCTCTGATGGTTCTGTTTAAGCTTTGTGTGTTTGTTTGAGTCTTGTTGATTTCGTGGATCTGAGCTTGAAATGTAAATTGGTCTAAAAAGATCAACTTCCATCTCAGTCTTGGGAAAGGGTGATGGGAGGGAAGGAAGGGTTGTGATGATGGTAAGAAATTAGTTCAGGAAGCATCTCGTTATCTCCAGATGGAATGAGTCTGCTGTGAATTGGGGCTTTGGGAGTAAATTAAGAAAGGGTAAATGTGGTCCCAGGCTGGGAGGATATTAAGAAGGTCAGAGGGGAGCAGGTACCTCAGGCTTTGTCATGAATTCACATGCAAAAACCCAAGGCAAGGCACCTTAGTTTAAAAGGAGCTAGCTGAAGCTAGCAGCCCAGGGAATGTGTGTCTGAAGCTTGGTGCAGATTATGTCTTTATGTTAACAAATGCGCCCTTTCTGCCGTACATGAGAATGTGTAACCCGCCAGTCTGGCTTTGCAGCTCCTTCACCAAAGGGGCACCTCTTAATCATAGCAGCATGCGGAGCTGTGCACAGAAACATCTGTGCGAGCCCCAGGCTTGGCTGCGTTCTTCTCCCCCTGATTTCTACCCTGCTCTACACCCCTCGACTGCGCTTGCACTGCAGATTTTTAAATGACTTGAAGTGTTATTAAAATGGGGCTTGTAAGGAAAGAAACAGCTTCCACAGGCAGAGAAATACAGCATCAGCAACAGAAAGCTATGTCAGCAGTGTAACTGCATGTATGAAATGACTTCTTACAACTATGCCTGTGCCCCACGACAAAGCACTTCCATGTACATTTGATACATTTCAGCTATTTCAGGGCTTCTGGGTTCTAGTAGAGCCATTGCACTGGTTGAGTGAAAAAAACCCTGCACATTTCAATATAAAAATATACTGTTGCATGTAATAAAGAAAACTCAAATATGTTATTATATAATACCGCATTATAAGGTATTGTTACAGTGTGAATATAATTATAAATATGAAAAGCATGGGCATACTTTAAATCATCCTGCATGCTTGTGTCCAAGAACAATGGCTCAGCCTTGCCCTTTCTGCTGTGCAGAACATGGAAAAATAATAAACATGCTATTTTTCTGCTCATCTGAGTACCAATACCTGGTGTGAGCCACCTGAAGGATAAGGAAGTGGGGCAGAAGACCCTGCGTAAGAACCTGCAGGGCATGAAGGTGAGAGCAGTTCTAGAGGCTTGCGTGATGCTTTGGGAAGTTTGCAAAGAAGTTGTGGTTTACATTAGTTCTCTTAATCATCTGCAGTTTGGGAAATTACAGGGACGTCCTGGAATCTGCAGTGACACTGTGTGATAACCTTTACAAAGAATGTGCAATCAGCTTTACTGACAGGAGTAACATGCTCCAAAGGGCTTGGGAAATCGATTCCTAAGCCTGCATTCTGGTGTGGGTAAGGCATGGAGTTGTCAGAGTCCAATACCCTCTGACCAGGTTATTTTAGATGTTCCATATGAGGAGGGTTTGATGTTTCATATCAAGTTTACTTATTTGGATGTATTCGCCATTGCCTGTGATTCTGGTTTAACAGAGTGATACAGCAACATACTGGAATCACAGTGCAAACACAAGGTAGCAATTGCAACATACCATTGGGTTGCAATACAGGCATGACTACCATTACCAGCTGAAGGCAGCTCAAGCCTGTTGCTCTCTTCAGGGTTCATTTTGTTGGCTGGTTGGTTAATTTTTAGACTCTGTGTTGGGCTGAGCCAGAAATACACTTTTCCCCCATGCTGGTCTGGCTGGCTCAGGAAGATAATACTGCCTATCAGGATTTTAAGGAAGGCCATTTATACAACCAGTTGACCCACTTGAGTCATATGGCTGTTTATCTAAACCAAAGGCCACCCTTCAGTCCCCTTTGTGCTCAGATAAAGTTTAGCTTCCTTTACGACACCTATGGTCACTTCCTACATAGAGTTTAATGAGCACATCATCCTTGCCTATCTTCCTCGAGCCTTCTGCCACTGATGGGGTTTGTTGCTTGGCCACAGAAGTTCCCCAGACTTCAGAACAGGCAGTGGCTCCACTCATGAAGTAGGCAAATGAATTCATACATAAACCATT
Source organism: Hypotaenidia okinawae (assembly GCA_027925045.1). Classification (NCBI taxonomy): domain Eukaryota; kingdom Metazoa; phylum Chordata; class Aves; order Gruiformes; family Rallidae; genus Hypotaenidia; species Hypotaenidia okinawae. The sequence continues at coordinate 17,449,510 of BSDF01000002.1, forward strand.
CCTGTGCAAAGCACAGTATTCTCTCTCCTATGTTTTAGAGGCAGGATCCCACTGTCCCCACTTACTTGTGAGTTGTTACGAACCAAATCACCAAGCCCAGTGTAAACTCTTACTTCTGGTGGCAACCACTGACACTGTCACCAGCCTGACCATGTGCCACAGGTGACAAGCTGCTCTGCCTGCCAAGCCATCATGTTAAATCAGTGCACTCCTCTTCTTTAAGCCATGCTGTGTGCTGCAAAGCTTGAGTCTCTGCCATCAAAAAAGTAGTTTCCAGCATATTTTAATGGGTGGTCATCTTGCTGGGTTTTGTAAGCCATTTTCCCTGGCTGGAGACCATATGTGGCTAAGATGTATGTATATTTATTTTCGATGGCCTCTTTGCTAAATCTCTAAGATTGCATATGCAACATAGGGCACCCACAGCTTGTTTATCCCAGAGCAGGGGAGGAGCAGAGGAAAAGACTGAAGATGAAACAAGTGAAACCAGTATTAAACATGAATTTTTATAGCATTCTTTTGAATGAGTACACTTTTACAATATATTTTTCTCCTAAGCGATGTGTTCAGGCAGAGGCCCAATGCTGTAAAAAGACACATAATTGGCACTCAAACAGGTCTGAGTTATTGCCTGGTTGGTGTAATTTTACACCTGTCACTGCCTATATATTTAGAAAGAGTGAAAAAAACAGACTCGAGGTTGTTTCTCTGGCAGTTGCCTTCAGGCCGCGCTGACATGCTCAGGAGTTTATAGCGTGCCTTTGTGAAAGGCCTGCCTGCAGAGGCGAGACCAAGCACTCATCTCAGACACAGCTCGAGGGGGACTCCACAAGTGCCCTCCGGCTACGGATGCTGCCGGAGTAGCAGAGTTTTTCAGGGCTGGCCGTGATGTCCTGTCTCCCTGTGCAGAAGCCTGCCCGGTCCCAATGCCCCCCTCCTTGCCGAGCACCGCCCAGTGTGGGTGTGCTGGAGGCAGCAGCAGGCACACTGTGATAGCCACCTTCTGAGGGCATTTTTATTAGATAGTTTTGTTGGCTTTTTTCCTCCATGGGATTTCATGAAAGCACGAGCCTGTGGCCTCAGCTGCTTTTCTTGAGTTTAAAATATACAAATATAAGAGCAGAAACCGAGGATCACTGCCAGCCAAGGCTGCCCAGACATCAGTAGCATTTATCCAGAAGAATAACAGCACAATCCCAGTCCTCCTTAATTTACCTTGTGGTGGCTGGCAACAGGAGGCTGGACAGTACCAGTTAAAGAGCCTGTTCCCCTCCCTGACATCATTTTTGGGTCAAGGCGAGTTGCAGCTTGCCCCAGGTTGGTGGGCTCCTCCGCCCAGAGGCAGAAGCCAGGCCTGGAGCCGGAGGGACGGCAGTCAGCCAAGGTGCTCTAGGAGCTTTCTGCAGGTGTCTCGACCCAGGGGGGATGCAGGCACAGGGGAAACAAATCATCTGGAAACTCAGCTCATGAGCCTGGCTGTGTTTGTTACAATGCTGTTCTCCCCTCTGCAGAAATGCTTGTCCAGGTACCTTGGGGCCCTAGGCACTGCTTCTTAATCCTCCTCCTTCGTTTGACCCAGATGGATGATTATTTTTTTCTTCTTCCTTTTCCAGTTAGTCAGTGAGTTAGAAACAAAGCAGTTGTCTGCAGAGCTCTGGCTATGATTTTCCTCAAAAGCTTTTGCATGAAAAAGCTGGTGAAGGACTGTTCAGGAGGGCATGTAGCAGTAGGATGAGGGGTAATGGTTTTAAACTAGAAAGGATGTAAGTTGGATATTAGGAAAAAATTCTTCACTGTGAGCGTGTTAAATCTCTGGAACAGGTTTCCCAGAGATGTAGTGGAGGCAACATACCTGGAGATATTCAAGGTCAGGCTTGATAGGGCTCTGAGCAACCTGATCTAATGAAGATGCCCCTACTTACTGCAGGGGGGTTGGACTAAATGGCCTCTAGAGGTCACTTCCAACCTAATGCATTCTATGATTCTATAATCCAGCTGAGTCCAGCAACTGCCTCTTGCTGATGCAAACTGGGGCAGACCTGCCAAGGGTGGCAGGTCCAGTGGAGGCAGAGCAGCCTTCCTCCCATGCCAGGCTGCCTGGGCACCCACTGCAGCCCTCCTGTGTTTCCCAGGCTGGTTGTAGTTCCTCTCCTTCTCTGTTTTGCATGGCCTGAGCAGAGAGATTAGAGCTCCAATGGAATCATCAGCACTTTACTGTTTACTTTGATGATTCATTCAACAGAAGATGGACAAGGTGCATTATTAGGGTGAAAAATCAGCACATCATCTGTTTTTAGGAGTTTTACAATGCTGGAGAAAGACTGGCTTCTCTGGCTAAAAGGTGGTTGTAGTGAGGTGGGGGTTGGTCTCTTCTCTCTGGTAGCTAGTGACAGGACAAGGGGAAACAGTCTGAAGTTGTGTCAGGGGAAGTTTAGGCTGGATATTAGGAAAAACTTCTTCACTGAAAGGGTTGTCAGATATTGGAACAGACTGCCCAGGGAGGTGGTTGAGTCACCATCCCTGGAGGTGTTTAAAAGAAGAGCAGATGTTGTACTTGGTGACATGGTCTAGTAAGGCTGGATAGATGTTTGGACTCGATGACCTTGAAGGTCTTTTCCAACTGAAACCATTCTATGATTCCATGACAGACACCTCTGAATACAGGCTGGCCACAGTATTTTGTACAATAACTTACTTCGGATAATTTTCCCTCTCAATTTCTGTGAGTCATTAATTGCATTAATTTCATATTTTCCAGGCTTTTTTTCCTGTGGTGCTGAGAGCAAGAAAATTGTGTCTTAGGAACTGACATTTGCATTTCTTGCATCTCCAGATGGTAAGTCTCTAAGGACACCCGAAATGGTAGGACCCCTGTGACAGCAGCCAGGCTGCTAGCAGGTCCCCTGCATCCAGGGAGTAGCAACACTGAATGAGAAACAACTCTGCACCATTTAAACTTTTACCTTTTCTGTGGCCATAAGCCACAGAAGGGAAGGTCTCACGGCCCTGTTCCCGTGGCGCTGTATTATATTCACACCTGTGGTAAATGTTGAAGACATCAATCTGTTTTTTAGTTTCTAAATTCTGGCCTTGAAAAGTAGGGAGACCTGCAAGTGCAAACCACCCAAAGTCAAGAGGGGGCCTTCAAGAGGGAAAGGTTTTCCAGAACAAGCTTTCTCATTGTGAAAGGCTAAAATTATTGCTCTCTTGTGATTTAGAGTGCAGAGGCTTTCAGTCTTACAGAGCACCTGGAATATTCAGCTGTAGCTCAGAAACAGACACATGTTGCTGCAGAATATATAGCATCAGAGTACCTGCACATACTTTACACACTAAGAGTTTACCTACTAATGTGTGTAAATATATTTGCTATTGTTGGCATAATTCACCAGCACAAAAGGAACGTGGCTATAATAAAGCCCTCTGGCTGCTCCATCAATTACCCCTCATTTTCTAGCCACGACTTGCATCTGCTTGTATCTTCCCAGAAACTGTGAGAGGTGAGAATAATTTAATTTATGGCTTCACCACAAGTTAAATCTTAGGTTACTAGTATGTAATCTTTAGCGTTGTCGCTAAGCTACTCATACAGCAAGGTTCTTCACCAGACAGAAAGAACTGGTATTTACTTATGAGTGCCTGCCGCACTTATCCCCACCAAAAGGGCTGGGCAGACCTGTGGCCTGTTTCCTACACACTGCTTATTAACAGAAGAGCCTCCAGTGCAAGAACCCAGACCATCTTACCCCTCACCCACATGTGTGAGCAGTTTAAGTACACTCCTCTCCTCAGCTCAGCCCTTGGGGCACTTGTGCCTCTCAAGCCTACCACACTGGTGCTGGGCAGTGTTTGCTTGCTGATTTGAGAGAAGGCTGCTGCCTGGGAGCCAGGCAGGCCAGCCCTGAGCCCTGTATCTGTGTGCCATGGCAGCATCCTTTCCTGACCCAGATCTGCACACTTCACCTCTCAGCCCACAGCACAAATGAGGAAGTCAGCATGAATAAGATGTGGGACTAAGGGTTGCAAAACGTGCAAGAGGTCCCTGCTCTGCTCCTCGTCTACTTTAGAAGTGGAGACAAGTGGAGACACTCTGTAGGCCTTCAGTTTGGATCTGGGTGCTCTGTATTCCTCTAAATCTGTCCCTTTGGCCTCCAGCTTAGACACCGACACCTTCAGGTACATGTGGGTAGAACTATCCTAAGCCTCAATCAATCCTGAATGTCCTATCCTTTAAAGTCTATGCTTAAAACCATTCTCCCCAGTTCTCCCAGTTCTATGCCCTTCTGGAGATGCTGGTTAATTTTTATTCTTTCAGTGATACCTAAGCACTGAAGCAAATACAGCCAAGGTTTTTGTGGAATGATTTCCAAATGTGTTACAGACATGTAGTGGCAATAGGAAGCAGCATGCCACAGTTCCCATGCAGTCACTGGCACCTCTGCAGTCACTGCTGTAGATGTTTCCACACTGCCTGTGTTTGAACTTTCTGGTGTGCAGCCTTCCCTTCCATCACTCCCCTTTCAGGTGACCTCTGGATGTGAGGTGTACCCAGACCATGTTTCAGAGACCTCTGATATGGCCCTATGTGGTGGTTTGGCCCTGGTTGGAGGCCAGACACCTCCCAAAGCTGCTCTATCACTGCCCTTTTCAGCTGGACAAGGGAGGAAATATATATTGAGAGGCTTAGGAGTCCAGATAAGGACAGGGAGAGATCATTCCACAATCAACGTCCTGGGCAAAACAGACTCAAAACAGAATAAAGGAAAGAAAACTCTCTAATTGATGACACTGCACTGCACACCCAGTGACACCAGAGTCGGATAATGAGAAGTGTGACCAGATCTTAAAGCACCTTCTCCCACATGTCCCTGCTTAGCAGACTTCACTTTAGTCATGATTTCACTCCCTTCTTCCCCCCGTTGTGGCAAGAGGAGGGGCAGGGAATGGGGGTTTCCGTCAGTTCCTCACAAGTCGCTTTCCCTCTTAGTTGGGGGGGCAGGCATTCCTCACCCCCTTTCCCTGCTGCACTGTGGGGTCCCACCCATGGGAGACAGTGCTCCACGAACTTCTCCAACGTGAGCCCTTTCCCACAGGGCTTCAGCTCTTCACCATCTGCCCCAGCATGGGTCACTGCTATGGGATGCAGTCATAAATCACAGAATGTCTCTCAATCCCAGACTGCTCCAGCCTGGTCCTCCACGGGGTCACAAGCCTCCCCCCAGCAAACCTGCTCCAGCGCAAATCTCTCTCTCTCATCTCTGTGTCTCTGTCTCTCTCCACAGGCTGCAAGTGCTGGCAGGGGCTTGCTTGAACGCAGGTCACAAAACTACGCAGGTCACATAACTACAACACCCTGCTTTTTTGGTTCCTCCTTTTTGCCTGTTCTTTTACGCTGCTAAATGAGGAAACCTGTTTCACTCCTGTTACAGCCATGCCATAGTCCTGGGGGAGGGGTTGGCATTGACTGAGCTGCGTATAGCCCCGTGTAATGGCCTCTGCAGGGGTGCAGCAGGGCACCCCTTCCCTTCCTTTAACAGAGGACATGTGGTAAAGGAACGCCACAAAGATGCACAGAGCATAGCAAGGGAGAAGGTCCCTCTCATCAGAGCTCCTGGGCAGATGCTCACCATTGTAGCAGAGTTCACAGTCGCTGCCCCGCAGGGAACTGCAGCCTCCGTTCAGCCATCAGCGATGGAAAGGTTAACGAGATGTGCCTGACGCAGTGCTGGGAGAGGCCAAAGCAGATTAGGGTTTACAGGTCTTTTTTCCTAAGAACCTCAGGCAGGTTCTCAGCACTGTTAGTAAATACCTCACGCTACCACAGGAGGATTTAACACCCCAGAGCCTGTTTCGGGGGAGCATTGCGTGTTCCTGGAGCCAGCCCCTGGCTCAGGGGTCCTGTCCTCAGCAGCACTCAGCATGCCATGGGGTTGGGCTCCCCAGCTGGGACAGTCCAGGGGAGCACGAAAGCCAAAACGTGGAGCTAGAGGAAGGTACACAAGGGAGAACTGGTGAAGCGGTGCAGGTCAGGGTACCTCACTGACAGTGCAGCTGTGACGCAGGCAGCTTTGCCAGCACTGGTAGCTGGGACACGCGTTTGGTCTCAGTTTTTTCTATCGCCAAAAGAAGGCATGGAGTCCTGTGTGGAATGATATTAAAGGTTGATTGATTGCAGATTAAAGGCCTGAATAAAAGCTTAATGACGTCAATGGAAAGATTCTCATCGGCTTGAGCCAGCCCCAAGACGCTGCTCGACTGATGCAACAGGAGTTTGTTGGGTTTTTTAATGCGATTGTTGTAATGTAAAAGCTTTTGTCTTGTAGAGACAGAATTAAAAAGCAGTCCTGAACAAAAGAAATGATTTAGCTGCCCAAGATTGCAGTTTCAGTGCAGATGTATGCTTATGTGATGTTTACAACAATGTGCTTTGCTCTGTGCATCACACAGAGGGAAAGTTCAGGTGCTCTGGAGACAGTTAGCATTGAGAACCTGGGAGTATTTCCCTGTGTAAAGTAGAACAAATCTGTCATACAGTAAATGAAATGTTCTTTATAAAGATTTTTCTGTGCCTCTAAGGACCTGCCTGCTATTGGGGAGATCTTTACCGGCCGAGTGATGCTTTTAGCCTCCACACTCACAGGAGCATGTCATGCTTGGCCCAGAGATACAGGCATTCTTTGCAGGGAAGACAAGGACCCTGTCCCCTCTTGCCCATAACATATATTACCCATGAGAAGCATGCACATAAATATATCCAAATTTATACTACAGGTTATTGTCCTCTGTCTTCAAAGCTAAGGAATTTTCATGAAGTGTGCATACATCTGGTATCGGATCAATTCAAGATTATGATAAAAAGATTATTTATAGCTCTGCATTGACATTTATTTATTGTATAGATGACATCACCATGCCAGACGTTGCTTTAACTCAACATTTCCCACTTTTATTGCATTTGTGATCCTGTATATGGCCACAGAACAAATCATTAAAGAGGATTGCATGAAGGATAATGAGTACCATAATACTTTTAAGCCTCACATACACTCTTTAGCTGGATTCAAATTCTTTTGATCTGTTGAGCAAAGTTGCAAGAAACAGAAAATAACGGACATTGAATGACACATTTGCTTGTAATCTCAGATTTTCCAAATCCCCCTGGTGTACCTGTGTTCCCCTTTTCCTCACTAATGAATTCTGACACTGAAACAGATGTTGCCCTGTAAATTCTCTTCCATTATTTTATTTCCCAGCAACACTGCTGCTCCAGATACGTTCGGTAAGAGGCAAATGCTCAAACATGCTGACCACTTCATCATGTCCCTCCTCTTCCCCTCGCATTGCTCTTTGCCAGATCATGGTAGACTCCGTCCTGCAGCACACAGCAGTGATGTGGCAATGACCAGTTTTTAATATAAAGCAATTGTCAAGTTTCTATTGTTTTCTACCAACAGAACATTCAGTCAGGTAGTTTATTAAAGCAGGCAAGAAAAAATTAATTGGTTTGGGGTTTGTTTTAATTCTATATTTCTATGTTATATTTGCAAATTTACTACCAAAGTATGCATCTGGACCTGACCCTGAGCCCCATCACAGCTGCTGAACTAGGAAAAACAGTTTTGCACTGCTGGGCTCTCTGGTCCCCCCACAAGCCCTCCAGCAGTGCCTGTCCAGCCTCAGGCCATGACCCAACAAGGACCACCCAGAACGGCACCACAACCATGCTGGCTGCTGCTGGTCTGGCCATCGCTGGGCATCCCCTCTACGTTGATTTGCCATTGCATAAGCAGAAAGCCAGCACGCTGTTATTTCTTTGTTGGGGCTGGAATGTTTTATATGACTTTATAGTTTTTCTTGTAAAACACCTTCTTTTGGGTCACTGAAGAAAGCAGTCATTCTCCCAAGGGACTTGTTCTAGCCAATTTTTCTTTTGATGTTTAAATTTTACAGAAAAGAGAGGTTTATTTGTGCAAAGTAGCAAATGGATTGCACTGGAACTGCAATGTTTTTACTAGGGGCTTCACCAGCCCTGATCTTAGACTTGCTGCCCAAACTCAGTTGCCTCAGACTTCCTCGAAGTCTGAGATGTGCTTGTAGTTAAGGCACAAACATTGTGGCACAAAATCACCTTATGCCTCAGATCTGCCAGTGGAATCGGAGGCTACACGAGCTGAGTGAGGGTGGCCCTGCGGTTTCCGTGTGGTCTGTTCAGATTTCCAAGTAAAGGCACGTTTGCCAGATCAGAACCTCTTGATCTTTTTCTCTTGAATAACGCCCATTCTTCTCCCCACTCATCGCTTTTCATTCTCCTTCTGCCGCCCTCTAAATTTTCAGAACTTCCACATTTTTATAATGTCTTGAAAGCTTAAGTTAACAAAGGGAAAAGGGATTAAAAAAATAAAATAGAGAAGAGTGCTACCCTGTGACCACTGCTTAATTTATTATATTTGGCAATAAATAAGAAACTCAAACTAAACTACCGGAAGGTTTAAATACTTTGAAAACATTCCACAAATTGTGAAAAACATTAAAAAAAAAAGTTTGCCTCAGACTTTGCAAAATGAAAATATTTTTTATTCCATTCTGGTTTCTTATTGCATTCACTAAAGACCTAACTGTTTAGTCCAGGATGGTCCCTCCTGGTGTGGGCTGCGAGAGAGATGTTGACATGCATCCTTGTGGGTTTTGCTGGCTGGTTGTCACTTGGGAGGAAAGACACAGCCATTTGGCCTCTTTCTCCCATGGGAGAAGCTTTGGTGGCCAAATCCAGTAGTTTCCCAGGAAAATGCATGCATTCAGGGGAAATTCTTGGAGGTGGCCTGTCCTGTACCTTGTGGCCATGATCTTTTCCTCGCCTCTGGTTGACCTGACCACAGCGAAACATGGCTACCAAGGACCTGAAATTGTGGTGGCCTTCACTCGATCCATTGCTGTGGCATCATGAGGAAGTGCCAAGGGAAAATTCCCTGTCACCTTGGGCTATGTATGTGTGGGATTCACTGAGGGTGGGAGGCCAAGGCTCAGCACTGTTTTGAGTCTTGTTTGCATTTTAATTTGAATTTGCAGAGACAGGCAGCACTTGCAAGCAGATCCCTGCTGCCTGAGGGGACAGCTCTCCTCTGTGAGATGGGTCTCCCTACCTCTGGGCATCTCCCACAAGGACTTCTCACCTCTCCAAACCAGTGGGGCTGGTGACACTGTGAGAGGAGGAGGCATGCAGAAGGCTCAGCTCATCACTGCTGGGCACCAGAGCTAACACCAACAGCTAACACACTGCAGACGCACAGCCCTGTCCCTTCTGCAGTCATTGGAGAAGCTCACTTGAAACCTCACACTGCATGCCCCGATGTGCAGGCAGCCAGGGGAGCATCTTCCCAGGCAGGCAGCACTAGGCCAACGGAGGTAACCCTGATGCCAGCAGTCCTGGTCACCCCTGAGACTCTCACCTGCATCTAGGGCAGGGTGCTGTGAATTGTGCAGCAGGGCAAGAAGCAGCAGAGCCTCGTGTTACCATCTCCGTGTTAAATAGGTAACACAGAGGGATTCTTCCCTCAGGGAGCTTCTGGATTCAGAGTCATCTGCCTATAAGTGCTGCAAATCCAATTTCCAAAGCCTTCACTTCCCAAAAACAATGAGTATTTTGCCCAAATACAGGACTGCCCTATAAACTGGGCAAGCACTTCAAGATCTACCCTTCTGGAATCTTCCCGTTTTGTCTTAGCTCCTGCCTACATGTGCTCAGGGGATACCCCCAGAGCACAGTTTTTGCTGTGTTTGGCTGCTAACTGCTAGCTTTCCAGCCTAAGATCATACGCGATTTGGCCTGGGGACACATCACATGTAGCTTTACATCAGAAATGGTAGTTTGCCAATTGTAGGTATAATTAACAGACTGGAAAAAAATCCCAAACAATAACTGCAAGTAGCCTCCAGCCAAGTTGTGGGTAGAATATTAAATAGACTGGTTTTTTTCAGAGTGCATAGAGAGAATTAAATCTGTGGCTGGGGAGTGGCTCCAGAAAACCTGAGGGGAGCTTTGAAAGGCTCATTAGTTTGCAATGCTGAGATCTAAACTTTGTTGGGCTGTTTGAGCCCCAGGAGTATTTCATAGAAGGCTTTCACAATTCAGATACAGCCTGATTGCCCCTGTACTCATTTACCTTGAGAAAGAGAAGATGGCAATTGCTGACGTGAGGCTCATCAGCAATTCATGATAGCCTGTCCTGCCCTCAGGATTAATAGGGTAGTCATGCACATGAGCTACTGTGTGGGGATCCAGAATTGGGTTCAGTTACCAGCTTTGCTATGGATTCTGTGGAGTGTGGCTTCTCATGTCTGCAAAGTGGGGACAAAGAATAATTCCCTTTCTCTGTCTCATGTCATCAAATGTAATGTCTTTAAAGAAAAAGGAAATCCCTCTGGAAAAAAAAAGAGGCAGTCAGATCTCGATGCCACTTGGAACTAAGAAACACTTGCCATGTAATTCAACAGGCACTATGGAGAACTCTGTCAGTCAGCCAAGGAAAATCAGCGTGGGATTCAGGGCAGGACAAGAATGGAACACAAAACCAGGTAATGATAACAACAATCACTTACGTGCACACAAAGTCACAGAAACACAGAAGAATGGAGGGGAAAGCACCCCAATGATTGCTTAGTCCTTCCCAGTTCTCCAAGTTTTGCTGTTCCCTATAGAAATTTGTCTAGACTGCTCTCAAAGATGCCCACTCCCTTGTTAACGAAAAAGGCAAGCTGGAGCAGTCAGTGCCTGTCTAAAGTCAAGCTGCTTGCCCCGCCCATGGGGCCTGCTACTCTGCACCATGAAGTTAACTCTATTTCATAAACTTGTTCTTAGTCCATGCTGAGTGCTGCTGATTTCCTTGCTGTTGATTAAAAAGAAAATCCAGAGGATTAAAATTGACAACTAAAGGCCAAAGTCCTGCCTCTTTCTCACTAACACAGATCCCACTTGTTGCCTGATGCAGCAACAACTAATAGCAAAAAAAATACAATAAATGTAAGTCTTTTGCCAACACTACCACCTCGCTGAGCTGTGAAGCAGCGAAGCCCTCGGCCTTTTTCTTTATACGAACGTAACTATCAAATGGCTTCCTCTAGACGTCTCTTGGTAGCTACTACTTGACATGTGCTGCCATCTTGGTTGTCTCTTCAGGAAGGACCCACATTGTCCAACAGCTCATGTATTTGGTCAGCTTGTCTGATAATGATGCTACTTCTCCTGACGAACTCAGTGTCCCAAATGTTGTAGGCCACTACTGCTTCAAAAGCCCCCTTTTGGGCCTGCCCCCTTTTGAGATTTTTCCTCTTGCCCCTCTCTAGCCTCATCCTTGCCTCCCTTTTTCATAATTTGTGCTTAATTCACACAATTTTGTTTCCGGTTATTCTGTTTCCCTGTAGTGCCTGAAGACACTTATTTTAGCCCAGCTGGTCACTACCCTAATTGGGATTCTTGTCTTTGTGTCCTTTTTATCACTGCTTTGAGGAAAAGCCAGCTCTCCTTGGCTTCTTCTCTTTCTTTCCTCCCCTGGAATTTGTTAAGCAACCATTTTCTCCATTTATTTATACTCAGATATGAAATCCTGGTTGACATACTGTCAGAGAAGTTCTCTGCATGTCCTGCAGGCATACTTTTTCATTACTATTCCCATAAATTAAAAAGAAAATCCAGACACAGACACACGAGTAAAAAATGTAAATCTTTTTCTTGTCTTCATTAGGGATTATATGTAGACTGGGGAAATTTTCAGTCTGAGACTTAGGAATGAACAAATAAAAGAAAAATTAAATATAAATTTAATAAATAATATAACCTCAGAATGGTTTGGGTTGGAAGGAACCTTAAAGATCACCTAGTTCTAACCCTCCTGCCATGGGCAGGGACACCCTCCACTAGCCCAGGTTGCCCAAAGCCCCATCCAGCCTGGCCTTGAACACTGCCAGAGAGGAGGCAGCCACAGCTGCTCTGGGCAGCCTGTACCAGGCAACTTCATAGAGAAGATTTTTTTTCCTAATGTCTAATCTAAACCTCTCCTCCTTCAGTTTAATGCCATTCCCCCTTGTTCTATCAGTCCATACCTTTCTAAACAGTCCCTCTCCACCTTTCCTGTAGACCTGCTTTAGGTATTGGGAGGCTGCAATCAGGTCTCCCTGTAGTCTTCTCCAAGCTAAACAACCCCAATTCTTTCAGCTTGTATTCACAAGAGATGTACTCCAGCCCTCTGATCATCTCTGTGGCTCCATCTCTGGACTCGCTCCATGTCCTTCTTGTACTGAGGACCCCAGATCTGGACACAGTACTCCAGGTGGGGTCTCACCAGAATGGAGTAGAGGGAGAGGATCACCTTCCTCAACTTGCTGGTGATGCTTCTTTTGACACAGCCTAGAATGTGGTTGGCTTTCTGGGCTGCGAGCACACGTTTACAGCTGATGTTAAGATTCTCATCAATTGATTCTCATCAATTGCTGTTCACAATCCATTCTTTGCCTAGACTGCAGTTGTGCTTGGGATTGCCCTGGCACATGTGCACGACCTTGTATTTGACCTTGTTGAACTTGAGCTTCATATGGGCCCACCTCTTCAGCCTGTCAAGGTCCCTCTGGATTGCATCCCTTCCCTCCAGTGTGTCAACTGCACCACACAGCTTGGTGGTGTCAGCAAACTTGCTGAGAGTGCACTCAGTCCCACTGTCCATGTCACTGACAAAGATGTTAAACAGTACCGGTCCCAATAATGATGCCTGAGGAACACCACTTGTCACTGGTCTCCACTTGGACATCAAGCTGTTGACCACAACTCTGAGTACAACCATCCAGCTGGTTCTTTATCCACCAAGTGGTCCATCCATAAAATCCGTGTCTCTCCAATTTAGAAGCAAGGACATTGTGTAGGACAGTGTCAAATGCTTTGCACGAGTCCAGGTAGATGACATCAGTTGCTCTTCCCTTATCCACCAATGCTGTAACCCTGTCATAAAAGGCCACCAAATTTGTCACATACAATTTGCCCTTAGTGAAGCCACATTGGCTGTCACCAGTCAACTCCTTGTTTACCACATACCTGAGCACAGTTTCCAGGACTATCTGCTCCTTGATCTTGCCAAGCCCAGCCAGTAGTTCCCTGGGTCTTCCTTTTTTTCCTTTTTAAAAATGGGGGTTATGTTTCCCCTTTTCCTATCAATGGGAATTTCATTGGTCTGCCATGACTTCTTGAACGAATTAATCCACCAGTTCCCTCTGGACTTGTGGATGCATCTCAACAGGTACCATGGGCTTGGGCAACTTCAGGTTCCTTAGATAATGTAGCTTTTAAACCTTCTGGCAAAGTTTAATAAATCTGAGTTGCTTAGACACATGTTTATTATATAACTATTTCTAGGAACATGGTATACATCAAAAAGTAATATTTGCCTGCATCCCTATAGAGATACATTGTAAGGTGTGAGAAGAATGTCCTAGTTGTCGACTGTCCTTTGCTTTCAAAAGCTGAAATATGTTCTCATATAAATAAAAGAACAAGCCAGTAAGTGAAGGTCATTTCAGTGGAGGAAAGGAACAGCTAACCCAGGGGTTAGATTTTTCATTGCAGAGAACATTTTACAAACGTGAACTTTCTTTCATTCCAGAATGGATACTGCAAATGAATCCTAATTGTGAAAAAATACAAGATGGTTAAAACATCTTGAGCTAACACAAATCAAGACTTTGATTGAAACAAGCTTTTGGGAAGAGGCTATAGTTTATAATATAAAGAAAAAGAAAGATGATATCCAAATAGAAAAATGTTAAATGTTATTAAAATTGTATTCCCATTTTTTTTCTTAATTTGATTTTTTGAAGGCCAAAAGTATTCTCAAGAGAGTTAACTGTAGTCAGCATTTTGTAAGAAAAATCTTTCCACTGGAAGACTTCCAGCCAGGTCTCCATTTCAGTTTTGTAGAACATATAATTGATTTTTCCATCTAGTTCTAGTCTATCAGATGTATTTAAGTCTGTATTATGCTGCCTGTTTAATTGGGTGATATATTTTATTAATCTTAAAGGACAATTTCTTCTTTGCAGTTTTCTCAGTGGAATTTGGCAGTTACTATCCACAACCTGGATTTTGATGCTCTTATTCTTGCTCTTGTAAGCATAGAAGTTTTTCCTCATGTTGAGATGGAACTTCTTGTGTTCCAGTTTGTGCCCGTTGCCCCTTGTCCTGTCACAGGGCACCACTGAGAAGAGTCTGGTCTTCTTGATATCCAGCCTTTAGATATTTATAAATATTGATCAGATCCCATCAGGCCTTTCCTCCAGGCTAAACCTCAGCTCTCTCAGCCTTTCCTCATATGAGGGATTGTTGCAGTTCTACTGAGAGGGCCAGGTCCGGCAGAAAATGGCTGCTGGAATCTTCTGCAGGCCTGCTTATAGCGCCTCTGGGAATCACATATAGGAGACAAAGACTCCAACCAGAACTTGGAGTGCCAGGAAAGACCGCGAAGTTTGGCCCATTAAGGGCATTGTGATGTATATTTGCTTGTGAATGTAAGCAGTTGACAGACATAAAAGGCCGGGAAGGCTGGGGGAGGAGTAGGCGCGCCCAGGTACCCAGGCGAGTTTGCCCCTGCAGCCCGAGCAGAAGCACCTGGAGTAGCCGGAGGAAAGGACCCATGGAGGAGGCAGAGACCCGACCTGCCCGGTGGAGAGGCTCGGCTCCACGCTGCATGGAGCCGGGGGAGACATAGAGAAGATGCTGTGACTTACGGTGGGATGAGCCCCTGCCAGCACAAGCGACCTACAGAGATGAATGAAACAGGTTTGCTGGAGGAGGCCTATAGCCCCGTGGAGGACTGGGACTGAGAGACACTGTGATTTGTTGCTGCCTGCCAGAGCAGAGATGAAGCCCGGTGGGAAGAGATTTGCCTTGGAGAAAGTTCGTGGAGGACTGGCTCTTGTGGGTGAGATCCTACGGTGCAGCAGGGGGAGGCTGTGTGGAATGGATGCCCCCACCCCGGCCGAGAAGGAAACCATCTTGCAAGGGACTGACTGAAGCCCCCATCTCCTAGTCCCTGCCCCCCTGTCCTGTGCTGCGAGCAGGAGAGGGGAAGAAGGGAGCAAAATCATGGCTGAAAGGGAAGTCTGCTTTAGAATGGAGGGGTGGGGGAAGGTGTTACTAAGACCCCCATTTTCCCCAGTCCCTGCCCCTCCTGGGCTGCGACCGGGAGGGAAGAAGGGAGCAAACTTCTAACTAAAGCCTGCTAAGGAGGGAGTGGGGGGAAAAGTGTTTGCCTGGTTTGCATTTGTTTCAAGATTGTTGGTTGCACTCCTGACTCTGGTTCTTTTTCACTGTTTTCTCTTTAGCGTGGTGTAATAAATTAGATAACTTTTCTCTTCTGCTCTCTATGTTGAGTCTGTTTTGCCCGCGTCATTAACGAGTTTGTCTCTTGAGCCGCCCAGTTATGTTTTTTTCTCCCCTGTCCAACTAAGAAGGGGAGTAACAGACTGATTTTGGTGGGCGTCTGGCCTTTGGCCAGGGCTCAAACCATCACATTTTTTGGCGCCCAACGTGGGGCATGGCTCGAGGAATTTTGAGACATGAAGGAACGGGCAGAACAGACTGAACAGAGCTGGTTGGTGTAATAATTGTAGAGGATTTCTGTTGGGATGGGGATTTTAAGCACAATTCTCATATATGTGATTCGCAGAGGCGAGGGGTGGAATGTTGCAGTTCTACTGAGAGGGCCAGGTCCGGCAGAAAATGGCTGCTGGAATCTTCTGCAGGCCTGCTTATAGCGCCTCTGGGAATCACATATAGGAGACAAAGACTCCAACCAGAACTTGGAGTGCCAGGAAAGACCGCGAAGTTTGGCCCATTAAGGGCATTGTGATGTATATTTGCTTGTGAATGTAAGCAGTTGACAGACATAAAAGGCCGGGAAGGCTGGGGGAGGAGTAGGCGCGCCCAGGTACCCAGGCGAGTTTGCCCCTGCAGCCCGAGCAGAAGCACCTGGAGTAGCCGGAGGAAAGGACCCATGGAGGAGGCAGAGACCCGACCTGCCCGGTGGAGAGGCTCGGCTCCACGCTGCATGGAGCCGGGGGAGACATAGAGAAGATGCTGTGACTTACGGTGGGATGAGCCCCTGCCAGCACAAGCGACCTACAGAGATGAATGAAACAGGTTTGCTGGAGGAGGCCTATAGCCCCGTGGAGGACTGGGACTGAGAGACACTGTGATTTGTTGCTGCCTGCCAGAGCAGAGATGAAGCCCGGTGGGAAGAGATTTGCCTTGGAGAAAGTTCGTGGAGGACTGGCTCTTGTGGGTGAGATCCTACGGTGCAGCAGGGGGAGGCTGTGTGGAATGGATGCCCCCATCCCGGCCGAGAAGGAAACCATCTTGCAAGGGACTGACTGAAGCCCCCATCTCCTAGTCCCTGCCCCCCTGTCCTGTGCTGCGAGCAGGAGAGGGGAAGAAGGGAGCAAAATCATGGCTGAAAGGGAAGTCTGCTTTAGAATGGAGGGGTGGGGGAAGGTGTTACTAAGACCCCCATTTTCCCCAGTCCCTGCCCCTCCTGGGCTGCGACCGGGAGGGAAGAAGGGAGCAAACTTCTAACTAAAGCCTGCTAAGGAGGGAGTGGGGGGGAAAAGTGTTTGCCTGGTTTGCATTTGTTTCAAGATTGTTGGTTGCACTCCTGACTCTGGTTCTTTTTCACTGTTTTCTCTTTAGCGTGGTGTAATAAATTAGATAACTTTTCTCTTCTGCTCTCTATGTTGAGTCTGTTTTGCCCGCGTCATTAACGAGTTTGTCTCTTGAGCCGCCCAGTTATGTTTTTTTCTCCCCTGTCCAACTAAGAAGGGGAGTAACAGACTGATTTTGGTGGGCGTCTGGCCTTTGGCCAGGGCTCAAACCATCACATTTTTTGGCGCCCAACGTGGGGCATGGCTCGAGGAATTTTGAGACATGAAGGAACGGGCAGAACAGACTGAACAGAGCTGGTTGGTGTAATAATTGTAGAGGATTTCTGTTGGGATGGGGATTTTAAGCACAATTCTCATATATGTGATTCGCAGAGGCGAGGGGTGGAATGTTGCAGTTCTACTGAGAGGGCCAGGTCCGGCAGAAAATGGCTGCTGGAATCTTCTGCAGGCCTGCTTATAGCGCCTCTGGGAATCACATATAGGAGACAAAGACTCCAACCAGAACTTGGAGTGCCAGGAAAGACCGCGAAGTTTGGCCCATTAAGGGCATTGTGATGTATATTTGCTTGTGAATGTAAGCAGTTGACAGACATAAAAGGCCGGGAAGGCTGGGGGAGGAGTAGGCGCGCCCAGGTACCCAGGCGAGTTTGCCCCTGCAGCCCGAGCAGAAGCACCTGGAGTAGCCGGAGGAAAGGACCCATGGAGGAGGCAGAGACCCGACCTGCCCGGTGGAGAGGCTCGGCTCCACGCTGCATGGAGCCGGGGGAGACATAGAGAAGATGCTGTGACTTACGGTGGGATGAGCCCCTGCCAGCACAAGCGACCTACAGAGATGAATGAAACAGGTTTGCTGGAGGAGGCCTATAGCCCCGTGGAGGACTGGGACTGAGAGACACTGTGATTTGTTGCTGCCTGCCAGAGCAGAGATGAAGCCCGGTGGGAAGAGATTTGCCTTGGAGAAAGTTCGTGGAGGACTGGCTCTTGTGGGTGAGATCCTACGGTGCAGCAGGGGGAGGCTGTGTGGAATGGATGCCCCCATCCCGGCCGAGAAGGAAACCATCTTGCAAGGGACTGACTGAAGCCCCCATCTCCTAGTCCCTGCCCCCTGTCCTGTGCTGCGAGCAGGAGAGGGGAAGAAGGGAGCAAAATCATGGCTGAAAGGGAAGTCTGCTTTAGAATGGAGGGGTGGGGGAAGGTGTTACTAAGACCCCCATTTTCCCCAGTCCCTGCCCCTCCTGGGCTGCGACCGGGAGGGAAGAAGGGAGCAAACTTCTAACTAAAGCCTGCTAAGGAGGGAGTGGGGGGGAAAAGTGTTTGCCTGGTTTGCATTTGTTTCAAGATTGTTGGTTGCACTCCTGACTCTGGTTCTTTTTCACTGTTTTCTCTTTAGCGTGGTGTAATAAATTAGATAACTTTTCTCTTCTGCTCTCTATGTTGAGTCTGTTTTGCCCGCGTCATTAACGAGTTTGTCTCTTGAGCCGCCCAGTTATGTTTTTTTCTCCCCTGTCCAACTAAGAAGGGGAGTAACAGACTGATTTTGGTGGGCGTCTGGCCTTTGGCCAGGGCTCAAACCATCACAGGGATGCTCCAGGCCTCATGTCACCTCTGTTGCCCTCCACTGGACTCTCTCCAGTAGCTCCCTGTCTTTCTTGAACTGGGGAGCCCAGAACTGGACAGAGAACTCCAGATGTGGCCTCCCCAGGTCAGAGTAGAAGGGGAGGAGAAAGTCCCTTGACTTGCTGGCCACACACTTCTTAATGTACCCCAGGACACCATTGGCCTTCTGTGCCCCAGGACACACTGCTGGCTCATGGAGAGCTGCTTGTCCACCAGGACTCACAGGTCCTTCTCCACAGAGCTGCTTCCCAGCAGGTCAAACCCTAACCTGAGCTGGTGCTTGGGGTTATTTATCCCTAGGTGCAGGACCCTGCACTTGCCCTTGCTGAATTTAATTTTGTCCCTTTCTGCCCAATTCTCTAGTCTGTCATGATCTTGCTGAATGGCAACACAGCCTTCTGGTGTGTTGGATACTGACTGGAGTTTTGTATCATCAGCAAATTTGCTAATTGTACACTCTGTCCCCTTATTCAGGTCATTGATGAATGTTGAATAAGATCTGGTCATTACATCATCACTGAAGCTTCTAATTACAAGTTTGTTGGTATGACAGCATGAACATGGATGGCAAATATGGACTACAAGAACAAGGTTGTTTAAACTTCAAGGTGCTATATGGTGGCAGGAACGTATCCTCCAGTAAAATGCTCCTGCATGGCACCACCACAGATCTTGCTCTGAGAAACTCAGACATCGTTAGCACCAGGAACTACATAAATGAACCAAGACCATTGATGGGGACCCAAAACTTGGGACACATGCAGGATGGCAAAAAAATTCAAGTTATGTTGTGGCATCTAGGGTAAATCTTTGACTGTCAGGACAAGAGGAAGATTAGCGCTTCTTTTTAGGAAAGCTGGTGTTGGAAGGTGAGAGGATATCGAGAGCTTATGCAAGAAGGACCCATCTGAAATATCCCTGCCTCACTGAAAAACGCTTGCACTTCAATCAGAAAGCTATGTCCCTAATTAAAAGATAGGCAGCGAACAACTGAAACTGCTGATATCTCCAAAATTCTGTGCAGTGCATAGACTGCCTTTGGTACATACAGGAAAAGCAGTGAATACTCAACTCGCTGTTTGAAACATGCATGACAGTAAACTTTGTCTTTCACTGCATCAGAAACATGATTCCATGGGTATTTCATTCTACTGAGATACTGGTTTTAATGGGGATCTACTAAGCCTCCCAGCAAGAGCTGTCTTTGTTCTCAGCGCCATCCGTATCATCTTCACATGGAACTGCTCAAGCCTTAAAATGATGCAATCCACTGTATACTTTTTATTCTATGTTTACCATCTAAGTACAACACCAGACAGGGTTTTCAAGCCTGCTCATCAGCTTCTTCCTGTCAGTGCAAAAAAAGAAGAAAGTGTTACTTTTGTAAACAGGAATTAGAAAACTGTACCCCCATGGGAACTGGTGCACAAAGATTGGTTGGAAAATGTGCTTCAGTTATAGAACTGAGCCAGATGACACTTGTCATTCTGTGCATGTACCAGCCACAGTCATCATCACAGAAGGAAATTGAGAAATGGGTACATGGTGGTACATGCTGGTGGTGGAAATGCTGCAATTCTGAATGCATTTGGAAGCAGCAGTGAACCATAGATTTTTTTAATGATGCCACACTGTAAGAGATAAAATGAATTACACTTACATTTCTTTTTCTGTAGAAGCCCTTTTCTTTATTCTTGTGCCAATTTTTCTTTGTCCTGATTTTCCAGACATGCTTGGGTTTACTTTGTTCAGCTCCTCAGTTGCCTGTATTTTTACCCAAGGTCCATAAAGTGACATCTTTCAGCATATTCCTGGGATTCTCTTTCTTGGAAAGAAGAATGTTAAATTTTCCTGGTTTACACAAGGAAAGATTTAGAAGGGAAAATGAGGCACAGGATGCATTCTGTGTAAGAAAGATCCCTCAGCAAATCAGGGCCATGTTTGCCTTTTCTGTGCACTTCTGTGAAACAGCTTTGCCATTTCAGTAAAAACACAAGCAAGCTGTTTTGCTAACAAGAAGTACCAGCCAGCACCTTCTTGGACTGAACACGCCCTGTACCATGCAGAGGGGAAAAGAAAAAGGTATCCCTCCTTTTGACCGGTTGACTTTGTAACACGATCTCTATCTAGTGGCACCCAGCAGGAGTGGAAAGTGTTTGTGCTGAAGACCATGCCTCCACACTAAGCTCTTTGAGGGGCTCTTGCTCTGCACTGGCTGCACGTGGTCCCAGGGACCAAATGCCTCTTCACTGCTGAGTGCACAGCTGAAGTACACCCCCGTTTATCTGAAAGGGATCCAGTTCACATCCTCCAGAACTCCTCGGTGATCCCAGCCAAAGCACGACACACAGAGACATCTGCTTCAGAAGCCCCAACCTGATCTGCACGAAGTTGCCAACAGAGACACAGTCAGCATGTACCCAAGCTCAAGGGTCTCCTGCCCTCTGTCTGCCTGGCACGGCAGAGGTGCTTGGGGAGCTGAGGGAGATGGTGACTCCCTACTTCTATAACCCATCTGGCAGCACTTTCACAACTTCTGACAGTCACAGCACCAACAGTACAATTTTCTAGCTTTAACAACAATGGCCTCCAGGTCCATGAAGTCTGGGTGTTTTTATTTCTTGAACCCTACAAGTCAACTGTGGTACCACAGGATACAAATTAAGTTTATTTCATGTTCTACATCCATGTAAGGTCATTTGTAGTGAGGGTTCCCTTCACAGAAACCAAGGGGATATCGGCATGAATCCTGAGCAGAGCCAGCTGCCTGCCCCACCAGCACCTTGGGGCCCACCAGTTCCCCCATGATGTTGAGTCATGCCAGTTGAGACCAGGCAGAATAAGCACTTAGACGGTGACTGATTAAATAGGGGTTATGGAGTATCTGAGGAGGCTGCCAAAATGCCTCATGATTAATCAAAATCTAAAAAAAATTCAGGGAATCTGAGTGCTGCAAAATCTCACTTGGTTTTTCATCTCTCAGGAAGGTAAACAAATGAGCCCACTGCACACCAGAAGTTAATGGGCTTGGGAGACCCTGAAGCTGACAAAGTTCTCAGCCATTTCCAAAGCAGATCTCTTTCTCTTTCCTAGTGACTGCTTTTTAGGTAGTGCACTCTGTTCCAAGGCTTCCTGGAGCATCTCCCTATTCTCTCTACTCCTGGCCATCACCCCACACCTCCATGCAGCAGTGGCTCTGGGGGACCCTTCTGAGAGCTCCCCTGGGAGATGCAGGGAAAAGCCCGTTTTGCATCTGTGACAGATGGACAAACACACAAGGGCAGAGGGACAGGAATCCTGGAAACACAGAGCATGGCTCAGGAAGGGGACAGGATCTGTCCGGTTGCAGCAGTGAGGGAGCTGGGTTAGGTCATGTCCATTATTCATGAAGATTTACAAGAGACAAAACCCAGCTCTTTTCATTCAGAGTTGCCTCCATGCTCCTTCCCTTCTCTCAAGTGAAGACACTTGAAATATTATTCCCTCTGTTGCCCAAAATGTTCCTCAGTGCCTCCAAGTGTCCTGGGAACAGGGCAGCTGACTGCTCTGCCATTTATACCATGACACTAAGACCAAAGATCCAACAGCCATCATGTCTCAAACACATGGGAAGGACAGGCAGGTACTGCCCTTAAATGAAGAACCCAGAAGCTGTCATTTTGTGCAGGAAGACAGAGATGGTAATACATTTTATTTGTGGTGGGATTGCCTGAAAACCAGAGAGAACATGACGTTTGTGATGTCAAGGTCCTTTGCATGGGGTCTTCTTGCACCCCTGACTATTCCTTGCAGTGGTTTAGGAAGCTTGTACTGTGTTGTGCTGTTTATTAATGACTATCAACTGTTTCACCTCACATACACCTGACTTGCTGAATGTGCACATTTGCTTTTTTCCACCCAGGCACCGTCAGTCATGGGATCTGGGAACATTCGGGAACGCAGCATGGATGCCAGCTGCCATGCAAGTCCAAGGGCCTTGTGGGGTCTCTTTCTGCTCACATCTGGCTGAAATGCCCCGTGCCAGAGCTCGGGGAGTCACTAAAACTGCTCTAGTGCAGATGGGTGACACTTTCTGCTTACACAGGTTGGATAAATAAGCACCAAGACAGAATAAAGCACTTTTTCTTTTAATAACTTAAGTTTACATGTCAATGATTTGAAATTTAAACAAATATTGGGGAGGAAGGTAATTTTCTGCTTGGCAACACACATGTTGGGAAAACTGTGGTCTTGTGAGTAAATGGCATCCACTTATCTGCAAGACCCCAACACAGACACGTGTCTGCAAGCTGCAGCTCTGTTTGGTCTTGGAGCTGCAAGGGGCAGAGCTGTGACGTCCCGGTACTGTGGGCATTTCTGGTGTCCTGTGTGCTCAGCTTCCCATGGCAGCTTCTGGGCACCTTCTGTGACTGCTCAGCTTGGGGTGTATCTTCTCCCCACAGACATAAACAATGAAATTAAAAGATAATTTTTGCTGAAGTTCTGTGAATCCGCAGAGGGAGCCAGACAGGAAATCTGTACATCGGTCCTCACTGACACTGCAAATAATATAAACTCCTTATTTCCTCCGCAGCTGGCTGGAAGCTCTGGTCCTTCCACACAATGAGGGGAAATGTAATTTTCTGTTTGTTGTATTGTTGGAGGTTCTCATTTTCACAGCTGCTGTTTGACTCCTGCTGCATAAAAAGGCTCTTGTTTCTCCTCATATGCACGTTACCTCCCCAAAAATAAACCTCTGGAGGATCTGCCGCACAGCTCCCAGCTCTCATAGCCATACTTGCAGTGGCAAGAGCAGATGATCCATCACCCTGGGGAGCATCTCATGCCCCAGTTCTCTCCCCTCAATTCTCAGCACAGCCACACGCCCCCTGCCCCCCTCCTCTGCAAAGACTCCTCTGAAAAATGACTGAAAACAATAACATTGGCAGCAGCTGATCTGGATGCACCCCAAATATTTGCCCCATGATACAAATGCTTGTGGTTATCCCACGAACCATCCTCCAGCCAAATGTTTCAAATTATCAGTTTCCAGGAACTGTCTCTCAGGAATGGCTCAGAGCCACTTTTCCAGACACAGGAGCTCCCTCCAGCCAGGCGGAAAGCTCTGCTGTGCAGGTAAAGCCCTGCCCTATCACCCCTGCCCTCAGAGAGGGCACAGCCCCCTCTCCATGGGCAGGCCGAGGGCAGGGGCACAGCACACTGGGGCACAGGCAGGACAGAGGCATGCAGGCAGCTGCAAGGCACCAACCACCATGCCATCTGCCAGAGCCGGGATGCTCTACAGCCTGTGATGACAGCCCAAGGCATCAGCACCCTTGTGGGTCCTGCCAGCCTCCTTGGGACATGATGTCAAGGAACTTCCCAGGAACTTCTGTGTCAGGAACCCCCAGGCAGCAGAGTCTGACCCGGCTCTCATAGCTTAGCTGTCATGCGTAGGCTCCAGCCTGCAGACTAATTAACATGGTCCTTGGTGCCTTGTGATAACAGCCTTGGTTAACAAAACCAGGGGGAGTATGTAGTCAAAGTAAGGCTGCTGTGTATACACAAGGGCAAGATTAATAAACCACTGCTGAGCCCGGGCTAAGTCAATAAAGTGTACCTGATTGGAAGCCAGGACGGCAGGCAGGTAATCATTAATCTGTATGTGAGTCTAAAAACCAGATGCTACTCGAAACCCACAGGGATGCATGGGGTGTCCTGGCCGCTGTTACCTCACACTGCTGCAAGGGGAGCAGGAAGAGCCGCATTCTTTGTGATTAACCCAGCTTGAACTTTGAAATCTGAGTCCCAAATATTTGCAGGAAAGTTGCAGCTAAGACAAAGAATCATGGTTTGAAAGGACCTTTGGTTCTACAGTGTGCCACCAGCTTCCTACAGGGCTTGGGGCAAGCGCCTTCACCTTTTGGGACCTCACTTTCCCATGTTCAGAACATGATTCTCCTCCAAACATATTTCCTTTCTGTGTCTCATTTCTGGGGGGGAATTAGTACTTAACTTTTAGAAGGGAAAGACAAGTCAGCAAACCCAAGAAAGGCCAAACCCTAAAACTAACACTCTGAAAGAGTTTTTACTTATTTCAAAGAAGAGCACAGCTGATCACAAAAGTAATAAACCTTTCTAAGTAAAAAGAAATCTTTCCCTAAACATCTGGGTAGCGCTTTGTTACCTATCTAACAGTCACAAATGCCAGTGTTTCCCCACATCCTTTATACCTGTCCTTAATTAATCAGTCATTTGAAACGTTGTATGAGAAGGCACCAGGTCTCCAGCAATCAGAGTTTCACAGCTGTAAATTTCCAGTGTTGAGAAAGCAAGCCCTGTGTTCTGAGGGCTTTAACAGAGCCCCAGCACTGGCCAGCCATTGAAATGACCCCCTTTTCTTTCCTCACCCCAAAGCATCACCGGGGTCTCCAAAGGAAGAGAAGAAGAACAAGGGGGGCCCCCGGTGATGTGATCACCCATTGTGCAGCGAGCCCACCCACAGGCAGGCGTGGGGAAAGCCCCGGCACGCTGGCCTCCGCAGACCCGCCCCGCCGGCACCCCTTGCTTACACAAGTCGCAGCCAGAGCTGACTACTTATTTTACCCTTGTGAAAGAGCTTTAACTTAAGAATAAAATATTGTTTTACCCTCTGCCCTGCTGCTCAGCATAACTCCAGTGCTAGCTTCCATAACTATAACAAACCTCCTATGCAAATAGGTTTAAAGCTCTGCTTCCCAACCCGGCTGCATAAGGAGCAAACAAGCGTAATTAGGTGCAACAGACAATTCATTGCCCCCTCCTCTGCCTCTGAGCCTCCCTGGCTCCCAGGAGTGTGCAGATGGGTGGCTCTGAGGGTCTGTCAAAGGCAGACGGCAGCTCCCAGGAGGCTTGCTTCACGTGCTGTGGATGGGTGGATGTCCGGGAGGGACAGATAGCTGCTTTCCAGAGAAGGTTGAGAGACAGGGCTTTGCCTTTCCACTTTACAGCTCACCCTAAACTGCGTAAATGGGATGTTTGTCTCCCTATTTGCATGGGTGGGTGAGTGGGTGGGTGGGTGTGTATTTAAATGGCTTGGAGCCAGCACCACGTCTCTGCAGCGTTTCAAGCTGTGGAGTGGATCACTTCTCCAGAGGAGGGCGAACACAGCCCTGCTCGAGCCCCGTAACAAACAGGGACAAAGAAGTTGCTTTTGCGAGGTGGCAATGGCTGGTCAGACTCTTTCCAAAGTGGGGGCAAGTCTCCCCATCATCTCCCCAAAGAGCACAGCCCTGGCAGCGAGCAGAGCTGACAGGAGGGCAGGGAGGGAGGCGGTGGAAACTTCCCGGGGAGGGTTATTAAAGAGACTGAACAGGCTCTGGTACATCCAAGCATAAGTAAACGTAGCAATGTCAGGCCCAAGTACCCTGTTTTGTTTCATGACAGCACCTTCGCAAACATCTCAAACATTTGTTTTCCTTTGTGCAGCCTCACATGCCACCACCCAGCATCAACAAATACAAGCTCCTCAGTTTTAACACAGCCTTATGAGGAAATATTGTTACAATGAGGCTCAAGCCTGGCATGAAGATAAAAATGAACACAGAACAGCAGGCAAGTGAGAGTTGTGCAGTATAGAAGTTGCAAGCAGAAATGGGACCAGGGAGAATTTCAGTGGCTCCCAGGAGCCCCGAAGGGAGAAAAGGCCTGCAGATACTGAGAAATTCAGGAAACCTCTTAGGAAGAAAATGCTATGGAGTTAGTAAAAGTTGTTTTAGGATTCTTTGAGCTGAGATGGCAATCAATGAGCAGGTAATTTTTTTCCGAGGTGCAGTGAACTGTGTTGCTGCTGTAGCACCACTTTGACCTTAAGAAGCAGTTGTGCCACCACAGGGTCTGTCCTATGGGGCAGGAGCCTTGCAGAGTTCACATGAAATGTGGAACCAGTAACTCTGAGCCCTTGGAAATGCATCCACTCTTCTTGACATCTGAACATGCCAGACTTCAGAGAACCGGTGCTTAGAATGCTCAAAAGTTCACACCGTTTGAAAGACATGCCCACCAGTCATCCCAAACCATGAATGGTTTTGCACATCCTGGCTTCAAGTCAGTCTTCCCAGCAGATTCTAATGTCAAGGACAGCAAAGCTGGCTGAGAGAAGCAGCCGATGAGAACATTGTGTAGACCTAAATCCACGGATATCGTTGGGTTTAAGGGCAGAAGATCACTGAACTGCCCGCAGATCTGGCTTGTAGCCAGTGAGGTTCTGTCTAGTTGCTTGTCACATGAGCCCGTAGGCATGAATTCGACAAAAGCACATGAATCCTCTGGGAACAGCACCAGCAAGGAGCAGGATTCACGCAGCTAACAGCCATGCCCAAATCTGCACCCAAAATCTCCTTGTAGGGGAACCAGACAATGTCATCCTCATGTGAGGGAAAAAGAGCTTCACTGTGTCCCTCGAGTAGACTCCATGTATGTGGACAGGGAAGACAGGGAATTCTCTGCCCATTTGATATCACACCTCCTTAAGACATACAGGGTTTTCCCCACCCCTGTGTCATGCTGTGGATCCCTCCCAACATCCCCTGAGAAGTGCAGCAAGGAAATTAATCCTACCAGGGCTGTGTTAGAGAAGGAGAACTCCTTCCCTATTTCTCTTTGATGGACCTCCAGGAGACCCTGGTAGGTCCAAGATTTCTTTAAGTCTCAATTTTGCTCCAGCCTAATGTTGCGCTCCTAAGGCCCAGGCTGCAGGAGTGATGACCTCAGCCATCATCTGAGCCATCACTTGCCAAGCCCCTGCATCCCACGCCTGGGGTTGCCATCAGTATATGCCTCCATTTCCATTTGCAAAGAGTGACTGGTTTGAAGGAAGTGGAAGCTGAACTGCCCAGACTGACAGTGGGGCCATCCACCTACTGTAGGGGTCACAGCCTCATACCTGCACAGGAACAGGGGGTTGTCTTGGGCCTGGCCACCAACAGGCAGCCTCCTGGAGACCCCCCATGCCAGAGGCCTCTTGTGGTTGCAGACTTGGCAGCTGGAACAAGCTGTTCTCCCCCCATCTTTCCCTAAATATTGTGTTTTTCAGGGTGTTGGTTTTAGCAGCTGTATTTGGCAGGTTTCCTTCGTTGCCTTTAGCAGCAATGACTTACTGATAGGGAGGAAAATTTGAGGACATTAGTGGCATGTTCCAGCTCCCCTACTTTCTCTCCTATACACACACATACCACTTCCTTTATACCATGCCCAGAAGGGTCTGGTAGTAAGGACTGGTGCCCAGGGCTGTATATATCCATGTCTTCTTCCTTGCAGAACATTTCTAGCATCAGACTTTGTCCTGTGTTTTGGGGTGGATTTTGGGGGGGTTTTGTTTGTCTGTTTGTTTTAAAGAATGTTCACCAACTTCTTGTTAGGATGAAGAGTTAGGTAGATCAAGAGGCTCAGACTTTCTTGTTGGGAGACTAATACAGAGTTTTTGTCCTTAACACCTCAGACTGACGTTTCAAAACTCCTTCTTAAAAGCCAAAAAAGTAGCTACCATCAGAGTACAGATCCTGTGTGCTGTCTGTCTCTAAGGATCTCAGTGGATACAACAGTTGCTCATTGCCAATTTCCGAAAAACTTGCTCTTATTTCTATAGCTACTTTTAAATGTTTCAGTCACACAAATACATGGTTAGGACAAAGAGGAAATGGGAGCTAGAGGGAGATGGAAAGAGAGGGATAGAGAAGATACACCTCTTCTTTCTGACATAGTTCTTTAATCTGTGACTGTTGGTTGTTACTGCAGCATTAGGATTTGGGCTGAAGGTTTACAGCAAAGACATGCAAAAGTCCTCTCCTATTCTGAGGAAAACATGCATACATGGAAATCAATACATAAATATTCAACTGAGACATCAGATGCTACTAAGGCCACCCAGTGAGTTGGCTTTTATTCAGGAGCATCTTTTAGTTCTGCATTTCACCATGGGGTGCTTGGCTCCATGGGGGACCACGACCAACTGCTGCTGTGTCAGTGGCAGAGCGAGGCATTGGGTGCTTCACATGCTGAGCTTTGCTGCACTCATCACACCAAATCTCCTCCAGAACCTTCCAGGAAGCTCCTCAGGGTGGAAAAAGTAGGGAACAAAAGCTCTTTGGCTGAGCTGTTTTTTGAATGCAATGGATGGACTTACCTTTCACATGAAGGTAACTGCTGAGCAGCTAATCCTTCCTCTTTCCATTCCCACTAGAGAAAGTGAGGAAAAATGGAAGGAGAAGAATAATTTGCCCCAGATCTTCATGGCTTGGGACCTTCTGGGCGATGAGAGGAATCCCACCCTGAGGAGCTCTGCAGATTTTGACCCAGTTTGGTGAAAGCAGGAGCTCAGAGCCAGCCTTTGTCTCTCAGACTGCCTTTTGGGAGCTCCCAATGTAGCCAAAACCAAGGTAAACCCCTGGGTCTTGCTCTGAAAAGGGGGTCTGTACACAAGGACTAGTTATTCCTAGTTCCTAGTGGTTCAAGACCACCTGGAGCAGCTTTACAGGAGCAGGGTGCTAAGTCCTCTCCCAGGACCACTGCCAGTTGGGCACTGTGTGCTCTGGAGCTCGGCCATGGAGACATCCAGCTCCCCTGTTTATGCTGTGACTGCCTCCCAAACACCATTTGAGGATCCAGGCGAGACAAGAGCACTCCTTGTACCGCACACAATATATACAAGTTACGGGATAATTTCTGTCTCCAGGAACTCACAGTCTAAATTAAGCCAAGTTTGCAGTGAGAGATGTCACGAGAACTGGCAACAGGGAGAAAGGAGGATGGGAAATAGGATTCTTGCTACAATCCAATCCTTCTTTTAGCACACAGCCTTTTTGTTCAAAGCAAACTTTACTGTTTTCTAGAATTATCTCCTGGCACATCCCACTTCCCTCCTGTTTATCTCTGCGCAGATCTGGTGCTTACATTGCATCTCTAGGTACATAATGCATCGGCTTCACATGTGGTACCAATAAGCAGTGGGTAGCTGCACAGAGTGGTCGCAAAGAACTTCTGACTGCGTTGCAGAAGGACGCCTGGAACTGGGGTTGTTTTTGCAGATGAACATAGGCAGGACATATCTGAGACCATTTTTCTCTCCATTCCTTCTCCTCACATACATATTTCCAGGACTCAAAGTCTGGACAGGCAGAACATCACGATGTCAACCAAGGGAAGATGTAAATCTCCTTAAGTAATTTTTAATGAAAAAAAATATTGAGTTACTCCAAGTGCCATAGTTTCTGGGTGGCTGGCTTAACTTTAGCAATCCATACTTAAAGGGAAATTTTACAGTCTTAATATATTCCAGATGCTCTCCTAGTCCCAGATGAAAGCTCTGTCGTCATTTACTGTTAATATTTTTGTCAGCAGCAGAATTTTATTGTAATACCCCATCTTATTTGTAGTCCCTATTAGTCATGAGAGAAACTTCCTCTACAAGTAATCCCCAGGTCACTCCTTGAGTCTCCTGTCTCACTCTATTTAATTAAAAACTATTAACTGTTTGTTGTGTCCAAGACTTGTCCATGTGATGCATGTATACAATGACTTTTTGCCTGATGAAAACCATTTGTTTCTAGCACTTAGACTAACAAAAATAAAGTTATAGTCTGCAGTAACACTAGTTGGCTTTGTAGCAGTTCTCCGGTGGAATGAAAACAAGAGATTTGCTTTGAAAATAAAACTCTATGAACTTGGATCAACAACAAGGGAACGAAGGTTTACTGCAAAAACAAGAAATGTATTTCATGTTGTTAAACTTTGATCAGATGTTGGTTTCTCACACAAAGAATAGTATTTAAATGTGGCAATTTTGATCCTTTGTAGTGACCGATGGTCTGATTACAGAGGGAAGAGGATTTGGGGAAACACGACAGAGCAATTATCAAAGCACAAGTCCTCTGGATGGACCTCTGAGGACCTTTCTAATTCAATGAAGAGCAGCTAGAGTAAAAAAAAAGTCACTACATGATGGGCTCCATATGATACTCAGTTA
This sequence comes from Hypotaenidia okinawae, assembly GCA_027925045.1. Classification (NCBI taxonomy): domain Eukaryota; kingdom Metazoa; phylum Chordata; class Aves; order Gruiformes; family Rallidae; genus Hypotaenidia; species Hypotaenidia okinawae. Next base: position 17,479,802 of record BSDF01000002.1, read on the forward strand.
GTATGGGAGTTGGAAGCTGCTGTGTTATTTTTCCTCACCATTGTCTCTGAAGATTAACCTGGATGTCGAAAAATCAAGTGTTGGTGCTCCTGCTCTTGCCTCATTACCTTGCTCATGGGGTTCTGGAGCTGCTGACAGCAGCTGAGAGGAGATGCAGGGACACACAGGATCCCAGTGCTGTGGCCAACTCCCAGGCCAGCTCCTCAGCACTAGCAACAGGTTCTGCTCCTCAGGAAAGAAAGTCTTCCCTGAATACAGCAGTGGTAGGGACTACGTTTGGCACTCCTGAGGTGCTGAGTAGGGGAGTAAATGAGGAGGAGGCATGTCTTCTAGCCCTAGGCTCTATTACCAACATGAACTTACTAGGCTATGAGCCATGACAATAGGGATCTCTGACACAAGGGACATTCCTACATTGGATCCCATGAGGGGAATGTTTTGCAACATGACAGGACCCTTTGGAACTATACTGCAGCAGGGGAAGGTGGCTGCTGGTTTTGGGCAGTGTCTACTGAGCAAGGACTCCAGGCAGTGGCATTGCCACCACTGCCCTTCCCATTTTGTGATCCAGCCCTGAAGATGTAGCTGGTCAGTGGTGGAGCATGTGAACCAGCTGTGTTGGGCAGGTGGAATCTGGGCATGGCTGCAGGATGGTGCACAGTGGGGCCCAGCTGTGCAAGCCTTGCACACACACTCTGTGTTTGATTTTCCTAAGAAAGCTATCACTGAGATGTCCAGGACTGTGGAGGATGTATATTGTGTTAATTCTGACAAACCCTAGTGATGCTGAACCTCACCAAGACAAAGCAAGGGCCTTCTAAAAGTGCTTATCTCTGCACCCTGCTATGGCCTCCAGCAGCTGAGGAGCTAAGAAGGAAATGGCTACTAGAGTCCCGCACCTCAATTTCCTAGTCAGTGTATATTCCATAGTTAGTAACTTCAGTCTTAATTAGAATCTGGTTTTGCTCAGTGATGGACAAATTTTATTGCAGAAAGGTTCCTACTCCAAAAACCTAATACCAGAAGAATTATCTAGAGAACCTATTAAGTATTGGGGAGTATGGACTCTGTGTTGAACTCCATACCCAGAAATTCTGGTGTGAACAGGAGCTGTAACTCCCTACTTTAAAGCTGCCTCTGGAATATACTATGTGAACTTCAGCTGGGACATAAACCCATAAGAAAATCAAGATGTGTACTTCTTATTTAAATCCATGGATTAATTTATCCTTGAAGGGTGGAACATGGTGGGGGGAGGACAGGGGGAAGAAAATGTTGTCTACTCACGTGTGACTTGATCCTGGACTGGAACTCCCATATTTGCACTGCTCTCTGTGTCTTGTCTTCTAGTTTTGGTGCTGGGACACCCATGCTGCTCCAAAGCCCCAGAGATGTGGATAGAAACATAACAAGATTTATTCCTAAGTCCTTGTTTATACCATCTGGATGAATTTGAGCAAGTGCAGATTTGGGTATGAAGGCATGTAATAAATGCCTGAGGCCTCTGGTCTTTGGGTGCCTCATCTTGTGCAGTCTGTTGGCACCTCTGGGCGTAATCAAAGCATTTTTTTTTAACCTTTGCAAAAGTTTCCTTTTAAGTTTACAAATATGCTTAGAGCAAGACCTAAAGTGCCAGCTAAAAAGATATTAGTGAGATAATTATTATCCAGAGGCAGCATTCAGATTACAGCAATAATGAGATAAAGGTTTGACAGGTTTCCTCTGTCCTGTAGCTGCAGCTGTGGCTGTTATCTTCTTGAAGTGGCTGGCAGAAAAGCTCTCTGGTTCAGCTGATCTCTTCACAGGAACATAATGGAGTCATCACCAAAGAAAGGAAGAGGGGGATATTCTGCAGCTACAGAGTGTGTAATATCATAGGTGCTTACAGAGGTCACAGCTCACCTGAATGTCCTTGAGATGCTGATGTGCTGTTTCTGAATTTTCTTTTGTACAACAGTACTGTGTGCTGCTACTAATATCCATGAATCACATCTAATTTTGGATAATACAACTATTATCTGCTGGTGTTTGGGTACTGAGTGAATTTCAGAAAGACTTTAATTGGAAAGGAACAGACCCCAGGCAGTAGTGGACTGTGCCTTGTGTATACCCTCCTTCCACCTTGTCACCACTGGCATCATCCAGGCATTGTTATCACAAGTGAGCACAAAATTCCCTGCAGTGCCTGCTCTGTGAGACAGATAATGACTGACAACACAAAACAGGCATGGCAGAAACTTCTGAAGCAGCTTCTGCTCTTTTCTGGTGTTTGGGGTTAGGATGGTCATTGGAAAACCTCATCTCTGGCTACACGTCAGTGTTTACTAATGACCTAAAATCCAGCAGAATACTGAGCCATCCTCTGACACTAAACAGCAGACACCACCACAGGACAGTATATACTGTGCTATCTTTGAACCATTTATGGCTTGAGTCACTGATATTTTTTGAGGAGAGGAACCTTGTACATAGTGGAAACCTGTTATGATAATCTCCCTTTTCTTTGTTACTTTCTACAAGCCCCATGTCTGCAAGCCACAGGCTGATAACCACTGGTATGTGGCACTGCACTTGGCATAGATTGTCATTTGGGTTAGGGGTAAGTCAGGAGGTGTGTCAGACTTTACTGGATGCATGCCAACTAATTGGCTGGATTATACATGTTCTTCTGGTTAGCATCATCTCGTGGTACATTCATGGGCCATTGCTCAGCACACCCACACACAAGTTTTCTCTTGCTCTTTCACTTTATAAAAAATTTGTTTTGGTTTTCTGGGGTTTTTTTTCCCTTTAGTTGCTCACAGGATCTCTTTCCTTGAGCTGTGGTCTTAATTTCCTCTTCTTCTCTATGTTTCCCTTTCCCTGAATTTTGTTCTTTCTACCATGCCTTCCACGCCAGCCCCACAGCCCACCACCCTCTGGGCCACCTTGGGGCCCCTCACATCCTCCCTGTGTTCCCCAGATACGGACTGGGGTGACTGTGGCTGTCAATAAGCAAATAGCTGCTGTGGAGGTTTGGATTTGGCAACGCAGTGGTTGGTACTGCAGCCTGTCTTTGTTGGCAGTAGGACACAAATGTGGGACAATTCTTTGCCCAATGCAGCAGCCAGAGGCACCATATTTCCATTAGAGACAACACGTATTCCTCTTAAGTATACGCTGCCGCTGCCCTTCAATGCATAATTCAGGTCTTCTTATTTAAGATGGTACCTACGGACAGTTTTGGTCCACGGGGTTGGGTTGGGTTTTTTTAATCATTTCATAAAATTCTCTGTATGTAGAGCTCTACCCCAGCCTGTTTAGACAAGGATAATATTCTTTCCATTCCTTCATATAAAGAGGGAAAGAGCATAATAAACTCAGCACATTTAAAAAAACATTGAAAAAGATGGCTCTGAAAATAGAACTTAGACCACTTCCTAGTACAAATCTCTTTAAGCATGGACAGCCTGCTTGGCAGTTCACTCTCAACCTTTTGTCCCCAGTTTTTTCCATGAAAGCATTTGAACTGATTAATGAAATTTTGTTTGCTGGAATGAAAATGTAAAGTCAAGTATTTGAAAGCTCATATATGCACAGAATGATACTGCTTTTCATCTCTTCAGTCTTGCCATTATACTTGTAAAATATGGATTAAATACAGGATGAAAGATTTTGCTGAGAGTTTTTGGTCTCTCTTCTACTGGTGTCTGAAACATGACAGATGCTGATAGCTCTTCAAGAGCCTCTTCTGTAGTAACAATAAGCCAAATGACAACTGTTGCTACTTTTAATTATACACACAAAAAGGTTTCTTCATTAATTTTCAGCAGTGCAAAGTTTATTTGTCTGTTTTCAAGTGTGTGTCTTTTATGGCTCTAAGATGTTACTGCAGCAGTCACTATCACAACAACAGTTTACATGAGAGGAAACTTGAGTAACTCAAAGTGCTTGGAGGCAGTCTGGGGTCATCCTGGCTCTGTTTCCTCTGAGCTGCCTCTGTCACTAGCATCATAGCTCCACGTACCCTGTCCACGCAGACAGCTTTGAGCTTTTGGCTTTGGTGTCTTGGGACACCGAACTGTCCCCATGTTTCACATGGTGACAAGATAACTCCCTGCACAGAAGATTCACTGAACCTTTGCAAGAAAAACCTGTCATCAAGTGAATGAGGTAAGTATTTGCTATTTATATACCGAGCCAGAAATTTTCTCCCATGCGTGCCATTTTCCTACCTGGCTTCCTTCTCTGAAAACAAAGGTCTGCCACATTATCGTGTTTTAACTGGCAAAGCCTCAAGTCCCAGTGATTCTCATTTCAGGTGTGAAAAATGTGATGACAAATGGAGACCCCTGTTTTGGTTTTGCTTCGCTCTGCAATTAAAATCTGTTAAAACTAACCCTGTTGAACTAACACAGAAAATCCAACTTCAGCAGCAGTTGAGCAGCTATCACCCCAGCTAGTATCACTCCATGCTGTCCAGTCAGCTCCCCCTTCCCCTCTCATGACCTGTGAATGAAGTAAATGTTCTCTGGTATAAATATCAGCTGCCTGTCTGCAAGCAGAATCATGAGCTGATCTGCCAGCAGGCAATTGAAATGGAGCGGTTAACTGCTGAGCAGTCATGGGGGATTCTCCCTCAGAGCAGGCACTGATCTGGGTCTCTGTCCTTTGTGTAGCCTCCAGGTCATGGGGGACAGGGAGGATGTCCTCTCTGGGATGCTCATCCTGCTCCAAGCTGGCTGAACTGGAGAGGAAGGGAATCTGACAGGCAGCGTGCAACCACAAGCCCCATTTCCTCTGGTAAGCAGGCTCCAGAAAACTGTACAGCCTTTTTTTTTTTTTTTCTCCTAGAGGGATTTCTTTCTGCCAGAAGCCTAAAGAACAACTTCATCCCTCTTGGATTCCTCTTTGCAGTCTGGGCACTTATCAGCATGTTCGGGTCTTACTATACATAGGCATAAGTGATGGGCTGAACCAGGACCTTAGGACTCGAGCGTGGCTGGATGCTGCTGTACCAGGAGAGCAGCTGTGAAGGTGTTTGCCCTCTTGGAGGAACAGGCTCCCTCACTGCAGGGGCAGCAGCCCACCAGCACCCCAGGATGAGGTCTGTGCCAAGGCCCCAGCCTCCCATTCTGCTCGCAGAGACTGAGAGAAAGGCTGCTGCTTCTTCTGAAAACCGAAGGTTGCTGCCACAGCTGCCAGGGTAATGCCAACTGCCTGCAAAAGCCCCTGCCTGAGGAGCCAGCCAGAAGGCACCATGCTGTACTTTCACTTCAGAATTATCGTCATTTGTCCGCGCGCAAGAAAGAGGCAGAAAACTGCTGCTTCTTTTCAGCCCGCTCAGCTTTAAGTTGTAAAGGGTGGGTATAGCCCAGGCAGCACAAAGCTGCAGGCTGTACAAGATGTATGTAACCAAGGCTGTGGGACTGAGTTGGAGATGTGGAGAGGCAGTGACGCTGCCGAAGGGATTTCACATGCCGGTGACTTGAGCGGGGCTGGGGTGGGCACCCCATCCACCCAGCTCCACCAAACCACAGCCTTCAGAAGCGATCACTCTAGGAGGATTCTGCAGAGCTTCCCGCCTTTTTTGCCTGCCCCAGAAGATACATTTCGCTTCTGTGCCAACCAGAGACAAGAAGTAGGGTTTCAACACAAACTCCTGGTGAAATGAAGCCAATCACCCCGAGTTCACAGCATGGAGTACACTCTCCCTCCCAAGGTGGAATGCAGCTTTGGAAGGGCAGCACCTTATCATAAAACGATCTATTGTTGTCTGTGCTTGAGTGCAAGCAGATTAATGATGAATCAGCTTTTTATGAATGCCTCTTTTCATCCCTTCCTTATCCCTCACCTGTGTCTGGCTTCTAAGACAGATGGTGTAACTTCCTTTACAAATTCAGTTCCCACTGCTCACTTCTTGCCTTGCTGCTGGGGAGCACTCCCAGGTAGAGCAGCTCATAAATAAATCCTTCCCTACAATTGCTCAGTGACATGTGCAGCCTATAAACAATCCAGCAATGCTGAATAAGGAGCTAATTCAAGCTGGTGACCCTTAAGCATGGACTGAATGCACTGAATAAAGACAGCTGGGTTATAGGGTTTGCTACTTTTGTAAAATATGCTTTAAATTAAATGCATTGAATGCAAACTTAGATATGATCCAAAACAAAACCCACGCAGAGTAGAAGTATGAATTCCCAGATCCACAAGAACAGCAGTCAGCTGCTTAAGTGGGGTAGGTAAATTGATGAGCAACTGCTGTCTCAGGATTAAAATGTGAAATGTAATGAAATTAGATGCATTACAGAAGATTCTGCCTCAGTCTTACTCCATTCCAAATTAATTATTCTGGAATAGTATTTCAAAGTTTGTTTTTCGGAAAGACAAGAGGAGTGCAGCTTGCAGAATGGTTCTGCAAATGGCATATGAGGTTCTTCAGGACTTGCATCGTTAGGGCTGTGCTAAACAAGCCTACATACTGCAGAGTAAGGCTTTTTTTACCGTATGGAGCCCTATTAAAAGACAAACATTTCTTTCCCCCGAAGGTCATGGGAACCGCTTCCCATAGAGCTCTGCCCAGGAGTTTTTAGTTAAATGGCAGCCATTTTATTACAAGATCTGTTTTCTGTCAAGGAAACTTAGCACATCTTTAACTGTCAGAAAAGGCTATACAAATTTGTGCAGAATCCATATATATATACATACAGCAGAACACAGAATCCATATACATTTGCTAATAACATGCTCTGACTTCACTGATAAGGATGAGTTTATCAAGTCCTGGAGTTACCACTGTCATCATTAAGGAGCGATGCTCTTGGCCACAGCTGACCATGAAGAAGTACTGCAGGAACAGTATTATCTCTACCCTCACCTTAGGGTTAGGCTGTGGTACATGCCCTTGCATTTGTTATTACTGTCTGATTTTGAGTAGTGCCTGTTTTAGCAGGAAGATACGGGGGAATCTTTTCTTAATTGTAAAAAACGGTCAAGCCAAGAACCTGGAGTCAGAGCTTGTGGGGTCCCTTCCTGCATCAGTACAATGTCAATTCTTTGTTCTGGCAAGCTCAGCTATTCTGTCCTTCCTATGCTGAAACTTATACACTCCATCACCACATCTGAGCACGTCTCCATCCCGAGGCCCTCGCAGGGATCAGCTTCTCACGTGCTTGCTTTCTTTTACTCTCCTTTCCAGTGTACACAGTGATTTGAATTTTCTACCAACACACACATGTTATTATACATTTAAGAGAAAGTAACATCAAAGTAACCGAGTTTATACCGAGGGCAGAAGGTGATGAGGTATTTCCTGGGGAAGTTCACGCTACGGTCTTCGAGCTGCTAAATATTGTTGCTCTGAGGAGTTAAATCTTTGGTAACCTTAGGAGTTTATGTAAGTTTATTTTATGTGTGGTGTTCTTTAACCAATGTTTAGTATGCAGTCTGAGTTATTTGGCCAGGATTGGTATGGCAACCCAGTGACAGGGGAGCAGAATACAGACTGTAAACTCATGGCACACACAAGTTTCCAAAGTTCCCGTCTGAAAAGGGCTCGTCGATACGCGCTGCCCCGAGGCGCTCTGCTGAACCCACCGTTGGCAGCTTTGGCTGTAAGGGCAAAGATTGTTTCCCTTTGAGATTGCACAGCAATTCAGTAAAGCCTAAATACCAGTTAAGATGCTAACAGTATAAATATTTACTGCTGTTACTGGGTTTGAGAGACAGCTACTAAGTTTTGCAGCTATGGAGGGCTGGAATTGGAAAAAGATGTCCCATGATAGCTAAGAGGTCCAAGAAGTGTCAGAAAAGAAGGCAGGAAAGATGGGAGAGATCCTGGACTTCAGCAGAGGTCTGGAGAGAAGCTCTGGCTAGGGGTCATTTGATTTGTACAGCCTGGACCCAACCAGGAGGCACAGGAGGTAATGAGCAGGCAGAGAAACAGAGGTCAGGCTCAAAGCATGGACAAAATCATGGAGAAAAGAGAAGGAGAAGCAGGCAGATGTAGAAACCAAGCTGATTTGATACTGAAGCAGAGAGCACTTAAGCATGGTCCTGTAGATGACCAGGTTTCAGGTACTACCTTTACTATGGGATGATGCACTTTGTGAGGAGGGACAGACAAGCATCTATAGCCTGAGATGGAGATCATTTTAGTGCCACAGCAGGGGGGCAGTTTTGTAATCCTGTAAGAAATTGCATATAAAAGAACTATATATTCCCTGTTTTGTTATTGCAAACAGCAAGAGTTCCTGCTGACCTTTCATGTCACACTTCCTTTTTACTGTTTAACATATTTTCTTTTTCTAGTAAGAGACATACTCCCATTGTAAACTGACATTACATTTTCATGGACATATTTTCCCAATGCTCTGCACGGAGATTTTTGAGTCTTGTTATTATCTATGAAGATTTTAATCTAAAGATATTATTTGTGTTTCATTTGGCATCTACATTTGGGAAAGAGCCATGGGAGGAAGTGACAAATCCATCAGCTCAAGACAGGAAACCCTGTGATTTCAGAGCTGATCACATTTCATTATAAGTTGCTTTTCCCTTTGGCTATTTCATAGTAACATCCTTCCTTGGGATAGTTTCTCCATTCACATCATTAAAGTATACCATCAAAATATTAATCCATCAAAAACTGACTGGGATAAGTCTAATCTTGCCCATTATACACTCTACTGTGTTTTCACAGCACCCAAGACAGCAGATCGTAATAGGACATAGGGATATGGCTGCACACTAAACATAACACAATAATAACAGCTTTACAAAAAGAATAGGTATTTAGTCTAATTGCTATCCTGCTTATCAACTATCTAGCCTGGAAGATACAATGTCAATCACAAGAACCACCTTGTAAGTGTATGTCCCTAACATACTTCTGTAACATCTTTCCTCCTTTGCCTGAGGCACAGTGGAAACAAGGAGCAGTCACTCACTCTGGCTCCTTCCCCATGAAGAACACTGCATATTTCAGCATCAGAGAAAGGGAAGTTTTCAGTTTGCTTCTCTCAGTAGCAGCTCTCAGGGTCTCGAGATGCTTATTACGGTAGGAAAACAAACAGGAATAACTGCATTGATTAAGTTGTGCCTAGCACAAGCCCTGGGTAGTGATTCAGGATACTAATAAGAACATCGTAAATCATCATAAATACCAGTGGGATTGGAAAGCCTCCCTCTAAAGCAAACAAGTCAGAGCACACAGAAAGAGTATAACATCTAATGTCTGCCCCAAGTTGCACAATATGTAGCATCTCTGGTCCAAATCCCTCAACAGCCCTCAGAATGCACATGGGAAGCATTTTAGTCCCCAGCCATGGGTCCCAAGAGGACTCTGTCACTCTATGGATGTCCTCTGACTCCTGTTGCATTGCCAGACTAGCAGGGCAACCACAAGGACGTGGACAGTCAGCAGCAAAGCTTGGAGCAAGGCTGCCTGAAAGAAAAGGGAGATTAGGATGAGGGCTGCACTGAACAAGAGCCAACTGCTCAAACCATGGTACTTGCACAGTAAATAACTGTGACAACAACTTTGCTCACCTTTCAGCACTTGCCCCTTTTAAACAATTCTGTAGTATCTTGTGCCCTTACTCCTAACAACGTATCACCGTGGGTGTTGACATTTAACCTGTTTGTCAACAGATCCATTTACATCTCATTTCACTGGCACCCCATGCAAGAGGCAGTAAGTGAAGAGCATTTTAGCACAAGTGATGAAAGATGTCATTGCTGGTGCCCTTTAGCACTGCCGTGAAGTGTAACTACCATTAGTAATGGAAATTTGAGTGTAATGTCTGCTTTCACCCAGTAAGCTCAGAAATTTATGGTTCTGACCTTTTCTCTCTCATTTGATCTTGGAGTGGGCTCGGGTCATGTTTGCAAGGAACAACATAAAATCAAATAGAGTCAGTGCAGGTTCAGTGTGAAGTGATGCAGAGAAAGGATTCCACCTCTCCTTGATAAAAATGACTTCAACAACTCTAGTAACAAGGGCCATAAAGCTCCACAAACTCTACAGGAAAGGTGGTAAGGGTGTTAAATGTTTCAAAGGGGCATGCAAGAGAATGTAATTATTCCAAGAAGACCTCCATTTATTCTTATCATTATATAGCTTCTCAGATGGATTTCTCAATGTCTCAAACATATGTTTCAAGAAGAGCAAGTCTTGGTATGGCTTATAAGTCTGCGTTAGTTAAAGCGTAACTTGTAAGTGCTGTGTTCTTAGCAGGATGTAAACTGCTTGGACTTAGCTTGGGTTGGTCACTCTGCACATGCAAGCTAGAGGGACAAACAAGCCTTCGTGCTGCATTCATAGAATCATAGAATGGCCTGGGTTGGAAGTGACCCCAAGGATCACAGAGCTCCAACCCCCCTGCCACAGGCAAGGCCACCAACCTCCAGGCATGATCTACACAAGGCTGCCCAGGGCCCCATCCAACCTGGCCTTGAACACCTCCACAGATGGGGCATCCACCACCTCTCTGGGCAGCCCATTTCAGCACCTTACCATTCTCTCCGGAAAAAACTTCCCCCTAATATCTAATCTAAACCTTCCCTCCTTTAGCTTCAATCCATTCCCTCCTGTCATTGTCTACCCTTTAAAAAAAGTTGAATCCCCTCCTGTTTGTACGCTCCCTTCAGGTACTGGAAGGCTGCAATGAGGTCCCCCGGCAGCCTTCTCTTCTCCAGGCTGAACAAGCCCAGCTGCCCCAGCCTCTCCTCGTAGGGGAGGTGCTCCAGCCCTCTAATCATCTTCGTAGCCCTCCTCTGAACCCTCTCCAACAGTTATACATCTTTCTTGTATTGCAGGCCCCAGATCTGGACACAGTACTCCAGATGGGGCCTCACGAGAGCAGAGTAGAGAGGGACAATCACCTCCCTGTCCCTGCTGGCCACCCCTCTTCTGATGGAGCCCAGGATACCATTGGCCTTCAGAGCTGCAAGAGCACACTGCTGGCTCATGCTAAGTTTCTCATCCACTATGACACCCAGGTCCTTCTCAGCAGGACTACTTTCAAGGAGCTCTTCTGGTTTGACCAAGTTGGCTCAGCTGGACTGCTGTCTGTGCTGACTAGCCTGGGATTTTTAATGGACTCTTATATTTTCCCCTGATTCTTATTTTTAAGGCCAACCAGAGTTGAATGACTGGGCTGAGTCACTTTTCAAGCACAGCTGCCATACAATCTCCAGCACTCTCCTCTCGTCCCGTCACCAGCCGCTGTGCACGCAAGAAGTGGGAGTGCTGCTCTCCATGCACACCAGTGACGGAGGGAGACTGCCCAGTGACGGGAGGCAAAGGGGTATTTTAGGGACTGTTGGCTCCTCTCTCACTAAGCGTGACAGACAAGAGTCACAAAGTTCAGCCAAGATCAATCCTGCCAGTGTTTAGGACTGGGGATTAGCTCAACCCACTGCAGACACAGTTGCTCAGTGAGAAACCATTTTCCACGTAACAAGTTCTTCTGTGCTCTGGTTATCTGGAATGGTTTGGCTTTTTTTTTTTTTTTTTAATTTTGAAGGTCAGTGCAGAGTTCAGCTGCTGAAATGCTTGCCCAGCCGCTGTGCAGGGCTTCAGACATCCATTGTCTGTGGTGCAGTAGTACAGCTGGCATAATGCATTTAATTTTGGTACAGTTTTGTTTACTTTTTAATTTATTTTCTTGCTGTTTTCAACAGGAGTGAGAAATCACTTTGACAAGGCAAGATTTAGAGAACTTCTGGACACTCATAAAACATACTGATAGGAGAGGTCTACGGACATCCTGCAAATTACTTGTGGAGGTGCCACAAGTAAATACTTTGCTTTACATCTCTAGATGCTCCCCTGGTTGCAGTACCGCAAGTCAAAGTAAATATAGTTTTCCTTGAAGATAATCTTTGCCAAACTTTCTCCTAGGATAAATAACTTCATCAGTTTCCCAAGTTTTGGATCTGAGTTTGGGACTTCTGCCAGAAAAATGCAATGTCTATCTGCATCCAGGCTATCCATTTTAGTGTGCATACAAACTGTCCTCTGCTGTCAGGGTCTTCAGCAGGACTTTGGAAATATCAAGTCATACATAAGCTATGAAATAGATTGTTATTGTTATATGGATATTTTTAACACACTCGAGCATTGAACAATTAATACAAATGCATTTTGATTCCTATTAGCTAAATCCCTTGGTATCCAGTGTGCTTCCTCTCCGGCTTTTGTAGCCTAAAGGAGGTTTGTACCAGCCCACCCAGGGCAAGAGAGCAAGAAATAAGTTGGATGTTGCATATCTTTCCTTGCTGCTTCTGGCTGCTACAGTGACATTTCTTCCTGCTGTGACTCTTTACGTCCAAATTTCCTCCCCAGTACCACAGGATGCTGCAGGTACTTTCTAATAGAAATGCAGGGGGAGAAAGCAAAGAGAAAGAGAGCAGTTAAATGGTGATTAGCCAGGATAACAAGAAAACAGGAATAGCTGTTATAACACAGATTCCAACCCCAGCAAGATGGCTATGAGATTATATGCAGTCATGTTCCTTGTCAGATTTAATGGATTACAAGTACCTTGACTACTCCTTATATAGATACTTCAAATTTATTTTGTAAAACCATGACAGAGATATGCTAAACACCTACCTCTGGCCATCTGCTTGTCATTGTTGCAGCTCGTGACTCGCTTTGCATATTTGCTGTGGTCCACTGTGCCCGTGCTCAGCCCTTCCTTCCTGGACAAGAACGTGGAGGCAGGGAAACTCCCCTAACTACGGGTTGCCTTCAGATATGTGGGTTCTTCCCCAGGGCCAGAGCAGCAGCGTGTTGTTTTTGTTATTGCAGGTGGCCAGCAGTTTTCTAGGCAGTCTGATTTCTCCAGGGAATACTGTATTTTACTGCCACTCAGCTTTCACAATGTTGGCTTTTTATGGAATGTGTTGACTCCTAGAAACTACAAAAAACCAGAATCTTTTAAGTTGTGTCACCCTAAAGTGCTGCTGGACTGAACCCTATGCTTCTGTTTCTCTGAGCCCTAAGCACTTCTGTTCCTCTGGGCTGTCCCCAGCCCACCAAGCTCCTCAGGCTTGGGATGCAGGGATGCCTAGGGCATGGTGCAAGCCTTAGCCCAGCACAGGAGCTACACCCCAGCAGTGGAACAGGCACATGAGCTGCAACACCCATCACATACTGCAGGAAAATATACTTAGTTGACTGCCAGGTTTTCAGCAAAAATAAGGATAAATTTTGATTAGCATTTTGTCAGGGTCTTTTTATGCTAAAAATTCATTTTTAGGTTATTATTTAATTCTCTACCTGCTTGCTGGACATCAGCATTTCAAACCTTACCCCCACAGTGGCTGCAGAGTACAAGAACATGACACCATGCTTGGAAATACAATCTTTAAAGCAAGGGTCACCCCACTGAATATTTTATGCCTTTGGTTTTGCTTTTGCTTAGAAATTAGAAAGTGACCTTTGTTTATGTTTCAGCAGCATTATTGTAGTAGGACACTCTACCAAAAAAGGCAAGAAAAGAGCTTTCATGCCAGTCGAGAGTTCTGTTTTTCTTTTTCCAGCAATGACAGAATCACAAAACAGGAGCATTTCAGCTGTGGGCAAGCTGGAGTTTGGTTAAACAGGAACTAATCAAAATCTACAAGCGACAACTTGCTTTTGTAACAAAGATTACCTCAAACTCAGGAAACTGTTGCAGAGTAAGCCACTCCTTGTTTGCATTTCAAAATAGGTGTTAAAATACCACTTCTCTGCACTTGGAAAGACTCGGTGGGTATATTGTCCGTGCTTTGGGCACCAACCTGCCCCACTGACTTTTCAGGCCTGAGCTGCCACACGCATATTTATCAGTGGTTTCTCCCCGTTCAGTTGCTGGTCTGGAAGGAAAAGGGGAGGCAACTGGGTGAGGCCCGCTCCGTCCCACTCCCCAGCCAGCCTAGACCCTGGAGCAGACTATTTTCTCATCACCCTATGACTAATATAACCACAGGCACTCAAAATGCGCATGGGAATTTTTCCAGCCAGTGTTCAGAGGGCAGCAGCAATCTTTCTGCTGAGGAGGGTCTTGTATTTTCTGTTCTTTCAGTACAGTGTTTGCTGGTACTGTCAGTATGGCAACTCAGACCCCAAACCCAGCATCACTGGAAAACAACTCTTCATGAATGCTTCATATACCTTGGATTTTGTGCCAGTACAGGCCATGCTGGTGACAGTGACAGTCTGTGCATTTTCTCAGGCATGTTCTCTAGTTAAGCTCTGCCAAAAATGGCTGAACTCATAATTTCATAGCTACCACACAAGAGCTCACAAGTCAGGCAGAGAGAAGCCTTGCTAGGCCACACAACACGTTCCACGGTGTGTACCTACCAGCAGCATGTGTACGTACCAGCAGCATGTGTACGTACCAGCAGTGTGTGGTAGTAGCTCACGAGGTTAAGAGTCATTTTACCTCTTGCATGTGCTGACAACTGCCTTTTCAGGTGGTCCTTCAGTTAGCCCGGAGTCTGCAAGCCCATGAGTAGGGTTAACCAGCTCCCTGCTGGGATTCTCATTCAGAGGAGCTGAGGCACTGCTGTTTCTGCCTCTTCTTACGTCTGTTTCTATGTTTCTTGCCAGGAACACCCCAATTTATTTAGTTCTCACATCTGATTTGGTTTGAAGCTTCTCAGTCCCTCACCCTTAGGTCTGGCAAGATTGCTGGAGCAAGAGTCACAAGATATCTTAAAAAGAAAACAACAATAAAGAAGCTGATTAGACAAAATTGTTGAAAATCTCCAAAAATTAATTTGCAGACTAGATGTGACTGATAGTTTCCCAGAATGGCATCTTTCCAACTACAGTGTCCCTATCACTCCAGTCATTGACGGGACAGATTAGGCACTGAGTTCCCACCAGCTGATACAGATTTTTCGTTATGAGAAATGGTACAATTTGGTAGGCTTTGACCATTCCTTCAAACTTTGGATGTTGACATTGCATCATTTTGGCAAGTTTTCACCTTGATGAATAGCTGTGTGCTGTTCAAAATCCACACAACCACAGCATCAATACCTTTGATTTATAGATGTCACCCACACATACTTTGGCTACATGAGGTCTGGTAAATGGAGAATGCAATTACACTTCACTGTGATAAGAGACACAGAGCTGGACCAGACCAGGGGGTTTGAAGATGTTTTACATGTTTCAATTTCAATGATATCTGGTGACAGAAAGCTTGATAAAAATCCTACCTCATCCACAAAACCTGAACAGCCAATTAATTACTAACATGGCTTCAAGTAACTTCTAAATAAAGGAGAATGTGGGTGTCTTTGAGGCTGACATTTTAGGTATGAAACTCAGCTTCATGTCAGAGATCCTCTGCTGCACTCAGCGATGAACAATCTGCAGGGCCAGCCTGGATGCTGGCATTATGCCTTGCCATCCCAGCAGGAATTCAGATCTGCAAAAACCTCTGAATGATGTTACTAGCATCAGCCCACAGCCAGGAGCATCACTAGCTAGTCTGTAAGATAAATATGCCTGTGAGCTTTACAGACACACAGAAAAGTCTTCATGGAAAAGATCTGAAAGAAGCTTCTAGCTGTGAATTCGCCATTGCACTGACAGCATGTCGCTAAAAACCCAACTATCGGCAGCCAAAAGGCACAGGCCAAAAGCCAATGTTTACACTTTGGAAATATGGAGGAATTCATATTTAAGCCTTGAGGCCTGATTCCTGCAGACAGATGCTTCTAACTACCCCCATTGTGGGATGTCCATCCCACAATAAGGAAAAAAAAAGTCTTGAGCAAAAAGACATTTTCTTGTGACTGTCTCTCCAATTTTTGCTCAGCAACTTAGGAAAATTACAGTCCTTTCCCTTGGTTCAGTTTAGAACTAGATTCCTGAGATAAAAATACAGATTTGGGACCAAACTCTGCTTCCTGCAAGAGAAGAGATTGTTTGGTTTGACGTGTTTCCTAAAGAGGTCAAAGAAGGGCAGTTATTTTTTTCACCAATATAAATGGGTATCAAGTGGTGGTTAAAATAGCAAAATACCCCAGGAGCTCTGGCCTCTCTACATAGGTGCAAATCCGTAATTCGACTGAATTCATTCCAGAGCTATATTAACCTGAGTGCAGGTCAGCAGATGGCAGGCGGGACACGAGGGCAGAGTGGGACAGGAGAAGAGACTTGCTAAACCCCGAACTTGCAACCGGATCTCTGCCAGCGGCTGTTCAAAGCCTCTGGAGGCTGCAAGCAAGCTGGGGGCAGGCAGGGCTCTGCGCCTGCACAGGCAGCCGCTGAATCAGGGCCTTGTGCATTGGTTTATTTTAGAAAGTCCAGGGCAGTTACTGGACAACCTAAATATAGCTCTATCAAAACCAAAAAACTATCTGGACTCCCGCCGCATACAATCAACAAAGCTCCTCACACCTCAGGCGCAGGGACATGCTGTACAATGCGCAAAAGGCAGGGTTTTGTGGGGCCAGAAGAGGAAGGAAAGTGGCAGCAAGGAGGTAGGACAGACCCTGGGTGGGAGCTGGGTCTCTTCTGCTAACACAGCAGCAGATAGATGCAGGGGGACTTCAGCCTGTGGAGCAAGCCAGTTTCTGCCAGAGAAGAAACAGCAAAGGCCCAATGGCAAAAGAACAACAACAACCACCAAAAAAAAAAGGTGAGGGAAAAAAATGAAAAAGGGGAAAAAAAGAAAAAGAAAAGGAAAAAAATTAAATCTGTAGACAAAGCAAATGGTAATGATAGAGCTCTGGTTCTCCAAAAAAGTACTCTGAAGCAAGATGTGGAGGAAATCTGGTTTTCACTTGTGCAAGCAATCTTGGCCAAATGTCTCCTCTTCCCTCCCCCTTCACTACTTTGCTAGAAATCCTCTTCATTCCTCACACACAAACAAGGCTGTTGCCATAGAAGTCTTCCTGACTTGGTTAAAATGTGATTCAAGAGGATCACCCGGTGGCTGAAGCGGCTTACACGGAGAGCAAGACAGCTGAAAGCAGGCCCTCCCTCCGCGGCGGCCAGGGCTGTGGGGAGAGCCCCGACTCCCCCTTGGAGCTTGCCAATCTTCTTGTCTGGTTTTGCTCAGCAAGGGGAGCTGAAGAGGAAATTGTTGGGCTGCGTGACACAGAGCAGTATTATGCGGTATTAGGAAGATCAGGTTTATGAAATGTTATTTTTCCACTTTAACAGTTAAACCTTTGGACTTGTTTTCTTAACATCATTTCCATTATTTCTGTTTTAATGTTCTCCTGCTCCAAAAGATCAACTCCCCGCCTCTTGCACCAAGGCACAACGTGTCTCCACAGCAGCCGGGGGGCTGAGGGAAGGGGAGGTGAGTCCTGACAGATGTTGAGCGTGTGCTGGAAATCACCCCCATGTGCCTCTCCACTACTGACTGATGCTGAAGCTGTAGGCCAGGTTTCTGGACACAACGTGTGACTTCAGGGCAGGGTGTGAGGTGCAGAGGGGAGGAAAAAGGGAGGGGCTCAGAGGGCTCCAGGGAGCTGAGATGTGGTTTCACCTCCAAAACCGTCTGTAGCAAAGTGCTGGCACTGCAAGGGGCCCCGTGATCTGGAGAGTGCAGTATAAAATAATTTATCCACTTCCAAGAGTAAGTCCAAAATAAAATACACACTGCTCAGCTCACTGTAAACATTAACAACCTTCTTTGTAGCCTCTCTGATGAGCCTCCTCTAGCTACTGCTATGCGATTGGAGCAGCAGTTCAGCATTCCCATCGCACACAAACACCCTCCCAGCAATGCTCCCTCTCTTTCCTCAGAGAACTTGCACTTCTCACGTGCTTGTTGAAGATGGAAGTGGCCTGGCTCCACAGGTGCTGGAGCAGTGAGCCTGCCCCACTGCCGCTTCGCTGCTGCATGGTGCTGCCCCAGGCCTGTGTCACCACAGTGGCCAGGCTGCTGCTGCAGGCACCAAGCAGCCATGGGCTGCTCCATGGTTCCTCTGTGCCCCAGCACACACTCACCCCTGGGCTCCCAAAGGAATGGGATGCAGCATCCTGCCTTTAATGGGAAACGAAGGATGGAGAGACATTATTGGCGTCTGCCTGCAGGATGGAGGGAAGGAGGATGCAAAGGAAGGTGCCAGGTCTGTTGGGGTGGATGGGATGCCTGGACAAGGTGGGAGGACAGCCACAATTGTGCCCACCAGCTCCCCAAGGTGATGGTGTTGAGCTCCAGCTGCAGGGTCCATGGTCTGAGCCTGCCCTAGGCCGAGCAGGCTGCAGTACCCAAGGCACTGGATTACCCTGTGAGGAACAGGATGAAACCAATCTCTTGGTTAGCTGTTGTTAATTAACGATAACCTGCTGTACCCTGGGAGAGACAGGTCCTGCAGGAGATGTAGCATCTGCCTGTGCAACTGGAGGCTCTGCCACTGTGCAGGACCTGACACAAGGAGGCACAGGAGGGTAGCGTGAGCATGGATGCTGGCCTTTCTGACCTGGGGAACTCCATTTGGTACCTTCAATATTTAGTAGGCATATTTTTTGTGTTATTTTATATTTTCAAACACATCCTGAAGTTCAACATAAGCCACCTTCACAGGCCTGAGGTTGAAAAGCAAGACAGGGGTCACAGTGTATTGATCTAATGATGGGGGAACCACTAACAAAATAATCTCTCCCTGCTGAAGCTTACTCGGGCTCCCAAGACATCATCTGAGAGAAGTATCTGACATCTTTAGAATGTTAAGGCTAAGGATTTTTCCCATTTTTTAGAGCTAAACACGTGGGATGCATGCAATTTATGTTTCCATTCTAATTAGCCTTTCATTGGCTGAAGTGTGCCTGGCCCCGATACTTCTAAGACACACAGGAGGGCTGCGAGGAAAACAGATACACATGGACAGTAATTATACAGGATTTTAAGCAGCTTCCACTTAGCCAGTGAATGGTGTGATACTAGTCTAAAAGCTTCAATCAGCCTTTGATGTAGAATTCAACTGTTGAAAGAGAGATACAGAGAGAGGAAAGGGAGAGAGAGAAATAAAAAAGGCTGCATAAAACGCACCGATCAAATGGTCTAGTCAGTTGAGTGCCCTGGTTTGAGCAGGAGAGCTGAACCTCAGCTTGAAACTTGTTTCCTTCCCAGGTGCAAGCTGAAAAGATCACCTATCCACTTGGTATTTAATCTGCAATACTGATGCGCCAAGCTGCTCCCATGCACAGTAAATCAAGGAGCAAGGAGCAGAAGATAACTGCCAGCCCATACGGACAGTGACTCGCCTCATTTATTACCCAGGGAAGGGTGTCCGTTTTGCAAACAGAAGTGGCATATTCCTTGCTCGGCAGCACTAAGTGTCTTATTACAGCAGGACTGTCAGGGCAAGAGACTTACTGACAGCTTGGGTTAAAAGTGCCAAGTGCCCCGTGACTCTAACTCACCCAAACAGCCTGATGCAGATGTGGCCACTCTATGTCTTTAAAAGACACAAACGTAGTGCAGGGATGCCAGAAGTTGTCAGGCATTATTTAACCGGGAAACAAAGTGTCTGAAAGTGAAAATAAAAGAATTTTGACAAGCTGCCCATGCCAAATGTGCAGCCCTTTGCTGTCTTCTGGGATCAAGCAGGGGTAAGCCTGCAGACATAGGCCTTCCCAGGCCTGCTGAGATGCAGCTGGGCTGTCAAACCCAGCCTTTGCCTCTGTTAAAACAGGCTAGAAGCTCAAGAGCTCAAGATCCAAAAAGCAAGAGATACCTGTTCCATCACCCACAACAGCACTTCCCCACTAGCAGCTCTCAAACATCTAATCACAAAAGCAAGCACAGACTAGTATAGCCCTTGAATCATGCCGTTGTCTTTGCATGTCACTGTCACCCATTCCCACAGGCTCCAAACCCCACGGTCTGTTTTGGAGGCATTGGAAAAGCTATTGCCCATGAGCTTGAGCATTGCATTGCACAATGGTACAGGAGCAGGATAGAAGCTTTGTAAGGCCTCAGACCTTTGGGCTGTGCTTGGTCTGAACTTTTCTTGACCCACTTGCAGGTTTGATTTATTTCGTTTTGCTTCATTTACCTGTGGCAACAAGTTCTCCAAGTGGCTGAATCGTGGAGCTGCAGACCAGTGGTGGAAGAGAATGATGTAAAAACCCATGCTAGGAAAATTATGAAAATGGCTCAAAATGGATCCTTGATTGAGGAATAGGAGGACACCCTCAACCTGAACATCATGCTCCTCCTGACAAAGCACTCCAGATGTCCCCGACTTTCTGCAAAGCCCTCATCCCCACCAGACTGAGACCATCCACCTCAGGGCACAGAGGAGCAGGGGATGGGTGAGCCTGACACCAGGAAGAGGGGTAGAAGTTAAATGTGTGTGAAATTATTTTAACTGCACTCCTATTTGTTCTTTTTCTGTAGCAATTAGATGGCTCTAGCAGTGATTCTTGAATTACTGTTAAGGTTTCAGTTAGCATAAAGTGAGTTTCCTCTTCACCAGTAAACAAGATTTTTTAACATAAAAATTGCTGGAATTAATAAAATGTGGTAGAGTCTACTGGTCTTCTGCAGGTTTGCTCTGGGCTGTCACAGTTCCCGTGACAGAGCCATGGTACGGAGTGACTTCTGGAGGTCAGACAAGGCATGGCTGGGAGCTGCACAGCAGTGTGTTCCTGGGTGCGGGACAGCTATTTTGGCAGAGAGCAGCTGTGGTGGGGAGCTTTCACCCACCATGAGGAAATCCCTGCCTTTCCCAGGAAAGGGATCCCGCTGA
Source organism: Hypotaenidia okinawae (assembly GCA_027925045.1). NCBI lineage: Eukaryota > Metazoa > Chordata > Aves > Gruiformes > Rallidae > Hypotaenidia > Hypotaenidia okinawae. The sequence goes on from BSDF01000002.1 coordinate 17,500,505, forward strand.
GGAAGCAAGAATCCTGGGAGAGATGAACTGCCACGCACATTATTTATGTTAAAGATATTTATGTTTAAATGCTGAAGATTAGGCCAGAAAGTGCTCCAAATTGATTTGGAAGGGCCAAGCTGAATTCACGAGGAGGAGGCTAGCAGAGGATGGTATGTGTCTAATCTGTAACTTAACCCGGGCTGCAGTGATACAGAGACACCAGCTGCCATACCCCTCGTGGATGCACAGAAAACATTTCACATGATTTAACAGGACTATTTGGATCAAGTGATGTTGCAGTTTGTTTTTCACAAGACCTTTGTTGACAGAGTTTTCTTTATGGACTTTCTCCTGCCAAACCATTGCCAAAATTCAGCAGAGTGCAATGTCTTCTCCATTTTCCCTGAGAAAACTACTGCAGTTCAGTGGGGCTAACAATGCAGGTATCAAGTCTTTTAAGTCTTTAATCAACTCTTTTTTTTTTTTTTTTTTTTTTTGCAAATAGGGAAAGGGGTGTTTGCAGTGGCTTGGTTAAAGCATCTGGGTAACAGTGAGAGTAAAAAAAGAGTCTTGAGAGGCCTGGGGGAGCCAGTGTCCAATGCATTATCATGCAATCTGCATCATGTAGAGCACTGACTACCAGCTCAGCAGTCACAGCTTTTATGAACTCCAGGAGCTGCAATGTGCTTAGAAAATCTGGGTTTTGGATGGACATAGCTGGATGACAGACCCAAGTCAGCCTATCTAGCTCAGTGGAATGAAACGTATGGATATCATCAAGCTTTGGATCAATAGAAGCGAAATACTCTGGCAACTCTTCAGATGGGCCAACATTTTCAAAGGTCATTGCCAATTTTGCAATACCAGATTTCTAGTCTCATGCTCAGACCTATACCACCTGCTTTACAGATAGGCAGAAAAGCTGGTCTTTGCTCCCAGAACTTCTCTTTATAAACACATGGATCCCATGCAGGCAGGGCTGCTGCTAGAGTTAATAGTCTACTAATCATGTTAGCTTTTACTTTTCAGCATATGCTGATGCCATATTTCTGCAGCCAAGTTATCTATAACATGATGAATAGTTTTGCCTGCTTCTAATTTTCAAGTAATAGTGGGAAAATTTTAGATTTAATCAGAAGAACCTGACATTACGGTTTTACTCTTGGCATTGCTTTCACAATTCAAAAACATTCCCACTTTCAAACTCTTAATAGAGATGGGGGTGGTTATACCCAGAATTTCCTGCCTCCATCGTTAGGAGTGGGACTCACTCAAGAAGGTGAGCCAGTTTCTGTTACATGCTGCAGAGCCTGGACCTCCCCTGTTGCCAGCCCAGCCCAGTGCTGCTCACAGAGTGTCCACCCCAGGGCTGCTCACACACTGTCCACCCCAGCAGCCACCCCGTGCCTTGGGACCATAGGGCAGGAGAGAGGATGCTGCTGGGGAATGTCCTTCCTTGAGCCTTTCTGGAAAGAAGTCTAGCAGCAGGACCCATTGCACTTCTGTACCGCCTTCCAGAGCAGCTGGCAGTGGGGAGGGCAGGTACAGTGGCTCTCCAGTACAAGTGAGATGGAGGAAGGTGTAGTACCCTGTGGCACTGCCACGGCCCTTGTCTAGTTGGACCGTGTGTTATCAAAGGAAGGTGCTGGGGCATGTTTTGCCGTGGCATGTTCCCCTTCCCATCCTGGCACGGTAAGTCACAGTGCAGGGAGAGTCCATTATGTCCCATGTTTGTTGTTCTGAGTGAGACAGAATGAACTAAGACTGATTTCATTTGGCTTGAAAGGGCTGAAAAGCAGCTAATATTAAACACCTCTCATGTGAAGCAGGGACATTGGTACTGAAAGACTTGTAATGACTTAATGTGAACATTAATAAAGTGTTCATGAATAATATATTTTAAATCATTACCTAGATATTGGCTGGCTGGAGCTCCAACCTTAGCCCATATTTCTTTGGCACTATTTAACCTCGTCACTAATTTAGGGGATTAGAGGCACTAGAAATCCTAGCTGTGAAGCAACATGGACAGACTTTAATAGCATAACCCTTGTCCCATTCACACAGTTTCCCCTTTCCTCCTGTAAAAGGGATAACAGATAAAATGAAGTCTATGAATGGAGTCCATAAAATGAAGTCTATGCTGAGTCTATGGCCTCTCCACACGAGATGAGGTTGCACCAACCCAGGCCATACAGTGTCCATAGGAGCTCATCAGAACTACAGCAGCCCTTTTCCTGCGAGGCCACAAGTGCCTCTAGCAGGTCCCTTCCCATGCTGTTGGTGTGGCCAATAACTGTGCTGTGTCTGATGGAAAGGATGGCAAATTCAGACCGTCTCCTTTGCAAGAGTCATCATTAGGATTCACCCGGAAAACATCTCACTAGCCAGAATTTTCCAAGCAATGGATGGAGGAGGCAGGTAGCACTGCAATACATAGGCTGGTTAAATGACACATCCTTTCCCGGTTGGCTGCTCAGGCAGCTGTATCCATTTCCAACACTCAGCACACCCCACAGGTGACTCCTCACAGCTGCCTCTTGCACCCATCCAACCGCACCTCTAACAACAGCATTAATAAACACAGGGTACAGCTACCCAAGCAGGTTACTCTGGATGAAGTGGAGGTGTGGATTTGCAGTGTGGTGCAGCTGCTAACGGCCACCTCTCAGAGGCAGCCTTTTGCCTTGGAACACGTTTCCCTTTATGGTTAGGCAACTTCTCACCACAGACTGTGAACGGGACCTCACTGTGGAAAACGTGATGTCAATGCACATCCCCACAGTCACTTGTTTGTATAGCTGTAACTTTAGAAATAAGAGTTGCAACCAGAGTAGAGCTTGAAAAGAGCCCTGCTGCTGGCCAAACAATGCTTTCAAAGGACTTTCAAACACCGCTTCATGTGGGATTTGTAAATTGTTTTGCTGTACAAATCACTGCGAGCCCAGTTCAGCCTGGGTCTGAAGTGTGGTTTATAGTTAAAAACAACCATGCAGCTGTAATACAATAACAAAGCAGTTCCTCTGGTTAAAACTGGCTGCAGTCCTAGGGGCTTTACTCTTGCTTTCTCAGTCACACCCTTCTCTTAAATCCCCTCCTGGGTCGTGCAGCTGACCCCACGTCCGGGGCCTTTAATGATTAGTCTAAACCAGCAAAATTATTTTCCAGACCAGAACATTTAGAGTTTGATATATAGATAAAGAGGGAGCTTTAGTACTCTCATTTTTGACTCGTGAGCAATGCCTGACCTTGCTGATGTGCCCCCAGCTGTTTTCAGAAACTGAACTGTCAGGGGAAATATTCCTCCTCAGATTCTCACGCATCATAGGTGTCATCTGGATGTCACCAGAAGGCCATGCCAGATGCACACCCACATGCCTCTCCTCTGCCTTACCCCAGAGTACCGAGCTTTGGGGTGCGTGCATAGGCGAGAGCCACTGGCTTTATTCCAGCTCCCCCTGCCCTGCTGTGCAAGCATCCCGGGGGGGAGGGAGGAGGAGGGTGGGGGGGCGGGGGAGATGGCCACTAAGGACCTGTACGGGCAGGCAGGCATGGCCGCCCCACCCCAGCCAGCAAACCTGTAATGCCATGCAGCGCTGTGCTGGACCATGCCCTAATTTGGGATTGGGGCAGGGCGAGCCAGAGGGGACATTTCCTACAGAATATTTTCATCAGAAATCTCTTTAAGATTTAATTAAACCAAGGAAATGCTTACATCTCTGCTGTAACCCAAACTGAAATTCTGAATTTTTGAATAGTAAAATTTTTTTAAAAGGTCCTTTTTTAAGAACAAAAAACACCCCCAAAACTCTCTCAAAATCTACTGAGAAGTATTCACTAATTTTTCCCACACCGAAACTCCTGACCAAGCCAGGCACTGTCACAGAAACAAAACTAGTAACAAAGCTGGATCATTAATACTGTGTAGAAACTCGGTTTCAGCTGATTGTGTTGGAAATTGTGACACTTTCAATCTCTTTTTCTTCTTTACCAGTTCTTATAAACCACATAACTTAAGGGAAGGTGACACTACAATAGACAAAAACCTTAGTAGTTCTCCTTGGTGCTCAATGATCTCTCTTTTGCAAGCTGGGTGACTGGTCGCCATCAATACAGATATCATCCCACCTTGCAGGACACAAGTGTGCCTATGGGCTGCACTAGTTCTGTTCAGACCAGTGTCCACTTGCAGTGACTTGTGTCCACCTTGCAGGACACAAGTGTGCCTATGGGCTGCACTAGTTCTGTTCAGACCAGTGTCCACTTGCAGTGACCAGGTGTCTCTAGGCCAAGCATTCCAGTAAGTGAAATTTATTGTTTTAATATTCCCTTCTCTCATTTCCCCTTCAAGGGATCTTCTATCACTAAATCAACATGACTCAGTCTACTGCAGGAAGACAGAAAACAGGACAAGGGCGGGCCACCTAAAAATAAAATGGAACCAAAGAGGTCCTCTGCAATACTGAGTTTTTCTAAAGGACCAAGATGATTCAAGAGAGCTACTCTGTGAGGCCAACAGAAGGAGATAGCAAGAAAAGCTTGTAATTGGTTTCAATATGCTAAGAATGGGTGAAAATCGTCCTGGTTTCCATGTTAAAGATGGAAATCTGAGGTCCTGCAGAGAGCAGGAGCAAGCAGTCAGGTCCCTCCAGCCCAGTGCCTTTATCAGCACACTGGTCACAGAAGAGGGCAGGAAAGTTTGAGGGTGAGCGTTTGCTTTGTGCTTAGCCCCTTTCTCTGTGCCCAAGGCCACAAGTAGAAGAGCATCTCCTATCTCAGTGCCCACTGGCAATTTCTCACTGCCAGATAAAGGAAACTCTTCGCCATATGGCCCAAATGTACCACCCAAGGGAGAGGAAGGAAACAGCACCTTCAGCCTTCCCCCATCAGCTGTCCGTCTGGGAGCCACTACAGCTGCCCACAGCTACCCCTCCAGCTCCTACTGTATACCTGGAAGTGCTCTATCTATTTCTAATAATGCTGAAGGATGGTAGCCCATGATGGTATGTAGTGCACAAAACCGGGGTAAAAATATGATCCGGAGGGTTTACAATCTAATTAAAGAGTTTAATTCTTTATACACACTGTAAAGCTGAAAATCCAGGGTAGGTCCCTTTGAAAACAAAGCAAACCAGATAAATGTGAGCTGTTTCACACTGGGCTATGGGTATATTTATGTGAAGGACTGAACAAATAAATTAGTGGTTTCTTTTTTGATAATGTAAATACTCCCAAGAACGTTTGAGATCCCAGAGAAGTCATCTGGACGGGGATATAATGCAGTGCAGATGTGAAAGAGCTTGAAGGGAAAGAGGGAGCGTCCAAGCCTTTGCTGAGCCTCTCCTAACACCCTTATGACAGTGATCTGCCTCAGTGTTGTTGTTGGCATGGCTCGCTCAGCAGCCGTCACAGCCCAGCTTCATAATTGAAGCTACAGGCCCAATTCATTAAAAGAAGATTTACTGGTGTTAAGAGGGTTTTGTTATAGATCTTGTTTTCATAAATGGGGCTCTATAGTGCATTAGGCGTGTGATTTACTGAGGAAAGAAAAAACTCTTGAGTTATGGGGAGAGATGCATGTGAGCAAGGTCCTTGGAGTGAGAATAGTTTAGTATGGAAACAAGATACAGATCTGGGGGGAAGGAAAACATTCCCCTCCTATCTGCTAGTGTCCCAGGAGATGTCACAGCAAGACGTGACTGGCCTGGGGTTTTTGCAGTGCTCTGTACACCACATCACTACTGCCCTGCGTGCTCGGGCAGCTCTGAAGGAGGTGACAGGTAGCAAGGGGGCCCCAGATCCCAGAACTTGCTGTCTCCTAAGCGTAACCTCTCCTGTCTCAGAGAACTGCTCAGCTAAGTGCTGAGATGCTGTAGGTACCTTCTATATGGAGTGATCTTCCAGCCAGTCTTGCAAGTACAGCCCAGCACCGGGAGCTGCAGCTATAGTGCAAGTGATGGTGGGAACTACAGTGCAAGATCCATGCTAGACATCTGGGTAAATAACATATAGCAAATAGAGACCTAGTTAATATTGGTAGTGGAGACTTGGGCATGTGTAAAAAACCATGCTCCCCAATTTCCACTGACTACAAAGGAAGCCTGAGTGACTGGTCCCCTTTGAGATGAAGTTCCTCCTCAGATCCTGGTTTAAGCCCAGTTGCAGTGTTCATATCCTGGTTGCCCATGTGGCAAATAGCAACACCATGGCTGGATCCAGGTGTAGAAGTCTGGAGGACTGTCCAAAACCCTTCTAGTCTCCTTCCCCTTTCCCTTAAAACATTCCCCTATTAGCCTTTATGCCTACAGTGCAAAACAATTGAGTAAAGTATCCTGTTCCATCAATGAGCCCTGTTCTTAAATGAGCAGATAGATTATTTTACAAAAAAAACTGTGGAAGTTTCTAATTTTTATGGGTTTTGCCTCAAAATCCATAAAAGGCAATCATGTAATTAATAAAACTAATGAGTAATGCACAGCTTAGCATCAGCCCCTTCAGAGCAGCTCAAAATCCACGGCCCCCAGGAATTAACTGACTATAACAGTCAACATGGGAAATTGCAGCATGTCCTGATTTACGATTCTGTGGTGCAGTTATTTTGCTCTTGCAATATCTGATATGCCTCAGTGACCTACAAGTGACACACATCTCCTCCAGAAGGTGTCCTGTACACAACCAACCCATTTCCCTAGCCAGATCTCATGCACACAAAATGTTTTCTGGAAATATTCATTCACATCTTTACAAGTGATTCCCTCACTATAGGAATATCATAAAGGCCAAAAAGCTTGTGGCTTTTTAATAAAAAGGGAGTGTGAGGTGAAACATTTACTGCCTTTAATTTTAGCTGTTCATGTTTCTGCAGCAATCAGGAGCTAGTTTCCAGAGGCCCTGCAGGTGTTCGAGTGCACATCGGATTTGATAGGGACTATTTTTGTGCCAAGCAGCACAATTTTAAGCAACATTTGGAAATGCTCACAGAAAAGGGCAATTTTGGACTTGTACAAGAGGAGTGATCATGCACAAAACCCAAAGGTAAGCTTCACTTGCCCAGTGGGAAAGCAATGAGTAAAACCATCCTTATGAGTCATGAATCAGCTCAGGCAGTGTTCAAATACTGCATACTAGCTATAGGCTGCTCCCAAATAGCTTGTGACCAGGGACCACAATGTAATTCTGATTAAGCAAAAATGTTCTAAATGGTCATAACTTATAAGTGGCCAATTTACACACACAGATGAGAAAAATCCAACACAATCTTTATTCCAAGTTTATTCTGCTCTAATCACATGGCAAAACTCAGGTATATGTATCCAGTCACACCCCACTGGCAAGCCACCAGCAATAGGACACTAGGAAAATCAGCCTTGATGCTTCCAACCCATGTTTTTCATTTGCAAACCTCTAAAGAACCATGCAGTGGAAGGAAAGATCCTGCATTTCAAATGCAAGCAGTTAACTCCAACAATCCCCACAGGAGTTGTTTGAGCGATCCACAGATGATGACTGAAAGCCATAGTTTTACATCGATCAAATTTCAGGGCTGGGCTTTTTCCATGTTGGAACTGTAAGTCAGAAAGAGATTAAGAAGCCTGCCTAATAATTGGCATTCCAGCCTGTCAGAGTCATATTATCACACATAAAACTTCTATTAAATGAACAATACAAAGGTTGCCAAGACAAGTATTCAAAAGCTAGGCAATACCAGAAATAAGGTCATTACACTCTGTGTTAGCACTCTGACACAGCCATCCTATCCTGCTGTGGCAGCAGTGTTGGTCCTCCATGGAAAACAATTACTATTTTAAAGACTGTCTGTGAGATCAACATTTCCATGAGTGAAGATCCCATCTCTACTCACCCCTGCGAATCAAAACAGCTTGGCAGGAAAAGGATTGCTCTGCTTGAAGTGCGTCTCACCTGATTTTTCAGGATTTTTAAGCATGCACCATCTGAGGACTGCTCTGGTGTTTCAACAGCTGTTCTTTTGCTCCATGCTCTGCACTGTGCCCACTTCTGCCAAGCTGCTAGCCCTTTCTGGAGAGTGAAGGAACTGTCACTCATTCCACCCTCTCTTCCCACCCAAAAAAAGGGCACTCAAGAATTCCAGATCATGAGAAAAAAGTATTTTTCATCCTTAACTTGGATCTTGGAAGTAACTCAAGTGGCACATTCGGCATGGAAAACCTCCTGCTCAAACATTTTTACATTTGGTAATCACAAACAAGAAAGACTGGGGGTTTAGAGCAGGGAAAACTGTTCAACACAAAGTAGAGATTCTAGACCTCTCAAAAATAGCACTTGATGTAAGATCTATACAAAAAGTTTCTCCACATAGGGTTCAAAGCTATTAATCTGAGGACTGTTTCCTTATAAAGACCTAGAAGGACTGCAGAGAATCCTCTACATTTTCCTGTAGACATTCACTGAGATTAGACTGACACCAAGAGTTGTAGTGAACTAAATCTGCAGTCAAAAAGTGATAGTGTCTCTTGGTAAATGTGAGTAGCCAGTCTGCTGACAGTGAATCACTAGATTTCTAGTCCACACTAGCAACCTGTAGGTCTAATTTATGGACTATAATAGATCAGTTATTAAATCAAAATGACAACACATGTTTGCACACATCAGCTTTTTTCCTACAGATACCTTCTTCAAAAATGTTACGGTTCATTTGCAGAAAGTCCTGTTTGGAAGTGAAATGAAAAGCATTAGTTTGACATTGATTCTCTCTCTGAGCATTGCCTCTCCTTAGCTGTTTTTCTCTTCCTAAGGGGTAAAACGTAGGAACCAAACAGTGGCTCAAAAAGTTCTGATTTAGATACCTAATATGAAATAGATATGATGGAATATGTATCATCCCAGATCCTGTTTTGGGTTCTCTGCATTATGCTTATCTATTGTTTTGGATTTAGTTTCCACTGATTCATGTTTTTCTGAAAGCCTCTTGCACTGCAGGAGAAAAGAGCTCCTTGAAGCCAGTTTGCGTAGATCTTTAAAATAATACTGGCTTACACATTAAAAGACAGACACAGCTGCAGTGAAGGGCAATAGGCTTTGGATCTTAACGAAAAAAACACCAAACAAACAAAAACAAAAGAAAAACCAGGGTTTAAAGAACGTTTATTTTATTCAAATAAAACTGTACAAGAGAAATGTGTGCCCTTTAGAGACGGGGGAAGCAGCCAGCCTGGCTCGCCCAGGGAGCAGTCTGCAGGTGCTGGGAACCAGACAGAGGGTGAGATTCTTAGCTGCTGGACTCAAACCTGGCCTTTGCCACAGCAGGAGCAGGAGGGTGGGCTTGAGGAAGCAGGGCCTTTGTGGTACCTGTCCCTGGAGAGGTAGATGCTTACTCCCTCCTGGCTCCAAGTGCTTGAAAGGAGTTGCTTGGCCCTTCACATCTATCAAATGCAGGTATATATCAAGCTGGATGTTGTGCTTCCTTTTCTTGTGAAAGAAGACTTACTTAGAGATACATTTGTTCAGAGGTGGAGGCTGGCAGGCATTTCCCTGTAGGACAGCTTGTGCTCTGACTTTGGTCAGCTCAGAAAAAAGTCAGATTAACACCTCTGGAGAGCTGCAGAAGAGTCTGACCTAGTACTCATTTGAAACAAGGAGTTTCTATTTGCAGGACTTGAAACCTTTTATGCTTATTTCTCATTTTTTTCTCCAGCTGTCATGACAATGGATTTTTCTCCCTCTTCAGTCTCTCTTACATGAATACCCTGCCTTATCATGGGCAGTATTAGAAGGTGAGGGTGGAAGGAGTGCGACTCATTCTTCCCACCCAGGTAGACCTGAAAGTGCCGATGATACAAAGCTGGGAGGAGTGGCTGACACGCAGGAACACTGCGCTGCCATCCAGCGAGACCTGGACAGGCTGGAGAGCTGGGCAGGGAGAAACCTAATGAGGTTCAACAAAAGCAAGTGTAGAGTCTTGCACCTGGGGAGGAATAACCGTTTCTACCAGTACAGGGGGGATGACCTGCTGGAGAAGAGCTCAGTGGAGAAGGACCTGGTGGTCCTGGTGGATGACAGGTTGGCCATGAGCCAGCAGTGTGCCTCGGTGGCTAAGAGAGCCAATGGGATCCTGGGGTGCATCAGGAGGAATGTGGCCAGCAGGTCAAAGGAGGTGATCCTCCCCCTCTGCTCTGCCCTGGTCAGGCCCCACCTGGAGTATTGTGTCCAGTTCTGGACTCCCTGGGATAAAAAAGACAGGGATCTCCTGGAGAGAGTCCAGAAAAGGGCTACAAAGATGATTAAGGGCCTGTAACATCTCCCCTATGAGGAAAGGCTGAGTGAGCTGGGACTGTTCAGCCTTGAGAAGAGAAGACTGAGGGGGGACCTAATTAATGTTTATAATTATCTTAAGCAGGGGATGCAGGGGGAATCAGCCAGCCCCTTTTCAGTGGTCTGTGGAGACAGGACAAGGGGCAATGGCTGCAAGTTGGAGCACAGGAAGTTCCGCACCAACATGCGGACGAACTTTTTCCCAGTGAGGGTGACAGAGCACTGGGACAGGCTGCCCAGGGAGGTGGTGGAGTCTCCTTCACTGGAGATATTCAAGACCCGTCTGAATGCCTATCTGAGTGAAATGTCCTAGGGAGCTGCTTTGGCAGGGGGGTTGGACCCGATGATCTCTCGAGGTCCCTTCCAACCCCTACAATTCTATGATTCTATGATTCTATGATTCTATGCTCAGCCTCCATCTCCCTCCTACAGTCTGTAACACCAATGGGATCAGTGTAGGGAAAAAACGTTGTGCTGTGTTGTGTGGCTTGTAAGGGCCTGACAACTCCAAGGGCCATCTAAACGAGCTGTGTCTGACCATATGGGTGATGTGACATCACTGCCTGCCTTTTGTGTCACCACAGAGGACGAGATGGACCAAAGCATCTGCCTATCTCACAGCTAGGACCAGAATGAGAATATGGTGTAGGAAGCTGGAAAAACAAACATTTTAAGAAAAACAAATGAGAAAGAATGGAAAAGACTCATAAAGATGTAGTGCTAGTTCAACCTGTTCTTACCTCCAGATCTCAAAATGCTTCACCATCTTATAAAGTGGGAAGCATACAAAGCCCATTGCCAAGTTCACTGAACCTGTTTTCATCAGAACCAAGGCTGAAAAATTACCCTCATGCTACTGCACTCTTGAAATGTTCCTCTTACTTCCTCCTATGACATTTTTCAATATAAACACCCCCTTTCCCACAACAGCAGCTCACTGTGTTCAAAGGTTGGAAGAAATCTAAGATAAACTTGGGATTGGGATGGATTTCAGGAAAAATGGGGTGAATTTAGCAACATCTCTTTCAGACTTTGAGAAGACTTTATAAGTGATGGGTGAGGTTACAGAGCAGCAGGACAATTGTTCAGTTCAATGGGTGTTCCCAGTCATCCTGGGACCCAGCTCCCCATGAAAGAAATGCCAAGACACAGCTTTCTTCCTCCAGCATCAAGCTAACATGCCTAATCCCTTTCCAGCTATTCTTTAGCATTCCTGACACAATCAACAATGAAAAACAAAGCCAACCTCCAGTTTCACTTGTTTCCCTCAAGGTATTTTCCATATGAGTGTGAAATGTCAAATTTGCCTATGCTGGGTCTGAAACCACAGGCCTGGGATCAGACAATTCAGTTGTGGTATCAAAGTCAAATGGGATTACAGGCTACATATTTGGGACTGGGGTATGGGCTGGCTGGCATGAAAAGAGCTATGGAGCCTTGACTGCTGGGGTTTGCCAAGTGGGAAGAAACTGTGGTTAATCCAATTTTGAAAACAGTCTCTTATTGCTTTTCCTCCATGAGAACCATCACTGGAATAAACCTCAGGTCTTTTGAAATATTCATTAAAAATAAAAGATTCTTCCTTGCCAGAAGAGTCCAGCAGCCTGGAATAAGTAAACCAAATCTCATAATCGTGGTACGTACCAGGCAGAGCAGAGACTCTGCCTGCCATGCACTGCCGTTTGTTGTATTTTGAGATTCTGAGTTATATCTCAATCTCTCTCTTTTTTTTTTTTTTTGTATAAATAATTTGATGTTTGGTAAGAATAGGAGAACCTGTGTTTGTATAGGCCATTAGTTGGAATGTTCAGAAAGAGGAAGAAATTAAGATCAGGGGGTTTTGCAAGGTATTAATGAGAACAAGCCAGACGTGACACCAATGGCAAGGAAGAGGGATGGTTGCAGAAGGAAAGCAGGATGCTCTGAGGGGTTTACTGAAGAGTCAAATGTTGATGAGGTTTTGACCAAAGTGGAACTAGAGGTGCTGTGTTCAGAACCAAGAGCAGATGTCAGTAGAGACAGACGTTTTAAAAGGTTGGTGGTTACCAGTGAATGTGGTGACATGGCTGAGTAATTTCACATATGTTTTGTTGATTGCTTACTAGTCCTGGGAAATCCTCTCCTAGTGTATTTGTGGGTCCCCATGCCTTTGGGTAAGTTCCTAAAGCTAAACCCATGTATCTCAGGGATGCCTGAAGGGCAAACTGGTTGATGGAAGAGCAACACTGTGCCAGGTGCTGTAACAGATGCCTCTACAGACCTGAAAGAAGCTGCTGAGGTCAGCTACATGCTCCCCAGCAGGATTAGCCTAAGGAAAGTCACAGTATAAGTGGTTTCAGGACAGACATATGTTGATACATGCCTCATAGGTAGATCCAAGGAAGTGTGAGTTCTAGTGGAAACTTTTCCAAATTTTTTGTGTCCTTCTGGGTCTGAAAAATGATGTGTCACAGCACCAGTTATAGCAGCAAGCCAGCACACCTAATCTACCCACCCCCACAACCCACCTCATCTGCTATTGGATCCTTCTGCCCCTTCTCCAGGCTCCAGTTTAACTTGGAGTCCACCAGGTCCCACCTACCCCATCTGTCTCCCACCCAACACCAAACTATCCCTGAATGCTCCTGCTAAATCCAATTACATCACCATAGTCTTATGTTTCAGCTGTCTCACAAGCCCCTTTAATCTGTGCCTGGCCAGCAAACAACCCCCTCCCCACTGCACTCTTCCCCACCCCCCAGGCTGCTCAGTACCCCCAATGCCAGGATGAAGACTAGTGCAGTCAGGGTGGTGAATGGCCTCTCTGCCAGCTTGGCCTGTCAGGGCTGAGCCGTCTGGGCAGGCTGATCATGAGAGGCCTGGCAGCAGCTTTTCACGGGCCGCCCTGCTTGGCCACAGGGCATGGGTCACTCCTCCACCTGGTCCCCCCAAAGACCCTCGGGACTACCAGTCTTCCTGCGCTCTCTGCCTCAGCTCACCTGTGTGCCTGGAGGCAGGGGTTGATCTCTAGCACCCCCACCATGGTGTAATCCCCGCCAGCCCCAAGACCCTCGCTTCACGCCTACAGGGCCCTGCCTAGGAGCCGCGGCTCGCGGCGGTCCCACAGTCGCTGAGCCGCCCCAGGCAGCGCGCAGCACCGCCGGTCTCTGCCCGGCCCGGCCCAGCCGCGGCGCGTCCCGCAGGTGGCGCTGTAGCAAAGGCTGCCGCCGGTCCTTGCGGCGGGGAACGGCCCTGGAGAGCGGGGCAGAGCAGTGCGCGGAGCGCCGCCGGGCCGCCGCCTGCTTCGGGAAGCGCCCCCGGCTCGGGCTGCAGGGCGGCTTTCTGCAAGGCTGCGAGGAAGGACTGAATCGCCTGTCTTTCCCCTCTGCAAAGGCCCCGTGGTCCGGCGGGACGCTAGGGGACGCCCGATGGCGGCTGTGCAGAGCGGGGCTGCCACGGGATGGGCAACAGCTTTAAAGACTTGACAAACAGTGGCCTCTTCTTGTGGTGTGTTTCCTTACTTAAAGAACACAAACAACCCAAAACAAACAAATGTGGAGTAATTTTTCACTGACTGACTTTCTTCTGTGGAAAACGAGCCAACAGCCAACCGTGATGGCAAGCTGGAGGGCAGGCAGCCCTCCCCCAGACAAGAGACCTGCAGTCCCCTGGCTGCAGCATCAGCACAACGTGGCACCTGCCCCAGCAGCAGCACAGCAGCCTTGGGTGTGGGAAACCCTGGTGTTCCCTCACATATTTTGGTTTAGGGTCAGGGCACATCTCAGGAGGCATGAGGGCTGTGTCGCAGCCCATTGAGTGTGGCTCTGCAGTTGTGACAGCATGGGGCCGGGACCGAGCAGCTGCGCCTATGAGGTGATCTGTTGAGTAAGGTGTCTCTGCTAGTGAAAGCTTGGGTCCTCTGAATGAGGGAGGAATGGAGAAGTTCGATCTGAACCCCTGAGGCCTGTGAAAGTTCATTGCGCCCTGCTGTGTAAAAACTGAAAGGAGGAAGAGTGCTTGACAAAGATAATCAGACACTAAGGGAAGGATACTTACCATCTGTGATTTTTATCTCTTCTAATGTCTTCACGTTTGAGGATGAAGGTCTACATCCACATGAATGAAGAGTTCTTGAGGAGGACACTGGGGAAGGAGGTCTGCCACTGCATTCCCAGGGGTTTCCATGGAAAAGCACAGTCATGCCCAACTGTCACAGCAAGGGCAGTCTTTAAGAACTGCCTGTAAAGAGGACGCACAAGCCAATAACCACACTCCAGAGAGGTTTGTGGGCTGATAGATCAGAGGTCAGTGGCAGCCGTTTTAAACAAGTGACTCTCCCAAAAGGAGCTTGGCTTTTTTACTGCCCTGCCTGCTTGTAACCGAGTTTGTTTCCCTTCTCAGCTCCATCTCCTCGCTTCACTGCTCCACAGCTATTAGAAACTCCTTCAACTATTCATAAGGTTCAAATGCACTGACACTGCCTAAAAATTCCTTAAGGCAGAGTTTTAGGAAATTGGTCAGAAGTCTTAGAAACTGAGTCATTGGGGATGGGTTGAAGTTTGCTTTTTTTCTTCCAGCTGCCTGCTGTGTGTTTGTCAGATAGGGATTGAACTGAGAAAGGGTCCTGGAGTTCAAACGCCTTCCCTGCTGCAGGGAGGTGGAGCATGGCACAGGATGCTGCTTATCACAGATAGCAGCTGTGTGTAACAGGGGTCTCTGCTTCCCCCTCTCGTGCTGCTTGCTGGGCTCCCTGCCTCTCCTTCCATTCTGCGTGCAGGGAGGCTGGGGTAGGATATGGTTTTCAGACCCATTAACAGCTCTTCATCCAGCTAAAGTCTGTGTCACAGGGCATATCCTGCAGAATCAGCAGTAGAGGGTAACTCCTGTCATAGAGGGAAGGAGAATAAAAAAGATAAATCCCCTTTGCCTTAGGAGGCAAGAGTTACACCTTTCAGATAAGGAGGTGTCTGGTGAAATGTGTACCTATATTACAAAACTCTACAGCTTCACTCATATAGATAAAGCAGTGTAATTTCTCAGCAGGCAACAAAACTGTAATCACTAACATTTGCCAGCAACCGAATTGTAGCTTCAGCTGACTTCTCCACAGAGCTGTGCACACACCAGGCTTTGGAGGCTGTGGTATGATAGGTTGGGGGTGGGGGAACCAGGAGGTGTAAAATAATACTTTTGTGGGGAGAAAAAGGGGGGTTTCCATAGATCATTGCACAAAGTTCGAAATGTATCCACAGTTGTTTCATTATTCCCCCCAATCCTCTTTCTAAATCTGTTACCCAAAACATATCCATGAGTTACTAAAACACCAACACCATAACCAAAAGTGATTTGACAATGCAAATACAAAGTACAGAGCAGTAAAAGGCACAGTGTTCTCCATGAACATCCTCTTGCTACAAGACTTGACAACGTTAATGAATGTTGTTTTTCACTTCTCCGGGGGAATAAAAGATTCATTTTAAATAAGGAATGGTTTTGTTTAAAATCTTCTGACACGGGAGCTCGATGGCCTCTGTTTGTCCTGACTCACCTCTCCACCATGACTGTGGTTCTTGAGGGCAGGGGAAAGGGCTTGTGTTTTTGGCATGAGGCTGATTCCCTTCAGGGGACCTTTTGAGTGAAGTGACCAAACCGTATGAGAGCTGCTTAGGGGAAGGAGGGTGTTGCAGGAACATGGAGGCGTGTCTGCACTGAGAGGGAGAAGGAGCTGAAAAGTAACTTGGAAGGAACATTTTCTTGTGGATGTTTTTCAGCCCCAGGCACTCAAAAGGACGCTGAGGAGAGGAAATAAAAGCAGCTCATCACAAAGTGAAGAGAGTGGAGTCATTTTACAGCAGCAGATCTCCTCCACAGTGCTTGTACTCCTTTCATGTGGTGTTATCAGAGTTCTTTGCGAGGGTTTATTATCGTGTTCTCCCAGACAGAGAGCAGACAGCCATCCTGTGACCCACATCCTGAGTTTTACAGCCCTTGTCCTGTGCCACCTGGTGTATTTATAGTGTGACCCACCTCTGGGGGAGCAGAGGACTTCCTTTATACTCTAAACATTATGCTACAATAATAATGAGAAACTGGGACAAATGACAAGCC
The DNA here is from genome assembly GCA_027925045.1 of Hypotaenidia okinawae. Taxonomy (NCBI): domain Eukaryota; kingdom Metazoa; phylum Chordata; class Aves; order Gruiformes; family Rallidae; genus Hypotaenidia; species Hypotaenidia okinawae. The sequence continues at coordinate 17,516,864 of BSDF01000002.1, forward strand.
TTCCTGCCCACAAGTGTCATAACCTTGCCACTTCACATAACGCGGGCTGGGCCAGGCCACCACGCTGGTAGCTCAGCAGCTTCCAGGTTACTGGCTGTTGTTGTTGCTGGAGTGAAACTGAGGCTAAAGGCTGCATCCAAGGCAGTACGTGGAAAGAGTATCTAAATAATCTGCAGGCTAAATGGAGTAGGGGTGGGGTAAGAGGAGAAGCTGAAGCTCCCCAGTTAGCCCAACCCTGCACTTCCCAAAGACTGGCTGTTAAAGGTGTGGCAAAGCAACATACAGGTAGCCCTTGAAGTACACTGCTGCAGATCAGTAGTATCTCCCCTTAAGAGATTTAAGAGCTTTTTTGCTGTTGTTTTCAGAAAACATTTGCTTTGATCTTGGTTATTGTTACAAGAAATGCTCTTATATTAAGGGGTAAAAGGAGAGAGTTGCCTTCCTTTCTGTATCATTCCCCGCCCCGCCCCCCCCAGGTATGACATTTTGCAGGCTGATGTTAGCACCTCACTGCATAAATGACACAAAGGGACTCCCAGGGGGCTGTTTTTCTGTCGTTGTCACCTCCCCCCCCTCCCGCTCCCCTCCGGGAAGGTAAGATTCAGAGCAGAACACTGAGAGATAATATCGCTTTAATTGAGCCTGGGCATGCATACCATTGTTTGCCAGGAAAGGCCAAACATGCTGTAGGGCTGTAAGAGGTCAGTCGGAGAGATAAGGAAGATGAGGTGTGTGTGGAGGAAGAGCTAAAGGTCCTACATGACTAGCCAAGGGTCAGGTCTGTGTGGGCTGGTGTGACAGAGGGTGAGTGAGCTGGTGGCTCTCCAGCTAGTGCTGGAGAGGGGTGAAGGTCTCTCAGCCTGGGTGGCTTTCTGCTTAACTTAGCAATAAACCTGAGTGAGGGCTGAGCTGTACCCACTCATCCTTAGCTGCCCCTGTTTCCCACTGACTTGCTCTGCCAGCCATGGTCAGCCTTAGCACCTACAGATTTGTCTGGAGGGACCATAGCCTGTACTGGCCAGCCCTTGTCCCTGTCGGGTGACAGAAAGCTGAATATCTGCCCACCTGAAGCATGTCCTGGGAGTGCTGGCCAGGTAACATCCAAGAGTGATGGCTCCCTGCTGGTGTGGGCCAGCATCTGGCTTTCTCTTCACAGAGAGGGTGAGTGTGGGTGCATAGGAGCCAGCACAGAAAGCTCTCTGGCCTCATGGCTTCATCTCTCCTACGAGGCTCTGTGTGTAGGTTCCCCACGCATGGCCACCCTTTCAATTTGAATCATCAGTTCTCAGGGTAACAGGAGGATTTGGTCCCCAGGCGCTCCGGGGACTTATTCCTGTCATAGGTTGTAACAAACGGGCCAGTTGTGTCATGTGTATGGCAACTTCTGGATAATGAACAATATGTGTGCACTGAGGCAGCGATCAAAACTAAGATGAAAAGTAGAAACAAAAACCCCACCCACCAGGAATTGGAAAGAACTAAATGCCTGCCTTCTCTTACTGACAGAAAAAAGGTAGGAAAATTGGTTTCTAGACTCAGACTGTGTGGAAGATGGGATTTTGCTGGACTAGATGTTTTTATACTTTAGGCAGGTGGGAGGGGGTGTAGTGAGGTCAGATTGGCTGGGTGATGGGAAGACAAGAGGAGCAAAACTGCCATGAAGATTTCCATCTTCAGCCTCCCCTGACCTGTCAGGTCTTGTGTTCCACAGGTTTGCTGGTGACAGGCAAGGAGCACCAGGATGAATCCATTCCTTCTACGCAGCAACACATGTGAGCATGACAGTGAGGTCTAACCTGCTTGTGAGCCAGTGACAAGAGACAGAGCTGCATATTCTAGCCATGAGCAGCCTACTTTTTTGCCCAAATAAGATACTTTTTTAATATTAACTTTTTAACTTAGTTCTCTTGAAGTGCTATCAGCACAGAGCATGCCATTCTTTACTGCAGTGTAGCCAAAGTAAACTATCCCAGTGCCATATCAACTTGTGTGAAGGGAGTGGAAAATACTCTGATGGAGTGGAAAATGCTCTGAGCAGGCAGGTTTACCCAGTGCCTATGGCTGGTTGCCAGGCACTAAAGGAGGGGTCGGTTCTTGCCCAGGGCAGAACATGCCCTTAAGGTAGCAAGGGAACAGAACAGAACTTGGAAATGGGTGACTTACACTCTGTGCTGATCTGAGAAAGTGTGTATGTGAAAAGCTATTCTTTCAAGTAAACAGGATTTGGGTACCTGATGTTGTAACAGGCCAGTCACAATGTCAGGCTTTGAAGTCCCCTGGAGAATACTGAAACCTTTTAACACTTCCCCAATACATTTATCTTTTTCAAAGGCAAAGCAAACATCAGAACACATGCTCCATTTCGCCCCATGATAAGGACATCAACAACATCACAAAGGAGTGTATCCATGCAAAGCCTTTATTTGGAGACTGTCTCCTGATTAACAGCACCCCTCCAGTTTACACGTGAGCAGAGAACACAGTCTTTGCATTGTGCAGGAAAATGACAAAGAAAATTCTTAAAACACATTAATCTTCTGTTATCATATACTGTGATTGCTCACCCCTATTTCCTCTCTTTTTATCCCTCTAAATCTGCCCTTGGGCTAGCTAGAGCAGAAGCCCATGGCAATGAGATAGTATTTCTTTTGGAGATAGACCACAGCATCTTGAAAGCCAGTGTGGAGAACTATCTACATTGTATAAGGAAAAAGATGTAACAATACTGATACACTGTCTAGCACATATATCTCCTTGTTTTCCTTCCAGGTTCGGAATGGCTTTTGGAATGGTTCTGATTATTTTCTCTGCTGGTCCAGAGCTCAAAAGAAGGGTGAGATTGCTGCTGTTGAGGGTGGAAAGTTCCTCCTTCATTTTATAATCTGTATATTATTGCGGTTTCTCTTTCATTTTTATTTCTAATCTCAGCCATGTGTCGTTCAGTTCTGACTTCAGTTCCCTTCACCCTCTCCCTGCTGTGCAGCTCTGCTAGCCATATTGCAAACATATTTTACAGCATGGGTGGGAGGTAGCATTGTGGTTTTGGGCTTTGCTATTGATATCAGGATTTCCCTTTTTCTTTGTTTGAAACAATTTTTCTTTAAAAATAGAGCTGATGGTAAACAGCTTTCAGCCAGTCCCCATGAGGAGGTGCAGTGAACATTTTCATGCAAGTCTGAATAAGAATTAAATCAGAGTTTCCCAACTTTTCTAATGAATGCAATGGAATAGTCATCATCTCATGAAATCTTCAGCTTGATCCATTATTGGGATTATGCAGAAGAATATAAGTTTAAAACTTTGTAGAGTCCACTTGTAATTAAATCTCACTCCAGTAAATTAGGACTGCAGCAACGTGGCTTATTGCCAGCGGAGGGAAACTAGGGGATTGTTTGATCCTCAACCAAGAAAATACCAATGTCCTCCAAAAGGACAGCTTTACAGAAAACATTCAGAAGGTCTGTCAATCCTTTCCATTCCTTTTAACACTGTTTTGTCTCTTTCTGAGCTGATGGCTCCTGACAAGTAAAGATTCACTCCTCCTGTATGCTTGCCTTTATCAGATCTTGAATCTTGACGAAAGGGCCCACTTTGCAGTTGCAAGAACTTCTGCTATTTAACATGCAAGAACATTTCCCTTCTGCTTTGCTTTTCTCCCGATCAGTCCACAATCAGTTTTTCCTTTGAAAAGGGGCAGTGAAGAACGCATCAACATTTTAATCCAGAGAGAAGGTAGAGTACTAAAAAACTGACATTCATCTGGCTGTCCATGTGGCAAAACAACAGAATGTTGTTCCTAGACACTGATTATTGGTAACATTGATTTATGATATGAAATAAACAGAAATGTTGTACTGAATTCCAGTATTTGTATGTAAATAAGCTTGATGGGACTGATTATTTTTGACAGGTGACAGGTTAGTTCTGTTACTTGAGCACTTTAAGCATGTACTATCTTTATTTTTTTTAAAAACAAGAGTTATGGGATGCTTCAGCCTATAAACCGTTTGCTCCCGTCGCCGGGACCTGAGTCAAGGGAACGTGACGCTTTTGAGAAAGGCCAGTTTGCAGCGAGGACTAACTGGCCACAGCCCCCGGGGTGGGAAATACTGGAGTCCTTATGCCTCCTGAGGGAGCGGACCAGTGATGCTTAGTCAGGCGTACCGGCGCAAAGGGCTTTCCCTTCCCTCAGCCCGCCCCCCGCCCTGTGATGGCAGTGGGACTTGAAGCACACACGTAAGAGCTCTCCTGGACACTCGCTAGCTCAGAATGCCTGTAGCGGGGGCACTGAAGTGGTACCCGGGAACTGCCATTCTTCAACCAAACTTCCAGTTCGTGCTGCGGGGAGCCGCACGAGGGAGCGCTTTCACCTTCAAACCGCGGCATCCCCCCTACCCTCACCCCCCCAACACACACCCCCGGGCAGCCCCGGCCACCTCCTCCCTCCGCACCCCTCTGCAGCCCCGGGCACTTGTTCCGCGGGGGCGAGTAGGGCTGGAGCAGGACGGTTCGGTAGCCCCGAAGCTCCCGGGTAATTCTTCTTTCCCGGTCAGATGAGATCCGGGAGCTTTGTGTCCGGTGTGACCCTCCCGGCACCTCGGCACTGCCGCCGGCTGCTGCGGTCACTGTCACTCAGTTCTGGCTTTCAGCGGGCTAAATGGAAAGAGACGGCAGGTCCTGTTTAGCTATCCATCTCCCGAGGACTCTGTTCGTTAAACATTTTAAAATGTTTAAAACAGGCATGGGGTTTTTGCATGACTTTCTGGGAATGCTTGTGAAACCAGTATCTTCCCAACCAAGCACTTTGATAACCAGCCATCCAAGCCGGCTTCCCCAGCTGCAGCTGTACAGCAACAGCATGAGCTGCGCACACAACAGCTGGCAGTGTGATTGCTGAGGTTCTAGCTCTGCTGTTCCCCTAAGAATGTGGATAAATGCACACAGTTCTTACTGCTGCTCTGCACTCACAGGACAGCATTGCAGGAAGCACCGGAGACAGATGGCCACATCCTCCTCTGCATCCACTCAGCCTGAGCTCTTGCCACTGCCTTTATCAGTGACAGCCAGGACAGCTTCGTGCATCCATTGACACAGGCACTGAAAGTCACTGTGTACTGGTTTTGATCTACCTCTGGTGTAAAAGGACCGCTCTGTTGGCTGCTCTTTACAAGTGGCAAAAAGTTTCTGGAAAGGCGTTCAGCTGTGGCACCATCTGATAGCTGACATTTTCATTGCGGTACCGCAAAACACTGAGCCACAGTCATTCATCAAACTGCACTGCTTGTATTTCTTCATTGTCTGTATCATGGTATGTGAAAAGGAAAAAACAGTGTTGTTCGAGGAATACCCTGTCTCTAAAGCAGTACTAACTCCAGTCTTTCATCCACTCATGAGTCATGTACTACTGCAAAACAAAGCTTACTAACTTTCTAGGTTTTAATTTCTCATTCTTAGCCAATACAACCTTCACTGCTGTATTGCCAAGTCCTGTTTCTTTCTCTTCTTACCTTTTCTTTTTAAATTTTGGCTGTTTATGTGCATTGCAAAACTAATTACTTGACTGATGAAACAGATGATGCAGAATCAATCCATTAACCTGCTCACTCCTCACCAGGAGAAAATAAAACATACAGAAAGCTCTTGTTCCACAGAGACATGAACTGAAGGTAGCAGGACTGGTTATATGGGACAATTTAAAGTTGTCCAGAATTCAAGGATAAATTAAAACTTTCAAGTTATCACCAGGCATCTCAGCCTAAGTAGTAAGTGGGATGATGACAGTTGAAGCAGTTCTTTTTAAGAACTGGGGTTCTTTTTGTGGGCAGAATTGGGGGTGGAAGTGAGTTTTGTAGGTATTTGCTAGCTCCTGGATGTCCTAGATGTGATGAAGAAAGGTGGGTACAGTGAGAGTGGTGGGAACAGTTTGTCAACAAATATTACTACACAGCATGCAGAAGATCAATAAATTGAATTATGCACCACATTTTCTTTTCAAATGAGCTTTAGATAGTCCATATGTAACAGAATCATGTGTTACAGACAAGAAATTCTTGCTGCCAAAACATAGGATGAGTGTTTTTCCCTGTCATTCTTTCCAAATTACAGACTTCGGAAAAATATGCCAAGAAATTAAAATACTTTTGAAAATAATATTATGCTAAAAAACCCAGAAAAGGCCCGTAGAATAGACCAGTGAAATACATGAACAAGTAATCAGAATAATGTTAGCACACAGGTACCTACAGAACCAAACACACAGGAGTGGACATAAAGGCTTTAAAGACACAGATACTATGCAGGCTAATTCAGTATCAAAGAGCAGAATGCATAGGCTTTAATATAAGCTCTGTAACTCATGCATTTTTGTGTGCAGATAAAAAATATGTAAAGCCATGTATTAAAATACCATCCAGAAGACACCTGAACTCCTCCTGAGCAACATCAGTTGACTTCAGGGAAGAATTAAACCCAGTTTTGTTTGTTTTTATACACTGGCCTAATCCAAACCCATAATCTGTGAAAGGGAACGCAGTAAAAGAAAGCAAGCAGGTATTAGTTATCTGAGCTGCTCAAAGACACCAGGACAAAGATCCAAACCCACTTTTTTGGTAATCGCCATGACTGGAAGGTAACAGCAGCAACACCAGCCCAGACAGTTCTCAGATGTGTTTCTGAAAGTGACTCCAAGAATGAGCCCAAGGTTGAGTGGGGAAAATAGAAATTAACCCTGTAAGTACATACATACATACATACATACATACATAGATGGCTCTTTTCAGGACAAAATAAGGTAGCACTACTGAGTATGGCAATAGAGTGTGCATTGAGATACACAAGTGAAATCTGCTTGGGGCACCTTCACTCAGAGAGATAAGTCTTCTTAAAATATAATAATAATAATTATAATACTTCTTTATACTTGCCACTTGTTAGCAATTGTTTACATCGTAGAAAAATAGATAGTATTCTGTAACAAGAAATATAGTTACTTTGTTAAAATGGGCTATTTTAAACCAGCTACTATTCTTTCATATAAAGAATTTCTAAACAGCAAAACAAAAATAGGTAATACTGAGTGCAAAACAGCCAGTGGTATACTTTGCATTGGTTTGAAACACTAGTTGCCAGCTACTATAATTACACGTTCTGTACACTGTACTACAAAAGTCTTCCATCTTTTAGAAGCCTGGGGGGGTGTCTGCTTTTCTTCTCTCTAGGAGGCAAGTGAGTATTTAATCCGAGTAAATTCAAACTCTGGAAGTCAGAAATAATTTCACAATCTTCGCTACCATTCTCTCACATTCTTTCCCCCACATAGTGCAGCGGCACTTTCTGCTTATGGCCCAAAATCCCTTAAGTTAAACAAAGTTTAGACTGTAGATACTTAGAAGTTTAGCTTATAAATTCACATTCTTTTAAAAATCATTTCACTAATCTCCCACATTTACATTTACACCAAAGAGAAAGCTCAGAAGCCTCACTTCATGCATTTCATCATCCCCACTGAAGACAGAAACAGAGTTCAAAAAAAGCCTCTTTGCCAACAGTAGGTATTAAGTCACTACAAAGCCAGATGGTTCCCATGGCAGATTTTCCTGTGGTCTCCGCAACAGTTTCAGACACGAATAGGTAATTCATAGTGGCGGTGGTAAAGGCATTATCAGTACACCACAAACAACACAAATGGAGGCAATTTCCAAGTATCAAAGAACAAAAAAACCAAACAAAAACCACCCAGAAAAAAAATATAGTGAAACATTCTTAGTAGAGCAGAAATCTCTGTCTTCTCCTCTTCGTTCATCTCACACCTTTTCAACTTTGGTGGGGTCATACGTATCTGGAAAAAAACCCAAGAGAACACAATTAATAACATATTTTCATATCTATTGAACATTGATGGCTGTGCAAACAAGACATCTTTTATTAAAAAAAATGAGGTAGTACTGGACTTACATCCTAGAGTCCCGGCCCAAATTCTGTATTTACATCCATGTAATTTGGGAGCAATGTGGATCAAATGCATGGAGATATAATCTGGGGAGCCTTAGCTAGGTAGGAACACGAACACCAAACAGTAAGTGATTTCTCTAGTTTTAAGATGCTTTGACAGGTAGAGAAACGTGTAAGATTTGCCTCCCCTTGTGTTGAACTCAAAAGGACAAGTAAATGCTTTAAGCATCCTAGCAGGGTGTTTAAGGCTGGCTGAAGAAGTGCTGATGCCATCCAGTCATCAGGGTCTTTTCATTTGATTGTAAATCCATGGTTTCTGATTAATCCAACAGGACACAGGAAAGCAAAGGTGTGTTGCATCACTATGGTCAGACTGTTCCACTTCTGTCTGCGAAGCTTCAGCTCATGTTTTAATCATTATTCACTAAAGCACTGGACTAGCAGCTTACTAACACTGGTCTTCATTTTCAGCCTACCTCTTGTCAGTTCATAGGAGAGATTACACTTTGGATTTCTTCTCTGATACCCAAGGGCACGTTTTCATCAGACTTTTTTATTGGATTTATCCCAACATTGGCCATGAAATGATCAGATACAAACAATTTTCTTTCCTTTCCCTTGTGACCCTGTAGTAGGATTGCAATGAAAGGGCTTTGCCTTGTGCAATCTGCCTGCTCTGTGCCCTCATGAATGTGTGTGACTTACCCCAGGCTCCTTGGGTCATGCGGTCAGGGAATGGAGGAACCATGGCTTCCCAAGGAGGTGTCTGTAGGCACCCAGGGGCCTGGACAAACAGGCACTGCAGCCTGTGTTATCCCATGGTACTTGTTGCTGTTACACAACTCAGGTATCTGTGCTAACCTTAAACATCCCTCCCGTAGGCTGTACTCCCACAGCACTTGCATTTAAACAGTTGAGCATGAAAATAGTTGCACACATAAATATCACACTTTGGAGTAAAACGTTCACCCTCGGGACTTTTATGTTGATGTCAGTGAATGTCTTCATTCAAGCAAGCACAAAAACCCTCAGAGGGAAATTTCTACTCCTGTGTGCAAGTGTCCATCTGCAGCATCCAGACTCATATCAAGGGGGCACTGGCTAAGAAAGAACCTCTGGATTTGGCTGCAGTGGGTGGATTTCTGGTGCAGGATCCTTTATGGCTTCTCTTGCCCACTCTCCTCAAATTGCTAGGCTGGGCAAGAAAGGTGCCTGTGCCAGCAACACCTGTGCTTTCAGAGTGGCTTATCATTATCTGCTGGTGTTCCCATACTTCAAGAACAGGCACCACACAAATGCAAAAAAATCAAGAGGAAAAATGCGTTTGATGGGTAGTGCACTCCAGGATAACGCTGCATCTTTCTAAGCTGAATGCACTGCTGGTGTGGGGACATGTGCTCTAAAACAGTAACATTTCTTCAATTGTGTTTTGCTACCTAACCTGTTAGGACCTAAAGAAAATCTGAACTGCTCTGTGTGAGGTTGACCTAGGAATAAAAACGGATTTGCATTTCAGAAACCTGATTTTCCTAAGGCCAGACACATTCACACTAAGAGAAGTCCTCACAAAACTGCAGGTACTCGCTGTTTTGGGGAGTGGTGTGGGGGAGCTGGAGAAAATCTGGCCAAAAGTCATGGCGCCTCTGCATGGCTCTGTTTGTTCCTTGAAACCTTATCCACACCCTTACCACCCAACCTAAGGACACAAAAGGGCCAGGCTGCCAGGCTACGTCACACTTCTGAGGGGGAAAACACTGGATTTCTAGCACTGATACAGGCATGTTGATTCAACATTTGGTTAAGCTCATTTGAAACACTCTGTACAGCAACAAAGCCAGATCAACAGCCTCATGGAAGCAGTCTTTAAACAGCAAAGGAGAAAAGGCATCCAGAGCATTTGGGAACATTTGGAGATATTCATCTAATGGCAGTATTTGCATAGCAAGAGCAGCTTCTTGCGCTGAGTTTCGGCAGAGCTCTTACTCTGAGAGATGAGTGTTCATCTGCCAAACTGCATTATATATGTGAAAACCAGTTTCTTGGAAGGCCTCTAGCCTCTTGTGATGGGCCCAGTCTGCAATTATAAGACTAACATCATCCCACCTCACCCCAAACAGAATGGCCTTTAGCATCATTTGCTTTTTAAAAGAAACAAATACAATGGTTTTCCAAAATTCTTATTTTTGCTTTCAATGGTATCAGTGAGCTAGTCTGGAAGTTGGAGGGAGAGTTAACAGAGGAAGACACAACATCAGGCCTTTCTACAAATATGAAATCATATAAGCTTATATCATAGAACCACAGAATCATAGAATCATAGGGGTTGGAAGGGACCTTGAGAGGTCATCGGGTCCAACCCCCTGCCAAAGCAGCTCCCTAGCTCATATTGCACAGATGGGCATCCAGACGGGTCTTGAGCATCTCCAAGAGAAGGAGACTCCACCACCTCCCTGGGCAGCCTGTCCCAGGGCTCTGTCACCCTCACTGTGTAAAAGTTCTTCTGCGTGTTGAATATATATGTATATATTCATATAATCATGTAATGACAGAATGGTTTGGGTTGAAAGGGACCTTAAAAGTTCATCTAGTCCCATCCCCCTGCCACTAGACCAGACTGCCCAAAGCCCCACTGAACCTGGCCTTGAATCTTCAGTCCTGCCCTGTTAAGGTACAGTGAAGATCTTGTGGCATCAACAAATCAGGGTCTCTTTGGATGGGAAGAGGCCAGTGAAGGAGATGCCTTCCCACCTTGTGAGTGTGTGCCACCCGGCAGTACTGGATGTGCAGTGGGAAGGGACATCTGCACTATCCAGACATGAGGAGGGCTGTTAGGAAGGGAACTGCAAGGGAACTGCTGCAATGGGAACACACTGCAGAATTAGAGCCTGGCATTGTCAGCAAGAGGGATTAAGTTAGACCTAATTTACTGCAGAATAACTCTCCAATGAAACATACACAATCTGTTTTGGTATGTCTCTGAAGTCATGTCACCACAACAGCTATTTTCTTCTCTCCAGCAGAAACCCCAAGGGAGGAAAGCATATGAAATGCATGTGGGGCACACTAGACCTGATGGGTACAAGGAAGCTAAATTAGCCTCTTCAGAAAAACCTGGTCTAGAGACAGTTCAGAGCAGAAGGAGACACAGAGCTGTGGGATCCAGAAAAAGACATGAAGAGAAAGGCTGCAAGACTGCAGGAGTCGATAGTTAAAACTCATACAAATATTTCTCTTCAGACCAAAATACATAAAACCACTTTAAAATATGCTCCATTTAATTTTGGTCCCTCTGTGCTGGAATACTGTGAACAGATTTATATCGATGAGGTTTAATGAATAACCTGTGCAGATTTCAAGGTAGAGTGTCAGCTGTTACAGACACAGTGGAAAAAGGAAGGAGGAGATTAATATTAATGTAACAACTTTCACACCATACATTTGCTCACTCCAATTAATTTAATGGACTAGACAGGTGGCCCGGGAGATTTATGCCTTTACACAGATCCGTGGCAATGACTGATTTTCAGTTGTTCAACATAATGTTGTATGAAAACTGTATTGGAGTGAGAGCAGCTCATGTTACTTTGGGGGTGCATATGGACTACACAAGTTTATACGCTTCTGAGAGATGAGGAACACACACAAAAAAAAAAAAAAAGAAGAAAAAGGTGTTCACTGAAAAAAGTCAACTTTCCACTTGACATAGGGATAACAGTTATTCTCAACATCTGATCTGGAAAATATCCTTTAGAGAGAGCGAGAATTTTCTGGGCCCCTTAATGCAGCCATTTCCAAGAGGCTTCACAGAAGAACATCAGATTTTTTAGTTTCTCCTAAACTCTGATATAATATGTGTCTACTTAAGTATTAGAGAGGGAAAAAATAGGTATTCAAGGAGAGGGTCTGATTAAATCACCACGTGTTCCCAAACACTGACACTAGAGTGACTGTCTTTGAATTCTGCTGTTTGAAGCTGGCCTTCCTTGAAATAATTAGGTGGAGATGAGATCTTAGGGAGCACTCCAGTGTCTGTGAATGAGTTTCAGTGTCCTAAAATGGGATCAGAGAACATTCATGTTATCTCTTCCACAAGGAGAGCAAAGGGGGTAGCAACCAGATGGGGGTAGTACCTCCTACAGCCTGTTACTATTTGAGCAGCATTATGTGGGCATAAGCAAACTGATCATACCTATTACATAAGGAAATGGTACCCACTTGGATCTCCCATAATAGTGTCTTACCTAAAGATAAATCTCTGTCGATCTTCTTCTTGTCCACTCCACCTAAATATCCATTTTCACTGAGAGAGATAACACGCTTGGAAACAGCCCCTGAGCTTGCTGGTTTGCTTCCTCTCTCCTCTTGCACCCTTGACAGCTTCTCTTCATCCACATCCTCTCCTGAGTCTGCACTCTTAATGCTCAGACGTCTCATCCGGGATACAGAGTCAACCTCTTTCATTCGCACTAAGCGGTCCATGGCAGTCCGGCTGGGTGGAGAAGTGAGCTTGCCTTGGAGCGTCTCTATCACTTTGGAGGTGCTTCTTACTCTCTTTTCTGAATGCTGATACACAGCCGACTTGCAAACCAAGTTTTGGTCCTCGGCTTGGCTGGGACTCATGGGCTGCTCAAGAACTTGCTCAGTTACCAATGGTTTAGCACTGGCTTCCTGGTCAGTGGTCTGGCATTCATCTGGGTATAAAGACCGGCCTCCTCCTCCAACAAAGAGAGCGCTCTCTGTCCAGCCACACTTTCTTCTGCCTTCATAAGAACCATCTTTTTTTCCTTCTTTGTCACTTACTGTGCTCCTTACTGATGACTCAAAATCCTGGGCACCGTTTGCAGGGCTAGTGCCTCGGTGGGACTCAACACGGTCATCCGGAAGGAGAGACTCCACTGCTACATCTATACCCAAAATTCTTGCAGCTCTTGCCTGCAATGACTCATTCACAGGGATTTCCACTGCATTTGCATTTGAAGAGTGATCAGAATTGTTAGCACCGGGTCCTGGGGCTACCTCAAGTCCCACTGACCTCAAATCTGGCTCAGAGCGCCCATGGTTCCTCTTCGTTAGTGACAAGCGCACTACTGAGCCTCTCTCTAATACCGTATCATTTGTGGGAGTTGCACCTTTGCTCAGTTTAACAAAGTCTAGGTAATTTTGGTCTTCGCTCATCTCCTGCAAGACAGGGTTATTGAAAGGATTACTGTGACATGAACTGCTTGAGCTACTGGACAGAACTCTCTCGAGATGGCCTACACGTACTGGCTGCTTGCTTGTTCTGCTCTTGGTTTCTCCTGTCCTCATTTCTGTTATCAGATTTCCATCTGCTGGCCCAACTCCTTCTCTGCTCCATCCTAGCTGCGAGGAGCCTTGAGAGCCAAAGCAGCCTGGCTCGCCACCATGCTCCGTCTTCACGCTCCAACTTTCAGACTTACTTTTAACTCTTCCTGACTTAAATACAGGCACCTCTGGCACAACCATTTCCGACTTCCCACTGTGTTTTGGCTCCTGATTCGACTTCTCATTTCTGGATGCCCTCCTCTGCATAAGGGCACCTGCCTGTGGAGAAGCCACAGCACTTTCCAAATCTTCTTCACTGCTTGTGCTCTCCTCCTGCTCTTGCAGCTCCTTGTTAAAACTTTCTAGCTCACTTATTACATCCCAGGGACGGCGACTTACAGGCTTCAACAGGAACTGCCCAAACAATTCTTTGCTGTTGCAGGGAGCACCTGCTTCTCCCTTAACTATATCTCCCTTTGAAAGATGGCCAGTTTCCCTCTCCTGGGCAGGCACAGGCTGGTTCTGCTGGGCTTCTCGGGCCTGAAGGACCGAGGTGGCAGTCCTGGAAAAAGCACTGTTGCTAGACTGGTTGAAGTACATCTGACCCTTCATGCCATAAGTACTCTGCCTGTAGCTTCTCTCGTCAGAAGGTAACCCTGTCTGTTTTGACCCTGTTGTGGACGTTATACATCCTGGGAGCTTTGGAGACAGCAGTTTGTTGTTATTGGGCTGCTCAGGCTTTGTACCATGGAAAAATTGTGGGCTTTTAGGTTCTTCGGCGAAACTGGTCTGTGTCTGCTGGTCTTTGTACTGATCACCTGGCCAGGAGCCAGAGTATTTGAGTTCTCTGTGTTTTGTAGGCTGAATAAATCTGAGGTCATTCATTTGTTTGAACTCTTCTGGTCTCCACAACTCTTGTTTTTGTAACTCATTTTTATTGGTCATGCTTCCTGTAAGCGCTTGTAACTCCAAGTCCGTTGAAGACATACTTAAGAGACTTTGTTCTTGCAAAGCCCCATTGTTATCAAACCCATTCTTATCGGGGCTCTGGGTTATGTTGTTGTTCCTATCTGTATCTGGCAGATTGGATTCTGATTTAACTGGGATAGAGACCAAACAAAATATAGTTTCATTCATTTTTTTCTTTGAACTCTTTTTGCTCTGCATCCCAGTTCCAGGTTCAAACTTTTTCACTTTTGTAACAGTCTCACAGGTGCTGTCCATATGTGAATTTCTTACAGAAAGTTTGCCTTTTGTGTTCTCTGTGCTGGCTTCATTACGGGGGCTGTGATTAGTTGTGCTACAACTATCTCTTTGGTCCTGCAAGGCACAATTTTCCTGCTCTCGGATGGACGGTGCCAACCATCTGTTGCTATGGGTGGAGCTGTCGGAAGTTTTTTCTCCCTTTGCAGAATTGGACAAGTTTGATGCATCTAAGAAGGCACCGTTGTACTGTACTTCAAGATCTCTCTCTTGAAAAGCACCAGAATGAGGACTACATGCATTTTCAGTGTATTTAGCCTGGTCCTGCAGACCTTCCGGTGGTGCGATTTTAATGTGTCGTATCCGCGGATCGTCAAAGGGAATGTACTGAACGGAACGCAGGTAGTCAGCGGGGCGCCTCACATGGCTCTGCTTCCTGTGAGGAAGATGGTTGTCTTTGCAAGGATCACCCCCTGCTTCAAAAGCATTTGTGGCTGGTCGTTGGCAGGGGACAACCCGCTCCACAGGACCCTGCTGATCACTGCTGGCATACGTGTCATTGTTAGGCACTTCGTTGAGGGGATGTGGGGTCACATTTTGGTGAGGTGGGGATTTGTAAGATGGAGGAGGTACGTACACCGGGGGCTCCAAACCAGAGTCTTGAATACAAGCATCTTGCCTTGGCTCATTAACTTTGGCTAAGTAGGGGTTGGGTTCGTCTTTCTGGTAGTGGTCCTGGAAACCCACGGTTTCCACAGGTGCCCTCGTCTGCCGCTGCAGTTCGTAGGATGGAGGTTTGAGAGGTCTCCCATACTTGGGTTTCACCAGAGGAAGGAAATGGCCTCCTGCTTCATGGTGTTTGGTTGGTTCCACACTCAGTTTGTTTGGGCGATAGGAGGGGTTTTTAGTTATGCTGAGCGAGTTGTTACTGTTGGTCAGGGAAGGCATTTCCACACACCTCATACTCTCTGGTGAAAGGACCCTTGGCAAGGACTGCGATTTCCCCTTGTTTTGGGTGCTCAGTACGTTGTCTCCCAAGGTCAGCGAATACAACTCTTGAAGCAGCTTTTCCCTGTCACCCTCAGACATTTGCCTCCCTACCTTTTTTGGCTGGTTCCAGCTTTCCATTCCCAGGCTTTGCCACTTGCAGTCACCAGGCACCTCGCAGCTCTCCTGCAAGCCGCTTCTTCTGATGTACCCTGCGCCCGTGCCCACCTTCAGCTCTCTCTCCTTGGGGTGCCGGGGTGCCCCTGGGTGTGCAGCCAGGCCTTTCATTTCCACGCTGACTTTCTGGGGATAGCTCAGCAGCACACTGAAGTCCTGCCCTCGTCTTCTCCAGTAGGCAAGATCTTTATCAGTCTTGGGCTGGGGAGACCATGCTAATTCAGGCCTGTCATAAACCCTGAAAAAGAAACAGAGTGTCACAGGCAGTTTGTACAGATGCTCTTTCTTTCCCTCGTGGTTAAGGCCATTAGGAGGTCAAATGCTGAGTTATGCCAATGGTGTTTGTGTAATCTATTTGCAACCAGATGACTTTATGATTTTAATGAGAGGATTTAAAAGTCTGTCATTAACATGAGTAAAGGAAGGGACTGATGCTCTGCTGGCATGTTGTTAGCTATGCAAAGCTGTTAGAGAGAGAAACAAATGTGCACAGTTACATGCTGTGCAAACATGCACAGCCCCCTCCATGGACACCAGAACACCAGAAATGATTGTGTTAAACTTATCTCCACACTCTGCTACAGCAAAGTCTATAGATGGCAAGGGGACTTCTGTGGTATGCAAGTTAAATAGGAATCCAAAGATAAAAAGCAGAGGTAGGGAGAACAGGTAGGGGCTATTTCATAACATATATTCTGTAAGAAGCACAATTTGCATCCTAGTACAAGAGCTGAAATTAAACACGTCGTTTCCAGTGTTGATTCTTGTTCATCTTCAAAGGGAACAAATTTCTTGAAAAGTGCTTTGGATGAATTGATACATGCCACAACAATGGTGATGTATCAGCACGGTTCTGAATAAGTTGAAACCAATATTTGAGATCTGAAATACCTCAAAAGAAGTAAAACACTGTTAAATAAAAGAGGGATTATCTCCAGCAATCTATTACTGAAATATAAAAGACATTAAACATTTTATTGTGGATTAGAAATTCAGAACACAGATTTACATGAACAGAATAGGTTCTTTGTGTGTTCTGAACATACTGTGAACTATTTAATATATTATTACTGAAGAAAACTGGTACCTTGCTATATAAATAATTAATCTTCTACTTGAGCCATGTTCTGCTATTCTTGTACCTAAGGTGTCCAACAATGTAACTGCCTTTACACTATGTAGCTGCCACCAGCATAAGACTGGAAAGAAAAATCAAAATTGACAGAAATAGGACAAGTATGTAGATAGAACTCAAGAATTTCTTTCTCTTCCCTCCACCCCAAGGTATCTAAACAGTGTCATCTAGCTCATTTTTTACTAAAAACAATGATCTATTCAAATAGTAGTTTGTGGAAACATAATATAATTCAAAGTTTGGAATGAAAACTAAGCAACCCAGATCCACAGCAATTTTCTTGTATGCACATTGACTTTACCCTATGACTATAAAAGTTTAGGAACCAAACTGGGATAAGGAGCATCTTGTTCATATTAATTCAACTGCATTAAGACTGGACAAAATGTTCTGCCTCTGAAGCACAAAGTACAGTTCGATTGCTGAACCCCGGGAAGTAACAGACGTCTTCATTAATCAGCGAGATGTAACAGGACACTTCCTACATTGGAAAGTCGATTGCTTTTCCATGCCTCCCTGCATGTGGAAACACGCAGCTGAACAAATGCAGCCTTCTTCTGAGATTATCAAGTCTACCTTTCAGTCTCATCCCCGTGCTGATATAGCACCATCTGTGGCTCTGTTTACAAAATGAGGTGAGACACAGGATCTAGCATTAGTGAGGAGGTAATGGACAGATTGCTCTTTCTGTTTCATTTTAGCCATCATCACAAAGGGTCTACGGAAAGTGCAGGAAGTACAGAGTCATAGATACCAAAATCCACAGAGACCGTTATGATTATTTAGTTTGACATCTTGCTCTATGCAGGCCATCAGACTTCCCCAAAATGATTCCTGCTTCAGTGGTAGCATGTCTTTTAGAAAAGCATTTAAAAATCTTGATCTTTTAATCTCCAGAGACATTGATGTAGAGCTTAATAACACCATTAACAAAAGACATTTTTTTATCAAGCCAAATATAAACTCATTGGGGGAAGGAGGTATGGCAGAAAATAATACCGAGGTCTTCAAAACTCCCAGCTAACAGCACAGGAATGGAATGGGCTGGATGTTTAGAGGATTTAATAGGAAATCAGGAACGGGGAAGGAAGCATTACTCAACTCTTTCCTAGTAAACTATTAAAACAGAAGAGTTTTGTTTACTTTGCTTTTTAAAAAACAAACAGAACCCATGCTCAGAGATTCATAAATTAGCCCTAAGTTAGGACAGCTTCAGTTACAGAAAGGATGTTCCTCCATATATTAAAAGCTGTTTTAAAATCAATTTGTTGTTAAAGATTAAAATACTAATAACTAGGTTCCAGTAATAAATTCCTGAACACGATACAAACCACTGTGATCTGTATTATGTCATCATTGCAATGTGAATGTAGAAAAGACATTTAAAAGGAGGAATTTAGAGCATATAAACCTGATCTTTTCTATGATTTGTTCACCAGGTAGATGGCATCAGTCTCCCCAGCTTCTGGTCCCAGAGGTGGTTACACAGTCTGCTTCTTGCATCCCACAAGCCTCTGGAGAGGATGAAACTGCACTGCACAGCAGGAAGAGATTGCTCCACAGCCTCCCCAAGAACACTACAGCTTAGCTCAGCCCCTCTGCTCCCAAAGATGGAGAGTGGCTCCTGCACACTTGTACACAGCAGGCATGGCAGGCAGCACAGCAGAACTATGTTGCATGTGGCTGCAACCACGGCAGAGTGACTCCTTCCTGGATGCATGACACTTTCGGTTCTTGCAGTCATGTGAAGTGGTGAGAAAGGGAAGCATCAAAGAGCCACTCCAAGTTCAAAATGCCCCACTTCAGCCCCAGCAACACAGCATCTTTGAATGGCAAATGCCAGCCATGTTGCAGTCTTTGTGTCCATGACATATTATCAATGAAGAGACCAAACAGTCCCAATTAATGGGACTTGTGGTCTCTTACCATGCCACTACTCAATTCTGTCTCCATGATGCAACAGTACTGATGCATGAAGAAATGCACACCCAGATACAGCAGCTTGTAAGTGCTCCACAGCTGGGAAAGGTGCCAAGATTGGAGCGGTCCCATGGCACCAACTGGGAAAATTTAACTGCCAGGGACAGAGCAGTCCTACGGGACCAAGGAGACAGAATTTAACACTATGAACTCTTTCCTAACAGGCTTGTTTCTAACAAATATCACATTTGCTTTCATAAAGTGCTTTGAATTGATTAGATTTAAAAATAATCCAATGAAAACTTAACCATTGCTAGCTTTCTATGAATTTTAGGCATTAGCAAGAAATGAGGTCATCAGTTCACCCTGCACAAGCTGCATGACTGCAGTTCACCGAGCTGCCACTCTCAGAGCAATGGGTTGAACCTGCCCTGTTCCCACAGGGCAATGCTGGTCCAACAGCACCTTGCATGACCCATGGAACAGAGCTCAAAGTGAAGGAGTGTGGCACAGGCTATAAAGGCAAAGCCCTGCAGAACAAGGCCACTGCAGGGCTATCCAGCAATACCATGGGAGTTCCTGTCCCTGTTTCTGGCTTCCAACGTGCAAGTGGTAGGTGTTGGGCACCCAGTAGCTCAGGGTTGGTGAGCCACAGGCACTGGGACAGATTTTGTACCCAATGAAGAGGCACTGTTAAGAAATCTCTAGGACTTGACAACAAGGGGGAAAAATTTTCAGAGGACTAAAACACTGGACAGTTCTGGACACGGGCAGCTTCTGTCCTATTTTGGGATTCTAACCTCATATACAGTCTTCTAAGCCTCAAGATTGGGAAACACCAGCACACTTTACTATGTTTATCCAATAGGTAATCTCATTAATGATGCTATCGTATTTATCTCTAAATTTGTTACTTATGAAAACAGTTCCTGCCATACAAATATCTAAGCAAAGTGCCTCTTCTCTCCAGTCAAAAGAGAAGCATCAGGGAGTTCTCCTCTGTGAACCCACTCATCTCTGCACATAGGGTCAGCTTTCCTATTTTCTTTGCCTTGTCTCCTCTTCCAAACATGTACTCTGTGGGTTTCTAATGCTCAGTTAAGCAAGGACAGCTGGGACAGCCTTCCCACCATCCGCTCCCCCACGCTTTGCCTTAAGAACAACGGGATGGAGCAAAACATCACATCCCCGCTCTGCTGGGGCGTCACTCTCCCCTTGCAAGCAGCAGTGGAGGGTGGTGTGATGTGCCCACATGCAGTTGCTAGGAAGCCTCTCTCCTCCTCCTCAGCAAGGTTTGATCAGTGGAACAATGAGTGGAGACAACAGCATCATCATACCCTGCCATCATGTAACACCCTCAGCCCTGCAAACCTGTTTGCGAAGGCAGCAATGAGGTGGGCAACATCACTCACTTCTGTGGTGTGTGGAGGGTGATTAGCTCTTCTACATCAGTGGTTTACACATGAGTGTAGTGTAGATATTTCCATGGCTGAGGAACCTAAGTCACACTCCAAATTGCTGTGGAGCTGGTCCAGGTCAGTGAGGGCAGTCGGGAGGCACATTACCTCTTCTGGCCTTCTCCTGCCACTGTGCAATGCTGGGAAGGCAGCATCAGGAGACAGCTGCAGGAAGCCTGCCGTGCCTAGAGCACAGCAGTGTCTTTGTGCTGGACCTTGCTGGGTGGTTTGTCCCCTCTTTGGGCCCAACTGGTTCCCAAAGGCTCCACAGTGTACAGTTCTGTCCCAGACTGAGAACTGGGAACCTGTTTCCTGCGACAGCCCAGACTCCAGACAGCAAGGTCAAAGTTCACCATGTCCTGCCCTTGACAGGCCCAAGCACCCCTGTGTAGGCCCTTACAAAACTCTCCTTTTCTGTTTTAGTGGCTCATGTTTGCATGGCAGCCCCATGCCCCAGATGCTTCCTTAAGGAAAGGGGGTGAGTGCAGGTGGGGTTGCCCCTCTGAAACTCAGCAACCAAAGCACAGGTCCTCCAGCACAGAAACTACAGGCAGCTGCCCTGGATCTGGCCAGGGAGCTTGTTCCTCCCTTCCTGCACCAGCAGGACAGGGACCGTGTGACATTCTGCATGCCCAGGGATGCCTTGTAAGGGTTCTACTGGGAATCAGAGTTTGCTGTAACAGTATGAGTAAGAAAAGATTTTTATTGCTGTGCAAGTGTGACAAAGCCATTTCCAGGGTTATGTCTCAAATTTTATAGGGAAAAACCACTTTTAAAAACCAGGATATCATAGAATATCCTGAGTTGGAAGGGACCTATAAGGATCATCGAGTCCAACTCCTGGCTCCACACAGGGCCAGCCAAGTCAGAGCATGGGGCCGAGTCTGGATGCTTCTTGAACTCAAGTCAAGCTCAGTGCTGTGACCACTTCCCTGGGGAGACTGTTCCAGAGCTACAGACTGACAGGTTTCACCCCTTGAATTTTGAGATGTGAGAAAGAGACATCTAAAATGTCAGAAAGCATTACTTTGTATTGAGCCAACACCAGCAGCTACAGACACCTCTGCCACCTCCAAGACATGGGGCAGACACGCAAAGCCCCGCAGTGGCTTCCCACACTACTGTGACCCACCCAGGCTCCGCCTGATGGCACGGGAGAAGCAGCACTGCAATCACTTCCAGCCTTGCACAGCTGTATGTTCTTCACACTATCTTCTCTCCATGCTGTAAACTGTGCTCTAAGGCCACTTTCCTTGATACCCCTGCACACTCTCTTCCCCTGCTTCAAAACTTTTTTCCCTTTCATTCTTTTTCAGTATCTTTTCTTACTCTATTGTTGTGCAGTTTACATAAAATACACTGTGAAGGATCCTTCTTATTACCTTCAAACCTGTGTCTGCTCCTTCTCTCTCCAGAAGAGATTCTACCTGGGGATCTTCCTTGCATCTGGGACTTGCTGCCCTGGGACATCTCTTCCTGCTCATTATCCTAGCTGGCAGCCAGGAGCTATTGCTGCTCCAGGCAAGCAGGCTCACAAGGGGAAGAAATATGACAGAAAAGTGCAGATGAGCCCAGCAGTCAGGGGACACGTGGCAAAGCCACGTGTTACTGAAGGTCTTCATAAGAGGACAAGCTCCCAAGGCGACAGCATTTTGCCCTGCTTTCAGTTTCATGCCCATTCTGGGAGGAAGGGGCTTTTCCTCATAAACCATCATCACACCTGGGCTGGCTTCCAGTGCTGCTCTCGCCCCTTTCCTTTGTTCATCTGTAGCACTCAAATAGCCACAGAACAATGGCTGAGACGCGGTGTGTACACACAGCTCTTCCTGCCCAGCCTGCCCCAGCCCCAGCGTGCACGTACTCCGCATTAAGCAAGCCATGGTTGTACAAGCACGTTTTATGGAGTGATGACAAGAGCTTCCACTGTTTTTGAGCTGTTTGAAAAAGAAATGCACAGGCACCTTCTCATGTTTGCTCTGCCAGAGTGGCTTTGAAAAACTAAGAAAGCCCTCAGTGCTGCGCATGGCTCGATCTACAGCAAAACACAGGGCATGTACGTGGTAGAAGAAGCTGGGTTTGTTTCTTTTTCTAAACTGAAGAAAAGGAAGAGTTTATGCCCCTTTTCTTAACCTGTACTTGCAATAAACTTTTCTAAGCCCATCAAAGAGGCCTTTCTGATACAGACCATGTTAATAAAGGACATTTTCCACCCACTCACGCAGGTCCCATCACTCCAGTATTCTCAAAGGCCTCGCTGTGGCAAAATGTGAATGGATGTGCCACTGCTTTGCATGGACATGGTCACTGGCATGGAAGCAGGAAAAGATCACAGAAAGACGGTGCCAAGTGTTAGGGTCATGCTTAGTTATCTGTCAGGAACAAAAGGAAGAGAAAGGCAAAGCCATGGCATGATGCTGAAACTTACCCCCTTCTGAAGTATGAAAAGTGGACAAACCCTGAAGGTCATGGTGGTAACCAGGACCCACTTGCCTCCCTTGGCTCCCATGGCTGCTTTCGGTGCTGCTCAAGTTGGTTTTCACCAGAGGTTTCTTGCTGTAAGCCCCAGCTCTCGATTCTGCCTCAAACCCGTTCAGTGTTCTCTGAGCAGATCTATTGCCTGTGATTTCATGCTGGTATCCATCATACCTGTTCTCACATGAAACAGGGGGATTTTTGGACAATTTGTATCCATGAGAAATCAGGAGGTCCTCGACACTGAACATATTGTGCTGGTTTCACTCACAGCTGGGCCATCAGAAAGCTCTTTCCAGCAGGACCCATCACTGGAAAACAGAACCAAAAACAAACAGAAGGCTGCTTTAAGCAAGGAAAGATATCTTTTATCAGCTGGTAGTCTGCTGAAGCTAAGAATCTCATCCCCTGGCCTCAGTCTTCCACCCTTATAATAAAGTAGATGAAGCAAAGCGCATGCAGATGCTGGTGAATCATGTGCTGACCTTCCCCAGACAATACACCTCCATGCACTCAGCCAAGCAGCAGATGCTGTGCTGCTGCTGACTCAGTCCATCTCACTGAAGAATTCACTGGTGATTGCACCTTTCAGATTTCACTAAGTGATCTCAAAAAAAATCTTTGCACCAGAGGCAATCCCACAATTTGAGCCAGGCTTTTACTAAACTCCCCCAGATTTTCCCCAGCCATGGAGAGGTGTGCTCTGTATTCCATTTTAAGTTGTTGCAGGAGGAGACAGTGGATTATGGGACAATATACTGAGGTATGTGGTAGAAGATCTACTACAGATCTGTGTAGTCCAATTAAGAAAAAAATGTTAAAAAAGACCAAAACATGCATGAGAACAAAAATGGATTTGGCGACCATATAAGAAACCCAGGTATGCCCATGCAGTTTAACAGTCCTTTTTACAGATTTTCTTTTTAGCCTGCATTGGTCTGCTGGAAATCAAGAATCCTCAACCAGAATAATACATGCCCTGAGATTTCAAGTACGGTCTATTTTTACAGCACACTTCCACTGTGTAAAACTATTTGAAACAACTTGAGATGACCATGTCTATTGTGTCTCAATGATTTCTAAGACATGGGACAGTCAAGATTTTTCTTCCCAGTGACAGCCCTCAGTTCTGCACTGACTACAGCAAAGATTCAACAAACTGAAGTAGTTTGCCAGAAACAATCTCTATTGTCTATACTACTCTCATAGCTTGTTATTGCAATTACAGAATACCCATTCTTCCAGAGTTTTGAAACAAGTGGAAGGTAATGATCTGTTCTGTAGGTTGTGCACAACGACAGACCTGTTCTGGTACATTCCTCCTTTCTTGAACTGTGAGGAAGGAAAATGAAAGGAAAGGCAAGAGGAAAGGAAAAAGGAAAAAGGAAAGAGAGAAAAAAGAGAGAAAGAGAGCAATCAGAAATAGATTTGTTATGTAAAACACAAAGCACCGTGATTTCCCCTGCATGAAGAGTTCATTTAACATGCATGGTGAGTAGTGTGTGTCATAGCAGTAGCAGGGCTACCTGAGGGACAGGAGCCCAGCTGTGGCAGCTGCTCAAAAGGAGATCACCTTTGCAAAGATCATGAAAATCAAGTGCATTTTCTACAGCAGGCTCTAGTGCACTCCTTGGGTGGGAACAAAGGGAGAACTTTTTTTCACTGCTGTTCACAATAATCTGCTTTAGATGGAGCAACTACTGAGGTGGCTGCTGCAGGGTTGTTAGTAGTAAATCTCTTAGGCTGTGTGTACACAGGAGTGGATGGGTTGCCTTAGAATATAAATCAGTTTCCGTGGTGCAGCACTCCTTACGTTATGGCCACTTTTTGCCTATCCAGCATCCCATCCACGTTCTGCTCCCTCCCTGTCTCCTGGATGCTCTGCAAACTGCAGAGCCGGTCCATCCGGCTGCTCCGGACCAACCTGGTGTGCAGCTCCTGAGCAGGCAGGGACCTTCCAGCCGCCTCTGCCCTGCACTGCCCGCAGCACCACGGCACTTGCCGGAGGACAGCCCACAGTGTGGAAAAACATGCAGTTTTTATGCGGAGACACAGTTTAACTGGTAAACTGGAACGTTGCAGAAGTGGCTTTTCAGCCTGAAAGCCTGCTGAGCACTTAAACCGGTTTGTCTCCAGAGCTTAATGAATCTCTTCCCTTTCCACACATGTAACACTGCACACCCTTTAAAAACAGAAATAAAGCTCTGTACCCCAGAGATTTTAGGAGTATTCCTTGCTAGAACAGGACTCCAGATTCCAGTAAGTGCTCTGAGTGAGCAAGCCAGCAGTAAGTACAAGCAGGCAGAAAGCAGGGAGGAGCAGGACCCTTCCCTCTTGGAAGGAAGGGAAGGCTTTGTGGGTTATTTTTGAATGCTGACCTAAAAGGTTGATTTTCCACCCACCCACTGCCCTGGACCACGCAAGGAGCCCGGCAGGAGCAGAGCAAGGGGAACAGCTGGCTGTTAGAGCTGTTCAGCCTCTAACAAGAGAAAGATCTGATGTGACTGCCATAAACAGCAGAAAGCCCATCAGAGCGCTCACAGGTGCAAGGAAGAAATGTGCTTTTCCTGCTATTATTGTCAGGCTGGCTTGGACCACAGCTTAACCCCCTCTCTGCCGCCTGCTGCAGAGATGGGGCAATCAAAGAGGCAAAGGCCAATGGGCAAGAAACTGCCCAAAGGGGGTTACTCTGATCCTTCTTTTGGCACTGGTGGTAAGGAGCAACGGGGTGGAAACACACCATGAGGAACTGGTATGACCATCTCCTCCTGCTCTGCAAATTTAGCATGTGTGGAAGGGAAAACCCCATGGTGTTATGGGTGC
Organism: Hypotaenidia okinawae; assembly: GCA_027925045.1. NCBI lineage: Eukaryota > Metazoa > Chordata > Aves > Gruiformes > Rallidae > Hypotaenidia > Hypotaenidia okinawae. The sequence continues at coordinate 17,542,271 of BSDF01000002.1, forward strand.
TACCATTGCGCCCATGACAGCTCTGCTATAGGAACAAACAAGGCAGAGAAGCCCTGAACACTTCTGCCTGCCACATTGCCCTTGGCACCAAACTCCCTGAGAAGCAATTCCCAGACCCACCATATGGAGAAATTTACAATGAACCACAGAATCTCCTGAGTGGGAAGGGACCTGTAATGCTCCATGCCCATGGCACAAGCTCCCAGGAGCTACTGGTGAGTGGAGAGTTTCCACCAGCTGGGACACTGTCAGGACACATGCCTTGAAGGGCTGTGTAGAAGTGGCAGGGAGGTACTGTTCCCTTGCATTGGACCTGGGCAGGGGAGCCTGAGGCTCTCCCTGAGCAAAGCCTGCAGGACATCAACCATTCAGCACCCAATGCCTGCAAGAACGCTGGCTTGCTTTCCAAACCTGGCTGTGGTGTTTGGACGCTCTTCCCACCCTCCCTTAGATAAATAAATCTAAAAACTAAAATCAAAGGAATTGGATTGGCAGGAGTAACCAAACCATTGCTGTAGCACTGCCTTGTAAATAACCTGTCAGACTGAACCAAAAAGTAAAGGCTGTGCAGAGCTTCTAATTTGAGAGAAGATCAACAACGCTGGAAAACAGTTTGTTTTTCCAGAGCTCATTTGTTTTGTTTGCCAATGACATCAGTGCTTTCTGATAGGGTTTGCTTCCTGAGGATGCCTGCTATCTTGCCAGCATTTCCGACTTGTCCCTGTCAGCCGGTACAACTCCACATTACACTGGAAACAGGGGCCAATCTTTTCTCTGGAAACTTCTCAACAGCACTCTCAGATAAAAAGAAACAAGCCTGGGCTGAACAATGGAAATCAGCATCAGCCCCCCATGTACACAGACACAATGGGGAACTGCAGCCTCGGCGAGCGGGACACAACGGGACCACCAGACAGGAACGTCATCAGAGCACTTTGTCTCAGGGTGCTCTGTCCACGAGCAGGGATCTCACTGCTGGCCCTGAGAAAAGCCCAAAGCACTCCTGAAAGAAACCCTGAAGAAATCTGGTGCTAGAGTTTCTTCTGGGGTGCTTCTGGAGCCCATTCTCAGTGGGGGAAATGCCCTGGTTTCTGTTGATGGTCTGCCTTTATTTGCAGTTTTTTTCAGTGGCGGGGGTTCCCGAGCCTTATTATTTTGGGGGGTACCACCACCACCTGTATGATGCCCAGTACCAGTGAATGTCAACACTCACACTAGTGGCAGAAGCAGCTCTTACGTCCTTGCTCTGAACAGCTTGTGTGCTGCTGAATCCTCTCTGCGTGGCATTTGGAGCAGCCCCTTGGTGTGCTCCTTTGGCTAGCCCTGGTTCCAGAGAGTGTCCTGGCACAGCACCCATGTATGCTGTGGGAGACCAGAATGGCCCTGGCTGCCCGCTGTTACATCTCTCCTGACCTCTGCTACTTGAACTAAAGTAGAAGGTGCCACCACTTAACTGTTTGAGTATGGCCCCTGACACTCCTCCTTGAGCATGATTTGCCCTGTGCCCCTCTGTAGAACATTTTAGAACACTTTTGTACAACTTTACAGAAAAGAAAACATTAAAGGAGCATGATTCATATTGCAAAATGAAGCACACAAACACCATGAACTGCCAAAATCAAGGGACCCTGCATGGATGCATGAGGTGTTGCAGTCTGTAATTACATGACTTCAGGCTACAGAAGTCTGCAGGACTCCTGCCTCATTTGATATGCAGGCTAGGCGGTGCAGGTCTGCCTCAGCTTTATCTACAGTAGCTATCCAAACACTGTCCTGAAGACAGAGTTACTAACAAGCATCTGAATTACAAAGCATATTATCCAGGGGAGTCAAACACTGAAGTAGCTTATCTTCACTCGACTCTGGATGACATTCTTCCCATTTCATATCAGACATGTGCCAGACAGAAGTATTTATGCCAATAGACTTAAGTGAAATAACCCTCTCCATTCCAGGCACCCAGTCTGAAGTGTCTACAAGCTGATTCTCCAAAGCACTTAGCCTTAAAACTGAACTAGGTATGTTCAAAGCAACTGCTGCAAGAACTTGGTGCCTCAGCAAGTCAAGCCAAGTGTAGCAAGGCAGGTGCTCACACAATGGACATGGGATAAGCCAAAAAAGCATTTGCAGTCATTAGTCTGCCTTGCTCCCCTCTCTCTATCTAATCCAACACCGATGCTTTTGTCCAGGCAGTCCCAATCTCCCTCCTGCCCCATCAGCTCCTCACCACCATGCACACTGCTGCCTTTGTTTCTCTCTTCCCAACTTTCTGGGCAGTCAGAGCCACCATCCCTCGCAACCAGGCACCCCCAGCATTCCTCCCCTGCCTTGCCATCTTCTGGTCCCACCAGACTGGCCACTCTTCCCAGCAGCCCTCCACCATGTTAGCCATCTCACCCTGCCCTCGGGCAGCCCTTACTGCTTCTCCCCACCAGTCCTTTGTTTGCATCCCTCACCCCAATTTTCCTCCTTCTCCTCCTAACAACCAGCCTCTGCCCCATCTGTTTCCAGCAGAAGCACCTCTATGCCTGCTCTCTGCTTCCAGGTCCAAGAACCCATCTCACCTGTCCCTGGAAAAAGCAGAAGCTGTTGTTACAGGGACAGTCCAGCTCCGCCACCACAGCCCCGGGCAGGGGCTATGCAGACATGCCCTGCTCAAATATCTGTTGGAGCTCTTAGGCCACAAGAGCTGTCCCTGTGCAGGGCTGGGTCACAAACTGGCTGCTCAGCACCAGAGGCCGTGAGGTGCTGATGCACAGGAAGAAAAGTCTTCAGAAAACAGAGTGGCTGGAAACAGAGATGATTCTGTCGAGAACATGCACAGACATCTCCAAGCCTTGTAACCATGTCCTGTTCCTGAACATGATGGCACTGCAACTCTCAATCAAACATCTGGAGGATTTATTTTCTTTCCCTTTTCTAATGTGGGCAAAGCAACATTCCTTCTCTCCTCCTTCCTCCTCCCTAGTTTTCCTTGGAAATGGTTGAATTGGTTTAGCTGACGATATTAAAATAAATTTAGCTTGAGAGAGAGACACAACCTGAAAGTCTCAGATTGAGTGATAAAAGCCTGACAGACTACAGCAATGGAAAACAGGTTCTCATAGTAGGAGTTTTAATACTAGATGGTACTACTTGCTCAGTCTAAATATATCCCTGAGCTACATCCCAGGAGAACATGTGAATCTTTGGCCATTGTAATTGCTCCTGTTCTCGCTCTGGTTTTTCATGTGTGCACATGAGACAGCTTATCAAAAATAAATACATTAAATGAGGCTTTTACTTTATAATTTAATCTTTTTTGGGGGACAATAAAGTCAGGTGGGACTGCAAATGGCAGGCTGCTGTGATGCTGTACGTGCAGCTGCCCTGGCACGCTGTGCCCCTGCCCTCTGCTGCGGCAACAAGCACGTTCACTGGCTTGCAGATACACGCTCCATCGAGAAAGATAAAATGCGTGTGCTTGAAAAGCCTTCAACAATAATTTCCACTGTGATAAACTACTAGGTATTCAATGCAAAGATAGCCTAGAACACGGGATAAAGAGATTAGAGACTATTAATGTAAGTTGCATGCATTCAACTCAGCAGGGCTTAATTAAGTGTAGGCTGAGAGTAAGGAAGGAGTAGGGAACTAGCCAGGGCAGCCTCCAAGCCATGAGTAAATACCTCCCAGAAATTCTCAAAGGATTGGCGAAGGGCAAACATATTATCTAACTTCAAACAAAAGGGGGAAGGAGACAGATCTGAGGTATCATAGACCAAACAGCCTGGCTTTGATATTGACTCAGACAAATTATTATTCAACCTACTTGTAAATACTTATAACAGGTGTCGATTTGTTGCGGAGCGGGATGGAGCGAGTATGCGATCCAGCAGCGTTTCCAGCTCCCTGCTTCCCACCCCGCGCTGCAGCTGCATCCACTCCCACATGATAAAGTCGTGAGAAAACAGAAAACACAGACTTGTCAAGTACAAATTAAGTCTAATCAATTTAATTTTCTTCTTTGACAGAGTTGGGAGCATAGTGACGAGGGAGGAAAAGGAAGTGGAATTTGCATATTGGGAGGGGGAAGGCTGCAGGCGGCGGCGGCGTGGGGCACGGGATACATTTCCAGCTATCCAGTGGTTGCTTCCACCATTGTAAGCACGTACGTAGCACTTGCCTTGGCAGGTTCATGGGAGTGTGATACAATCAATCTGCCAGGCCTCCTCATGTGTATATTTTATCCATCGTCCTCCACTCCAGAGAGACTTGTAATACTCTTATATATCAACCAGGTGAATACACTTTAGGTATAATTTACTCTAGGTGGGCACACAGATGCTTCAAATCTGTACTCAAGGAATAGTTAGCAAATTCAATGTCAACCTAAAAAGACACATGAGGTCTGTGCCTGAGGTCTTGCTCTACTTGGTATTTCCATTAATGACTTGTAAATTAGTATAAAGATTACAATTACAAATCTGTAGGGAATGCTGTGAGGATTTTCAGGGATTACAATTAGAATAAAATCTTAATAAATTAGAGACCCACTCTGAAATGAATGACTGAGATTCAATAGAGGGAGGGGAGCAGCACCATGTTGAAAAAGAAGGATTCAATGCAGAAATGCAAGATGGAGTGGTATGGCAAAAGAGTCTTGGGAGAACTGCAAAGAGAGAGGACATCAAGAGTAGCATAGGGCTTGGTACACCTAGATGAATACGCTTGGAGATATTCTAAGAGGAGCGTCGCATGTCAGGCTCTTTACTCCTCTCAGCTCTATTCTCAGTTTTGGGCCCTACCTCAAGTGAGATGCTGCTCCCTGCCACTTGCTCACAAGAATTAAAAGTTTAGGAAGTGTGACCCCTTGAGAAGAGGCTACAAGAAGTGGGCTTGTTAAGCTGAAAGAAAAGGGAGGAGGAATGAGGGTGAGAGAATGAGAGATGATAACAAGTTTCAAATATGTCAGGCTGCTAAAAGGCAGAGCTAATCTTGTCCTGCTCCCTGTGGATGTGGAAACTGAAGGGACTGGCTTAGCATGCAGCAAGGGAGATTTAGGTTAGATACTAGGGGAAGCGTCTAGCCATGATGATAGTTAACTCCTGGTTATGCTGGAAGGCTGTGAATCTCCATCAACAGAGGTTTTCAAGAGTAGGCTAAATGAAGATCTATCAGGAAGAGAGCAGATGAAGCAGACTCTGCCTCAGAACCAAGGTATTTGGGATGGAAATGAAATATTTTGATATTCCTCCTCCCTCCCCCACTAAAATATTTTTTTGTTGGCATGCCCCACTCCAGGAGTTTCCAGACTTCAACTACTGATTATTTCCCACCTTGATTCCTTGGTTATAGTTTGCTTGCCTTCATTCTCTCCTATGGGGCTGGCTCCCAGCCTTTGTATGCTTACATGAACCTCCATGTACTGTCATGGTGAACCACATCCATCTGAGAAGGATCAGTGCATTGGGTTTCGGGAGCTAAAGTCCTCTCAGGATGTACAAAGAAGTGGGGTCTGAAGCACAACTCCCCAAGGTAATACCTCGTACACAAGACTTAATTTACCAGTCTGATCTTCCCTCCAATAAAACCAAAACCCTTCTGCACAAAATTCCCAGCCTTACCATTTGCCACCTTGCCTGCATTACAATGTGGTTTTCCCCTCGATGCTACTGTCCAAAGTAAAATAAACACCTTATCACAAAATGCCATCAGTGACCCACCTTGTACCACCCTGTCCTGACATCCTCTGCTCTTCAGGGAAGAGTGAGGGAATGCCAAGGGCAGGCAGGCCTGGCAAGGTGGTGAGCACCACTTAGTAGGAAGATGAACTTTGCCTCTCTCCCAGAGATAGGAGGGATAGGGAGACTGAGACACAAGACACAGGCGCATGATGAAGGATTCCACACAGAGAAAAGGCAGGAGATGACCTGCATGGAGGAACAGGAACAGAGTCCTGACCAGAGAACGTGTATCAGATGATGAATGTACACCAGATAAAGATTCAAAAAGGTTCCCATCACAGCCAACACCATGGGGTTCAAAGCCAGTAGGGCTAAATGCACAGTCATCTCCGCAGACAACGTGGGAAGGAGATGTGCCAAAGTCATTGCTGGAAGATAAGACAACTTTACCATGGCTCTGCACGTCTTGCCCGGCCTGCATGTCTCTCTCATTCATCTCACAGAAATTAAAAAGAAATCTGTGAATTTCTGTGTTTAACCCTCATTATCTGTGGGCAGGAGGGCTCACAGTTTTTCTCTACTACAGAGATCCACAGACAGTGAAAATTACAGCTCACATCCTCTTTGCATTCTTTGAGCAAAAAGCCCTCACTGAAATCACAAAGGAACTGTGCCAGAGAATAAATTAATGATACGACGTGTCTCAAATAAAATTAGGAAGTGGGGAGGAGAAGAGGAGCGAGTGTTAAGGAGTTTATTTAACTCTGAGGAGGTAGTTATTCCTGTCTTGTATCTCACCAGCGCAGATGCATCAGCAAACCTACTGTGGCATGAAAGAGCACAGAGCATCTCCTGCAGGAGACCTTAACAAGTCACGGCTGCTTTCCAGGGGTTGCCGGCCCCATTTGTTGGGTTTAAATTGTATTTCCAAGTTTGCCTTATCAGGTTTGCCAAGAAAAAGACAGTAAAGAGAGATATTTTTTTTTAAGTAATGGGCGTGTTCGAGTACTGGGTTCACACAGTGCTGAGATACGGTTCTGACAGTGTATGGATGGGTGTTTGTATCCAAAATAAGGCTGATTTTTAAAGTTTGCCATAGACCAATCCAGCCCTGCCTGAGCACTGATTCGCTGAGGCTGATAAGCATCCAAATAGAAGTGAATGCATGAAAGGGAGAGAGGAAACGTCCGAGCCTGCACAGATACCTACCGCTGCTCGTATTAGCTTGTTTTCAGAACAGCTTGCTGCCACAGGTGACAGAGCAGCGCATTACGGCACTGAAATCCATCCAGATTTTCCTCAGAGAAGGAGCAATTGTCAAGGAGCGCTTGCTGCTGCTCTGTGCTCCAGATATAACCAGTCCTTCGACCAATTGGCGGCATATGGTGTATTTCCTCAAATGACAGCTTTTGTTTGTCACAACAGGAGAACAAAATAGTGCATTTATTAAACAAAGTGTAATTAGCCAACTCTTTCCCTCCCAAAAAGGAATTGCAGAAGAGGACATTTTTTAGGACTCAGATGAATGTTTCCATGCTGCTAATGACACTTTTGTATGAAGCAATCCACTCTGGTGGAACAAAGCACAGTGAATCACATTTGGTTTTCACATCTTAAAATCAAGATGTTAAGGGCTGATCATCCCACCTAAAATACCTGTGGGCAAAGTGCTAATAAGCTACTCCCCCAGTAGGATGACATTATTATTGTACTGGGATCATTATTATTGTTTGCATGTTTTTAACAGAAAAGCTCTGTCTGTGCAGACACACAAACAACAAAAAAGGGATCTCAATAATAACTGATTAGAACTTCCGAAGTACAAATTTTTAATAAGGGATCCATCACATGGTTGAACTTCTTTGAGATGACGGTGACATGACTTACAGAGCCTGGGCTCTGTGATCAAAAGGATTACACACATCAGCATCCCACTAATCACAGCAGGATGGGCCAGCCCATCAGGCTGGGACTCAGGGAGGAGAGATCCCCAAACAAACACTTTCTCCTGCTCCCAAACGTGGCTGGGAGAGGAGGCGCTCCAAGGTTGGTGTGGTCTTCTCCTCTTTCAAAGAGATAAGGACTGTGTCTGCTGGAGTAAATAAATTCTCAGCATAGCCTTATGCATCTGTTTGTTTACTCATTTTCAGACATTACCATCCTCTCCTCTGTCGTGATCCCTTTTATATTATTACCCTTGAGCGTATAATCAAATGCCCTCTCTTCTGGATTGACCCTCTGCTTCTTCCTGTATTATAGATGCCTTTGATCTTTCTTTCTTGCATCTGTGTGTCCTGCCTTGTCGTCTCAGCAGGATTTCCCTCCGACCCCTTGCACTACCAGAAAATAAATGCCAAAGTAGCATTTGTGTAGGTAAAAAACAATGCAGAGGCCGGAGAAGCCTACCCGCCAGCGCTGCTCTGTGCGGGCCAGGGCTGTGTACCTGTGAGGTAAGCCCCCTGGACCAAGTAGGCGAGCAGCCATCATTGTAATGGGAGAAGAGGGAACATCCTAAAATTTCAGAAATGGCTGGTAATTTTTCCCCCTTTGTCACAGTCTTGGTGACTTGCAGGGTACCCTTGGCACCTTCAGAAAGCAGAGCTCAGCCTTTGACTTTCTTTTCTTTTTTTGACTATCTTAGACGTCAAAACCCTTTCCTTTGCCCCACCGACTGAGATGGTCCTAGTTACAGCTGACAAATTCTATTAATATCCTAACTGTAACACACTTGGGCGATGAAGAGGCTTCTGATGATTTTTGTTCTCTGCGGGCACTGCCAGAACCAGACCAGCTGAGGGGTTTCTCTAGGCAGATGTGCAAAGATGCCACCACCGGTTCACACAGAGACCTTAAGGATCTCATCAAGACTGCTGCAAGGCTGACCAACCCCTTCCTTCATAGTTGGAACTGGTGAGTAAACTTCCCCAGCAAGCCTGAGTCCACTGGCTCTTGAAACAAAGCACAATAACAAGGTTGCAGAAAGTGAGATAACCCTTTCCACTCAAGAAGTGGAAAACAACATCTGTTAAAAAACCCAAATAAACTGGCATAATGGCTTCAGCAAGAGACCCAGAGGATTTTAGAGATGCAGCTCGTGGCTTGGTCAACATATTGTGAACAGTAAATTACAAGAGAACAATTGTTTCATACCAAGCTCTCCCACCCCTGAACTCCCTCAAGGTTAATTAGGATGGCCTCTGGCCAAATTAATTAGAAGAGAAGATTTGGGCAGGACTTTGCTATGCACTTGTAACTAGTTCCAAGGTGACTGAGAAGTTCAGAAATGCCTCACCTTCCAAATAAAGCCTGCTTGGCAAAAACCAAGCTCGCATGTGCCATGTCATTTCTCTGACAATCAGGAGAAACACTTAAAAGTAATCTTTTCCCTAACTAACGGCTAAGGAAGAAGAATTTTCTGCATCCTTCCCACCGAACAATATGCCCCTGTTTATTTTCTATGTGCTTTTTAGGTCATAAGAGGCCAGTGAAATTATGCATCTAAAGAACAATATACTACTGTAATATGCCACTTGATACACACAACCTGGAGGTCTCTGAAAGGGAGGATGCAGAAGTGGGTCCAGCCTCCGAAGCAGCAGACTGAGTTGATATTTAGTTGGTATTGCAACACGTGCCAGTGGCACAGCTTAGAAGAGCATCCTGCCTTGAGTGGGAGAGCCCTGCCCAGCTCTACAGGAGCCACCTGCCCTGATCTCCTCTGGACTCCCATCGCCCTCAGCATCCTTGGCAAAGGGAATAGTTTTGCCATACTGTTTTCCTCCGAGTAGTAGAACTGCATAGTAGGCAGGGCAGATGTAGCCTCTGTGATTACAACCTAGGCGCTGGCACAAATGGAGGCTCTCACAGTGGCTGCATCTCTGAACGGCAGAGCCCTTCTCTGTCTTTAATCTGATGCTGTTCAGTTTGGAGCCAGAAGGTTGCTATTTCCCATGTGTTACCCACGACAGTAACAGCGTTTCTGGGCAGAATCGGAACTTCTGAAGGAACAAAGACAAAATGCTCCAGCTCATGCAAAGACGTGTGGCTGAATACTTTTTGGCAGAATACAATTCTCATTGTCACTAGCCAAGATTTAGTGTCTTGACCGTGTGGATCGGAGAGAACAGTTGCATCGTATTTTCACATGGGCTGGAGTAACTTACCATGTAGGGTCCACGCCACAAAAAAAAGCCATTATTCTCAACTCATGACAAAAAAAAAAAAAGAAAGGAAAAAGAAAAAGCCCCAACCTTACTAGACGCAAGAGCCCTCTGGCACAGATCCAGCAGCAGGCTAAGGCCACGATTTGTAATTCTGAGACAATTATGAAATGACATAACAGCACAGATATCCTTCTGATATAACAGTTGGGTTTCTTTCCCCCATCTCCTTTGCAACTGTACATGGTTCAGAACAACCACCAAAAAGGAAATAATCCAAAAGATCCATCTGACTGCTGTGTAGGCATTGGAATAGGAATAAAAACCAAGAGGGATGGCAGTTGATGTTGCAGACCCTGATGCCACATCCTGGTTGGTGTCAGCGGGACCCAGCACCGCCGAGTTGCAGCCGGTGCCCCTGTCCCGGTTGCAGGGGTACAGCAGCAAGGGGCGATAAATAAAGGTGAGCAGCTCCAACTTCCCTGGGACTCGAGCTCAAGGCGAGCTCCCCGGGGAATCCGCGCTCTGTGCAGGGCTCGGGATGTCGGTACCGAGACGGGGATGGGGGCACGATGGGGGAAAAAGCGGAACGAGCAGGTGCAGAGCGCCCGGAGCAGCGATGGGAACCCGGGGGATGCGTTCCCCGTGCCGCGGCACCGCCGCCCACCCTGGGACAACTCCGAGCTCCCCTCCCCGCTGTGATTCCCCACCACCGCTACCGCCACCGCCACCTCCCTCCTCCCACCGCCCGCTACCGCTTCCACGACCAGCCGGGACTCACCTCTCCAGGCGTAAGACCCTCGGGTGGCGGCTGGGGCCGCCGCGCTCAGCGGCCGCGGCAGCCGGGAGGCGCCGAGCCCACGGTGGGGCGGAGGGGGGGGGGCGGGACGGGGCGGGAAGGGCAGGGACCGCCTTTCCCGCCCCCCCCCTCCGCCCCGTCCCGTCCCGCCCCCTCCGCCCCGATCGCGGGCGGCTCTTTGCGCTCCCCCGGCTGCCGGCGCGGAGCATCCCGAGAAGAGCGCCGATTTCTCCACCGGCGAGAGGTTGCGGGATATTTGGTGTGCTTCTTTTTCCCCTTTTCTCACCTTCTTTTGGTTTGGGTTTGGGGTTTTTTTTGGGGGGTGGTGGTGTGTGTGTTTTGTCTTCTCGCTGTTTGTTGTCCCCAGCACACGCCGAGGGACTAGGGCAGCTCCCGGGAAGCATCAGATCCGCCCCCACACCCTCCACCCCCGCTCCGCAGAGCCGTGCTCACGGCCTGGAGAATTGTTTCTTTGCTGTCAGCCAGCCGCAGGCACAAGCCTTTGCAGGCGTTACACACTGGCTTTCCCTGCCTGGGATCCAGAGATCCTCTTTTAATCCATCCCTGGAAACGTGGATGCCATGTGGATCGGGGAGCTGATGCCCTGTACTGGTGAAGTGTGTGTGAGGCACTAAAAAAGCTGATCCCTGGAAAGTCTGGTTATCTTCAAGCACCAAAACCTACCTAGAACAGGCCTGTTCCTTGGGCACTTACCTGTGAAGCTGGGTCAGGGACAGTGCAGCCTTCCAGACATAACCCAGAAGGATCTGACCCAGAAGCCTGCCTTGCCAGGAACAGGTTTTTACATGGGGGAGCTTGTTTTCTCCAAGTAAGTTTAATAAGCACCTCAACACACAGCTCAGCTGAAAAAAAGACATCAGCTTTCTCAGCACAAGGTAAATCAGCAGAAGGGTAGGCTGGGCTCCATCAAGGATGGCGGGGGACCAGAGGAGACCCTTTCAAAGCTCACTGTGCCTCCGGGCACTGGGCTGCACACCCAAAGGACTTGGCCTCAGGGTGGTTTTCACCACGACATCTGCAAACACTTCTGAAGTGTTGCTGGTTGCCTGCTTCCCCACGCCTGCTCTCCATGTTGTGTACTCAGCCTCTAGTAACAGGTGAATACTCTGTAAATCTGTTTTGCTTTACTGACACTCTTGAAAAAAGTATGTTTGTGAATCATTTACTTCAGCAATTGCTTGGGCCCAGCAGTTGCTCACCGTGTCTTAATTGACTTTTACCCTAGGCTAGCAAAGTGCTTTATACATGTTCATAAATTGAGTCCTATCCAATACGTGCTCTAGTTAATAGAAGGAAAACAAGGGCAATGAAGTTATGTGATGAGTCCAAGGTCACAGGAGAAGTCTGCAGGAGAGCCCAGAACGGCATACAGGTTTTCTGGCGCCCTGGTTTCGTAGGTGTCTGGGAGTAATTGTCATTGACCTGCTTTTCTGTGGATATTTCCTTTTGTCTTCCAGCAGAGAGGCTCTGAGCCTGCAGCCGCTGGCACATGAAACCAAGGCATGAGCTGGCACAAGGCCAATGCCAATGCCACCAGCAGCAGGGAGACCTCCCGCAGGACCCTGTGCTGGCACCTTACACCCCATCTCTGCAGGGTACCTGCGGAGCTCTGTGTGGCTTTGATGGTTGGGCACCCCCCATATTTTCCCATGGTAAAGCCTTGTAGCAGACACAGTCATGCAGTAGAAAGTTTAGGTTTGGCCCCAGAGCAGGTCCTTGTGGGTGTGAGCATAGCCCAGGTTTCCATCAAGGAAGCCATGCTGGCAGAAGTTACAGTTTAGTATTTAAATATCTTGACTCTGACAGGCAAATTGGGAGCTGTGGGTTTTTAATACCTGTCTCTACTGTCTTGTATGAAAAAAATTCCAGGGTGATTTTCTCATCTGCATGACTGCGGCTCTGAGCTGTTTGATCTCCTTGGTTTAGGAGAGAGACCTGTTTACAGCCCTCCTTCCTGAGCCAAAAAAGCTTTTGCTCCCTGTTGGGCAGTCATGATGCACCACACAGAGCATCAGGGGTCCTCGCTGATGGAACTCTTGGTTCTCTGTTGGGAAAGCTGATGCAGCTTTAGGGAATGGGAAGAGTGGGGGCACAGGCTGGAGAAAATCTGGATGATTTACTCAACCATGTCAAGGTGAAGAGAAGGGAGACTATGCTAAAAGTTCAGAGGAGAGCACACCTCAGTGCTGCCTCTCTGCATCTGGGTGTATTTTTTGTTACATCTCTTCTGAGAACACTTTCCGGTTGCAAAGGGAGGTGCAGCCCTCAGAAGGAGACATGTTTACAGATTTGTTTGCAGTCACTGGAGATTTCCCCTGAGTGAAGTCAAAGGGCCCTGAGTGGAGAAACAGAGCTTTCCTCCTAGAACAAGAAAATAGCCACCTCTGCTTCTAGCTTTCCAGAAAAGCCTGAGAACCTGAGCTGAGCACAGCTCCATGGCCAGACACCAGAAAGCAAATTGCAAGACTTTCAAAGAAATCTGAAGGATCTCAGGCTGGATTCACAGTTAAGGACTGGTGATGGCTGGCAGCCCCAAGTCATGTCAAAGCAGAATTGCCCAGAGGGCTGTTGTAATGCATCAAGACATTATTCTGTGGTTTGGGAAGTCTGAGTGCTGCTCCTGGGTGGCAGCATGGCTTTCAGGGACTCCCTCTGCTCCTGCCACATCTTGCGCTTTGCCTGTGAGAGAGAAAGCTCTTTGGGCAGATGTTGCCTCTGGTTTTGCCTTAGATCAGTGGGGTTGTGGTCTCAGGTGGCTACTGCAAGGCAGACCATGTCTGCCAGGAGAAGGTCAACAATGAAGAAAAGCAGAGGAGCGAGGAAAGCAGTTCTGCTTTTTGATGAGTAAATGTGCACAACTGATGGAGCATTGCTCCCATGTGAAGTCCACCATCCTGCAGGCACCAGGGGAAATGTCTCTCTCCTGGCTCTGTCCTGAGAAGTGACCACAGTCAGGCATTCTTCACTTTAGAACTTCAGACTTGAAAAGGCTAGAAGAGCTGTATGCAGCTGAGAGAATGTACAAATGGGGTTTGTGGAAGAAAAAATAACACTAAAGCCTCCACCCTGCTATGGAGGACTTCTGAGATGGGTGAAAATCAGTTAAGGTGACATGACAGTGCAAGAGGAGAGAAAGATGTTATTGCCCTTCTGCTTTGCATGGCTTGCAGGGGGCAAGGAGAAGGGCAACAAACTGTGAATCAAAATCTGATGATGTCTGTATATGGCAAGAGCAAGTATCTGGGTAGGAGCATGGAGGGGCTACATGAACCCAACGAGCGGTAAAGCCATCCTCTGTACCACAGCGGTCAGGTTCACATCAGCACCCCATGGGACACGGTAGACCAGGTCCACGTGCCCGGGCAAGCAGGGAACGGCGGGGCTTGGCTCCTTGAGAGGTGAAGAGCAGCGCCTGCAAGTCTGAGCGAGTGGCCGTTACGCGCAGAAATCATGGAAAACAGAAACACACAAACACCAGAGAGACAGGCCAGATGGGGGAAATACAGATGAATTAATGCACAGGGAAAGGAAAAGGGAAAACACAGAGGCACGCTGCACGCCAGGCAGCTCTTCAGCAACAGCACTGCTGCGTGCCATTGCTGTGGTGAGTGAATGGGAAGTCCTGCTCTGCTCAGTGCAAGTTATTGCTGCTTTATGCCTTTATAATTCTCTCTGGCCTCAAAACCTGCCTGATTGGAAGCCCTGTTTATGTTTTATGTCCCATCATCAGTGTTGCTGTTTGGGGCCAGAGCTTTCCTGCCATTCCTACCAAGCTTGCTGCAGACTTGGAGCCTCATTTCTGGAGGTGATCCTGCATTAGTGGTTTTTACATTGAAATCAAGCAGATTTCTTCATAATTTGATGTAGTTTGACCTGACTAGGAGCATTAATTATTCCCTGAAAGACTGTAACAGTTTTTGTCTTAGATCCAGTTGCCAGGAATGTATTTAGGAACATACGCTGAAATCACCACATACCTGAAGTTTGCCATAACTAACTAGCCACAGATGTGCTATTAAACCCGTGCTTATTTTTTCCTCTTGTCCATTCTATATGGCATGTTACAGCCATGATATATTAAACTTTCTTAGACCAGATGCTAGTCATAAACAAAACAGCTATTACCCTTTTGCAAGAAAACATGTCACATTACCCATCCCACCAGTAATCACCTGTTTATAGAATTGGCACCTCTTTTCAGTTTGGAGCAGAGGACCTTCAGATATTTTACTGCTACATCAAGGGAAAAAATAAATTTTTCTGTGGAGAGAGGATGTTTTCATTTGCCAGTTCTTCAGTGCTTCTTTAGCTGTTTTTTGACCTGATACTGGGGATTCAATTCTTTATTGCTTCCTAAGCACCCCAAAGAAACAGATGGGATGGGAGTGTGTTGAATAGAAATAGTTCATGGTGCCGGGTGGTGACTGCTCTGCAACGGTGACCATTCAGCAGTCAGTGTCTGTGAAAGGTGCTGGGCCAGGGACTACTGAGGAGGAGTAATAGTGCACTGATGGAGAACATTTTCCTTTAGATATAAGGACTTGGCTATCATGTCTGTTGGATATACCTCAGAGTCCTAAAGTAGACACACGAATGTGTGGAAAAATGTGGGGGAAAAAGCTAAAAAATAAAAGACTAGTTAACACAGAGGAAGTGTGCACCCATGTGTGTACCTGAGCATTGTGAAGGCTGATGGAAAGGCTAAGAGGTGTGGCATGCAAATTACCCTTCAGAGGTTTACCTTTGAGAAAATTTGGTAGTGCTTCCAAAACTTTTGAAGTGCTAAATATTGTTAAAATAATCCTTACAGCTCTTTCATTCAAGGACTTGGCTCGGGGTACTTAATGAGTTTATCTCATAGCACCCAGGAGGGATGGGAAGCAATTACCCTTGTTGCCCAGCTGAGGAACAGAACAGTTAGGCTTCATTTTTCAGGAGCATTTCTTGACCAAAATATTTATTCAGTCATTCAGCTGAAAAGATCTCGAGAAGGGTTAGGAGCTCCAGCTGGCCTCCCAGCAAGGTGGTGAGACTGGGGAGGGAGAGGGTCGTCCCTAAAGGCAGGGGAAGATGAAAGGAGCATAGGTATACAGCAGCAAAGCACATTGGTGTTAGATCTATATTTTCTTGTTTAAAAATTGGATGCTTACTACTCTAGAGAGGGCTACTCCTTTCACTCACTTAGTAAAGTAACACAGATTTGATGCATTCTTTACAAGGGTACACGAATGGTATAATACAGAAGTTATTGCAACTCCGTTGATCCTCATGAGGGTACATGTGGAGGCTGAGCTGTGAGTGCCACATCATCACTCCTTCTAGTGATGCCAGGTTCACTCATTAAGGAGAGAAGTCTCAGACACTGGGAAGAGAGGTCATGGCTGAGAGGTGTGTGGCCAGGAAGTGGTGTTTTTCCAAGCAGAGGCAAGGTTTTAGCTTGTTTACTTGAGTCAGAAAGAAGGGGTTAGCAAGAGCTGTGGATCCCATTAACATCACTGTGTGGACTAGTGCAGGAGGAAAACACGCTTCAGATAAGGTAAAAGAAGAGCAGACCCTGGTTGGATCTCATGTATTACAGCGAGTTGTTGATGGTCTCCAGGGAAATGCTCACTTCACCATTACTTGTGAGTGTTCAGCAGTTCCCAGCCAACACTCTGCAGCCCATGAGGTCATGCCTGATACTCAGTGTAGGTCTGGTGAGCAGTAGGATCCACCCTGTCCTTCTACCGAACTTCTAGCTACACCTCAGCACCATCTAACTGTGACTCCAGATTTACTGTGGCAAGTTCAGATACCAACATGTTGGTGTTACAGTGAGGGATAAGAGCAAACCAGGTTGCCCACAGGCATTAATTAAAATTTCTTTACCTTTATCCTGAAAATAATTGCTGATAACTGTAAAGTTTTTTTCCAACCAAAATGAGTCTGTGATTCTATTAAATCTACTTTGGAGAAAAAAAAAGGAAGCAACTTCAAAACAGCTGCACACATATTCTTAGCAATATAGGTAATTTCACTTGTGAGCATATAGTATGTACTGAGAAGCTGTTTATCTGGGGGAACAGAGCATGAAATCATGGTGACCTGGGCAAGGAGATGCACAAGGGGCAGGGTGATAAAGGTATGTCAAGTTAGGTAGAAGCAATATAGGTGGTTTGGGAATGTCTCCTTTCCTGATTGTACATACATAAAGAATTAGCTGGAATATGGCAAGTACAATACTGGGAGAAGGATTCTTATTTCTTTCCACTCAGTTATGCTGTGAAAAGTCGCTGCTGTAAGATATAACTGAAGCCCTGAGGTTTATGAGGAACCAACAAAAACACATACCGATGGCACAAGAACCTATAGTTACAGTAGTAAATAGCAAGAAGTAGAGTCTGGAGGGGTTGCACTCTTCAAAGCTCTGGCCACGCTGTAATTTTTGGTCAAACAAAGGAAACCTGCCCCCAGAGCAGGCTGTCCCCTTCTCCCAGCCCTGGTCACTGCTATTTAGAGAGGCATGGGGGTGCTGAGGGACCTATGCACAGCAAGGCAGGGCTGTGCAGCAGTATGGGGATTCAGACCAGTGGCTCTAGGCCGTGGGCCAGCTATTGGCATGGAAATCCTTCCACTTGCCTTCAGAAGGCAAGAAATACATGTCTTTGGGCAACTGTCCTTCTCACAACACTTGCCATGCTTTGAGCAGCTTGGCTTTGGATACCACTCATGCTGAGCCCTTCAGCAAGCCCTTCCTGAGGAGCACAGGTTCACGCTGGGGAGGGGAGAGCATCCCTGAAATGCTGCATTTTGGTACAAAGCCACAGCACACAATAGGAAGGCTCCTTTATATGCTATAAAGCCATGTATATGCTCTGTGGCATAGTTCCTACCAGCTCCACAAGGCTTAAGTAATAGCTGTTTAACTCATCAATCCAGCTTTTAACTGTGGTAACATTCATTTTTAAATCTTATGTTGCAAAAGGCAGCACTGTCCTTTCTGAAATACCGCCTCACTCTTGTAGGTCGACATGAGCTGGTTTTATGAGATCAAGGGTAGACAACTACCTATAGTATGTTGTTTGGCTTATTCATAAGAGAAGGTGAGCACAGTAGCAAGAGCAGAGCGTGAAGAAAGGCTTGTCTGCAATGGGAGTACTCGTGCAAGACCCCTTCATGCCAGTGTGTTCCCACACAAAGCCTCACCCAAAAAGCTGAAATTACAGTCCTTCTCTGTGAAAGAGAAAAAATGTGAGAATGGCTTGTAATTTCTGAACCAGAAAAGCTATGTTTATCTTCCAAAGAGCAGCCCCTTGAAGATGTCACTCTCATCCAGGGTTAAAGAGCAGGCAGAAAGCCCACAGAGGGACAGGCCCTCAGTGGCTCAACACCCAGCACCAGGCATCCGTCTCCTTGGGTGAGGCGATGCTCCTGTTATCTAGCTGACATACACCAGAGTGTCACGGCTTTCTGTATCCAAACACATCTTGACACTGGAGATTACACAGATCCCAGAGCTCTGGAGGGAGGCCAGGGACACACGCCCGCCCCAGAGCAGCTCACCGCCACGGGAACAGGCAGAAGCAGCATGGAGAATCGTTATCACAGAGCAATGACATGTCATGACTGTCTTGAACAGGCCAGGGGGTCAAAGGATTATGACTCAAATCCATTCTTCATTGAAAAACCTTTTCCAAATGCCTGGCTTAATGCTACAAAATCACATGGGGAGTGTGCAGTTATTTGTGGGGGTGGGACAGACCCACCTCTGCTTCAAGTGGGAATCAAAAAAGGAAAGTACAGCTGTGCAAAGCACCCCTGTTGCACAGTTGTGCTCAACAAGCTGCGTTCCTTCCCCCTCACACCTGCTGGTGAACAGGTTTAGAGGAGCGAGTGGGGATGTGTCTTTAGCCCCAGAGCAATAAACTTGCCTTGTGCCTGTGTATTTTAGTCTTGAATTTATCTCTTATTTGCCTTATTTCACAGCAGGGTATACACTTCTGCAAATACTGGTGTCACCCCCATTCTTTACCTGCTCTCCATCTGAATTGCTTTTGGAGGGACTAGAGAGGAGACACATGGGTTTTTTTGAAAACTACTTTTACCAAAGACTTATCTGAGCATCATTAGGGAAACGTGTTTTTGCTGGGTAATCTTTATATTACAGCAACTGTGCAGAGGATTGCAGCACCAACACCAGAATGTCTGTAAAGGTTTGCAGGTCTGCAGGGATTGTATTTGGGTGTGAGAGTTATTGAAATCTATTAATTATCTTGTAGAAGTTGATATTGACATTGCAAAGAGTTCTTGCTTGGAAGGAAGGAACTAAAATGCTTTTCTTGTCAAGGTGAGTTCTTCCATTTCCTCCCCCTTCTATCCAGGACCAGAGGGAAAATGGAACCAAGCACAAAAATAAGAGAAGATTTTTATTAGGCAAAGCCTCATTCAGATTAATCAGAAAGTGTCCATGTGTATACTAGGTTATTTTGGTCTAAGGCCACCTTCTGTACAATTTATGCAGCTCCCTGCTTCATTAGAGGGCTCTCAAACCCTTCAGTGGAAATTGCACCTCTACTTAGACCGTATTTTCTGTGCTTTGGATCAGAAACAGTCACCATGGAAGCCTGAATCTATCACATTCTTTCTTTTGCTGGCTCAAGCTTCACCCCTGGCATACAGTGCTGTGATACAGAAGTGTCATGCAGACTCTTCCTGGGAGGCAGGCTGTTTAGTGAGCAGGGTGATGTGGGACATTTACACCATGCACACTCTTTAACCGCATCACCACCCTGCCCAAGACCCATCACCCCATCCCAAGTCCCTACTCTTGGGGGTGTCCCACATTCCCCTGCCCAGGCTTGGGTGGGCGTGGAAGACCTTTTAAGACCTCCTTTCACCTCACAAAGACCTGAACCTAGGAGGAGATGCTTTTGTTCAGGCTGGTTTGGAGCACCTTGTCTGTCCTCAGGAAGGTTCTGGGAAGAAATCAGGCAGCCAGCCTCCAAATGAACTACAGTCTGAAGGGAGAAGAAACCCTCCCCTGTGTACAGCACATGCAATTTATAGTCAGGCAGACAACATCAGAGAAACTGAGCTGCATCCACTCCAAGGAGAAAGTTAAAACAGAAATGAGTCTTCTCACTTCAGCTCTGCCTCTTGCTGTGCCCTGTGGGCAGCATGCACCTGCGACGGCGCATCCCCCAATGTCAGAGTACAACTGCCCAAAGAGAAAACAGCACACGCAGCCTGACATCTAATTCCCAGCATTCCTAGAAGAGCCTCTGTTCTTCTGTTGAGCATGAACTTGGTGGTTGTGAGCAGCACCACCGCAAACCATGTAAGTCCTTGTCACACCTCAGAAAGGAAGCTGAAGAGTGAGTTGCAAAGCTCAAAGTGTAGCTCAGGTCCTTACAAATGGCAACTCCGTATTTGAGGAAAGAAGCAAATAGTCACTAGAGGAATAATGATACTGCTGTAAGATGCCATCCTCCTCTACCCCCCAGGAGCCACCTCAGGGACAGAGGAGTGGATGGTGGGAGCTACAAATCCATTTCTACACCGTCATTGGCACTAGCCTGGGTAGTTTTCTGGAGTGCACAGGGCTGATGGTTTTGCAGTGAGGAAAGTTCTGCTGAGGGGTGTTTCCTTGGAGAAGTGATGAAGGAAACAGCTTGGGGCAATGACACCATAACCCAGTACAGCTGTTTCTGCAGTGATCATTTGTTCACATCCTAGGATGCATTAAAAGAGCAGCTTGGAGCATTTCTGTTGGTGCTTATCCTCCGACTAGCCTGTTGTTAATGTAACACTCACTCAATGAAGTGTTTGGGATGAGGTCCAAAAAGCACTTAGGTGCCTAAATCCAAGACAGCAATTCACAGCTGCCTAAGGACTTAGGTTCCCCCTTTTGTACATCCCTTCCTAGAACTTCCTTAAGAACCTGGACTTCTGCAACAGGGGTAACTCTAGGCACTTCCACCTTAGCTGGGCCTGGCCACCAGTGCCTGCCTCCTGCCTCTCTGCCATCTAGCCCTGCAGATGAGGTGGCTGTGTTCAGGGCTTCTCAGATGCTCTGCAGCTGTGCCCAGGGCACAGCAGCTGGAGCTGTTCTTGCTCAAACCATGGCCGGTGTTCCTCCTCCCCATTGGGACAGCCAGCATAGGGGCAGTGGTCCTGCCTGGCTCTTCGCAGCCAGAGAGTTATGATGACCATGACACAGGGGTGACAAAGGAAGAGGCTGCCACTAGCCTGGCTTGGGTATGGTTTCTCCCATATAGCACTTCCCTTCTCCCTCTCCCTAAGAGGAGTCCGGGAAGAAGTGATGAACATACCCATCACAGAAAACAGATACTTCCTCTTCCATTGCCTTTGCTACTGATGGCCTGACAGGGAACGGTGGAGCCAGGTGGACTCTGCAGTCTGGTGGCTGCTGCGTGTGTGTAAGCTGGATGGGTCATGGGATGACAAGCTCAAAGCCACTCAAACTGCCACCCACCAATAAAACTATGTAAGAACTGCTTAAAGTCATACCTAACACAGTATAAAATTCTTCCATTCACCAATTATTCTACCACACTACGGAGCATGTCGGTCCATGAGTCTCCTTCCTCGAGACAGAGCTCAAAATAGTTCCAGTTATCAAACACCAGTGACTTACAGGGATTGATTGAGATGGTAGTCTTCTACCCATTCACTCTGATCCTGAAAGAGCCTATTACCCCCCAGGAAGCTCTTGGGGTGGAGATGACAAGCTGAGGTACGTGTGCCAGGACCTCATTAGTTGGGATGGCAGCACCCCTTCCCACAGCCTGAGCATCCGTTTGGGTGATCTGACAGCCACCTTGCGGCTGCGTTCACATGTCTTGGCGTGAGGTCATTAAGCTTTGCCAGGTTCCTCCCTTGTCTGATGAAGCAGTTAGGGGTCCATGTAACAGACACTGGTGCTTTTCAAGCCTATGCATGTCTCAGGTAGGGCTCTACATGTGCCAGCTGTTTTTCTCATTAAGCCCTTCTGTAACTGCACTTTACCTAAATCCAGGCTGGACTGTAAAAGGCTTAATTGATGTAACACACTCATTCTTGATGATGTCAGGGAACCACTATACCAATCTACCGGATGGGTTGATCTGATAGCCAGTAAATTAGGGATGACAAGAAAAGTTTATCATATTAAACCAGATGCCCGTCTGCACCCTTCAGTCCCACAAAAATGCCCTAATTCTCCATAAAGCTAATGCAGAAACTTGTAAGGAAAGCATGACATCCGAGTTCCTTCCTGTTCCAGCCTTCTGCCCCCAGACCCTCTTCCTACAACGAGGAGAGTCCCATGTGAAGACAAGTTTCTGAAATTATTTCAAAGGCCAGATTTGGTGTCTTCTCTGCCTACATGTGGCCCCAGCAGAAAAACTCCAGAGCAGCAGAAGAGGGAACATGAGGGCTACTGTAGATGGAAAATGAATCATCTGTAGGTCTGTCCATGCATGTTTATCTGGCCAGGCCCCATACTCCAGCCATGCTGCGATCTGTATTTCAAAGGGACCATCATTCCTTCTCAAATTACTGGTGCTGGCAGAGCAGCAGAGCTGGCAAGGGAGCTTTCAGGAATGTCTTTATCCTTCACAGTCCATATGAAATAGGTCCAAGTAGTAATATTCTTGGAGAGCCAGATACACAGATTTTGCAAAGGTTGGGAGCAGCAAAGCACACTATTAATAAAACTGTCGCAGTGCTCTTGGTTTTGTTCCAATTGTGATAATTATAAGCAGAACTTTTCTTTTGTCTAGGTCAAAGTCTCTGTTGCTTCAATTGTAGATCCATCAGAGGCAGCTGAACAAGAGAGCTTCGTTCAGTGAACAGCAGTGTCCAATCTGGCAAGTGCCATCAGTCTGCTTTGGTAAGTTCAGTGGAAGAGTGAAGAGGATAGCTTGCTCGAGGACCCGCTCCCATCCACTGTTAACACTACTGCACCTCAGAGTAGATAACCAAAGGAGTCTCAGCTTAGAGAAGAAAAATGGATTTTTCTGGATGTGTACAAGCATATCCATGACTGAATGCAATGGCAAAAGCAGTATAACACCAATCCTCCTACTTATTATTTTATTAATGCTGGCTTATTTTAGCGGGGTACCTTCAACAGGGAGAAATAAAGGTCAAGTGCTCGAAATGCTGGGAACCAGATACAAAAAAGAAACTGCTCATAAGTGTCTTTTTTATCCTCAACCAAATGTTATGAAACAAAGTTGGTGCCTTCTGGCACTGTGAGCCTGCTTAGGAGGGGAGATTTTTTCCTGATAGTCAAATTATCTTTTCCTTACCCGTTTTCAAAAGGTAAATCTCAATACCTACCATTAAGAATCAAAACTGTCATTCTCCAGAGGCCAAAGCACCCACCATTTCACCTTATTTGTAATTTAATGGGTTTATTATCTACACTCTGGCTTCTCTCTTGAGGGAAATCCCAGTTGAATTAACCAACATGAAATTTCAGGTGTAGCAAGAAAATGTGCAGCGAGGCATATTCACTCTAGAGACAGACTTTTGTGCTTAAGTACGCTGCAGTGGATATTGCTGAAAAAGGCAGCTTTTCTGCAAAGTTCTGCTAGATGCCCCTCAGCAGGAAGCAATTATCTGTAATGCCAGTTTCCCTCAGAATTTCACAAATCCTTCCCTACAGGGATTTCACCTTTCATTGTTTCCCTGCGCAGGACAAAAAAATCTAACTGCAGTGGTACAAAATCAGATCTGAGTCATGGTTTTTTTCAGCCCCTGGCAGATGAAGGGAATAATCTCATCTTTGACTGGAAGGAGATGGGCAAAAAAGGTAAGGGCTGGTGATGTGAGTCTCAAGGTGACCTCCAGAGGTCCCTTCCCACCATATCTGTGTAGTGGTGTGGTGCCCAAAAGGAGAGAGGTACAGGGTGCAACAGTGGGGTCCTTGCTTTGGGGGCCCGTGGCAGCAGAAGAGGTTCAAATCCAGGCATACAAGGGCCCTTAAATATCTGTGGGAAGGTGCACTGCCATAACTGGCGACTGCCAGGAAGAGCCCCTCTCAACACCTCCATACATCCTCTGAAGGCCATGGCACCGCCGTGGGAGATTCCCAGGCTGCCTTCGCCTCACAACTGGGAGTCACATTTTCAGTGCATGGTCTGCATTTGTTGCTTTGGTCCCTGTCCCCTCTTCCAATGTGAGTTACCTCACCACACAGCTTCCTGCTGGTGTGGGCACAGCCCTGCCTGTGCAGGCAGCCCCAGAGCCACCCACTGCACATGTAGGAGTCTGCCTTCTCCCGCGTTGAAAAGAAACTCTGAGTTCAGCGTGGGGGTGCTCAGAGCCCATACTGGGCAGCACATGCTCAGGGAAAGAGGATGTGTGGGATTCTCTGAGGAGGTGGCCATGCAGTCAGAGCAGGGACTTCTCTCCTTGAGCATGTTGGCATATTCAGAGCTGCCGTATAACAAGGTTTCTTTGCAGAATCCACCTTTTCCCGCCTCTACAGATATTTCTAGGAGGGAGAAACTGGCCTTTGGCTATGTGGTTAGGGTTCCCAGGGCTGACAACCCTGGGAACAGAAGATGTTTTGCTGTTGCCAGTGCCTGGCAGCCCAGCTGTGGTGGGAGCTGGCTGCTGTGCAAATAACTAGTTAGATGTTTTAGCTGCATTTCCTACCAAGAGCAGGCTTGTGAGTTTGCACTGTGTGCCCATCTGCCCTGGCAGCATGTAGCTCTGCCAGCCACTTTCACCCAGTCCTGATGGGGGAGGCATTTCAGGGCCATGAAGTCCCCATAGGTTTGCGACATGTAATGAGCTGGATCTGACCCCAGTACCAGCTGCCCTTCGTTGAGCTGGCCTCTGAGGAAGGCGGAGGAAGCTGTGAGACAGTATCCAGGGCAGTGTGAAGGGCCAGGTCATGCAGGAACCCAACCTCACAGGCTCCTACCAGCACCTCCATCACTGTTAGTCCCCGTCCGTCCCGAGTTGTTTATTAACTCCAGCCCTGATGACCTGACATTCAGGTAAGCCGAATCCGATTCTCCAGGTGAGGGAGCCTTCAGATCTTTCCCATTTCCAAACAGATTTCATCATGCAAAGTACATTGCCCTCCAAGGCCGTATCTTCAGTGCCAGCAGCAGAAAGCACCGAGTGTGCTCAGCTGCTGGCTAAAGGAAACTCAGAACTTTGCTAAGCTCTGGCTACAAAACAGGGAGTAGAAAGAGCAGAGGAGCAGCACCTGGACACAGCACCCAAACAGGGATCTGACCTAGGGTGTCCCATCAGTGCCTGTGGATGACCTGGGGTGCAGCTCCTCCCTTGTATGGCTGGCGTGGGGGGATGCTCACCCCTCTCCAAAAGGCAGGCTGTGCCAAGGGGACATTGGTGGTGATGTTCCTGGTGCCACTCAGGTGAACTGATTCGGCAAGGCATGCAGTAAAAGCAGGAGACACCTCGGCAGCTGTGGAGGCTTTGGGGTAAAAAAGAGAGGGCAAAAACACAAACAGAAAGAACTCTGATATTTTTTAAGTTGTTAGATACCTACTACTGGAGATGGACAAATGAAATTCAAATTTCTCCAGGTATTTTGTTTTTCAAAAACCGGAAACTTAAATTAAAAGTGTCATTTTTAAAATCTACTGGGGGAAAAAATGTTCAAAAACAACATTTTCCTGCAACAAGTGACTTAAAAAAACAATGACAAACCCCCTTATTTTGGGAAGAACATTTTTAGGTAATGAAAGTTTGAGTAGCTCTGCTCCCCAGCACAGGTGCTTTCAGACATGCCCAAGGCATGTGCATGTGTATATGGAGCTGTGATTTGCTCTTCTTTGGGATGTCTTGAAGCTGCAGGACGGTTGCCTCAGTTCCCTTTCTGTGGAAAGGGATACAAAGTAGGAGGCTACTGTCCAGGACCTCTGAGTACAACTGTGTAGATGTGTAACACTGAAGTTTAAAGCTGTGGAGAAATTCTGCAGGTTTGTTAATATAATTTGATGTTCATCCTTATCATCCATTTGTATTCATAGTCTTTTTACTTGCTAGAATCCTCTAGCACTCTTTAATAATAATAAAAAACCCCAACATTTCCCATTTGGGATCTCAGAGGAATAGGGTAAAAATTTAATTTGCATAATAATTAAGGTCTCTTCCAAGAAAAGCTTAAGATGTGGTTAAATTAGCCAGAACCAAGTATCACTGTGAGCTCTGTGTGCCGGAAAGCCCTGCTGCAGTGGTTGCTGGGGGAAAATGGGAGTAATCACAGGCGACCATCCATGCGGGAGGTAAAGCGTGGCAGGTCGAGTTGAGCCTGCCTGGGCGGGGGACACGGGTCGGGGTAGAGGGTGGGAATGGGGGTGGTGAGCCTCCCTGGGATCTGGAGAGCCTCCTCAGAAGCAGAGGTGCTCCAGATTGTCCTTCCTGTGCCCATCCCACCGAAGTTTGGGAAGGGGGCTGTGACACCAGGTCTCAGCACTCTTACAGAAACATAGAAATGATTTTTCAGCCTCTGTGCCCATTTCTTATTTGAAGTTGCATGCTTTTGGTTCAGTTGCAGCATTAGCAGTGATGTCCCATGACATGCCTCAATAGTTACAAAAGTCATCAACAGTCTAAGTGCTTAGAGTGACTTTGTTGACTAGGAGCACTCCTGGTTATTTCTGAGTGCAGTGGGAGAAGCAGAGGTCCTGGCCTTCCTCCACAATATGTCCTCGAGGAGGATGTAATTACCGAGTTGGGTTTTGTAGTCTTTCTGCTGGGTGTGCTCTGACTGATGGCCTGGGCCAACCCCCACTTCTCTCCTTCATAATAGTGGAAGCTTATCTGCTTGCAGTGCCAATAAAAATAAATCATCTGGTTGCCTTATGCTCTGTGCAGATGAAAACAGAGTCATCAGTGGTCTGTGTACTTCTATGCTAACTTTACGCCCACAGCATTCTTTTTTTTCTAAATCAAATTAGAGGATTTTGAAGAGGCTACTATGTACTGGAGAAGAATGGAGGGCTGAGGCTCCGTGTATGTGAATGATGAGGTTACAATACATTAATTGTTCAGTTTAAATAATGGTTTTTCAAATTAGGTTTGCGTGTATGAAAGTAATGTTCTCATTGACCAGAGTGATGTACAATAGGCCACCCACAATTTGGGAAAGCGCTATGAGTTTGTCCTTCTCTGGGCAGGCATCACTTAGTTTTCCATCCCCGTTCTGTCAATACATCTTCAGCCTGGCCTTAATCGTTCCTTCCTGATGAGATGGAAACATATCTGGATCATATAATTGTTCATGGTGGCCTCATGTGCAGTTAAAAGATGATTTCAAGTTGAGAGTCCTCAAAGCCTGGAGAGTTGAAACCTGCACCGCTGATCCAAAATCCATCTTCAGCATTTTCCACTCATTCAGCATGGGAGTAAATCAGGATTTATTCTTCTGAAGCCAGAGATTTATATCTCTTTAAAGCAGGAATAAGTGAACATGCCCCATCTGAAAAGGGGGAACCACATTGCAGGTTAATTCTTTTTACCATGCCCTGGGAGTTTCAGCAGCTTTGCAGTAGTTTTGCCATCGCCCCGATGATGAGTCCCTGTTCCTTCATAAAAAAGCAAGCGTGCAAGCTGCCAAATGCATGCAGTTTGTGGAGGAATCACTCCCACTCGGGTCGCACTGAGATAAAATTATGTAAGTCAGAGCCCCCGAGGGCACAACCCCCGGTTGTATTTCCATCTGGAACATATGTCCTTTCCCCCTTCCCCCAGCACTTGTAGGAGAGATGCTTGGACAGGTTGTTATTTATGTCGGCGCAAACTGGTGGTACCAGGCATGTCTCGGCGGTGGTGAAGGAAAGTATTCGAGCCGGCATCTTAGCGCAGCATATGTATGTGATGAGATAATAGACATCTGGCACCGAGCGGCTACTGGGGTTCTGTAAATCCCTTGTTTTGTAGTTTTGTGCAGAAAAGCAACCTCCAGCACAGTATATGACAGTATAGTCTGCAGTAACAAGTTAAATACCGTGTTAGTGCTTACAAAGCACTGAGCTGAGTAACAGTGCTTTCAGGTCCCTGGCTTAGCACTTGTGCCCAGATGCCCCCAAAGGTATGTGTGCCTGGAAAGGAGCTCGAGGGGCTATCCTGTGTCTGTGGGCTTGCTTGTGAATCCCAATGTCTGCTTTGCATCCTCACATCCTGGTAGCTCAGAGTTTGCCCTTGGTCCAGATGTCTCTCTCCCACTGGAGACCCCACACTGGACACACGCTGCCTGGCCAAGCCTTCCCACACAAGTGCCCACGATCACAGCCCAGGCACCCCCACATCACTGCTGGCAACTCACTGCCCAGGACACAGGATGTGCTCCCGTCGCTGGGCCTGAACAGATGGGAATGCCACGTCTCCCACTTCTGGGGCAGGATTGGTGAGTGAGCGTTCAGGTCCCCGCTGCAGGTGTAGGTTGCACATTCCTTCCAACTGCTGTTTTGGATACACCCCCCAAAAATCTGTTAACTCAAGGTTAATGTGTAGTTAATTTTATTCCAAGCCAAGGAGATTATGAATGCCACCAGCATTCACCACTGCTGAGAAGCACAAGAGTAAACAATTCATTAGAGAGTGCTGTGACTGCAGAGAACCTGCTGCAGAAGACGCACCACCTTCAGTTCTGTGATGGGGCATTGCTGGCTCAGAATCCCTCTCAGAATCTCTCTTGGGTATGGAACCAAAGTCAGCTCTCTATCACACTGCCCTAAGCTAAACTGACTTCAGTTGGCATCCCCATGGCTTTATGGGGCAAACTGGTGGGATATTTGATCTCCAGTACTAAGAATAGGAATGAAGTGTTTCCAGTATATGATATTCTGCAAATATCTATTGGAGTGGCCAGGTCTGAGTAAAAAAAGAAATCAAATAGAGGGATGTGGAAAAATCTCTTTATGCCTATAAAAGGATCACTTCAAAACCACAGGATTTTGTATGGGAACCTTTTTCCTTAAATAGTAGAAACAGTTGTTGGGTGCATTCCATCAGTGTAAAAAATGGGGGGTAGAGGAGAGCTGTCATGTCCAGCAGCAGTCTCCTCTCCTTCCGTCTCTCCTTTTCCTCCCCCCACCACATGTGTACCGTGTCTTAGCCCCAGAAACTGCTTGTAGGAAGCATGAAAACAGTATAATTGTGATGTATATGTTTATACACATAGATATAATCAAGCCCACATATATGCTGTGCAGCTAAAGAGGAACTGTGCGGTGGAATTTTTCTGTGCTCTTCAGGAAACACCTTTCTGTCCCATTTTCCCACTGAGACGATAAACAAAACCTGGCAGTTAATTTTGCTGGGTAGCCAAATCCTCAGCGCAGGCTCCAGTGCAGGCTCCCACCTGCAGCCTCATCCTGCCCACCACTGGCCTGGAGGCAGGGGAGTAAAACCCAAAGCTCTTGGGCAGTGCCGGTATGACGGCAGTGGGCCAAATCCTGACACATAAAGCCCTGCTGACATCACAGGGATTAGACAGGCTGCTAATCAGGACAGCAGGATTTGTGTCAATCTTTTCCTTAGGGTGCGATGCTGAGTCCTGTGGTGGTCAGCGCAAGGTGGCTGGTGCTGCGAAGGGACTGTGTGTCCCCAGGGGTGAGCAGCTGTGGGGGTGGCCCTGGGCTTTTGAGGTGCCCTGAGTATGCTGCCGTGGGGAGGAGCTGCAAGGTGGGACTGGCTGTCCCAGGGCACAGGACCCCGGTGCCTCTCAGAACAAGGGTCCTGCTGCTGCCCTTTGCAGCTCAGTACTGCCAGGGCAGCAGAGGGGAGAAGATCTCGGTGACTTCTGGGTTCAGTGGCCCCTTTGCAGCAGGTTTGTGTGAGGGTGGGATAGGGAAAGGAGTCAAAAGATTTCCATCTTCCAACTACAGACAGGCTCAGTCGAGACTGAAATCTTTTCTAGGGGCTGTTTAGAATCCAGGGTGATGTTTTTAGTACTTTATAAGAGCAGTCTCATCTGTTCACATTAATATGATGAATATGTCATGCAGAAGGGGCCCTGGGGACTCAGGCTGGCTCCAGGCCATCCTTCCACCCCATGCCCAGGTCAGTCCTTACAGATGTCTGGATAACCTTATGATCTTAAAAACCTCTAATAACAGAACCTCTACGGTCTCCTGAGACAAAGTATTCCAGTGTTTTACTACTCTTACTATTAGGAACATTTCTTAAATCTGTCTTAAATCTTTCTTAACTCCCTCTCAGCCAGACCCAGTACACACCCTCATTGAAATTTTAGGATTTGGCTGCTGTCTACAGCAGGGACAGAGAACAGTTTATTTACTTTTCTTTTTGCTTACCCCCTTCTGTGCCTGAAAGCCATTATTTCTCCCTTCAGACATCTGTTCTTTAATCAAACCCAGTTTCTTTAGCCTACCTTCCTGACACACCTGTATACACAGTTCTTGTGGAATAGCATCCCCATCCATAAAAATATTTCTCTGTGAAACCTCATGCTAACAGGGGAGCTGAACGGAGGGACTTGAACACAGCATTTCCATTTATGTACTGCACAAGGGAGTTTTTCTGCAACAGCATGATGTTAGAGGTACTCAGCCAGACTGTGACCCATCACAATCTGCAGGTCCTTGGAGCCAACAAGCAGCCCAGGCATTCAGCCCCAGCCTGGCTCAGGGACACTGGGCAGAAGTGTGCATTCATCCCTCCCAAAACACATCTTGGGGCTTTTCGATCCCTATCTCCAGTTTGTCTTTCCTGCAACCTACAGCCAGCACACCACCTGCTGTAGCTGTAACAAGCACGTGACTCTATTCTTCCATAGTCCAAGCTGTCAGTGAAAATGTTTGGTAGTTCTGGGATGAAGGGACACCTCCAAGGCGCTCCAATTCAAGGCACTCCCCTAGTCAATGGGGAAGCATTGACATCTTTCACATACAGCTTTGTAACTTAATTCTTCCCACAACTGTCTCACTCCAACCCTGTTTCTGCTGCTTGCTCATGGAAAGGATGACACTGTCAGGATTGGTAGAAACCAGGAGGAAAGGATGCTGTGGTGAGAGTCCACCCACTGACACAGCTGGTAAAGCCTGGGGTGGCACAGCAGGTAGTACCCACAGGGTAGGGGCCGTGGGAGCTGCAGGCCGCGCCACACCATACCGAGCACAGAGACCCCAATCTTAGGGTGCCACAAGGACATGCATGGACTGGTGCAGACAGGGCTTCAAACAGGGCGGGGGCTCTGCCACAGTGGTGAGGGGCTGGGGAGCACAGGTTAGGAGCAAGGTGCCTCCCTTTTGGTGCTTGCAACTCAGTTCTGCTGCTGTGATAAATCAAAACATAGAATCACAGAATTGGTTTGGTTGGAAAAGACCTTTAAGATCTTCAAGTTGTAGCGTTAAATATTAGCAACCTCACAGTGGTAAGAGATGAGCATATGGCTGGCCACCTCCAGAAGGGCTATGTTTCTACTTCATGGCCTCTTGCGCCTTTTGTTGAGCCCTACCCTCTGCAGAGGGCACAGGCTTCGTGCTGCACACTCAGAAGTTTCTAGTAAAGTTGTTAGTGCAATTAGAAAAGGATAAAAAGTACCTCAGGTGCAATTGCTCAATCTCCTTTTCAAAGAACAACACAGTGCTGGAGAAAGCACGCTCCAAGTACTGGTCTAGCAAACACCTCTTGAACATTTTTTAATGTGACCTGGCAGCAGACCAGGGTAAATGGCATGTTCTTTTTCCAGTGCTTTGGCCCAAAGTGTGTATTTCAGAGGCTTAAAAGAACAGTCAGTCAATTAAATGTGATAAACGAGGCCATTTGTCACCAGCATTTTAGCTTTTCTTTTAAAGAATAAAACGAGATAATGAGCAGGGCTTGAAGAAATCCTTTGTGGTGTTGGCAGCCAAGGGCACATGATATACAGAACGGATTTTCTGCCTCTCCCATCATGAGAATGTGATCTGACAATACTCCCCCTCATGACACAGAAATCAGAGACAAAGTTAAAAGGAGAAAAAAAATCACTAATGGATGAAAAACCAGTGACATGTTGCAATGAAGATAAGAAAAGAAATGCTCTTGGTTAAGGGCAAATCTACCTCCACTGAAAAGTTCCCATTGTAGGTGCTGGTCAACAGGAAGACAGATACAGAGCCATGTAGCACCTTAAGTTTATAAAAAGCCTCAAGCAGCACAGTTACCAACACATCACTTGCCCAGAAAGAAGCCAGCAGGGCATGCATCCAGGGGCAGGCAGTGGTTGGTGGAAAATATGGATCACCCCTTCCCCCAGCAAGGGAGAGAGGACATGGCTGTGATGGGGTCTGTGATCTTTGGGGTCCCATGCAGTCCCCAGGCTGTGGGGCTGCAAGTAGTGGGAGGATATTCCTCCTGCAGTGCCCATCGGTAGGACGCTGTGCGTCCTATCCACTGACAGGCATGCGGGCAACGCAAGGTAGGTACATAGACTCTAAGAGTGGTGGCACTGAAGTGGTGTCTGCATTAGGGTGGATTAGCTTCCATGGCTGGAAGCTAGAGATGGATCCAGAGCTGGAATGATTCCACTCTCTTCTAAAAAATAAGACCTTTCTTTCTGGCAGATTCCCCGAGTGTGTTTCCTTCTGTGTGCTGTCCTTTTCTATCACATGTGTCTAGGAATTAGGAAACATTTACCCAATGTGTGAAACCTCTCTGCACCTGTGAGATGTGAACATATTAACCATATTGACTGCATTTCACATTGGGGTGTGCACCACCGAGTCACTTCTGCACCCATTTCCCTTCTGCCCACTTGTGGTACCTCAGTAAGAAATTACTCTTTTTAAAAAGCTTGTTTTCTCAATCAATCATCAGTTTATATTGAATGCATTGAGGCAGGAGCATTGGTAAGTATGGTTGCAAACATGAACAAATATTTAAGGAGATGAGAAGCACTGATGGCTTGTCTCTACAACCTCTGTTTTATTTATGTCTGTACTGTGCTGTCTTGGCAGCATCTGATTTAGTCCTGTGATGGAAACCTTGCCGTCTGCAAACATGACCAGCCTCACACATGCCTCTGGCATTAAATAGCACACACAGTGCATGGAAACACACATTTTAAGAAAACTACTCGGATGCACCAGCAACAAGAGGCATCAAAGCCACTCAAAAGACAAAGAATTAAAATGCTATTAAAGGAACTGCACGAAAGGAGGTTGCACTCAGGAAGCAAATGCAGAAATGCCGAACGCACCTTTGAGCCTGGGCCTCAGCGTCAGGGTAGCCTCAAGCCAAGAAGTTCCCAGCTAGTCACAGACTTCACGCATGGCCTTCATCTGGGTGCTCTCTGTGTGCAGAGTTGCCCTCCTCAGCAGGCCAGCAGCCCAGCAGCTGCACCCAGTGAGGGTGTCCTCCAGCACCCATGGTGGTTACCGTGTTAGGAGGGGATTTTTCAGGCGGCTAGGTCCTGTGCTATCTAACAGCTGGCCTCTCTGTCCCTGTCTCCCCTGGAAGCAGTACACAGGTTGCCCCAGCTGTAGCTTGCTGAAAGGGTGGGATAATCTTGTCGAAGCCCCTGGTGAGCTGCCCAGTTCCTCTCCTTCCGACTCGCTTGCTTCCAAAACAAATTCCTGTTGCAAAGGCTCAAGGCCTGTTAACTCTGCATTCCTGCTTGTAACAGAATCCCTTTTGAAAAGGAGGTGAACTGGTACAACTCAGTGAGCTTGAAAGGAGGAAGATCCCAAATAATTGTTGGAAATGATTGGAAAGAAATATGTCATAAAACAACACCCTAAACAAAACAGAGGAGTGAGTGTTCTGGAAGCATTTAGCTGTTAAATAGTGTGTTTTCAAAAGCACGGTGACTTACCACAGGCAGGCAATGGAGATGTGAAAGTTGATGCTGATGCCTTTCCTGTCCTCATGCACATAGCCTGTGGGACTGCTGCTTGCACTGTGAAGCGGTTGTGTAAAGGCAGTACCCTCATCTGGTCTCATCCCTGGTGAGGCTGCACCTGGAATATTGTGTGCAGTTCTGGGCCCCTCAGTTCAAGAACATAGAACTCCTTGAAAGATGATTAAGGGAGTGGAACAACTTCCTTATGAGGACAGGCTGAGGGAGTTGGATCTGTTTAACTTGGAGGAGACTGAGGGGTGACCTTATTAATCTTTATAAATATGTAAAGGGTGAGAGTCAGGAAGATGGAACCAGGCTCTTCTCAGTGATGGCCAGCGATAGGACAAGGGGCAATGGGCACAAGCTGGAGCATAGGAAGTTCCATGTGAATATAAGGAGAAACTTTCACTGTGAGGGTGATGGAGCACTGGGACTGACTGTTCAGAGAAGTTGTGGAGTCTCCTTCTCTGGAGACATTCAAAACCCATCTGGATGCATTCCTGTGTGATTTAGTCTAGGTGATACTGCTCTGGCAGGGGGTTGGACTAGATGATCTTTCAAGGTCCCTTCCAACTCCTATCATTCTGTGATTCTGTGTGATCTGCCTTCACCCACAGAGGGAGAGACCCATCTCGGTGGGCTCTAGCTTTGGCCCAAGGAGTGAATGGCCCATACCTTCTGCAGCAGAAGTTTGCTGGCAGGTCTGGGTTAAGTGAGGAAAGCATGGAGAAGGAGAGGGAGGCTCTGACTCCCCCAAGTACAGATTTACAGCCTCAAGAAGATAGTTTCTTTGCAAGCAATTTCTACAGCTTTCTTCCTTCCGTTAGCTCTACATAAAGTTTAGCATCTTTAAAACTGCATTAGCCTCCCTAAGGGAGGCTTGTTTTCAGATCCCTTCTCAAGTCGATTTGGAGCAGGGACATCAAAGGCAAGGCAAATCTGGTTCCCTGTTAACTTAGATCCATTTGGAGCTGGTCTGGGCAGTTGGAGCTTGCCATGGTGTTCACAGTCATTCGAAATATTTACTTATCTGAGTGACAAGAGAGTTATTTAATAAGTTATGATGTCTGCAGTTTTGTGTAAACAATTTACAGTGCCATGATTGATGCTGGGCGCTGTTTGGAGAGAGGCAAGACTGATTGTATATACTGGGCTTTGGTTTGGAGACCAGCCCCAGACTGGGACAGTACTGTACCTAATAAATAACAACAGTTAATCATTTGGACTCACACTGTTTCAGCGCTCATGAAGCCACACAAACATGGATTAATTGAGCCAATGCTTCTATGAGCAGACCTTGGCCACACAAACATCAAGGAGCTTGGCAGGGGTGCTTGGTAGAGCGGTCATGGTGCCCGGCTCTCCTCTTGCCCTGTGTCTATGCTGTCCATAGCCTTCCAACATTTACTCAGCAGAAGGAAACATCTGGTATTGTGGGTAGGACAGCCAGTGTGGATGTAAGACACTGCACTTCAAGCCCCTTTTCCAAATCTAGGAGGGTGGAGGTGGGGAAGTGAGTCTCATTGTGCCCAGCACACAGGTCCAGCCCTGCAGAGTACAGTGAAATGAGTGGGCTTGCTTCTTCTGACACAGCATCTGCTCATGATCTGTCAGTGGGTTTCCTCAGTCTTGCCTTTTTCAGTGCCTTACCTCAGGTCTCCAGGGGTTTCCAGGAGGGATTGGATTTCTGCTGCAGTGCTTTGGGTCACATCACCGAAGTCCTATTTCTGGGTGAATACCTCCATTAAAGGTGTGCAGTATCCCAAGAAAAGCCTATTCATTGGTGGAAGAGGTGTTCCCAGCTTGAGTGGAGCAACACAGGAGTGTGATTGCCACGGCCCATGGGTGCCTGCAGCCCAGCTGGTGAGCCACAGCTACTGTAGGTAAGCACAAGTTCCATGAGACACCAGAGCACACAAAAAAAGAGGGCATGGACTGATGCAAAACTGAGAGGAAGTCAGAGGGTTTGGTTCAGTTCAAACTGGAAACTGGTTTCAGTTTCTGAACCATCAAAATGTTTTGTTTCTGGTATTTATGTCTAGGTAGGGGTTTCCCAAATGGTCTTCACCAGTGCAAAAGGCTGAAATGCTCTGGAATTAAGTGACCTGGACATGTCTGAAAAAACATTGGCAGGACCCTGCAGCTCCCTCAAATTTTCTGTAATTTGACTTTCTGACCTGACTGTACAAAGACAAGGGTATGGCTCTCAGGAATTCCCATGAAATGGGAAGACTGGGGCCAGCACTGTCATCTGCAATGCAGGAGCTATGCAAGAGCTATGAAAGGCAAAGGTTTGGAAGGAGAGGAAGAGAAAGCCTCTCATGCTACCAGGCATCTATTTAGATTGACTAGTACAGGTGATTAAAAAAAATTAAAAAAAAAGAAATTTAAGAAATTTATTCTGGAAATACTCTTTCAGATACATTCATCATCAAAGGCCTATGCCAGAAGCTGTGAATAAAGAATGGGAGGAAATTAAAAGGAGGGAATTGACCCTGAAACTGACACAAATGTTTGGGTGTGTGCAGACTGGATCAAGACCCCACATACCCACATGGAGAAAACTGCTTCCTCTGAATAGAGCAAAGTAATGAAGTATTGATTTGAAATTATTGACCTGTGATACTACATTCATGCTGCTGCTGCTGTCCTTGTCTGATGGAGAGAAAAGTACAGGAGGTCTTTCCAGTTCAGACTGGAAAAAGGAAAAGGATGTCTGAGGCAGACTTTCCACATGTTGCATTCACCAGGGGAGGAAAGTTATACTCTATGCCCTCCTGATGTTCAAAACTGTTTCTGCAATCAACCTTAGCCACCAGAAAAGGCTAATTGATCCCCCAGCTTCACCAACAGCATTTGCTCTCAAAAGGATGTATCTTTTCATTCAGACTGTTGAAATTTGCACTCAGAACAAGAAGGATCTTGAGCAAAACACAGCCTGTCTCTTCCTCCCAAGGGACCCTCCAGAGATGCACTGCACTTAGCAAGCAAGTGAAGGTGTCAGGGGGACCTGAGGGGACAGCAGGCTGATGGCACTACTCTGGGTCTCCATGGAAATATGTCTTGATGTAATTAATGATAAATAACTGGGACAAGAATAAAAATGATTCAGAGAAGCTTTGGTACTTCTCCCATTTAGCTCCCGTGATTAAACCTACACAGAGCCTAGAATGGGGAGATGAACCTCAATTATAGCTAAGGAACAGCATAATGAATTGCCTCCTTTGCACTTACTTTAGCTGGTGAGTAATCCAATTTCTACCCAAACCCATGTTGACTATGGAGATTTTGCCAATATCTGATTCATTAAGATGGTAGAAGAATGTGGAATTAGAAATGCAGAAGAGGGGCTGTAACTCTCACCACGTAAACACTGATGACTTTGAGCAAACTTTTTAACAGATATCGTTAATATTGTTCACTGATACTTTAGTGAAAGTCCACTTTTAGATAAAATAAAATACAAATGGTCTGCTAAGTGAAGGGTTTTAATCCTCTCTTTTGTGCACAATATAAAAATAGTTTTATTTTGGATGGTGAGTCCTTCTTAGGTTTGTGCACTCCAACTGAATAATACGGAGTGTGTTCTACTTGTCTTGAATGTCTTTTGCTCAGAAAATGCCCAGAATTGCAGGTTCTGAAGTTATAATTTAAATACAAGTGAAAGGTATCAGCTGCCTTAGTCTTACCCCCTGGTTAGTGAGAGGTGTAGAGGGTTGGCATCCCTGTGTTTCCAGCCTCAGCCATTGTGTGTGGGTACCAGAAGGAAGAGACAGCTCTCAAGGCAGCTTTGCTGCAGCTGAAAAGAGCCTATTCCTGGAAGTTACAGGGTGTTGAGTTCCTGGGACAGAAACAAAATGACTGCTGAAACTCTGCCCTGCAACTCTGGGAGCTGCTGGCATGATTTGAGGGCTGGGTCTGTAGGCCCTGTGAAGCAGGCAGCAGTTCCTGAGCTCCGGGGTCTGTGACTCTGGCAGAAGAAGGTGCCGGCCCACAGCACAGCAGTGAGGGGTGAAAGCAGTTAAAGTAAATTTTAAAGAAAAGGTTGGGGTCTTTTATGAAAGACAACCTTGTACAGCAATTTATAAAGAGCTCGAGGGATGTTATTGTTTAAATAAATATTTAAGGGAGATTCCTCTCAGTTTAAACACAGTGAGCTGTAGCATGTGGAAAGCAGCAGTGTTTGATTACAGTATGCACAAGGCCAAAGCAAACCATTAGGAACAAAGGTGGAGGAGAAGAGAGCAATTTCATTTGATTTTCCAAGATGGGTCATTGATAGCACCATTTCTGCCTGGTGCCAGAGTGCAGCAGGGGTACCAACCCTGGCAGTCCTGGCAGTGGATGGGTGGTACCAGAAAGCGGTTCTGCAAGTCTCCTTGGCATTTTTCTGATATGATGGCTGGACACAGGAGTAAATTTAGCTCCACAGGTGATACCCTGATGGTGGCAAGTGGTCTGACATACAGCAGCAGGACTGTATGCTGGAGGAGAAGGGGATAAAGGTGGACTGATCACGCATGGCCCAACACATGCGCTGGATAGTCTTTGACAGACTCACTATCACAACCTTTAATACTAGAAGCATGCACATTGCAACATGGGTTCACTTTAAAATCCTGCTTGATTTGTTTGGGGCTCATGGATGGCAACTTGGGTGAGATATTACAGTGTGGCTACAGAGCTGGAGTCACCTTGTGTGGTGAGTTGGACACAGCCAGAGCTCAGCGCTGTCTGCTGTCAGAGGTTTGGTACAAGGAGGTGCTTTCTGCCCCGCAGGTAGAAAATGCCAAGGGCATAAGCATCCAACTGGCAGTAACAGAAAACAAGAGAAATTTACTGCTGAGGGACAAGACATCTAAATAAAAGTGAAAACATGCTAAAAGGCTGTAAGCAGTTAAAAAACCCTCAGTGAGTTTGAGGTTATTAGGGGTCTGTGTATGTCACCAGTCTCATAGTGGGTTTGGACTATGGCATTCACAATGGTGTTATAAATGAATTGATAGAAAAGGACATAGAAGAATGCACAGCACTTGCCTCAGGGTAGAAAACCTGAATTTATGTGTAGGTAGGGGTTTCCCAAATGGTCTTCACCAGTGCAAAAGGCTGAAGTGCTCATCTTCCTCACCCTGTACTAGTCTGCTTTTGAAAAAGGCAGGGCCTTTGTCTTATCAGAAATAAACATTTCTTTTCTGATATAATTACATTTTCATTCCCCTTCTGATTTTAAGTCATAAGCCAGTAGAACACCTAATAAATCACTTTGCCAAAGCGTCCCTGAAATCAGAGGATTCTGCAAAGGTCACACAGCCCAGGTGACACACATTTCATGGGCACATCTGAAGACATGGCAGATCTCCTGAATAAAGTAGGACATGATTTATATAGGAGAAGACTGCTTGGATTACCAAGGTGGTTGCTACAAGAGCATCCAGACAGGGTTCTAGCTCTGTAGGAGACAAAAATCTGCGCATTCATTCATGGACAAACTTCCCTGATGTTTCACCCTATCCCATGTCACCGGACAGTAGAGTAACATGAAGACAAATGTGTATCATCTGGGGTGCAACTGCAGGAAGGGAGCAAGCTCCTCTCAGGCCTGGGATCAATCTGTTTCTCTCCAGCCACTGGATCTGGGTACCCCAATGTTACTGCAAAACCACTTTCAGAAACACCAAGACCCTGTCACAATTCAGGGCAGAAGACCTGGCCCACACAATCTGTGGAGACACTGGGGCCTGCGTAGTAGGTCAGAGCAGATCATTTGGAAAAAAAAGTCATTAATTTCTGAGATAAAATAGTTCATGATTCATGACTATTTGGAAACAAATGAGACATAGGAATTACACAAAGGCCCCATTTTGTTCATTGAGGAACCGCAGAATTAATTGCATGTACTTTAGTTCCCAGCAAAGGCTAAGTCCCAAGGCACAGTGTTGTGATTGTTGGACTTGCCATGTCACACATACTGGTTTAATTCAGACCAAAATTGTAGGAAGAGAAGGACAGGATATATCCAGTAGTTAGCTGGGAATAGAGGTGGGACAGGAGCAGGATCTGAGTCTCAAGTAGGTCAAGCAATGAAGGTTTTGCATTAGCACCCATGGAGTGACCTCACGCCTTCCCTGGGCTGTGTGCAGTGAAAGTTGCTGGTTGGACCAGACAGATTTGCAGATTAGGAGGCTCTAGCTCTTCCAGAGCTGTGCAGGAAACCGTATGCACAGACCTGACTGCTTCATTCATTATGTTGCTCCCATTTGTAATCATTGTATCAAAATTGCAACAGC
This sequence comes from Hypotaenidia okinawae, assembly GCA_027925045.1. Classification (NCBI taxonomy): domain Eukaryota; kingdom Metazoa; phylum Chordata; class Aves; order Gruiformes; family Rallidae; genus Hypotaenidia; species Hypotaenidia okinawae. The sequence goes on from BSDF01000002.1 coordinate 17,582,023, forward strand.
TTCCTGAATTTATTTATTCTGTGGCAACATCCGCAAGGATGTCCCCAGTAAGCATCTCTGGCCCTTTGACTGCCTGTCTCTACTCCACCCATCTGCTCTCATCCAGCATCAAAATTTAGGGTACTGTTTGACGCTGTCTAGACAAGCAATTTCTTGTTTTCTTCCATGACACTTGGAGCAGAAGCCCATAAGCATCCACCACCCCTTTTCCTTTTCTGTTTCAGGTCCCCTGCAAATCCCTGCTTAAAACTCCTTCTTGTGACATCCTTGACAGCGAGGCTGTCGGTTTGCAGCAAGCATTGCCTGCCACACTGGCCAACACCGTCTCACAGCTTCTTAGCACTCCTTCATCTCTCAGAAGCTGTTTGTAGGCAGCTCCAGTCTTCTCACATTGTCAGCTCTTGTTCTTGTGGGTTTTGTTTCTACACCGTCTCACACAGCTGAGCCCTGGTGTGTGCACAGGGCTCCCAGGAGCCGATGAAGATGATGAAATTTCACTGCCTGGCTTTGCAGAAGAGGAGGCCTGTACAGCATGCTCCATAGTCCGCAGCCACACCAAAAAAGAGTGAAAGAAACCACCTCTGCCTGCCGCTCCAGCAGGAGCGGAAACAAGCAGGCTGCAGCTCCCTACCTTGCCATGTGGAAATCACGTCAAGTGGCAGAATGGAAACCCTGACATTTCACCGTCTGTCTGCAAACGCTGCATATGTATTGCATACAAAAATAGGCTAGAAGTATACCGTGAAGACTGAAAAAACCATGAGGCAAGAGATGCCAGAATTAGGTCTCCCTTGTGCAATGTGTTATGATGCACTTGTTAATTAGATGATCACGCAGTATTTTGCCAGAGGTCTCAGCTTTATCCCACAGTGCAAGATGGATTGTCTCCACTGCAGAAAATCTTATATAGAATTTTGGTTTTCCCTTAGCATTCAGTGCGGTCCTAGGCTGAATTTGCTACTCAAGCCCTTCTCTGAATAGAAACGACTGATTTTCCCAACACAGAGGAAATGTCAGTGGCACACCTCCCTAGAGTATCAGTGTGCTTCACAGGTGTCTCTGGCCTCTGGTGCCTCCATGGGGGGTGTGATGGTGCTTTAGTCACTTGAACAAAATGGGAACAAAGGGAAGAGACAGGAGTGCAATCAATCAGCTTGATCACATCAGGCACCAGTTTCTCAGGGATCTGGCTTGGTCGCCTACAGCCCAGCTGACCCCCACCACTGTGGCCTTCCTTGCAGAAAGACCACATCCACCGTTGCAGGCTTCACAGGTCCCACAGCCCAGTGCTTCAAAGTCATGAGCTGAGACCAAGGAGTGACCAAAAGACATAGCTGGGGCTGTGCATGAGTCTTCAGCATCAGGTGGCACTGGACATGCTCGAGGCAGAGCTCCCATCAACTCCCATCCCAGGAGCAGACATTCAGTGCCAGGGTTTTATGGCACGTGCAGACAGGGGACCTACCCCACAGCTACTGACTGCAGACTGGGGAAAGTCTCAGCAAGACCTGGCACAAAAGATCATGCAGGGGGAGCAGAAATAAAGCCAGCACTGCAAGACAGCAATCATATTCACAAAAAGGGACCACAGATGGGGTGGCTCAGGTTTCATGTCAGGCTCTGGCATACCCAGATTCTCCCTATGGCTCACACCTTGCCACACAGCTCCCTGCCCCACTCCCTAGCCAACTGAGCCCCTAACTCCTCACTTGTACCATGTCATCCCCACACCAGTCCCATACCATCCTTCAGCTTTAGCATCCCAGTATGGGATGGAAAGTATCTTTCCTTAGTGCAGCATCCCCAGGGTCCCTGTCTGTCTCCTGGCTGTGTGGGCAACAACATGCAGAAGAACTTTTACACAGTGAGGGTGACAGAGCCCTGGGACAGGCTGCCCAGGGAGGTGGTGGAGTCTCCTTCTCTGGAGATATTCAAGACCCATCTGGATGCCTATCTGTGCAATATGAGCTAGGGAGCTGCTTTGGCAGGGGGGTTGGACCCGATGATCTCTCAAGGTCCCTTCCAACCCCTACAATTCTGTGATTCTGTGATTCTGTGAAGGTGTTAAAATGCAAGTGTTGCTCCCTGCCTGCCTTTCCACTGCCTGACACCTCTGCCCTGAGCAGTTTTATGGGGAGAACCCAGCTGCATCCTGCTCCTAGAGCTGGGGAGGGCTCTTGGGCTGCAGAGAGAGGACACAGATAGCTCAGTCCCTGTAGAGCTGTGGGGAGACAGAAGGACCGCAGGAACTTGGTAGCACCAACTGGGTGCACAGGAGCATTGGTGTTGGCACTGGGAACTGCTGAGATGCTGGGCTGAGCTGGCTCACGTGGGAAGGAATTTCAGCAGATTTTAACTACTCAGCCCTAGCACGTCCCTAATAAGTTGCTATTTTTTCCCTTCAAAGGCTATCACTAAGCCAAATTGGAGATTTACAAAGTAAAGAATAAATAAATTGCAGTCCTAACAGAAAGCTGCCAAATTTCAGATCTATACTCCAAAGCGCAGAGGGAAAAGGACCATCCAAGGAAAGGATCACCAGGTTCCTCCCTCCTCTTTCTTCCTTTCTTTTTTTTCCAGTTGGACAACAATGCCTTTTTCCCTGTGCTCATTCTTGGAAATGGCTGGACAGTTTTGGCAGAAATTTTCCAGAAAAGGACTTAGCCCAAGGCAGACAATCAAGTTGGAAGAACTCAGTCAAAACGTTTCAAGTCTGGCAAAGTTATAAGCAACTGCGAGTGCTGTCTTATTGCAGGATACATCCGAGTAACCTTAATCATAGGAGCTGCACGCAATCCCACCTTTGACATATTCAAAGTTATAATAGCTCATGACGCTGTTCCATTCAGGTGCATCTTATCACGATTCAGATATGTCACCAACAAAAAAGCTTTAACTCAGTCATCCCACTGAGCCTTCCCACACCCCTTCCTACTTGAACAGCTCTTCTCATCTAACAACTGGTCGTACAAAAAAACACAGTTCCCTCGCCTCCAGTATTTGCATTTGAGTTTCGGCTTCTTGGATAGAGGCAGCTGATGCTAAAATGGGATTGCTCTCTGAACTAATGTATTCAAAATTAATAAAAGAAATAAAGGAACACACTCCTCTGGCAGGTTCCCATGCATATTTTCCATAAAAGTTCATTTTTTCCAGAAGAACAAATTGTGAGTATGTGGGGGATTTGCACTGAATCTTGATACTGAGCTTAGAATTCTTGGCATCGCTTGGGACGTTAAAATGACATCAGCTCCACTTTCTATATTGAAATTTTATAGTTGCTGCCTGACCACATTTCTTTGTTCTGCACATATTCTCTCTCCTCCAAGCTGCCTCTGCCACGGCGTGCTGTACATGAGTATGAAGACATGCCGTGTGTGTTTGTATTCCTTGTAGCCCTGCCTGCCCCTCCCTGCACCGGGTGCCTGAGTGATAAAGCTGCATTTCTTCCTCCAGGACAAAGCAGCATTGTTGGCTGGGGGGATGAGGGTACCTTTGCCAGGCCAAAGGCTTCCCTGCAGCGCAGCCGCTCCATGCTGTGAGGGACCTGGTGTGCCAAGAAGGGTCCTCCTCTTTCCTCTGGAGCAGAGGAGTAGTGTGTGCGGTTGGGGTGACAGGGCTGTGGGGCAGCAGGGACCAGGGAAGGTCAGTTATTGCAGGCAGGACACTGTGAAACCACTCTGTCTCACTCAGGGAAGGAAAGGGGGAGTGGAAGGATGGGGAAGAGGAAAGGCAGCACCTCTGTTTGGGAGCAAAGGCTTTCTCCAGCACTGGCAAGGTAGCACCTGGAGCAGTGCTTATTCAGTGCTACCTTGAGAGAGATAGAGTACAAGTACCCCCCAGTGCACGCACTGCTCCATGTCTTGGGGCAGGGAGGGGCAGCATTTTTAAAATTTGGCAAAAGTCTGGTGTTTCAGTATTATCAGCAGTGTGACCTGCTATGTTTGAACACCGTGGTGCAAGAGGACTGATGTGGCACCTGGGATCCCCATGAATCACAGCACCGGGAGGAGAGGGAATGTTGGAGCTGGGAGAGTTACCCGGCTGGGAGTACAGCTCCACATGCGTTAGCACGGACATCACACTTATTTCCTGGATTTCAAATAAAAGAAGGTTGCAGGGAAAAGATGGTGCTTTCCCATGTCCCCCGTGACTTGGAAAGCCATAAGAGCAAATTCAGACAGTTAATTATCTGGCACGCCACATTCAAACATTTCTGAGAGCACCACTCTGCCGTTACTGTAAGAGTCACGCTGGATCAGCATTAGCATATCCTCTGTAAACAGAGTCGGTGCCATCCTCTGGCACAGCCTCAGCCTCCCGCACAGAGTACAGCAGCTGGATGAACCCAGGAGGGGCTATACCTGGTACTCAACAAAATGCCAGTTATGCTTTAGTCTGGCTTGATCACAACAGTGCCTGTTGGTGTTATTTCCTCCATCGCCAACATGCTCAGCCTCTCTAACATGTGAATCGCTGCTGCTTGCTTCTCTGTGCAAGATTAACATTTCATTATTTCACTGCCATGTGGAAACAGCCACAAGACCAGATTAACAGTTAAACATTGTGAAGCCATTTGCCAAACGCTTCTTGTTCCATAAAGCAACAAAATTTTTACAACCGCATTTGCAACAACATTTTTGCAATCACATTTAAACTCTCCTTTACATGCACATGCAACCACACACAGAATGCAGAAAACCTTTACCTTGTGTGCCTGGAGAAGAGAGCCTGTTTCCCTCTCATGGATCAGAAGTAGGATGAAAAAACAAACCCGAGAAAAATCCTTGAACAGACTCATCTGCTGAGAGTTGTCTGAATCCCAAGCCTGCTCCCACTAGCAGCTCTAAGTTTGTGCTCTGAATAGAGGCTGTGTTATTTTAACCACAGGATTTCTAGTCATGGGGGAGGAGAGATGGATTAGGTACGTTTGCAATCTAATGCTTCACATTTACCTCAACTGAAATGATCTACTTTAAGCTTGATGTAAATAAGTACTGCTAAGATATAAATTTCAACAGCCCACTAAGCAATTATGCTTAAACTAACATGCTAAATAACTGTGGAAAATTCCAGAGGAATAAGATAACATACTTTTGTGTTCTTTCTTAAATAAAAGGCATGTGTGGAATTTCATACTAGATACTACAACAAGTGAGGGGCAGCAGATGAACTGCACAAACCAACCTGTGCAAGGTGCCATATCTTGTAAAACAGTTTTTCTACCACCTGCTAGCATGAATTTCAGCAGGCATCCCAGCAATTTGGGTTTTCATGGCCTGTAAAAAGTACAGATATGAGGGATTTAAATCTAATATTTCAAAAGAGCAAATAAAGCTCTTTAAGTGAATAAGACAACATTTTTAAAAGGCCACAAGATCTGTAGTTTTGCTGGAGCGCAGACATCAGCCCGCTGAACAAGTGCCATCTCCAGCAGGGATATAAGCTTGATACCCACCCTGCAGCTCATGGATTGCTACAGAGATTGTTAAATGTAGGAAAATATTGTGCCCAGGACACCGGTTTTGGGGTTTTTTTTGTTTAATCCAGCTCAAACTCTGCCTTAATTTCCTGGTTTATGACACTTTGGTGCCGCAGCTGCTGTGGTTGCAAAGCATGGCTAGAGTCCAGGCTTCCAGGGCCACCTCACAGCTGATGGAAAAGAGATCTATTCACTTTCTGAGAGGTAAAACACATTCTTAAACTTTGGGCTGAACTGAGAAAAACAATTTGGATGCAAAACACTAGAAGAAATTGGACAAATTCCAATTTGTCTTTGACAGCAGAGGCTTCAGGAACACAAGTTTAATTCCGTTTTGAATAAAACCTGGCTCTATAAATAACATTATCTTACACTTACATAATGCTCTTCATCCCAATGCATTCCCGAGTGCTTTGCAGATGTAATCATCCCATCTGAAAACCGCCTGTGGATCTCTGGTGCTGGCATGGAGGATGGCACCGCAGAGCACCCAGCCGCAGCTGAGTCGGCTCCTGTCTGTTGGAGACACCAGTCTGCTTCCCAGTGCTCAGACTGAACTCTTCAAGTTCCCCTGGTGCTTGGCTCAGCCTGGCTCACTCGAGCTTGGCTTTTTACAAGGTAGGGAACCGGGATCCCAAGCATCTGTGCTGTGGGCAAGGATGTGCACCTGAGCTAGAAGCAAAGTGCCCCCAAACCTCCCAGCAATGTGCCCCTGGCCCATCAGTGAACTTCTCCTTCCTCCAGTTGAGCAGCTTGCTCCACCCCAGCTGACTTCCTTTGACATCGCTGTAACTGCCATAAGACAATTCCTCTGATGTTTCCCAGCTACAGGTTCTACCTCATTCTTGCATGGGACCCCACAAGAAAAGCAGGCATGAGAAATGCTCCCAGGGCAGGGGCAGGTGTTGCTGCAGCCCTCCTCGGGGTGGGGGTCTAGCTGGAAGAGCTCAGGTCTCCCAGTTTGCAGAGTTACTGGTATGACAGGCATGAGATTCACTCACCAACATTGCAAGCTGCTGGAGAGGACTTAGGAAGAAAACAACCCATCTCCTGTTCTTGTGCTCTCTGCTTCACTTGGATGGAGGATCTTTTCATGCACAAAGGAAGTTTCTGTGCTGTGGAGGGGTATATTTTTCATTTTTGCTTAGCTGGCTTGATAGGAAACAGCAGGAGGAAGAGAGGCCAGCAGAAGCTGCTCTGCAGGTTGACCTGAGAAGAATCCATTTTTCCAGAGAAACTGGAAAAAAAAAAAAGGAGGGGAGAAAGCAAAAATAATTTTGAATTAAGTGAAAGTATTTGATCCTAAAGTATGGTTTGGTTTTTCTAGTTTATCTCTTAGGTCAGACTCTACTCAATTTACAAAGAAACAGCACTTTCAAAACAGGTGTAAAGGAAATGAAGACTGTCATTTCTAAAATGTCAAGGCAAGGCATTTCACCATTCCACATTGCTTCTGTTTCTTTGGGATGAAAAGTAGTTTAGGATTTAGTGTTCGTTTCCTTTCTCCTAGACAAGTCAACAAATCAGCTCAAATTCAGAAAATGGTTACTTCAAGTTCATATTTTTAATTAAAAAAAAAAAATCATCCTGTCTGAAACCTTTGCCAGATTTCGGCTCTGACAGGGCAGCCAGCATTTGGAAGCTGAACACCTGCCTATCGATGAAGTTCATTACTTTTCTCTCTTGCCTTGAGGCAGCTCAGACCTGCTCCCTGCCTGACATCTCCTGCATCAGTGCAGACCACAAACAGGCCTGCTGCCTCCAAAACAAAGTCAGCTCCACACAGTTTCCTAGAGCTCTTTCCCTTCTCATCCAACCCTAACATCGCAGATCTTAGCTGGAGTGGCTGTTTCCCAAGTGTTAGCGGCAATAAATTACTCCCAGTCTGAGGGGAACATTCCCTTTCAGCACCCTCCTTGTGAAGCTGGTATTTCTGCCCTGTGATCACACTGGGCTGAGGTCTGTAAGCTGCAGTGCTCACCTGCCTTCCATTAAAGCCTGCAGAATGAAACACGGCCCCTGTTAGGACTATTTAGGGATTCACTTTTGCATTTCAGTCAGCGCTCAGATGAATCAAGCCACAAGTGAAGGGGAATATGAAGCACAATGAACTGTACAGTGAACTACAATTGTGCAGCAGCAAGAACTCCCACACTGACCCCCCTTCTGAGATAATGGGATGAAGAATTCACAATAGATGTTGTCGATGAGATACTACATGTTAAAGGAACTCGAATTGTTGCCCATCTATTTTACTTGTTTTCTCCCTTTTTTATAGTGAACTGAGAATTAGAGATAAAAAGTTTCTATTACTTTTGGAACCACTTCTAGAAGTGATATTGCCAGCTCACACTGTTGAAAGATCTTCGATTAGGATCTGCACAAAACAACATGAGTGATCTAGAACGAACACAAGCTTTTGGGCAAAAAGCCCATTGGGAATGGTAGCAGACCACATTTTCACACTTCTGCTCTGCAGTTTTGACATCTGGTACTTACTTCTGTTGTAAAAGAAAGCAAATGTTTTCTTTAATCAAAGTACTGCAGGAACTGAGGCCCTGAACCAGCCCCTCCCAATATCAAGTCAACAAGCCACAAAATTGTCGAAAATGAAAAAATCATAAGAAAAATAAGAATTTAAGCTGAAGTGTCTTGAATTATTTTTGTTCTGGATCACAGTGCTTGTTTCTGTTCTGCTTGTTTCTAAAACTTTGTCACTTGCAACCGTCGTTGAATATAAAACACCAAATGATGTGACAAGCTAAAAGCAAATGAGCTTACAGTTAATTGCAAGTTAACTAAGGTAGTTCCACCAAAGAGTTTCCTCTTTAATGATGTGTGTGCATCTCTCAGTTAAAAGGCCAAGATAAAACAGGTGGGCAGCTGGTCCGTGGGATCCTGCTTCCCATTTCCAAACCCAGAGGGTCTTGCCCCTACCAGGAGGAAGTTGCACCCAACCCAACAAGAATCATCTCCCAGTTAATGGCATTAGGAGACTGGCCCCCATTCAGGGTTATGTAGGACACTGCTTGAGGAAGGCAGCTCCAGCACTCACAGAGAGGTGTCAGGTCCAGGGGACATGGAGCAGAGGTACATTGTAGCCTAGGCCCAGGAGATGGAGGTCTGCTAACAAGAGCAAGGACATGCTGGAGTGGGCTGAGGACCACAGCCAGGCCCTGCAGGCTTTGCCGTGTCACGATAAACAAATTAAAATCAATCTTCTTCTGGAACAAGGGTTTGTGGAGGAAGATTGAAGTTTCACACCTTACCACTATCCCAACAATCAGCTTTGTTTGACATGGTGGAAACCTCTGAAGTTGTGTTGAATTGTACATTATCCTGGGTTTGGCCAGGAGGGAGTTAATTTTCCTCTTAGCAGCTGGTGTAGTGCTGTGTTTGAGAATTAGGATGAGAGCAGTGCTGATAACACCCTGATGGTTTTAGTTGTTGCCAAGCAGTCGAGGACTTTTCAGCTTCTCATGCTGCCCTGCTAATAAGAAGGCATGGGGGGGAGGGGGCACCCAGGAAGCTGGGAAGGGACACAGCCAGGACAGGTGACCCAAATTAACAAAAGGGGTTATTCTATACCAGTGATGATCAGCATAAAGAGGGACTGGGGTGGGGTGGGGCACATGGCTCCAGGACGCATGGGTTGGGGATGGTCTGGCTTCAGGATGGCTCTGAGCCATACAGCTCGACTTGGGCGGTTCAGTGAGAAACTGCATCATGTATCAGCAGTTCTGTGCGGTGGTGGATCCCCGTGAACTGCAGGACTGCAGAGGAGCAAAGGACTAAATAAGTGCATCACCAGGCGTGAGCTGAAGACCTATTGGAACTTCAGTGGAGGTGACCTGCTGTGCTCAGCATGCAGCAAGAAAAGCTGTGGTCACCTTCAAGCCTGGGGTACCTCACAGTCCTCCCAGGATTGCCTCTGGACAAGGCTTACTATTAATTATTTGGATTGCCAATAACAGAAGCACAAGCCTGGCCTGTATCTGTGATTGCTCAGAGTAGGGTGGGAATTCGTGTTGATTAGCAGGCTCTTTTGGTTAGATTAATAAATGTAGAGGGAAAAAAAGGAAAATTAGCTCTTCTCCACTGCTGCTTAAAAGTGCATTATGGCTGTGGCTAAGTTGGCCTCTCAGTTGGGTGCATCCCCAACTCTCCTCTCATTTGTACCAGAATGCCTACATTTGATGATGCTACAAATCCAGGCTGATTGACACAGTGGAGGTATGGACCAGAGTTATGGGGTTGCTTTTGCAATGGAACACCCTGCTTGCGTAAATGATGAAGCCAGAATCATTCAGCTGCTGGCAGTCTTGCTGCACACCTAGAAGGCACTGGGAAGCATGCCTAGCAGGATGACTTCTCAATGACTTACTGGCACAAACCGAAGAACCTTCTGGCAAGGCAGTGGGTTTTGGGGGACCCAGACAGGTGAGGGAGGGCACAACGACCACAGTGCAGTCAGGTCAGTACTGTTTCCATGGTGACTCCTGAGTTGCCCAGGAGCACTGCCCTTATTGCTAATCACTGGCAGTAACTGTGTGATGAAGACATAATCAAACTGTCAATTGTATTGAGCAGATGTTTGTCCTGATTTTCTGGAAATAAAATGTTATTATATTGCCCTTATAGTGATTTGCTTCAGAAAGGGCTTCTTTTTGGTGGGAGAACTTCAGTTAGTGGATCTGATTGGAAAATTCAGGTCTAGTTAGAAGTATTTTATTATAATGTTAGAAAGAGGTTTCATGATTTGATTATGTCTTATTTAAGCTTTCTTACATCATCTCTCTATCTGCCCACCCCCTTCCTTTCTACAAGCCATCTCCCAGCCTTTTCTGGCATGCTGTGAATGTGAGACAGAACAAGAAAATCCACGTGGTTCTCAGAAGGAAGAACACGTATTTCCTAAGGGAGCTTTTGGATGAGACAGCTGAAAACCAGGCTGTATCAGTAGATAAATTTCACTGGGGATAACTCTGAAAATACTCCTAGAGAAGAGACATTTTTTCTTAGCAATAAAGGAGCACCGCTAGCAGTGCCCCGTGAAATCTTCCACTCTAGAAGATGTTATCTTCTCCCTTAGTCCCACCAAATGGGCAGATGTGATTGCTACAACTGAATATGCCCTTGTTATGAGGTGCCTTCTGAGGTCCTCAAGCGTATTAAATTCCAACAGGCAGGCTCATCCATCAGCAGGGAGCATTTGTACTATAGATGTGACTGTTACAGACTGGAATTTCTGCCTTGGAGAACTTGCGTGATTACAAAGCTCTTTGCATCTCCTGCAATGTTTAGATACTCATCTTTATTGTGGAAAGGAAGGTTAGATATTGTGACATTCAGGATCAAAAATGAAGGCAGTTGAGTTCTAATTTATGGGATTAAGGGTTTTATCTGTGTCAACAAAGGGTTCACATTCTTGCAATACAGGTACGTTCATCTTTATTGCTGTATTATATAGTGATACACAAACCACCGCACCTTTTGGGTACAGCAGGTAGTTTTAGGAGTGTTGGCTCCTGCTTTACTTTGTGAGCAATTCCTCTCTGAACTCCCCTGTCTTATCCTGTAGCCTCTGTAGCACGAGCTGCTCTGCAAATGAAGCTTCCACAGCAGGAGGTCTCTCCTGTTCTCATGGTCCTTTCCGAACTCCGTCACAATACAGGCTATATTGGGTTTGTGTGGCAAGGTTTTGGTAGCCAGGGGGCTACAGGGGTGGCTTCTGAGAGAAGCTGCTAGAAGCTTCCCCTATGTCTGGTAGAGCCAATGCAGCCAGCTCCAAGATGGGCCTGATGCTGGCCAAGGACAAACCCATCAGCAACAGTGGTAGCACATCTGGGATAATGTTTTTAGGAAGGGGATGAAAAATCTGTGCAATATGAAGAGCAATTGCAGCCAGGGAGAGGAGTGAGCATATGATAGAGGAACAACTGTGCAGACACCCAGGTCAGTGAAGAAGGAGGGTGTCCAGGCACTGGAGCAGAGATTCCCCTGCAGCCCATGGAGAAAACCACGTTGAAGCAGGCTGTCCCCTGCCAGCCCATGGAGGATGATGTTGGAGTAGATATTCACCTGCAGCCCACACAGGAGCAGACAGAGACACCTGAAGGAGACTGTGACCCTATGGTAAGCCTGTGCTGGAACAAACTCCTGGCAGGACCTGTGGCCCCATGGAGAGAGAAGCCCACACTGGAGCAGGTTTGCTGGCAGGACTTTTGACCCTGGTTTAGAGGGTACATTCAATGAGACAGGAACAAATAACAGAGGTCTTTGTTCAGCTGGAGGTGTCAAGACCCATTGTGGAGAAAAAATGGAGGAACAGCAGACGGAGAGGAAAGGAAACCAGGGTTTTGCAGCAGGAACCTCAGAGGTCCTGAAAATAGAGGTTAATGAGGAAAACAGAGTTAGCAGAGCTCTTTTCTGAACTTAAGAAAATGTTGATATTCAGGCAAAGCGTGTGATAGTTCTTGTTCAGTAGTAACAGCAGTTCCTCATTTCTCTCACACCTCTGACTGCAGGAGCCCAGGGATCTCTGGCATGTCCCTGTACCACAGACTGTGAAATAAGCCATGTTAGTGTAAGATGCCATCCCACCACCTATGTCAGGTGGTGGTTATGTCCTGTCATTCCATACTGTGAGTATGCTGTCTCCCCACTGGGAAGGGAGCCATCCTGTCCTGTGGACTCTGTGTTTCCTTGGCTAGTTTCATAAACCAGTTCCTGACAATTTCAGCAAGGCAGGAGGCAACCAGGCAGCCAGGAGGGGAATAAGTCTGGTTTTAATGCATCCAGACCTGTAGCCTGCATCTCTAAGAAAGCCCCTGTTCTCATAGGTTCCCTTCAGGTACTTACCTGTAATTATTTCTGTTACAATTAGAGAAGTAGCTGCCCAGGCTGCAATACAAAAGCCTGTCTGAAGGAAATGCTGAGCTTGAGATCCTGCTGAATGAAAAGGTAGATCTTGAATAAAATGCCAAAAGTGTGGCACCATACCAATGCTTACCCTCCATGCTGCCAGCAGAGCAGTGCTGAAGTTTTGCCTTTGATTCTTGCAAGAAAAGTTATCCTGCATATGATGTTATACAACTTGAGGAAAGACACTTCACCAGCCTGCTCACAGGCATTTCCAAGCCTTCATCACACCTGGCAGCCAAGGGATTTGTACAAAAATTATGAAGTGTGTATAGAAGATCTAAACTCCTACAGAGCCCTGAAGCCCTTTGCACTGCTCAGGGTGGGCAGAATGAGGTGGGGCTGTCTCTACCTCATCCCAGTCATACCAGGCCTGAGGACGTTTTCTTGTTGAGAGGTCAGGTCCTTCTCTAGAGCTCCTAGGGGAAAACGTGCAAAAAGCTCCTAAGGAACTGCAAAATCAACTTTCAGCTTTTTTCTTTTTTTAATCTTTTTTTGTCTAAAGCAAGACAGCTAAGCCAAGGCCAAATCTTGTGCTATCCAGACAAGTAAGGGGCCTGAATAATGTACTTTGTCTCAGAGATCAGGATTTGATCATGAGATGTATCACAGACTCCCTGTATCACTTTGGCAAGTCACTTTGTGATGGATTTTCATACACTTGGCATTAAAGCCAAGTTGTTACAGTAACTATATAAGGCAAGGTCCCCAGAAGAACTCATTTCCTCTTGTCCGGAGTTCTTTGGAAGAACTAGCCCATTACTTTACTTGCTAAATGGGAGCTCAGCTCTTCTGAAAGCCTGCCTGTGTTTGGCAGCCCTGAGTTATTAAGAAACTCTATCCCCACACCTCTCTGCCTCCATTCCAATCTGCACACAGAGCCCTTCGACTGGCTTTTCTATTCCAACCATGAGTTCCCGGTGGTGAGACCTCTCTCATGTGAGGTGTCCCAACCTCTCTGGCATGGCAGGGCAGGACCCCTGGGCACACACCTGCCTGCCCCTGTTACACATACACCATGGGTAACATGAATGGAACTCAGAGAAGCAAGTTGAACAAAGGAAGTAAACAAAAAAGGGAAATAAAACATCATGTTGGATTCCTCTTTTAATGCACTTCAATCTGTTTTTTCTTGTAAGATCCTGGGTGTTCGGGGCCTATTTGTGGTTTGTACACTTGGAGGATTAAAAGGCACATTTTCTGGGAAAGGCAGTGTAAATCCTCTTCAGGTTTTTAATGACAAAGATGAATAAGGTTGAGCATGCTCTGCCTAGAGTGAGCATCAGAAGGAGCAAAACACCAGGGTTTCCCAGCAAGTATAAAGAAACTGAGCTTAAGGTGCAAACTAAGCACTCCTCAATGTCATGGCCACAGTAATTCTGTTTGACGTTTTTCTGAAACTGGTATTTAGCATAGGATTTCTCAGATACTGGAACTGCTCCTTGGAGTTATGGAAACTTACTCACAAGCAAAGCTACAAAGGTAGTTGCACTCAAATTATACACTGCCCCTGGCAGATCAGAACTCATTCCTACATGTTCGTATTCCAGAACACCAAGCCTCACACTGTCAGTGTGGGACACTCACAGATTGGCAGTGCACAAATGTTTACAGGCAATGGAGAAAAACAAGATATTTTTGGCAGTCTGGATAATCAGACTCAGATTTGCACTAAGACTGAAGAGCTCACATCAACATTTCCCTCCAAAAATTACAAGAAAGCACAGTAAAATTAACCTCTGTGAATAATGCAGAGGTTGGCAGATGAGCTCCCAGCTCCATCCTTCACAGACACAACTTGCAGGGCTGTCCGAGCAGTATATTTAAAAAAATACAGTGCCTTGTAGAAAGCTATAAGTACCACAATCTCTTTCTAAAGCCAGGGCATTTGGCATTTTATGGGCCAAATCCTGCTCTGAGAGCAGCTTTGCCACCCTGTGGACCGTGCTGAAGATGTATCTGCAGTAGCAGCTTCTGGGGAGCTTGCAAGGAAGCAGCTGATGATGGGATCAGGGTCAGCCCTACCTGCCCACACTGGACAGTTCAGTGTGGAGAAAGCACCCCAAAAAGCTTAGCAACTGCATCTGTGTTACTCGTCTTCATACAGCACAGAGCTGCACTCTTGTGCTTGGCCCCCCGCTGCTGTTGCAGTGCAAGTTTTCAGCATGTAGTTGCCATTTGAGATACGGTCAGGGAGGACTCTTGGACAGTGACAGCAATCCAGTGAAATTTCTCACTGAATGAAAGAGTTTATGAAGACAAGAGTGGGAACATTTACCTCAGCAAAACCAAGGTGCAGATATCTTAGTTGCCGGTGTTACCACATCATACTGATGTTCCTGAGTTTGAAACTTTATATGTATATATATACTTTAAATAAAAAAACATCTGGGTCTCTTTCCTTACCACCCACTTTGCAACCTCTGCAAGAAAGCGATGTCAGAGTGTGCTGGGCTGTATGCAGGGAGCGGCCTGGATATGGCATCTTTTGCTTTTAGCTAATCTCTTCAAATCTATTTAAAACGGGAGCAGTTTGAAGCTCTTACCCTCTGAGAACTACTTGGCAGCTCAAATTAAATGAATTAGGCAAGGCTCCAGAAGATGTGACGTTTTCACAGCGGGGTGGGCAGCAGCCCTAGCCAGCATCCTGATCCTCCTTTGCAGATGGGGCAAAAAGAAACACTGTGTCCTCTCCACAGCCACATGAGGAGATGAGCGAGATATCACAGGCGTTTTCTTCTTGGAGCATGACTGGCTTTCTGGGCACAAAGCCAGGCTGCTATGCCCCAACACTGCTTGGTGGCACCCCTGCCTGAGAGACACAGGGCCTGAGGTGTCAGGGAAGGGAAGGCAAGCTGGTGTGCTGCTGAAATTCAGGCCCACACTTGAAATTCCATTATTGGTCGGGTTTCTCTCCCTGATCTCACTAGACATTTTCTTTTACTTGTTTACGTTTTCCTTTGAAAGAGATAGGTTGTACTTGTTATAAATGCTGAGAAGCAAAGCAGTTAACCAGCAATTACTCCAAAGCATCTGCGTCTGTTGGTATTCCAGAATGACAGGACGCCTATAAACAGGGTTTTTATTCAGGGTTATTATTTGAGGCAGGGCCGAAAAACAATCCTCCCCTCATGAGGTTTGAAAAGGGCCCAGTAAACTCTGCCATGAGGAGGCAGAGGTGCCTGCATGGTTTGCCTGCCAGAACCCAGCTCATCTGGGAGGGCAGCTTGGAGGAAAATGGGGAGGGGGCCCTTAGGGAAAATCATCTCCTGTTTGCAGCCCTGCAACTGTGAGATCTGGGGGTGCCCTGGGGTGTGGAGGGGCTTTGTAGCAAGAGCCCCCATGGCAAAACCAACTGGTTTTAACTCCCCTGGCTGCTGCAATCTGTCAAAACCGACACATTCCTGCAGCACATTCCCATTTTGACCGACTGACTTTTTCAAATGAAAAAAAACACATTCAGCTGGAAAATACCGAACCGGATCTAGTCCTCACGGTGCGCTGCACTCACACGCTATTTATGCACTAGAGGTTGGCGTAGCTTTCACATGGAAATGAATCCAAGAGGAGCCTCAACAATGAATCGCAGCCAGCATCAGTATATTCAGAAAGACAGCAGAGCTCTGCATTAGGAAACATAGGCGGTGCCATGAATGTGACTGTAGCTCTGTAGCAAGGCCACATCAGCTGTTGCGGTAATGCTGCTAACTGATCAATAACTCCAAGTCCCATGGAAACCAAGCTGCTGAAAACAAACCTGCTCCTTCTCCTCCCATTTAGACTTGACTGCAAAGCAAAATGGCAGAGAAAAAAATCATGAATTAGACACTCAAAGTCCCAACCTACTTCTTACTGCCCCTTCATGTCTCCTAAATGAAGGCAACAGAGCGCTGCCTGCATCAATCTGAAGCTAAAAATGGTTTCTGAATTTAGGAAACCAAAGACTAGAGCATTTTGTTTATCTTCATTTCCTATGCATCTGTGGATATGAGGTTAATCATAACATTGCTTTCCAATACATCACACACACATGAGTTGCAGGCTTTTTTGAGTGAAATACTTTGTTTGCTCCATTTTACAGATAAAGAAACAGAAACATGGGAGGTCAGATTGCTGGCTCCAAGACAACACTGTGGGTCACTGTCAGACTGATGACTCAGAGAGCAACTCTTGACCTGTGCCTGATTCATCTGACTCTGCTACCCCCACAAGTTCACACCAGAATAATTCAGGTGAAATGCCTGGTGTTGGTGGTCTTAAAGCCTGCTTAAAACCACTGGCAAAAAACCAAATTCACAGAGTTCAGCATCGAACTACAAAATCTCTGCCGCCTCTAGGTTCTAAGCCCTGTCCTTCCAGTGACCCTGCTCTTTTCACAGCTTCCCTTTTCCATCTGCTGCAGTCTCGTGCTGTCTTGGTGTGCTGTCCTCCTGCATTGCTGTCGTGGTGTGCTGTCCTCCTGCATTGCTCTTCTACCACCAGTCCCTCCAGGCTCTGCAAAAATTCGGGAGGGGCTGCTAAATTTTCAGGAAGCTAACTGGATCAAAATGCAAATCTTAAAAATGAAGGATAACCCTTCTTCTGCAAAAAATGTGCCTCCCATCTATCCAAGTGACAACACTGTGATGCTCGGGGGATTCTGTGTTGACACCTCATGTAACAGGCTCTGGCTTTTCTTTAAGACTGTGTTTCCTGGAATAATCTGGTTATGTGAAAACGCCTAAGTTTATTTAAGGGAAATGTTAGTAGGTTTCTTGTTTGAAGAGAAAAGCTCAAAAATGAGGGCATCAAAATCCAGGTGGCAAATTCTAAAACCGTTGGGTGATTTCCTTTATCTCAGCTTGCACTTACTCGTGAGGTGCTCTCTCACCTTCCTCTGCCTGTCGGGAAGCTCTCTGAGCCGCAGCCCATGTGTAGTTCTTCCATGAACCACAATTAACACAATATATTAATCACAAGTAAGCATCAGGCTGGACTGGAGCCCTGTGGCTGGACAGTGTGTGCAGGAAGGGGCATGCACAGGTGGGGCCGACGGGACATCTCTGCACCAGGAGTGCAGCACTAGATGTTGGCATGCAGCAGGAGCACTGCTTGGAACTTGGCAGGAACCTGCTTGGTGAGGGTGGTGGGCATGGCACAGGAGTCTGCTGCCATATACATGGCTGCTGCCCGGAAGAAATGTCAAGGTTGCACTCGCCCACGTACCCATGGAGATGTCTCCTGAGTACCAGGCCTGCCTTAGGCACAGCTGAAGTCCCATCCTCCCACCTCTGAGAGGCGTCTCCGGTACAGAAGCATGCATGCTCAATTCTCTTTTTCACATTTCAGCAAGACAAAACCAAACTTATTTTCCCTTGAAGCATTTGCTTTTTCATGCTCAGCCAGTGGTCACTGCAGACAAGAGCTAGCAGCAGATGTGGTGTAAGCAGATGTTGCCATTAATGCAGTGTTCGTCTTTGGAGCAGCATGGTGCTGATGGCTCTGGGCTGTGTACCTCTGCTGAACTGTGCCTGCTGGGCTCCCAACCACGTGGTGTGAAGGCAAGTCTGCCTTGTGTGCTGGTGGCCACGCTGGGGGATGCTGTGCTGTGCACAACTGGGGTGCATGGAGGTTTCACAACACCAGCTCCTGCTTAGCCTGTGCTGGAGAGGGCACTTCACTGTGTCACTCTTCTACAGCTTCAGCATCTGGAGTGAGGCTGGTCTCATCAGCCAGCAAGAGAAGATGAAAACCCTCAATCATTTTCTTGCACAGACACGTTTTTGCCTGAGGTTTCCTTGTCTGAAGCTCAGCCCTCCACCCTGGTCCCGCAAGGGCAGGATTAGCTGGCTTGCAGGGCACGCTGCAGGGCATGTTTGCTTCCAGGGCTTTTCCTGGGGCCGTAGGAAGGGACATAACTGAGACAGTCTGCAGCATGACCAGCTAGGGGAACACAGCACTAATAAACAGCACTAATTAGGTGCTATGGGAGTGCGTACAGCTGCGGATGGAGACTGCTGCTCCCATGCACTGAGATGCTATGCCTTTATCACACCTCTCCCTGGCCAAGCAGCTTAAATCCAGCCAGGGTATCACAGCCCCCAGGCATCTCCTGCTGCTCAGAGAGCTCTCCAGTCACCTCCCAGGGAAAGAAAAGCTGGAGCGAGTGCCCCAAAAGCCAGAACTGGGAAAATCCATGTCCCCTTTCAGCATCCATCCATCAGTGGTGTTCATTACCCCAATCTCAGGGCACTTCCCAAACATCGATGAACATATACTCACCATCTTGCAGGTGAGGAGCCAGTAAGAGGAGAGCAAATGACTGGTTCAAGGTCAAGTCAGGGGTCTGTGCCTGTACCCTTGGCTGAGCTAAGTCCCCTGAGACAGCCCAATGCATTAGCCCTAAAGGTGTCCTTATTCTCCTGCATTCCTTGACTAGTATCAATTTAAATCCTTTAACTTCCCCATCTCCTAGAACAGTGATATTAAAAAAGAAAATCCCCAGCAATTTGACCCAAGAGTTTTTGCCAGTTTAGAAGCAGACATGGCAGGGTGAGTACCCAGGGGAAAGGGTCCAAAAAACCAAGTTATCCCACTGGTCACTTCTGTAGCTGATGAAAAAAAGGGTGTTGGGCACAGCTGGGCCATCCCCTCCCATGGGTCCCCATCCCTTTGGAATGTGCGTCCTGGCTGGTTCCTGCTGCTGTGGCCGTACAGCAGGGTGGTCGTTTCTGTTGTAATGGCTCTTGCCCCTCATCGATGAACTAACGTGCTTCTGTGAATATTGTATTTATTGATCTTCACTAGACAGTAATAGTTTTGAAAAATACTGTTCCTCTTACCAATATCAACTTTTCTAACTACAGATATATTTCAACATACTATTGGAAAATATCAATATATTGAAAATACCATGTTTGAGAGCTAATAACCACCACCAGAACTTTGCTGAAAGTGGAGCAGGTAGGTATTTTTGGCCTGGCAGTTAGATTCATGGGGCTGCCTTGCAAGTCTGTATCTCAGATCTGCAGAGTGACGGTACCTTTATAGGCAAGGCACTTGTGCCAGAATGGTGAAGGGACTTACCACCACCCAACACACTTTTTACTTGCTGATATTGGAGGGCTGACAGCAAAGAAAGAAAGATTTTCTTTTCTCTTTCTTTCTTCTCCTCATTTAAACAGGAGGAAGCCATCTTAAAACGATTTCCCTTCAATGCAAGACTGGAAATTGTTCAAATGACTGCAGTGAGGAAAAAGAACAAAGTAACAGAGAAAGGACACTAGGGGAAAATGGTGCAGAAGGCAAGCAATGTTTTATTTTTGCTCTTGATGTAATGGCCAAATTATACTTGTATGATGTTGATGGGGCTTTTGGAGATAGAACAGCACTGTCCAGCCAGGCTGGTAATCTCACCTCCTGGAGAGGCAGCTTTGGAAGGAGGGACACTGCCATGAAAGTGGGACATACCCATGGGATCAGAGTATCCTACTCCTCCACAGCACACAGAAGGGACTACAGTAACCTCAGAAATGCAGGAGACATCAGAGAGGGGCTGTCTTGTGTGCTTTACAGGACCCCTTCCCACCATGAGGACATCACATCTGTATGTTGGCCCACACTCCTCTGAAAATAATGTACTTTAATTCATCATTACTCATTAGCTGAAAGAAGGCAGTAGACTACAGGTACCTTTAGTATTTCTCTGTCCAGAGATGCCACAGCTCTGCTGGGGTCAAAGTCCTGATGTCAGCAATGGGAGACAGCAGCAGCAGCAGCTGATGGTGGCAGTCTGGTTGCCTGTAGCTTGTTTGTGCCCCTCACCTAAGCATGAGGAATTTGGTACAGCTGGTTGTCACCACAGTTAACCCCTGCCAGTGAAGTGCAGGAGATGCTTGATCTCAGTATCAGAAAGCCAGTCCTTTGGGAAAAAGAGATCTTCTCCTGGTGCATGTCCTCGTTGGGTGCACGCCAGACCGTGCCAAAGCTTGTTGGGGTCAAAGGTGGGTTTGGTGGAGGACAGCTGTTGTGATGAACTGCCTGACAGGCAGAAAAAGCAACCATAGAGCTGTTCACTCCCTCCCATCCCATGCCCCAGTGGTATGGGGAGACATTCAAAAAGAAAAAAAAAGGTAAAAGTTGTGGGGTTGAGATAAAGACAGTTTAATAGGATAGAAAAGGAAGATTATCAATACTCAGCTAATTCTTGAGCTGAACTGCCTCTCATCTCACCCCCTCAGACACATGCAGAGCATGACATGACACAGTATGGAATACCCCTTGGCCAGTTTGGGCCAGCTGTCCTGGCTGTGTCCCCTCACAGCTTGTTGGACATCCCGTCACCTTCTCAATGGCAGGACAGTGTGAGAGGCTGAAAAGTCTTTGACTGCTTAGCAACAACTAAAACATCAGTGTGTTATCACCGTGATTCTCATCCTAAATCCAAACCACAGAACTACACCAGCTGCTAGGACGATCATTATCTCTACCCTTGCTGAAACCAGGGCAGCAGCCCAGCATCCAGGTGTTCAGTCAGCTCAAATGTGCTGCCAACCCCACAGCAGGGGAACACCCACCTGCCTGCACTCCTTTCCACACAAATGCTGCATCAGCTGAGGGCAGTGCTTGTGTCTGTGCTGTAAGTGAACCTGGGGTCTAACTCTGAGATTGGGGGGCTGGCCCCAGGTTGCCCGTGTTGACCTCTGAATAAGGAGTCTCCACAGGCATGTGCTGGGGACCCTGGGAGGGATCTGACATGCAAGGGGTCCTTAAATAATTCAGACAGTGATTGAAGGTTCATTTTTGAAGTGTTCAGAAGATGCCAGACAGTAAAAGCCACTCCATTAATCACTTACACTTTCCATATGTCTTTCTGAACCTATCAGGTAGGAGCTGCTATTGCGGAAGGCCTGTTCTCACACTGTTAGAGGCGCTGGCTGCTGTAACACAGCAGGGAGGTATTTTGGTAATTGTCTTCAGGCACTCAAACCATCTGAGATAGCTTGGGGCTTATTTTTCTAATAAACACAAGAGCAGGATGAGGCATGTGTCAGGAGGAGCTCCGGCGGCCCTGGCTGGGCTGGCCAAGTTGGCCACCCTGTGCTATCCTGGGCAGCCCCACGGAGGCTTCCCTGCCTGTCCCTGTGCAGAGACCTCAGGGGCCAGTGCAGGAGCTCACTTGCAGCATGGGATTCATGATTTCAGCCAGGAGCTGGGAGTTTACTGGGATAAGGACTGAAGGGACAAGGGCCTGTTTTGATGAGGGTGGTATTTAACAGCTGTCAAGTGTAATGACATGGAGGAGAAAAAGCTACTTATGTAAAGCCATTGCAAAAATTGAAAACAATTTAGCACTAATGCCTAGATTTCACTTCACTCCCTGCAGGGACAATGGAGGGAAAAAGCTCTGCTTGCTCTCAGTTTTCTGTTTAAATGGGCAGGTTTCCCTAGGAAAAGCCTCTGACCTGCTAATACGTAATACAGAAACACTCCATTTCTCCCAGCTTTTAAAAGCTGTTATTTCCCTCTCCTTTTTAGTTAGGTATGCAAGGAGAATTGAGGGATACCCAGCCACAAAATGATTGCTTAAACCTGTTATATTTCAGTACACTACATCCTTGCCTGAAGGAGATTTTATAAAAACTTTGGTTCTGGCAAACAGATATGCAGGAGCTCACCCATTGATGGAGAATTATTTCACTGGAGAGTGAGTTTAAAGCCCTTTTTTTTTTTTTTTTTTTTTCTCTCTCTAAAATAAGAATTCAGGTAATCAAATCTGAAATACACAGGAAATCTCAGTTGTAAACAAAAAAACCCCAACCAAACAAAAAACCCCAAATATACCTTTACAGTTAATCATCCTTGAATCCCTCAGGCTTCCCAGAGGTCTTGCCGTCACGATACAGACTCAACAAAACCCATAATATCCACATCAGGGAAGGCAATACTGAGTGCTACAGAAACGGTGTACAAGGTGCCAGACAGCCATTTGCCAAGTTTGGTTGGGGGGAGGGGTTGGTGTGTCAATGCTACCATGGCACAAGAGGCCATGAAAGAAAATAATTATGTGGTGGTTTGTGTTATAGTACAGGGGAAGGAGAAGGGAGAGAAAGAAGTGAAGTTCGTTTCAAAGTAGGAAATATGTCCCTCCAAAGACCTTTGAACTATCTGGTGAGCTGGGTTTGCTCTGTGCACTGCCGTAAGAGACAGTCCATCGGCTCACCTGGAGAAAATCCTTATCTAGTAGCTGATTTTCAGTGTGACCTTGAACTGAAGTGTGTGAACCCTGGCTCAGGAGACACTCAGAAAACCCCATCAGGGGACCTGGCAGCTCCAGCTTGGATGCAGGCTTGGGTCTTGGCCCAATGTCACACATCAGTTTACTGGCAGATCTGGGATTTAATTCCCAGATCTGCCAGTAAACTGATGTGTGACATTGGGGAAGACAATTCACCCATCTGCTTCATTTTCACCATACATAAAATGGGAACAATCACCTTTTCTGTATTGTGTTTTCAGTTCTACTAATGAAAAGAATAGAGTTCTATATTAATTACTATTATCATTATTAAATAGACAATTCATTAGGGGAGAGCCCAAGTCTTAAGAGCCTTAAATAAGTGATATTGACTTTCTTTCCCTAAACTGCCTGGCATCAGTGCTGTACGCAATGCTGCAGACATCCTGCTCTCCCTGCCAGTGTGGCACAGGGCTCACCAACCTGCTGCTGGGAGCCACCACCCTGGGCTAGGCACGTCAGGCATGGCGGTCTATTGGGGAATGTTGGTCATTCTTGACAGGGGAGGATAAAGGCTGCTGTGCAGGGAAAGCCATGTGCACTAATGAAGTGTTGGTGTCTAACAAGCTCTGCCCAGCCCACTGATTGCAGGGACAGAGTAATAATGTGCTCTCCCACAGTCTCTGCTGATGGAATTTCTAGATAAGCCATTTAAAGCGCCATGAAAACCCTTTCTCACAAACCAGCATGCAGTGTCACCTACAAGCTACCTTAGATACAGTTGGTCTTGTTCTATGACTTAGGAGGACAAATCAGAAAATGAAGTAATACAACTGGCCTGACTGTGCTCTAGGTTTGGCTTCAGCCTAAGGCTGCTGCATTATGTTATCTGAGAGGAAAATGCCATTGACAGTTGGGATGGATTTGAATGGCCCTTAAGTACATGCACTTCAATAGAAAAATGAAAGACCATTCTCTTCACCTCTGTGTGCTCTGCCTTAGAGACAGGCAGAGACACTTCTTGCAATGGAATGGTACCCATACTGATATCTGAGGTTTGCTCAATGAATGTGGTTTGCTCAGCCCACCCTTTTCTGTCTGTGCTACTCTTTGCAGCCTTCACAAAACCACCTGCCTTGTCTCAGGTTTGGTGCCTGCAATAAATCCATGCTCAGCTCCATGCATCAGGGTAAAAATGTTTTTTTTAAATGGATCATCTTGTAGTAAGAGCTTCACTGCCAAAGCTGTCCCCAGGTATTCAAGGAGATATGGTATCTTTATGCAAACATACATCAAGCTTTAAGGTTTATCTTTGGGAAAGATGCATAATAGCCTTGCACATAACAGACTTGTACAGAACAGTGCAATTCACTTAGCAGATATTATCCTTCTATAAGGCTGCTTTATTCTTCAGGATCAATGCTAATTACACTCACAAGGAAATGACTGGAAGACTGAAGACTCAAACCTACCAGATCTGCATGATGAGCAGATGATTAGGGGAATGTGTTTCCCCAGACTTGTGTTCAACGGCTGTTGCACTGGTGGAGCTTTCCTCAGCAAGGGAAGGAACATCACCATTCTGAACCTTTTATTACCTTCAAGAGTTTTGTCCAGAGGGTTTTTTTTTTTTAAACAAAACAACCCACCTTCCCATGGGTCACTGATGAAGATTATACAGAAAAAAATAGCAAAAAAGAATTGCAGAAAATTAAGGATTTGTTTTCCTCTTAAGGGAATTCTCTGCTATTGAACTGTGTAAAAGCAAAAGCTAAGACATTGCTGAGGGAAAATCAGCATGGGATGAAATGGTAGTAAAACTAATGGGAAAAAACTTCAACAGAAACATAGAGGGCTCTGTCAAAACCAGGCCAGGAAGGGAAAAAATTAAAAATCAGCAGTTCTTTGATAGCAATATTCGCTTATACTATCATAGAATCCCAGAACGGTTTTGGTTGGAAGGGATCTCAAAGCTCATCTAGTCCCACCCCCTGCCATAGGCAGGGACACCCTCCACTAGCCCAGGTTGCCCAAAGCCCCATCCAACCTGGCCTTGAACACTGCCAGGGAGGAGGCAGCCACAGCTTCTCTGGGCAGCCCGTGCCAGGGCCTCAGCACCATCTTTCCTAGTATCTAAACTAAACCTACCTTCATTCAGCTTAAGGATGGGTTTAATTATGTATTTATAATAATATATGTTAATATAATACACTGTTTTTCTTGAAGCAATATACATTTGCAAACAAGTTTCTGCCCATGTGGACATGGGTGGGCACGCAGCAGGGTTATGCATGTCCTGTCCCCATGGCAGTGCTGTGGGTGTGTAGGCTGGGGTGCAGCTGGGATGAGGTCCCTGGTCCAGCACGTGCTCTCAGCCTGCTTGTGGGTCTGGATCAGCCAAACCCCTTTTCCCCCAGGGTGGATGATAAACCCCAGCAGTTATTAGGGCACAAGCTAGCAATGCCAAGCCATCATCACCAGGTGAAAGGGACACTTGGATTTTCTCACCGGGGCTCAATTTGCCTCCAGCTAAAACGAGCCCAGGTGACAACTTGTGGTTGCACATGACATTTTGAATATTTAACTAGGAAAATCTAATAGACATCAGAGATGGGTTTTCTGAATATTAAGAGTAATGGCTGTGCTGGAGCTCAGGTCTTGAGGGCTCAGGGCTGGAGGGGCAGTGCAGAAGGTACAGGTTTGGAAGGGGCAGGGATGGAGAGGACAGGCATGGAGGAGGGAGACAGGATGTGGGGGGATTGTGTTGAGGAAACAGGACTGGAGTGAACAGGTCTAGCAGGGATGGGGCTGGCTTTCCAGGCTCGGAAGGCAGCTCTCTCAGCTGGATCTGTGCTGTTTGCTCTGAAGCTCATGAAGCTGCTCTGAGTGCTGGGGTGTCAGACATCTCTCCAGGTGATCTTTCCAAATGTGCAATTTCACAGAGCATTTATTGTCATTTTTGTGCTCCCTCCTGCTCTGCATATTGTTTGGCTGCTTTCCAGCTGTGGCAATTTCAGTCCCCCATTTAGGGGGGCTGCGGGCAGGGAGAAGGTGAATGCAGGTACTCCCGCTTGGGAAAGAAGAGGATAACTTCTCTTCCTCCCTTTGGCTGCCAGGGGACACAGACACAGCCCTGTCAGAACAATCTTGTCAGAACAAGATTGTTCTGAATTTGTGGAAGCGGAAAAATATCCCAAGAACTGATGAGGAGAAGGAAAATGGGACCCTCTTGTTTTAGTCACAGTCAGTCCGATTGCTTCTTATCCACAGTGTCCTGGAGAAAGGTCTGGGAGAGAACAGGCGTTTTCAGATGAGCTAAAAGTAAATGGTGCAGGCAAAGCGCATCCAGAAAAAACCTTCTCCAAAAGGATGACCTGGAATAGAGTAGAGAGGGGAAATGGCGGTCTGGGACAAGCAGGGAGGGAGGAAGGGAGGGAGGGATGCACCACCTCTGCCCAGCTGCAAACTGCCTGTCCCTGGGGGCAGGAGCTGCATGGCTGGAGCGCCTGTCGCTGCAGCTGCAGAGCTGCCTCTGCTGCGGGGCACAGAGGAAGCCAGATGTGCACCCACTCTGCCAGCAGGAAAACGCTGTTGTCCTGCAGAAACTGTCTTTCAGTCAGGTAATCTCTGCTCAGGTCTCACCCTGCCAAATCAAGAAGCTTTTCCTTCAGTGGCTATTCTCTCTGAGAGCTGAGGAAACTCCATTCTGGCCTTGAGTCAACAACATCTCCCTTTCTGTTTCATGTCTTCAGCATGTCATGATGGACAAGGCAGCTGGGTAGTGTAACAGAGCTGTCTTGCAAGGCAAGATGAGATGTGCTGTGCCCTGGGAACAGGTCGTGTTTATTTAGGTGGCAGCCTCATTGCAAACATGGAGCTTCTAAATCAAACCTGGAGCTTTCCATGTACCCAGGCAAGGCAGTGGAAATAAACCCTGAAAGACACCCTTATCATGGGTAGGGAGCTTATTCCCCAGCTTGGACAGCTGTGCTACTGGGATGTGGTGGGATCTTGTGAATCATAGTAGCAACCGCTGCAGGAAGGCTTTGGGAAACTGTAAATGCCTGAGGAAGGATGATGGGTGTAACTGGAAGGAGTGATAACTCCGCTTTGTAAAACAGTGTTTGAGGCTCTCAGTGTGGTTTTGGAGTTTGTCAGAGATGAGTTCAGAGGGCTGGGATCACCACTTGCTTGGGTGGGTCTCATCTGACTAAGCACAGATACATTTAAGCTTATTCCTTAGACTCCCTTTGAAGTCAATGCTGAGAAATAAGCACTTCAGGGTGCAGTTTTCCTGCTGAAGGAGAGGTCTAAACCAGGTGACAAAAATTGTGTCTTCAAAGTACCTGCTTCCCTCAGCCGAGCAGAAGGAGGCTGTGCTGACTTGCTTTGCTGGAGATGTCCCCACTACAGCTGCCCAAAGGAAAGCAAGGCAAACCCCACTGTGAGCGATGCTAAAGAGAATAAAAATGTGATCAGGGTACTCATCAATCTGGAACACAAAGTGCAGAAAAATCTGGAGCTGGATGGCAGAGCACAGAGGTGTTACATCAAAAGGAAAATGCTTTAGGAATGGCATTAAACAAACACAGGAATGGTTTAGAATAGGCTGGGGTGGATTTTCAAAACCCAGAAATTTTCCTATAATGCATTTTTAAACAGAAATACACTAGTTCAAAGGCAAACTAATTCAGGGAAACTCTGGCCTGAGCTGCTGGGGAGTCACAGTAAGTGTTTATAACAGTCTATTATGATTCTGCATTCAGCAAATCTAAATGGCAAACTGAGGACAGGTTTCTCCAGTTTTAGTACTTTTTTTTTTTATTTAAGGTTTGCAAGTTGCCACACTACAGTGATGAGAACTGGATCTGATAGGTATTAGTAATGCTGTGCTCACCACAGCTCCTCTTGCCGTATCTGCCACTCCTTCACCGGGGCTGCGAGGAAGAAAAATATTTCTTTGCTTGGGCTGTCCAAGTCTGCGCCAGGAAAGAGATTATTTTGAAAGGGAAATGACTGAAATCATTCAGCATTTTGCTCCAGAGAACAAAACGGGGCACAATTGAAACTGGGATGTTGTGGAAAGGCTGGGGAATACTTATTTTCTTGGCTGAGCCCCCACTACCTTTTTCCCATGTAGGTGGCTACTGCTCATTCAGACACAAGAATGGCACAGAGCTGGACTGGGAAAAAGGCTGAAAGCAACTTCACAGAAGGTCAGACAAGTATTTCTTTCCAGGCCAAACCCTCTAAGTACATTGTTTAGGAAAGAGTGAAGTGAAAGAGGTGCTTGAGCCAGGGCAGCAGTGACGTGCAGCCTCCCCACAGCTCTGGCTGTATCTAGCTGGTCTCTACCAAGACCGGGCTCCATGATGTACAGTTAAGCCCTCCTAGGGAGGTTTAAAGAAACAAACTGCCTGCTTTAACATGAGCAGTCTTCATCTCACGGTTTTCTTGCTTAAGAACAGAAAAAGAAGGGGTTTGGGCAGCAGGGCCACCCCTCTGTTTTAACTCCTGGTTTTAACAAACCGTGCGTGAAAGTTTTTTGTATTGATTTTCTCTTTCTCCTGCCTTCTGAAATGTTTCTGTTGCCTTGAGAAATACCTTTGACAATTTCTCTTTTTTAGCTTGTGCACATGTATGTATAAATATTGGCACCTAGGGCATGAAGTCTTGTATTTGAATACATTGCCTGGGGCCAGAGCAGTGGGTTTGATCCACTGCCTAGGAGAAGGGACTCCTCAGAGTCCTTTGGAAAGACTCCTGGGCTTCATTGTGTACAGAGGGATGCTACAGCAGTATATTAGGATGGACTGTTTGCTCGATGGTCAACTGGGGAAGTATAAGGCTACCATGCCTGAATACTACACAACCCTTCCTTGTGTCTACAGTCACTTTTTCCCTGCCCCACTCCTTTTGGCTGCCAGCACTTCTCCAGCCTCCTGTTGGTCACCTCCTCCCAAGTATCTCTCTGTCTGCCCAGTGACTCCCTCAGTACTGCACAGCTTCCCCAGACCTGTGCTCTGTCCCTGATGTCTCATCACTGTGCTTAATCCCCCACATGCAAATTCTTCAGTCGCTGCTGTTGCATTGTTATTTTGAGTCACTGAAGCTGGATATTAAAAAAATCTGTTTAATCTTTAAGTCTCATCCCTTTTTCATATGTAAAGATCAAATCCCTCTTGAGAAGATACACTAAATATTTAATGTTATACTACACTTGATCTTCACCAAAAGCCTCCAAGAAGGTATTTGTAAAATCCTAGGCTTAATTAACAGTTACCTCCCCCCGCCCCCCATTAAGTAGCAGCCAGTGTTTAAGGGGGAACAAGTAGAGGGAAGCACCATGGTATATGAAGAATGGAAAATGTGCTGCAGGACTTCTTCAGTGTACATGAGGTGCTGCTGTTCACCACCCCTTCGTGGGCTCTGCGTCATGGTGCCGTCACAACACCAGCACCCAGAGGGTGAGGGTCCCCAGCCAAGCCTCTGCCTGTGGGTGGCCACAGGACCTCACAGGCACAGCAAGGAAACTGAGAAGTCAAATAACAAGAAGTAACAGGGCTCAGCCCCAGTTTGGAAAGAAAAGTGCAGACGTAGACGTGCTGGAAATAGCACTGTCCCAGAGGTGGGATACAACCTCCACTGCCTGCTAGCTGCTGGGAAAGGGAGTTTCATGGTAACCTCAGCCCTGTTTCTTATCTCGTTGAAGCTAGGGCGTTCTCTCTCTTGCAGAGAGATAGCAGGATCCCTGTGCTGCTCCTCCTTCTCCCGGGTAAGCCTGCAAGAGCTGCAATGGCTTGTTTGGGATGGCTGAGGAGAAGGGCTCTTCTGCAGCAGCTGGAGGATGCTGCCTGCTCCCTCCATGGCTGCACAGCCTCACCTCAGCTTATGCAGAGGAGCCTGGAAAGCATCACCGTGATCAATAGTGAGGGTGGGGTGTCATAAGAGCACCCTGGAGCCCCTGTGCTATCACACACCTCAGTAAGAGCTCCACTGCCAAGCCGTGAGAGGCAGCTCTGGTACCCAAGAGTCCAGTGAGAGATTAAATAGTAGTTCAGGGCTGTGTGCTTAGAGAACCAGCCTGACTAACAAAATCCTGAGTTTGAGCAGCTTACATAAAAAATCAGTTGCCAACACAGTGAGAATTATTTATGTGAATAATGTTGGTCTGGCTCCAGTTTTCTTGGCTGCCCCTTTCTGAGGGAGAAGCGGTGAGTTTGCAGCAGGAACCTGTTTCTCCACGGGCTGCATCCCTAACCTGTGCAGAAGGATATCCTCCTGGAAGGTTTTGCTCTGTGTCCTGTGCTGAGTGAACGAGAGTAGAAAACCACCTTCTAACCGCTAATGAGAAACCCAGCAATCCCTGTAGTCAGTGAACCAAGGAGGTTATAGACGAGAAAGATCAGTAAAATTAGGTCAGTTGGAACATGCCTGTGCCAGTGCCAGAAAACCTTAAAGCTTAAAGGGCTGGCTTTAAGACAAAGCAGGCATACACATTCCAAAATGCGAAGGGGTTGTAAGGGGTCTGTCACCCCTGAACATCCTGGTCCTAATAGGTGCAGTCCTGCTGAAGTCTTGTAGAGCCTTTGGTGGCAATCAGGAACTCAGGAGACCCCATTTTACTGCAAACATATGACCCTGGCAAGTCACTTACCCTTTTCATTCTTGCCCATGGAAGGGAGCTCATGTGAGAACTACTTGAAGCACTGTGAGATGCTCCAGTCTGGCACTTAATACAACTACCTGAATAGTTCAAGAATGTAGTCTGCTGACCTAGGTAGTAGATATAGATCAGCACAAAGCTAGAGATGTGTGTGAGGCAGGCCT
Organism: Hypotaenidia okinawae; assembly: GCA_027925045.1. NCBI lineage: Eukaryota > Metazoa > Chordata > Aves > Gruiformes > Rallidae > Hypotaenidia > Hypotaenidia okinawae. Next base: position 17,612,472 of record BSDF01000002.1, read on the forward strand.
GGGATATGACTTCTCAAATTCTTGTATCTTTTGGTCTCATGGTAACTGTTGGCTGCAATGGAAAACTCATCTTTGGAAAACAACCTTCAGGGTTCCTGTTCTCCACAGGCCTGATGAATTACAGAATCCCAGAGCTGTAGGAATTGGAAGGGACCTCTAGAGATCATCCTGTCCACTCTCCCAGCTAAAGCAGCATCACCTAGAGCAGGTTGCACAGATAGCATTCAAGTGTGTTTTTAATATCTGCAGAGAAGGAGACTCCACAATCTCTTTGGGCAGCCTGTCCCAGTGCTCTGCCACCCACAGAGTAAAGATGGGTTTTTTCCTCATGTTGAGATGGAGCTTCCTGTGTTCCAGTTTGTGCCCGTTGCCCCTTGTCCTGTCACTGGGCACCACTGAGAAGAGTCTGACCCCATCCTCTTGACATCCACCCTTTACATTTATAAATATTGATCAGATCCCAGCAGGCCTTTCCTCCAGCCTAAACAGCCCCAGCTCTCTCAACCTTTCCTCATACGAGGGATGCTCCAGGCCCCATATCACCTTTGTAGCCCTTCACTGGACTCTCTCCAGTACATCCCTGTCGTTCTGTCGGTTCAGAACTGGACACAATACTCCAGATGTGGCCTCACCAGGGCACAGTAGAGGGGGAGGAGAACCTCCCTTGACCTGCTGGCCATGCTCCTCTTAATGCACCCCAGGACACCATTGGCCTTCTGTGCCACAGAGCACACTGCTGGCTCATGGAGAGCTGCTTGTCCACCAGGACTCACAGGTCCTTCTCTGCAAGAAGACAAGGCTATGAGGTTGTGGCATAGGAGATACAAAGGGAATCCTTCACTGTCTCTCCTGCTGTTTCAAGTGCCAGAGGAAGCAGGACTGGGAGTAAAACAAATATTTTCCAGCTTGACAGCTACTTCACCTCAAACCCCAGGGTTTTCAGGGCTTTCAAGCCTATCAAATTCAGATGGAAGTAGACTGTTGCTGTTGTGACAGCCTAGTAGCCCTACTAAAAGGCAGCATAGAGAAGTTCAGCTAGGATCAGCTGGAGCTGTGTGGCACCAAAATTTAAGAGGGTGTTTCCAGAGCCCTACAGCAACCCATCCTAACAATGATCATCCCAACAGGTTCTAGAGAAACAAATTTAAAAGCAGGATATCTCTCAGGTGTAGCACAACCCTAACAGCTGTGAGAAGGCACTTTCAGCCATCCTGATCTCCTGATTTTAACAGGCTTCAGGTGATTTTTTGATTTGGTTTTGGTTTTTTAGGAAGCAAGGTCCCAGATACTCTGAGAAATTACAAGGGTAGGAAAGGTCTGAGTGTATTATTCTTGTGTTGCCACACTATTGCACCAGGCTCAGAGCCAATGGCTTCCTTGCAGCTGTCTGGTGAAGGGAGAATTGATGTCTCTGGAGATGAATGAAGTAATTTTGATGCGCTGTCTGCCTTTTCATATGTACACGGTGGCCCTGTGTTCCTTATCGAAGAGGAAGTTTGGACCCTTGCATTTGCATTGAAAAGAAGCCAGTAAGATTAGACCATGCACTCTCCCTCAGACCTAAACTAGTTCATGGCCCTGTCCTGTGAGATGCTGAAGGACAGGACAGGCCCAACCCATGGCTCAAGACATCCCTCCAGACAACAGTGGCCTGGACCTTCCTCCTGCATTGCTACTGGATCCCTGCATCTGTAGTGAAACTATGAAGAGAAGTCACAAGATTTTGTTGACAGGCCCCTTTTTTGAGCTTTTCTTCTAAACTCTTTTCCTTTTCTTTCCACATTCTGCCATGTCTCCATGTGCTAGAAAAGCCTCGGGCTGGTGGTGCCCAGAATGATGTTATGCAGCACAGAGCTGGCAGATGCTTCTGCTGGTGGCAGTTCAGCCTACCTCCTCTACCAGCGCTCTCGAGGGACCCTTTCACCATCTGCTCCCTCCAAAGCACACGTTTCCTTCCACACATACTGCTGCTTCTAATAAGAAACATCATGGTTGCTCCAGCAGAAATGATAATTATTCCCTACAGCTGGGTGATGATTTTAGTACTTTCCCAGTGGGAAACATGTCACTGGTTACTGACGAGCAAACCTAACAAGCACCAGAAATAACATCAGACGAGCCAACGGCCTCAGCTGGTAATGGGGGAGAAGTGCCAGATTTCTTTCTCTGTGACGGAGGAGCTCTATGCACAGTCCCTAGTCTTTCAGGGACAGCTTCAGAAAAGCATCTACCCAGGTGGATGTAAGAAAAGCATGCTCATGGTCCATGCCTTCCCCTGTCCGGATGCTGTGGGTCCACCCACTGGACACACACAGGCATACTCCAAAGGACTCTGTGTTGCTGCATCTCACCCCCATGCAGCGTAAGGAAACAACACTGGGGTGCAGGGTGCCCTTGGGTACCGACAGTGTGGACCAGTGGCTAGAGGTAATGTCCCTACGTGCACATTGCTAGGCTTCTTTAAATGGGGGCAAGGCTGGTGTGCAAGGAGCATCCCTGAGGATTAGTTTGTCCAGCACAGCACAAAGGTGAAAAACATTGTGTCTTCATCAGGTTCTGTAAAAGAAAGGAGTTGCTCCACTCAAGCTTGCTGATGTTTTCCACTCTTATGGGGGCAGAAATGTCCCAGTCTGGTGCTTAGGGGGAAAAAAGCATTTTTATTTTGGAATGCAAGATCAAAAAGCCCAAAGCAAACCAAGGAGACGAAAAGAAACATGCTGGGCTGTTTCTTTCAAATTTCTAACACATGCCCATCACATATATGGTACCTGCCCTGCGTGCATGCTGGATGCAAGCTAGCAGCTTGTTGGCAGGGGAGCCAAGCCAGCGTGCTTGGCCAGGTGTGTGCTGGGGCTTCTGGGGGTGTGTAGTGCCCAGAAGCACTGTGCAGCCTCTCACCACCCTGTGCTCATGCTGTGTGCTGGGCCAGCTCCTGCCAGCCCTGCTCTCCATCACGGGCGGTGACAGCCAGCACTAAGCACTCCTGTCACCAGAAAGGGTCTGGTTACACATGCTTGTGGCTTTGGGCTGCGCAGTTGGTTGTGCCTCGTGTCTACTAAAGCAGAATGGTCTCAGCTAGTTTTAGAAACACACTGCTGGCCCTGATGGGGCTAGCAGGTGCTGGCTACAACGTGCAAGTGTTGTCTGGGCAGGAGAGGCTATTAGGAAGGTCCCTGGCAGGCTTGGGGCTGCATGCAAAGGGCAGAAGCAAGGCTGTGGCTCTGGGACCCTCTATGGATGAAATTGGGCTTTACGGACAGCCAAGAGCCCCTGGGCAGAGGGCAACCACATGGAGCTGCAGGCAGAAAATGAAGGTGCAGGTCAGCCTAGCTGGTTTCTGCCATTTGCAGTAGCTTTGCCAGATGGCTCAATGACGTCCTCTGTCCCTGTTGATGGTGCAGGCACCTGCAAAGCACAGGGCTGCTATCACCAAGAGTAGCCTTTGTGATGTTCAAGGTGGGATTACTTCAGGATGCTTCGGTTAACAAAGGAAAATTAGCAGGAGGAGGCTTTTCCCAGCTGGGCGGGAGTGTGGGAGGAAGTGTGGTGGGTGACTCACACAATGCCAGCCCAACAATCACAGGAACTTGCTGGAGGAAATGACTAAAATAGCCACGTAGGGCAGCCCTGGAGAGCAGGCTTCTCATAAATAACCGGGACATAAAAGCTGAACTGCACAAGGTGTGGGAGAGCAAGCAGGGAGGAGGAGAGGGGAGGTCCCAGAAGTGTACAGCAGAGGGAACAGCTGCCGTCCTCCACAGTGAAGGACCCTGTCTGGTGAGGGCTGGCAGGTCAGAAGCAGCACTGAGGGGTACAGGAGGACCATGACCTTCCCTGAGATCCCCAAGACAGGTATCGCAGGTCCCCTTCAGTGGCTAGTGAGCTGGGACCAGCAACTGGTCATTAGCTGTGGTATAAAACAGCCAGGCAAAGGTTTTCTTCTCCCTCTTCCCCCTTTGGAAAAACATGGCCAGAGGCAGTGATGTCAGCCTGACTATATCAGCAGAAAAGTGTTTTCCAAGTTGCTGCCTGAGAAGAAATGTGCAGCCCCCATCCCTTCCTTCCCTTCCCTTCCTTCCCTTCCCTTCCCTTCCCTTCCCTTCCCTTCCCTTCCCTTCCCTTCCCTTCCCTTCCCTTCCCTTCCCTTCCCTTCCCTCCCCTTCCCTTCCCTTCCCTTCCCTTCCCTGGCAGGGGAGGCAGAGCCGCTGCCCCGGGTGCCGCACGTCCGGAGAGCCCAGCTCTGGCTGCTGCCGCACGCGTTGCCCTCAGCCTGGAGATCACGGCACAAAGTACATGCAAAGTACAGGAGCCTTTGCAGAGTCGATATTAAAGCGGTGGTTCTAATAAACAGCCTAGCTACACAACAAGTAAACAGAGCAACATCACTGCACAGCCTTTGCTTTTGAATGAGGCTCTCCCTGCTGGCTATCACCGAGGTTAATCTGTTTCTTCATCACAGATATTCCCTATACAGAATGTATAGTTTATTAGCTTTGATCTCCCCACATGCAGTACGTGAAGCTGGTTCCAAGTTTTATATGGTTAAATACTACCATATGCTTCAAGAGCTCGGCACAGCCTTTTCTGTAAACTAACGTAAATCAGAGTAAGAATTTGAACTGCTTCTTGCCAAAACAGAGGGTGTGCCTCTTGCCCAAGCTAAGCTCTTTCCTTCATCTCTACTCGGCGCACAGTTAACCTGCAGTGTAGCAGCCTGGGTCTGTGCAAGACCCATTATGTCCCATACGGGCACACCACAGCCTTCCAGGGACTGCGAAATGCAGAAGAAATCTAACAGCTGAAGCCACCAACCATCTCAAAAGTCTTTTTGATCCTGGTTAATCCCTCAGCAGCCTGGTTACGTTTGTTTGTCAAAACACATGAAACCTTGGGGTAAAATATGAAGGGGCAAAAAATCATCTGTGGGATATACATCCAGTACTTCCCAGTCTCACCACCCACAAAGCCATTTCAAGCACAGGAATATCATTCATCACCATTCGGTCCCAGAGCATCAAAGATCCTCATCTCTGTGTCGAACTGAGCCTTTCATTGTCTTTAGGAGGGTTGGTCTGGGTGGCAGGGGTTCATTCCCGCAGCCAGTCTGCTAGAAATCAAGTTGACAAAGAGCCCACATTGTCCCTCAGTTACCTGAAGACATGTTCCTGAAGGACACGGCTGAGGGTTATAGCAAACAGCGTGTTTCCAGAAGGACAAGAAGGGACCAGTTAAAAATCCCACTGGAGGCCACATTCCTGGACAGACTGGGGATGACAGGAAGACATGTAACCGTGCGGGCAGCCAGGAGCCCAGCCTGGGGCTTTATTGCTGATGAGGGCTTGTTCCAAAACGGATGTTTTCCATGGATACTCTCATGGAGTCTAGCTGGCATCAGGACCAGGGCACATGGAGCATGGCTGACATTGACAGTGGAGCAAGAGTCTTGGGAAACCCTTCTTCTTCACTTTGGGTGAAGCCTTTCTACCTGCTTTGGAAAGTTTAGCACAGGAGACCACACTATCACATGGCAAGCACAGAATACAAACCCACTGGAAATCAGGCTTCAGTAGCTCATATTTTTCCATGAGCTTATTTTCCCCTGCAGCCTCCAAGAGCTGTCCAGGGGTCAGGGTCCAGTGCTGCAGTCCCTTGATGTTGCTGTCAGCCACAAAGGCAGGCAGGATCAGGCTTTCTGGGATGTCCATACAGTTGCATTGCCCTGCTGCACTCTGAAGGTGACCCAGCAGGACTTCTTGATGTTTCTCCAGCCCTCTCCCACTTTGGGGCTGGATACCACCACTTTGATCCACAGAGAAGTGGGTTTCTTACAGTCATCTCTTGCACAGAGGCCAGGAGCACTGGAGGAGCTTGTCCTTAATGTCGGGCTGATGTGACAAGAAAAACAAGCACCTGAAAAGCAGGATGTGGATTGATTTGGTGTTGGTCTGTGCTGCTCACACACACTGATGGCTCTTTGGAGTAGTCTGAAAAATCCACTTGATTATAAAATACAGAAACAATTAAGCACTTATTGCTGTTTACTTTTGCAATAGGAACAATTGATCCTTCTTCCTTCTGACTTCCACCTCTGACCTTAATTCCTCACTTTGCACATAGCCAAGCACAGTTCAGATGGGGAAAACAGTAGGAGAGATTAAGATTCTGGACTTCTGTTAGAAATATAAATCAGCTTTGAAATAGTCACATTTTTTGGCCTAACCAAAGGAAGTCACCTGTGCAAATCAGGTTGTGGTCACTTTTTTGTTATACCTGCAAATACACCAGCTTCCTGGATGTCAGATATTATCTTTTTTGTTGGTTTTTTTTTTTCACAACACTGTGATGTGTAGCTGTAATGTTTCAAAAGAAACTCAGAGCAGGGAAAGAAAGAGGCAAAAGAAAGGCACTGTTTTGACAGTGGCTGCTGGCCTGGCTGTGCACAGTGTCCCTTGGTGACACACCAGAAGGTAGCTGAGTGGAGGAGATTGTATGAGGTCCCAGGCCGTAATAAATGGAGCATATTGGAAGGAAGGGGAACACCAGGAGGAAATGTGAGACCCCATGATGCCCCTGCTCCTTTAAGGTATTTCTTTTCATGGCTTTTTTATCACAGAATCACAGACTGATTTCAGTTGGAAGGTGCTTCCCTGCCATGGGCAGGGACACCCTCCACTAGCCCAGGCTGCCCAAAGCTCCATCAATCCACATGAGCACTGCCAGGGAGGGGGCAGCCACAGCTTCTCTGGGCAACGTGCACCAGGGCCTCACCACCCTCACAGAGAAGAATTTCTTCCCAATATCTAATCTAAATCGACCATCATTCAGTTTAGAGCCATGTTCCCTTGCTCTTTCACTACATGTCCTTGTAAACAGTCCCTTTCCAAAATTCTCTATTATTATTCTGTGTTTTGCCACCCTGATGGTAGCATGCTTTGCAACACTACATTGCCGGTGGATCTACTGGTACTGGTAACCTCCAAACCCATCCCTCGTTAGCTGGTGTGTGGGTCCCAGCATCATTTGGAACATCAGCTCTTTACAGATTTGGAGTAAAGGGGCAAACTACTATGTCAACACAACCAGCCCTGGTCCCAAGACCTATTGGGGGTCACATCTGCCTCCTGTGGGGCTGCACAGCTGATGGACACAGCTCGCCCGGCGTCTCTCACCTCGCTTGCCAGCAGGCAGTTGCTTCACTTCAGTAGATTGGGCAAGAAAAGTAAACCATTTGCCCTGTTTAAACATATATTAAACAGTTGCAGCTTTCCCCCTTTGGCTTGCTGTTTCTTAACCCAAATAATTTCACTGACATAGTTTATGCTACAGCCCAGAAAAGCGGTTGCTTTGGAGCAACAGAAATGGACAGCAGGAATGACCGCAATCTTGGCTGGCAGAAAAAGAGTCAGCATCAGTTTTCCACTTTGTGCATGACAAGGACCAAGAAAGAACACAGAACAGCCTTTGGGATCATAACTTTGTGTCTGACACTCAGATAGGAGAGAGGGTGGAGTGTGATGGGAGACAATACATTTTCTTTTTCCACTTCTACAAAATGAAGTATTAATTGAAATGTTTTGGGCCTATAGTGATGGGAGAGGAGGTGGGTTGGGGTATAAAAGATATGAAACATCTCTTGACAAATAATTGCTGAGAAATGCTCAGCAATATCAACTTCAGCTTCTCATCTGTTCTTAAATATGTAAAACATCTGAAACTCCACCGGGCAGTTCCTGCTGCCAAATCTGGTTGTGCTGGGCCTTGTATTAAAGCTCTTGTCTCTGTAACCAGCTACTGAAGTTTTAAAGCAAAGTCTGCCGTCCTTCACTTCGGTTTCCCCGTGTCCTTTTGCTGCCTGGTGTCCCGTGTGACACTGATGGTAGATGAGAAGCTGTTTCAGTAAAAGCTCTCTCCCCCTACAGAGAGCGCGAGCACGTCCTGCAAACGCCGTGCCTGCACATATTGGTGTCTTTGAAGAAAGGAAAATGGATTTTTAAATTTATTTTTTCTTAAAGCCTGGAATACAACCACCTTCCCGCAGGCCATGTCAGCCCGGCTGCCACCAACCGAGTCTGAGGCTTTGTAAACAAAACCCAAAGAGGTGGGGAAGCTGCCTCTCTGCTGCCAGTGTTGACATCACCTGCGGCAGGTGAGCTCAGCCTGAACACCGCTGCGCTGACAGCACGGCTTGGCTGCCAGGTTCACCTTGCAGCAGCGCGTGTCTGGTCTCCAGCCAGCCCTCGGGCACCAGGACCATGGCAGGCGCGCCGGCCTGCCCACAGCATCCTTCACAAACACTCCGGACACATGCAGTCTCTGGTTTTGCAGCTGTTTGCAGGCATCTTTGTGTTTATTGCATTTCTGAACGGTTTGTGATTATTTCCCGCCGGGATTATGGGTGTGATCGTGGTTTGTGCTGCACCATCTGGTAAGTGAAGGGATTGCAAGGATAGAAGATCCAGGAGGGCAAAGCTGGGGGAATGCAGGTTACTGTGTGGTGATTTGGCTCCGATGGCATTTGGAAGGTGACCCGGGTCAGAAGAGAGAGTGGATCACAGATCAAACACAGCACTACCTCGCTCCTGGTGCAGTCAGGAATAGTGATCACTGATTTTTCCTCCACCTCCCCAAAGCAAACAACCAACCTGCCACTTCTCCTGGGAGAAATACCAATAAAAATACTGACATATTTTTCTGCACATCCACAGAAATATTCTGCTTTTCCAGGGACCTTCCAATGCAATTCTTATTTCTCTTACATGTCAGCAAGGGTGTTGGAGGCCAGAGCTGGGCTGCAAGAAGCAGCACATGCCACCATGTCTCTGCACTTACATTTCCAATACCCACCACGGAAAAGGACAGCAGTGGTGCAACTGTCACTGCTCATCAGCATTGCAGCACCAGGGAGAGCCAAAGAGCACCGGAATTTACTCTAATCATCTCTATCCATTGCGTGTGGTCACAAAAAGTCAGACACGATCAACCTCAGAGCACAAGTGATTGCTGCAGCACTTCTCTGTCACGTCAGAGGCAAAGCAGAGGCTGTGCATGGATCTGACCTGCTCTCTCCAGACACAGTACCACAGAGCAGGCTGGCTCACTGTGGTAGGGCTTCCTGCCTGCGGGCCTTCCAGGGGCAGAGACGATGCTTGAGTAGTTGGTCTGGTTTCTGACCCACCAGTGTCTTCCACACTATTTTCTCATGCCCTGCTGGGCAGTCTGGATAGCAGGACAGGCCTTGGCAGTAGGATTAACCCACCGGTTTCTGTAGAAATCAGTCTTTGGTCTTTGCAGATTAATAGAGAACAACACCATGTAATTAAATTTTTGTTACATGAGCTTAAAAAACACCTTATGTGACGTATCTCATTTTCTAGCAGAACTACAGGTAGGACCTTCTTTCTCTCCAAGTTAAAACTATATGCTCCAGAGGAATTGAACTGAAATCTTTTAAGAAGAATCTCAAATTGGCAGGGGCATGGTCTTGAAATCAGAGACCTGCACTTCTGCCTGATTAGGTGATGTAATGTGTCCATCATATTGACGGTGCACTTGGCTTTGGACAGCTGGTTTATGCCAAACGCAGCCTGCTCTGGGCTTGCAAATGTGGTCTGGGTGCTCAAGAACAGGCTGGAGATGAAGCCTGACTCTCCGTGCTCGCTGTCAAAAGGTCTCCCAGAGTGGGGGTGTATGTTGTTAAATTTTTCTTTCCTTTTTTGTCACGGAACTGTGGGTAATATTTTCTTGGATAGAAAATCTTTCCAGCTAGCAGTGTCCAAAATCCATCTGTCACACCATGGCTGAAGCTACAGAAGGATCCGGTGTCACTGAAAGAGCTGAAAAGGAAGAAGTGCCAGCTTGGGGCAGAGAGGCAGCTGCTGGCACCCAGACCAGACAGGAAGATGGGGAGCGGGCTGGGGCTGCGGCGGGTTCCTGGAGTGATGTTCGCGCAAGCAGAGAAATGGGAGGGGGCTTATCCTTTCCACCAGCCGTCGGGGGGCTCAGCAGACCTACAGGCGAAGGCCAGGCCAATATTTCTGCAAAAGCTGCAGTGGTGTATTAACACAAAGAGTGTTCTTCTGCTTGAGGGGGCAAACATAAAGGGCAGACGAGCACTTTGGAAAAACCCTGTCATTTCAGAGTACGCCTGCTCCACAGCAGCGTGAGTGCCGGCACTCCTGACAGCTACTGCCGGGAACTCTCGCCTGAACCGGCCCAAGGCTTGTCGGGAACACGATCAACTCATGCTGGGCTTGCTGTGACAGGGAGGTAGGCTCCTGTGCCTTGCCATGCCATCCGGAGCCTGGGGCAGTCGGGGGATGGGTCCCCAGCCCCAGCCGGGAGCGGCGCCGGGGAGCAGCTCGGCATCCTGTGCCACCCTCTGATGGCCATACAGCTAAAAGCTACTCTCACACTTTTTAACATCATTAATCTTTTAGGAAAATTCTGCACTATTCTAAAGCACACCCTGGGTAGCAAGTTCAATTTGTATGCTTAAAGAGAATTACTTCACCTTTTCACTGAGAAGATACAGCAGTGGTACCTCTTGCTGGGGATTTGATGATGTCAGCGCTAGGGCTGGGATGAGGTTAATGGAAAACCATCACCAGAGCTCTCCTCCTCTGCAAAATGAAGCTGAAATTTTCCAGTATCCACCACAGGGGCTTAAGTGTGCAACCCCTGTGCCCCTCAGAGCGGGAAATGTGAGCCCACAGATGTGTGGTAAAGCCCATCTCCTCCCTTAGGCACCGAGGAAGGAGGAGGATTTAGAAATACCGTGCTGGAAGTTAGTGGGAGGAAAAGGGAGGGAGGGAAGGGAGATGTATAGAAGTTAAAAGTACACAGAAACATTGCTGCTGAGGTCATTTTTTTTCTGGAGAATATCATAGAATGAAATAATAATAAAAAAACCCTGACACACCGTGAGCCCTGCAAAGAATTGACAGAGAAGTGCATCCTTCTGTTGGATGTTATAGAATTCCCTGAGACTGGGAGGGGAAATCTGAAGAAAAAAGTACTTTCTCTCAGTGGAATTGGATCAGGTTAGGGAACATCTAAGGAAATTGAACATACACAGGCTCACGAGGCCTCATGGGCTGCACCCACAATTGCTGAGGGGCTGGCCAATGTCATTGAGAGGCCACTCTTTGAAAGGTCATGGCAATCAGAAGAGACTCCTGGAGACTGGAAGGAAGCAAGTGTTCCTCCTCAGGTAGGGCAAGAAAAAGATTTGGGGAACTTCGGCAAAGAAGGCTAGTGGTATCCTGGTCTGCAGCAGACAGACCATGGCCAGCAGGTCAAGAGAGGTGATCCTTCCCCTCGGCACTGGTGAGGGCAGTACTGGACGGCTGTGTCCAGCTCTCTGTAAAAATACCTGGTTTAAGAGAGATGAAGCCAAGTTCTGTTCAATGGTGCCCAGTGACAGGACAAGAGGCAATGGGCACAAGCTGAAATGCAGGAAATTCTATTTAAACACAAGAAAAAACTTCCATACTGTAATGGTGGTCAAACAGTGAAGCATGTTGCACAGAGAGGTTCCATCCTTGGAGACATTCAACATCAACTGGACATGGTTGTGGACAGCCTGCTCTAGCTGACCTTGCTTTGAGCAGGAGGTTGGACTATGATTCCAATGTTACCCAGCTTCATTCTTCAGCTTTTCATTCAATCCTTGATAGGAGGACTTTGTTAGAGAATGACAGATTAGCTTTTTGATGATAAGAAATGTCTGGTATACTGGACTTTATGAGCTCTCAGTCCAAACAGAAAAGTTGGTAGATTTTCACAGGGATTAAAAAATGCAGCTACTACATGTAGCTGCATCTAACAGAGTTTGAAAGCCCCCATCTAATGGGGCTTGAAAGAATTACCCTGGAATAATGGGAATTTTGTGGGAAAATGCCACAGAACAAATGATAGCATTATTGTGGTTGATGCTTGCAAGAGTATAAACAAACCTTCTGGGAAGATGCTTTTTAAAATTCAGTTTTAGAGAAATCTGTGTAGGGATGGGAGAGGTTTCTGAACTTGTCTGGGACTTCAGCAAAGCCCCTTCTAATCAGCCAACGGCCTCCTGTTCTGGCCTGAGGAGAGAAGGCCGAACAGGCTGACTCAGAGCTTGCAAGGAGTGCTTGGGTGCCTTTGACACGTGCTCCTGCGGGAGCAGCTCTCCCGTGTTAAAAACATGCATTTTGTGTAGGGCAGCTCACAGCCTCACCCAGAGAGAGAAGCTGAGCCGAGGGAGGGAGGGAAGGCCAGTGCCGCAGTGTCTGTGGCAGGCAGAACGGATGCATAATTTCCTCCTGAAAGAAAACACCTCCTTATGCGAGCTGCCTCCATTATCCTTCCCGCCGCTATTGGTGGCATCTGCCTGTCTGGAAAGTGACCCCACCACACAGAAAAAGTAATTTGTCTTCCCCTTTTAGGAGATGTTTTTGCTGGCAGAGCCAGACACTTTCTGTGCTTTTCAAAGTTTTCCAAGCCCTGTGGTGGAACGTTTCTAAACACCCTGCAGTAAAGCCCATCCACACAGTCATGGCCGGGCAGGGAGCACACATCCATCCAGGGAGATGTGCTTAGCTTCCTCAGCTGCTTACACCTCGGCTGGTGCACTGCTGCGTGCCCGACAGCAGGACAACCCACAGCCCCTGGTGCCACGTGTAACTTCACGGAGCTGCAGTGAGGAGGCTCTGCTGTGGTGCAGCTAAGCAGTAAATGTTTTTTGACAGGGAACAGCAGTGTGAAGTTGAGACCACAGAAGTAATCCAAAATTATGATCTACCGCATCTCCCCACCCACGGAGTTGCTACTCTGGGGAGCAGACCACCCAATCTGTCTTCCTCAGTGTATCACAGGCTACTTCAAGGCCAAGTCCACATGTCATCCCTGACACTACAGGACAGAGAGCTTTCCAACCTGTTACCATTGTCAAGGGATGGTTATGGTTAAAGTTCATGCAGATAAAAGGATTTTTTTCTGTTAAAGCTGGGGAAAAAATCAAAATCAAGACAGGACATGTGTTTTTGCTGTCTTCTGGATCTGCCTTTCTCCCAGCTGTTGAACCTGCAGAAGAGGGACACATCCAGGATGTGGTCTGAGTTCCAGAAAGGTGTGAGTGAGTGATGCAACTATCCAGCAGTGAATAAGCTGGCAGGTGAGAGAGAAAGTAGACAGAGAGCAGGAATTATTTACCTCAGTAAAGAACCCACCCAGGACTTTTTCCCAGCAGAAGGAAGGAAAGCAAGGCTCAGAGGTAGGTATGAGGAGAAAAGAGTAGGGGGACAGCACATGGAAAGAGCGAAGCAAAAGGCAGAGAAGCACAGTGGGCTGCAGGGCAGTGCAGGCACATGATTTCCAGGGAGGCACCTTCTGCGGAGCAGCTTGGAGCAGGATGCTCTGCCCAGAAGAAGCCATGGCTGCACCGGACCGTTCATGATGTCCCTGGCTGCCTGCTGTCTGCAGGCTGCAGTAGGCAGTCACTCTCAGGCGCTGGCAGCGCTGCCTGTGCTCACACTGGTTCTGCAGTACAAATGAAATTTCTTCGAGCTGTGTAAATGCCTTAAAAGGAAGAAAACAGAGTTAGCCCACTTTTCTCGCTGTCTCTGTAGGAAGGGACTTCTCCATCCAGTGTTCTACCAAGAGGAAACGTGCTTTGCATTATACCCCTATAAGGGCTGAAACACTCTTAACAGGCTTTACAGAGGAGACGGGCAAAGGAGGGAATCAGGCCCTTTCTGTGTTAACAGATTTATCTACTTCCTCATGCCAGAACTTCCATTTCCAGGGAGAAATGGAGCACTTTTTCCAAGGTTTCAGAATCTGTGCTAAACCCAGGAGTTTCACAGCAGTCAGAGTTTCCTCCCTCCCTTACTAGAAAGTTTGGGGCGATTTTCTCTACAGACAGCAGAACAGCCAGCTCCTCCATCCCTAGGGACTCTGGATGATTTAAGGGAATGCTGCTGCCCAGAGAGCCCCCTGGGGAGGGACAGCAGTGGATGATGATGAGGTCTCTGTGAGACACGGCACATACCCTAAGACTTCCCGGTACAGCACAAGACATTTCAAAACTCCCCAACCAGAGCTGCAGCTTATTCAAACACTGAAACCTTACTTCTCCCAGCTCTGAAGTCACATTGGATGAGGACAGAGCTTTCTACATTGCCACTTCTACAGCTAGAAAAGTGAAAGCTGCAAGGTCCATGGTATTGCACAAGAAGGACTTGCTTACGCAGGGGGATTTCCCAATGAGTCGTGCAGCTGGCTTAGCCCAACCCTGTGAGAAGCTCTCTGCGTCACGGGATGCTGTGTGGGCACGAGCCATGGCACAGCCATGGAGGGGGCGGTTGCCTCCGGAATAACACACACGTCAGCTGATTAAAACATGAAGAGAAACCAAGTTATTAGAAACTTCTGGTATTTACCGCTGACAGGCAGCCAGTGCTTGTAAAAGAAAACCAAGTTTGTAGCTTCCTGTGCTCATTAAACAGAGGAGCAGGGGAACTGCGGGCTTTGGGGTCACTTTTATGGACCTTCTTCCATAAGAGCTTCCATGGATCACCTCATGGACATGCAAATGCGTGTGCCCACACAAGAGGGCAATGCAGGAGCAGGAACAAAGGGAGGGCAGCTCCTTCCGTGGCAGCTGCAGCTGGAGGGATGTGTGAAACTCAGCTGAAGGGTGTGCAAAGCGAAGCTGAAAGGTGTGTGAAGCTCCTGCCTTCGAGCAGCTGCAGCCAGAGCCCGCCCTGGAAGGCGCTGCACAAGCTTCTTTCCCGAGACACAGGAGAATCTGATAGTTCCCACTATTTCCTTGTCTTAGCCTGAGCTGAGCCACCAGAGCCTGTATGTATTTTGAAGTTGTGTAGCTGCAGTCGTTGCCTGCTAGCACTAGTATTGCATGGGGTTACACTGCACCAGAATTCAATGCATATACATTTACCTTTAATGATTTAGGTTAGATTCCCCTTCTCTACCTCCACTGAATATGTATGCCAAAACAGTGAGATTGAATTTGCCTTCTGTCAGTGAGGTAAATACACTAAAAAAAGGCTTTCAGTCAACTTGCAGGACTATTGTTACAGCTGATCCACATTAATAGTTTAAGAGCCTTGAGCTTGCTCTTGATTCAACATCTGACCTCACTAGGGAGGGAGGCACTATGCTCCCCCTGAGTTTGCAAACCCCAGTACATTTTGCTTACTATAAACAGGAGCTTGTTTCTGAAAACAGCACCAGTAGAACATGCTGTTAGAGCCTAACAAGAAGCTTTTGCATAGATGGGTATAAAATGCCTTAGAACTGTGATGGAGGAATAAGAAAACTTGGATGAACAACCAAGAAATCCATCCTTGAACTTGGGGGCTGGGGCGGATTGAGCATCTTGGCAGCTGCCAATGTTGAAAATCAAGGAGAACTCTGTTTCTCTTAAATTTATAGGAATCAGACCAAACCAAACACTTCTTAAGAGTAGCTTTATTTAAATTAGGGCATTTAATACATATAAAAATAGCCTAATACAATGGTAATCATTGCACCACCCAAATCTAAATATAATCTTTAAGTCTGACAGTCAAAGTCTTATCAAAAAATGTTTTTTCATCCTATCATGCTACTCTTATTCTGGTGTTACAGCTGTTTATATGAGAAGATTAGAGTGTGTCTCATGATCTTTTATCATTCTTTCAGCAACAAACAGTAGTGGCAGTGTTAAACGAGCTTATAATATCTTGCTTAATTAAAAACATGACCATTATTTAACATTTGAAATAGTCAGCTATGCTTTTATCACAGCATCAACTGAGCTATTTGTTGGATCAAGTTTCCAGATGACTTAAAATTCTCCCAGATACACACTGGCTCATTTACAGAAACAAAGACTGGACTGGAAGGGATGACTGGCTCACCAGACCTACTGGACATTCATCACAGTGTGATGCTTCCACAGAAGACATGCTCCGTTTCTCCTTCCAAGCACAAACTGCTGTGCAATTGATTTTTCAGTAATTTTTCAAGGATGATGAAAAGATTTCGGATTCAATAATGGGGCCCTTTGAAAATTCAAGTTGCATTTACACAGAGGTGCTTCTCTGTGTCAGAACATGGTGTTCTGCTCGGTGGTTGCCTGCATGTCACCGAAGAGTGCAGCAGTGGAAATTGTAATCCCTTTTCTTTCTGTCTTTATTCATAATCAAGAATAATCAAGATCCTCAGCTAGTGACTTCTGTTGGAAGCCACTAAGCTACAGAAACACACACAAACACTAGTTAGGACTGCAGCCCCTACTAAAAGACAAACCTGGCCTTCAGGCAGGTAGACAGCATTTCCCTGGCTTTGTTTAATTAAGCCTCACCAGCAACAACAAAAAAATTGATTGAATCAAATTCTCATGATGAGGCTGACATAAAAAAATCAGAACTACCACCCAGTTCCCTTCTGAACTGTGCTGCAACTTAAAATCTTGATACTGATACATATTGATATTTCAAATTTATTATCAGCTGACTTGGTATCTTTCCTGTATGAGGCAGATTTTCATAAGATAATTAACCCCAGAGGAAAGTATTGCTATAAACGGTTAAGACTGAAAGAGAGAGGAGAACACTCTCATTAAAGTCCACATTGTGCTAATAAATGTCAACAAAGAGTTTGCTCATCAGACAACATCATGTCCAGCCATCAGGATTTATTTCCTTCTTTCCAGAACGAGGGGAGAAAAAGGTATGTGATCTGATCTGGGAACACTGGCTCCAACTGATTCAAAAATCTGTTCAGCTCTCAAGATAGGGAACAATGAATATCTGTGGTGTGGAACCCAGAAAGGTATGGGCTTGGCTGTAATATTTGCCATAACGTACATATTTAATCGATGCTGTGAGGCACTGCATGTTTCTCCCACTGGTGCGAGAAGAAGCTGACAGCTTCAAGGAGACACATTATTTGGGAAGGAGTTATTCTCCCCCAAACAGGAAGGCATGATATGTGCCTCAGCTCCTCCTTGTTATAGGGCAGAACAAGCTGTAGTGCTGCTGTTCATGGAGCACATTATAGAGGCAATGGAGGTCCCAAGGGACAAACCTGGAAACTAGAGCCTGAGGTGCTTTACGGGCACAGGCAGAGACAGGCCACGCTCCAAAGAGCACAGGATACCATCCAAACCTACCAAATAAAGCAGTCCCAGGTCCCTCCCTTGGAGCACTCGCACAGGGAGAGAGACGAAAGCTTGGTTCTTCATCCTCAGCAACCAGGGGCTTTCCTGGAAGGAAGACACATCAGGGGAGAGACAGCTGCAGACTCCCACAAGAAGACGTGTTGTCATGATACGCAGTGGGGTTCCCAAAAAAATGCTGTAACACACTGTGCAAAATTACGCCCCCAACTACTGAGTCTCCTGCCAGTTTGCAAAACCCATGCTGACCACACAGCAAGTCCCAAAGTGACAGGTGAACGAGTTTCTGGAGCACTGTTACAGAAACTGAAAGGCTGTGAGAAAAGCCCTGAGCTAACCAAGTTACCTGCCAATTCCCCCTGACTCCAAAGTACATTAAATATCTACATGAACATAAACTGCTGTCAGGAACTCATGCTGAAACAGCATGACTGAGTATTTCTAAGGGCCTTCTCCTTGACATAGACCCAGACATTAATTGCAAAGCTTGGGTAAAGAGTAAATGAGCTGTTTAATCTGACAATTAAACCTCCTCCGTACAGACATCGTCCAGCTATGCCAGCTAGACAGCAAGTATTTGAGAGCAAACTGTTTATAGCCTACCTCTGCCAGGGGAACAATTTGAGTAGTATCAGAAGAGGGGTTTTCCTGTCGTGCTTCCCATTCCCAGACTTCTTTGTAAAGTCTGCAAACAGAGATGCCAACATACCCCGTTCTGACCTACATAGCAAACAATTGGACTTGTGTTCCTGCTGCGTTATCACCGAAATGAATCACTGTCCCGTCTCCCGAGCGGCCTGGCAAGAAGGAGAGTTTTCTGCTGGGAAGTGTCAGCTGAATCCCACACCTACTGCTCTCAGGACACCAACTGCATACTTTGTGTTTATCGCAGAAAAGAAAAACAGCCAGCAGAAAAAAGCTCAGCTTTAAATTTTGCTCTTTGCCAGGACAAACATGGGAGCAAGTGAAGCCCAACTCTGAAAGCTCATGCTTAATAAATTCCAGGAGGGGGAAAGAAGTTTCATAAATCTTTTCTGAAAAACAGAATAAAGATGCTAGATAAAATTGTCTGTCCCCCCTCAACAACATAAACTGCACAAGTCTGAGGACTAGGAATGGCTGTGCGACAACATCCTTGCCCACTCTGTATCTGAGAAGAATTTTAGGGTTGTGTCCTGCTGTTATTGGAACCAGGAGGGGAAAAAAACAACCTTGCAGGAACGGGTCACAGGGATAACAAGCCATTCTTTGCTTTCTCAGGCTTCACAGGGTGCTGGGTCAGCTTGGCAATGAAAGGTCCCCCAAATCAGAAAGACTAACTTCAGGGGAAGGGGTCCCTATACTGGGAGTGAGCAGCTGGCGGTAGTTAATACTTAAAGTCTGCTGCAATGGTGGGTGGGGGTCTAAAAAAGTGTAGGAGATATGGACTAGGTGTCTTTGAATCAAGTCTGCATTAACCTATGTGATCTGAAGCTTCTCTCTTATCAGCATTTGGAGCATAAAATCCCATCACTTATGCCTAACTGCCACATACTTGTAACCCTACACATGTGGGATAAAATTAAATCAAGACAAACTGAGAGGCTCACATTCTCCCTTTATAATTTATAAAGATAAAAGGCAAGTTTTTTGCCAGGGCAGGGTTCAGGAACTGTAGATATCCTGCTAGAAAGAAATTCTTCTCTCCCCATTAAGAGATATCTTCCAGGGTTTGTCAGACATCCAAAATATTGTTTTCTCTTCATTAGAAACCGTGCTTTGCGAGCACCAGAGATGTACTCTTCACAGACCACCATTTACTTAAACAAATTATTAATCATAAAGTGATGTTGGAATGCCAGAAACACTACATCTCTGACCACGACTCAACAGCAGTTGTTTTGACCTTTGTTTTATTTGGAAAAACCCCAGAGTTAAACCCCTCTGTTGGGTGCAGTCAAACTGGCTGACAAGCAGGTTGGCTTTTGCAGGATTTAGTTTTCTTGCTTTTTTTTTTGGTGAGCTCCATAGACATAGTTCCCTTGATGCTGAGTGGTTCAGAGATCAACAGTTCAAAACCATTGCTCTATGAAAGGCATCCTGGTCTCAGTCTGTAACAAACCCCTGCCCACATCTGAGGAAGGAAACCGCCAGGCATTTTATTCTTTATCTCATTAAAGACTTCACCAGCCCAGTGGAACAGCAACTTACTGAACAAATACAGAGGAGGCCTTTTATTTTATTCTTTATCTCCTAGAAGAAATATAAACCCACCTGCTGCAAAACATTTCAAAGACTGAAAATAGTCTACAGTAAAAAGGGGAACTAAAATCACAGGGCCCAAGTGGGAGAAGTGCGAAAGTCTGCTGCTATCTGGAAGCATTTGCATTTTTAGGCAAAGTGAACATTAGAATATTCCACATTCCCAGGCCAACTGCAATGCAAACCCTCTCAAATCTCCATGGATTTTGGAGCAGAACTGTAGCAGAGAAGGTCTTTAGTTGGCAACAAAGCAGGTCATGGTCATTTCAAATGAGACCTTACTTTGCAAGCCCAGGTATCAAGCAATTATAGCAAACCCTCTGTTGATAGGGGTCCAAAGATGATTTTCAAAAGGGAGAAGTAGGAATCACCTAAAGATCCACAGAACAATTCTCTGTATTATTTTTGGAACCACAAACTCTCATCATCTCATTTCATGGCAATGGCTCTTTTTTATTTACTGCAGTGGCAACACACCCACCCTCCCGGGTACCAGATATTGTGATTTCTGTTCAGCATGTTCTCCCAAATCCCATCCCTTTATAAAAAGCAGTGCACCACTGGGAGGTCTACAGGCAATTAGGAGAGGAAAATTGTTTCAAAGAGATGAGGCAGCGTTCCTTGTTATTGCTGGATTGGCGCACACGTTTCTTTTCACTACATAATGATTTTTGATAATTAATCTAAGAGTAGTTGAAATATTAAGCCTTTATGTATTCTCCCAGTCTCACCCTGAAAATCTCCAGCAAGGACTCCTACAGAAGGACTTCAGAAAATTAAACTTTACGTGTAAAGATTCAGAGAGCATTTCACCACCTAACAACCCGACTTCAAACACACGGACCTTTCCTCTGCAGGAAAGCAGTGTTGTGCCTGCACCCATCAGGGGAAAAAGCAAGATGGCATTTCAGGAATTGCTCCATCCCATGGAGCCAGCAACACAAAGGGGAGGCTATGCCTTAGCAATTCGGGGGCCTTTCACCTCCCCCGTCGGGCTGCGAGGATAATACCTAAGAGACATATTCTGGGAGTTGTTCCATGCACGATTCCTGTCCAGGGCTGCGCTGTTTACAGTGACTACGAATCTGTATGCACAAGAGAGCTCGGCATGGGAACAAAAACCTATCTCTGGAGGCTTTCTGTGAAACAAATTGGACGTAGTTTTCCCCATAACAACAGGGGAGAACAGACATCATTTTGAAGGGTAAAGCATCTCCCAAAAAACTTGCACGGAACCTGCTTTCCAATACTGCTGCCTGTGCTAAATGAGTCCCTTAAATGAACAGGCTTCTTAAAAGTACCTTCTCAGTATAGCTGAGGCCCATCAGGTCCAGCTAATTGATCCCTCTAGGAGCTATGGGAACAGCAGCACGGAGACTCATCCTCACAAGGAATGAAGCAGATGAGACCAGTCACACTGCACAGGGAGAGCCCCGTTTTCAGAACTGCCTGTTTCCTGAGTGCTGCTGTGTTCACTGTTGCTCCACAAAGTGCTCCGGGCCAAACGAAGTAATACTTTTTACAGATCAGATGAAATATGATGAGAAGACAATTGGGAGGGGAGAAAAGAAGCAGGAAGGTCCCTGTAAAGAAAGCAAAACAATGCTCTGCTTCAAGAAAGGATGAGAAACAGGTCTGCAAAAGCAGTGGATCAGGACTTTCAACCAAGAGGATTTATGGAGGAAGAGATTTTTATCTCCAGGCACAGGTTAGCCTTGTATAAATCCTAACCCTTGTCTTAAGCAAACTGGTCCCAAATTACACAGGACGTTTTGAAGAATTTTGTACTAGAAGAGAACCTTGTGATAAGCAAGACAAAGCATTTGGAAAGGAGAGTTTTCCAGTGAACAGGATGATTTCACTTTGAAAAACTTCCTAATTATTGATTCTCCAAAGCACCCCAGGCTGGAAAACCTAACCGTGCTTCAGCTGAACTTGGCATGGACCTTTAACTAGTTTGTTGGCAAAATTATTTAAAGAAAGGTTCTTTCTCTATCTTTGCTTTCTCCAGAGGTACAGAACTGTGTCAAGTAAAACCACAGCCCATACGCCCCAGAGAGCATCAACTAAATTGAACTCAGAAATAAATCTGCAAGAACAAAAACATGCTGTTGTATGAACGTGTTTCCTCAACAACCACAGACCCAGCACGAGCACGGAGCACAGCTACAGCGCTGCCACGAGCCAGACTGCAACAGAGGATCAGCCAAATGCCCTCTGACAAGCTCTGCTGGGCAGCAAAGTCCTCTTCCACACTGCATGGTGTTATGGGACTACAAGAACAATAAAATAGGATGAATGGATACCCACCTCAAACAGACACAGCCTGAGGAACAAGCAGGAGGAACTACAGCTCCTCGTGCTGTTACTACAGCACTGTTGTAGTAACAGGTATGGTGGGGGAGCCCACAGGGTGGGAGCACTGCGATGGATGGATACAAGCTCCTCAGGAAAGACAGGGAGGGAAGGAAGAAGGGAGAGACTGGGGGGGTCTTTCCATGGAGGAGCGGACAGAACATGTGCGATGAATGGCGGTTTGACTGAGAGTCAGGGTCAGGAGCAGAAAGGAAGCCAAGTAAGAGTGACAGGGATGCATCAGCTTATAACAAACCAGCCAGCCCATGAGGGTGAGTTGACAGTCAACACTGGAACACATTGTCCAGAGAGGTCATGCAACCTCCATCCTTGGAGCTTTTCAAGGCTTGACTAGATAAAAACCCAAGGAACCTGGTTTAATCTCACAGCTGATCTTGCTCGACCAGTAGACCTGACTGAAGTATACTGTGATCTGGAGTCCAAAGGACAGAAGGCCAGGCAGGAACTGTAGTTCTGACCTTAAGGCAGAGGAACTCATCTGCTAGCAGATGAGAAGTTTCAGTTTGTGACTGTGCCTTAGCCATGCATATCATACACAGGTGCTCAACCAGCAGCTAACTGAAGACGAAGGCCACAGGTTCCCAGGAAGCTACAGAGAAATGATGGAGCTGTGGCAGTTGCAACAGACCCCATTCCTGCAACTCTTGTGAGCATCCAAAGATCTGGGGGTGGTGGTGGGGGGTGGAACAAACCAAACCTGGCAACTAACATTAACTCAAAGTGAATGATGCCCCAAAGAGCATTTTCTCAGGGCAAAGAACTTAGAAATGTTTTCAGTTTCCCTAACCAGCTAAGAGACAGGGAATGTGAGACTGCACTAAAAAGTACTCCCAGTGGGAAAAGGGGCAGGGGGGCAAAAATGTGTTTAATTCACTGATGTTCCTTACATGTGTCCTCCTCAAGAATCCTACCCTACAATACAGCACACCAGCACCAAATTAGAGAAGGAACTAAAACTTGCCAAGAGATTGTTTACACGCTTTCAGATATGAACAAGCTCTTGAGTCCAGATTGTCACCAGAGTCCTTTCTTGACAAATATCCAACCCTTGTTTTTACTGACAGAACCATATTCTCTCCAACATTCTTCAATGTGATAAGGCTGCTGCTCTCAGGAAATTAAAATCACACCACCTCTCTTGATTTGTTAAATACACCCCCTCAAATCTTGGTCCTCCTCTGCAGTCTGGTTCTCTTCCCACAGGTGGCTTCAGTTCCACTAGTGTCATGCAGCTCTTCTCCCAGACACAGCTCTCACTCCAGGGAAGCTCATGTCCAGCTAGCAGCATTCCCCATGAAAGCTGCCAGCCAGGTTTATCTGTACCAACGATAGCTGCTCCTCCAAGTCCCCAGGCTTCGCTCAGCAGCTGGCCTCCAGCTCCCCAGACTTGCAGACATCCAGAACAATCACCTGTGCATTTCCACTGCTACACCACTGCTTTTGGCTTTCTTTTCTTTTCTAAACACAAAAGCAATGCTGAGAAGCGCTGCACGTACAGTAGCCATGCTCTGCCCTGCCCCTTACAGAACACCGAGCAGCTTGAACGCTGATACTCATTTACAAAGCATGTGCTTCAGCGTGGCCCAGCTGTATACCCAAATTACAAGGTTTATTGGTATTTGATTGCAAGTGCCTGTATCTATGTGTCAAAATTCTTATAAAACCATTCCTAGTCAGAGTGAACTGCTGTGCATCCAATGTGAGTAGGTACTCACTGCCACAGCGCTGCTGTCTGCTTCTGTCCCTGACAAGCCTTTACTTATTACTGCCCTGCAGTATTAACCATTTTGTTTAGCTGGAAAAAAAGAAAACTCAGAAGTACTCTTATCTCCCTAATCTTCAAAAAGCTTCAAAGTCTATTGCTGGGGAAACAGCAGAAAATGTACATGTACCCCTTGGTTCTGTAAAGGTTAAGGTGGCAACAGACTCCTTACAGCATCCATGCCAATTCTGCTGTCAGAGGCTTCAGGTCAGCACCAAGAACAAGTCACAGTAAATTTCACAGCAGCCTCAAAAAAGTTCACACACTGGCACTGGGATTTAGGTGTAAAAGTTTGAAATTCAAGGCTCAGTCTTGAAGAAGTTAATATGAGAATTAATTCCTTTCACCAAGATAATGACCATGCGGGCAATTATTCGGGAAAGCATTTCTGAATCAGAAATGGAAACATACTATTTTAAATTCCAAATGAACTAATAAGTAACCGTTTTGCAAGAGGATCTTTCTGCCACTCCAGGGCTGCCAACTGCCGGAAAACACTTTTTCTTGCCCAGTTTTTACAAGTGCTTTGGAAATATGCATTACTGGCCACAGTATTTCCAGCAAAAACCACCGCAGGGAAAAGAGAAAACACGCTCTTTTAACTGCTTAGACTGCACCATTGGAAAGCTTTCACACAGTTGTATATATCACCACAACATTAAAGAATCTAATAATACTGAAAATGAAACAGTAATCATCAACACTGATGTTGCATCTGTACAATACTTTCAGAGTGACACTGATTTCTTGTATGACATTTCTGTTAAGAATAAAGACATCAGTCTGTAAGTTATCACTGTTAATGTTCAGCTCTAATGCACCAGTGGCTCTCCAACTGTACAGGTAGAATACTGACACGTGCACTTTGAAAATCTTTCTAAATTTGCCTGCTCTCCATTTCCCTTTCTGACTTTCTTCCTTTCCACCCCTCTTCCACTTCTGCTGAAAAGTCTCCTACGTGCCAAGAACTTGCTGCTTTAAGTCAAGAAGCACTGACTCGCTGGCCCAACTGATCTTAAAGGGGGACAGTCACTGTTCTGCTGGGATTCTGAAAGCAGGGAAGGACTGAGAATAGGGCTCCAGCATGACATACAGTTCCCTATGTGTCAGGGGAAGCAGCAGCGGGTCTGCTAGCAACTCGGCCTTGATGGCCGAAGAAATTGACCTTGACGGCCGAAGAAATTGACCTTGACAACATTCCTGCATTCCCTTGAGATAGAGAAATCACTCACTTTGTAACAAGTTCACAGAACAGGGTGATGATGAAGACCGGTGCAGACTGGCCAGAGCCAAGTAGAAGCCAGAAAAAGATGACCAATGGAATGAAAGGACCCGGTAGCCTATAGTGTGTTCTTATGTCTTGTTTGGTACTATAAAGAGTCTGTGCAGTTGCAATAAAGTGGCTGGAGCATTCTAAAACACATTGATCACTGAATGGTGTGTCATGTCCATCTCTACAACTAGACCTATGGATCTCTGCAAGGGACAGATCCCTCTGCAAGGGATAGTGAAAGGAAGGCTTTTCCTCTGCTGCCTAGTAGGCAGCAACACTGAGAGGAGTGATGAGGCAAGAAAGGCATGCAGAAGCCCCTGCCTGAACTTGAAATACAAGTTTACAGTGAAGTTGAAGGCAAAATGAGAAGCATGAGTGAATGTATATACAAGTGTGGGTGGGAACCAGTCCTATGGGTACAGAAAACAAAGAGCTGACTGAAGAAATCTGAGATCAGGTGGTAAGCACAAGAGCAAACCCACTTTTCCAACACAAAACAGTTGCACTGCCCTTGAAGCACAATGCTTTATGAAACTTCAAACTGTAGCATCTAATTCCATTCTCTTTATTTTGTCTTGGCACTACCTACATGAATGGAAAATGACTGCAAAAATAGATACATGCACTTTGGTTTTACTGGCTTCCATGAAATGACTGGAATGGAAGCGATGGTTCTAACATTCATCACCTTTTAAAGTGTGGTTTCACTGAAAGGTTGCTGTTTCTCAACTTTTACTAACATATCATTTGTATGTCAGCCAAGAGAATTCCCAAAGGCTTCTTCCCATGTCGCTCCTGTTAGTTTTGTTTGTTGGGCTTTTTTTCGGAGTAGCAAACTGAAGGCTACTTCCAAAATGTATCTCTAAAACTTGTATCTGAATGCTCTTCATTCATAAAACTAGAAGTGAAGAGTAGGGAGGAGAAAAATGTACAGAAAGAAAGCAGACCTGTACAAAAAGCATCACAATGGAAAACAGAGGTCATTTAACGCTCTGTTGCACAGTAAGTTTTAAAAATAACGTTCTTCAGACTGTCTCACATTCAATTCCTAAAACAGAATAGCAGCTACTGTGTTTCTGTGCTGAAAGTCACTTTCCCACTGCTTTTTGTAGACTGTTTGCATTATTTAACTTTAAAGAGTCCAAGAGGCTTCTGATTGTTTCACTTCCTAGTCCCTTCATCCTATTCCTCATCTTGCTGGGATTACTTTTTCCAAATGGTGTCAGCAAGGCTGCCAGTCCCCAAGGCTCTTTATTGATCACTTGCTGAGTTTTATCTTCCTTCTGTAAAATCCAGGCACTTTCTCTGGCCATAGCTACAAATTTCTCCAGCTGTGGCTGATTAACATTCTTGCTGATATTAAGGTCTTGTTCAAAGGGATTCCAGATATAAAGAGGAGACGACTCAGGTTTATTTACTTCCTTTCCCTGCAGACAGTGTAAAGAAAAAAACAAAGTTGCACATATGCAGCATAGGCTGAGCAAAGAACAAATCACTTATTACTTTAGCATCAAGAGTGAAAGTATTTGGATGTAGTAAAGAACTTTCTTTTGGGGTGGGTGGGGAAAAAGTCATTATTAATCAAGTTAATTTTCCTGTTAACTTGACTGTATGGCTCCTGTTCTCTGAATCCTCTTAGTGGTGATTTTCCTTGCCAGATTAAGCTTAGAATTTCTTCAAGGCAAAGAAGACACAACTATGGCTTAGCCTGTCTTTCTGGCCATTCTCCCATTTGCTTACCCACAAACCTCAGACCTCTCTCATTGCAACCTCCCACTCCTATCTCCAGTTGTGTATGGGCAGCGTAAGTGTGTCTAATTAACCTGCACAGCCCTGTCTGATAAACTACTACAAGCACTTAAACTGTTCACACCAATCCTCTCACAGTGCTCATTAAGCGCTAGTATAACAACAAGATTACTCACTTGGCTGAAATTCCTCCCAGTTCAGTCTTTTAAGTACTATTCATGTCATGGTCCATCCACTTCGGGGCACTTGGTACAGCGCAACACCAGGTGCTGATAGCTATGTCGTTTGTATTTAAATGCGCTTCCCTCTCTGTGCTTATCGGTGACCTGCTGTGTATTACTGAACCACTGCAAGCTCTAGCAGGAACCTACCAGCTAATGCTAGACCAGAAAGTGTCTGCTTACACCCTACATACATACTCCTGCCCCAGGGGCAAGACGACTGACTAGTTAAACAGAAAAAGATCAGCAGCACAGACATTTCCCTGTGGCTCAGATGCCAACATGTGTATGTTTTTGGTTGCCTTTTTTAAGGTTTAATGGCAAACAAAAGTTCTCCAGCTTAATAAATCAGTTCCTAGGATCAACCTGCAGCAGCAACGCAGAGCTCTCATGCCAGTAACCCATAGTGCCCAGGAAGGGAAAAGAACACAAACAAGAGTGTCCACGCTGCAACAGGGCACTGAAACCCCCATCCTGCAAGCAGCGCAGCGAACAGGTGCGAGTGAAGGCAGTTACAGTTATATATATTTCTATTGCATTTCCATGCACAGACAGATGTATCAATAAAGAGCATGACTTAATTAAACTCAGAAAGTAGACCAAAGTGATAGTGCAGACTGCTTGGCAAGCACAGAATGATCAATGTTGCCCGTCACATTTACTGAGCTTAAGTACACTTGCTGTAGGCTGATGCTAACTGCAGTAGGGAAGACAAGTGCCAAATGCAAATTTCAGAGCTGAGCAATAAGTTTTATGCAGACACTGTTTGGAGCTTGGCTCCCAACTTTAAAGCAAAGCCTGCTGGTGTACAGGGTTTATCTCAGGCTTTTACATGACACACACTGATGGTATTTTGTAAGTTTTCCTCTCACAGAAGCAAAATAGCATCTACTTTTTAGAGCCACCACTTTTAGTACAGGGTTGTCAAGAAAATCATACTGACTTAGCATCAGAGTTTGTGCTTTCCATCATCATCAAGTAACAACACTGTAATGTTCTTAATGGTGCTGTGAACATGGTCCGAGAGGAAAACTTTCTTCCTTCACAGAAAGGACTCGGTTTCTGGATACAACCAATGTAACTGTCCTTTGTACATACAATTATATGACGATTTGTTGCTTAGCATATGTAGTTTGTCAAACAGCAGAGAGAGACATTAAACCGATAATAATGAGATATTAAAATGCATTTACCTTTCGAAGATTTATGGAATTCTTTCTGAAATCAAAGTTGCCAAAGTATTCAAAAAACTCACCCAATAATACATCTAAGGGAAAGAAAAACAAGAGCCATCAGTAACATTAAGGAAGAGTTTGTTTTCAATATGCTCATAAAAATAAATAAATTAAAAAGTTGACAAAGATTTACATACCCAGTGTTTCTGTGTTTTTTGTAGGTTTAATCTTGCTCAAATCACTCACAAACGTGCAATCATATCCTCCAATTACATGCTTGTCTTCTTCATCTGAAATAAAAATCACATGTGTATTTTGAAGTAATAAACCATAAAATGTCATTGTCTTTAATAAAATTCAGATAACGGACAGGACTGATTTCAACAAATGCTACCATACTAAATAAATCAAATTAGGAGTTCCCAAGTGAACATTCGGGTTAAGATTCAACTTAAGTGGTTAAAGATTTACAAGAAAAAAGTCTGAGGACAGGCAGAGGAAAAGAAGCATGACTAAATCTCATCTTTTCAAAGGCCGACAGAAATAAGGTATATGACATCTTTGTGTAGTTGAAGGTACTTTTTTAAGGAACAAACCTGGTATCTTCGCATACAGAGCTTTATTACATACTAAACAGCACGAATCCCTGAGGTAGGAGTTAAAAAAAAAATCCAGACCCAAAGTCTTTTTCTGAAGAAGTTAAAAGAAGCAGGAATATTCTTGTAAAAATTCAGGACAGGTGTTTTGTGTTTAAAAGTCTGCAGAATTCTGATGGAAATACTTAAACTGATTTTATAAAGCAACTGAACGCGCTTTTTTCTCCACTCAAAACTTCCAAGGAAGCCTATCAATAAGCAGAAGGCATGAGTGAGGAATCAAGAACTTGAGGTGCCATTCTCTATGCTTTCATTAGATTAACTGACGATAACACAACCTAAAAGCTATGTATGAAACAGCCAGAACAGCTTGTTTGCAAAGATGTAACGATTATTTGCAGGTGGCCTGAATAGTCTCAAGGATATTACAAATTTTGAGGGAAAAATACACCCTCTCTTTTAAACGTTTGGTTTCTATAAAACAGTATGCATCACATCAATCTGCATAAAATCCTTAAGAGACATTTGAGACCTTACAAGTCTTCTGTGAAGACTTTTCATTGTCTCTGAGTAGAATTTATTATTTTGTTGTATTTTGCCTTTTAAAATGCATTATTTTCACCAAAAAAACCCCACCAAGTAAAATTTGCATATTCCAACAAATTTAAGGGATATAATATGGATTAGTATTTGAGAGTGTAAGGAATTACTGGGGTTTACTCGTCACTTTAGAGAAAACAAATGTGTCACTTCAATCGACACATGAAGAAGTGTCCTTACCTGCCAGTTTTTTAAGTTGGTCTAGTGTTGGAATGATAGGTGGTGATCTCCTTTGTAGGAAAAACATGACCATCATGGTCAGAGAGAAGTTTGTAATCCAGGTACCAGGAGCACTATTTGTAAGCCCATGAACGCGGGCCCAACATCGTATAGTGAACACGAGCGCTCTGACACGGGGATCGAGACTGCCGTAGATATACAGGAGCTCTGAACTCTTTGTAGCGATGCTGAAGGAGAAGTGGTAAGGAAAAGACATGTAAATAAAGACAGAACTGTGAAGTACCAGATGCACTGTCTGTCGTTCAGGCCTAGAGCACCAGTAATAAGGGAAGGGACATCTCTCAAACAAAACAATTAACATTTATGCATCTAAAAATAATAGAAGAGAGTGCCTGGAATTGTCCAGCATGAAATAACTGGTAGCTTTCAATAGTAAGAAGGGTACAGTTCTGGGTAAATAATGATACTGCATTTACACTGTTTCCTGTTTCCTTCTTCCACATGACAGTGGGAAGAAAAAAACAACCAACCAAAAAATCCCCACCCCCCAAAAAACCCCAAACACTATCAAGTAGTCCAGAGTGAAACTACGCAGAACTGAAGGTGAAAAACACAATTTTGCCAGAGCTGCCTCTGATGTACACTACATAATACCTTTATTCTAATAGATAATAAAATACAACTAGAACTTCTTACAATTTTAATCCAAAAATCAATAAAATAATGCACTGAAAAATACATGAAGTGCAGAGACGCAATGAAATCTGCAGAACAAGTCAATTTGGTAATTTTCAGATGACTAATGTTTGGTCCTGCTGAAAAAACAACTAATCTGGAAGGTTTTCAGATGGATCAGTTTTTCATCTCCATCTTGTACAACCATTAAATTAGTGTACAAATAAGAGGGCAAGAAAAAGCATTTAACAAAAAATGGAAGCATGGTGTGAGAACAAATCTTACTTCGGGGTCAGTGTTAGTCTGAAGTGCTTACTGAACTGAACTATAGTTGCAGGAATGTTTACTCCCAATCTTGCACTGTGTTGTTCTAAAAATCCACCATGGCAATTCAGGAAAATATAAAATTTTCATGTGGTGGACTTCTAAAATTTCAGCTGTGAAGTGCCTCCTTGTGTCCACAGAGGTTTGTTACTACTCCAGATGGTAACAAGGCAACACACGCAGTCCAAAGCATCAGCAGAGAACTACAGGGAAGTTTGCACAGAGCTGTGTGCCAAATTTCCCTGGGGCTGCAGATACAAAACTAACATTTAAGACATTTGCTCAGTACTGCCATAACAGCTCCTGCACATTCCAAAATAGAAATTTGACTAATTCAGAAAATTCAGCCTAGGATCTGACTGCATCTGATGCGAAAACATCATAAAAATCTGCACTGAAAGTTGTCTCTTTCAGACTACTTCTGATAATCACTCGTATTTTACTATTCCCAACAACAATGTAGTAATTCGGCTGTTATTCTGTACCCTTATGCCAGCGTTGGATTAAGGTGAGCATTTATTAATAGAAGTAGTGACAGCAAGGCAAATTATATACTTTACTACCAACCAAATGAGAGCACGCTGGAAGAGGAAACAAATGCAATGCAAAGTATTTCTAAGAAGCCTGCCCCCTCTATTGGACACTTCTGTGAAAGGCCCTCAAGGACAGTAACATTTTAGGCTAGTTTTTGATGCAGTGAGTTAATTTAGCATTCAAGATACCTTGCTGGCAAACAGGTGTTTACAGACCCTTGAGGATTAAAAAAGGACACCAAAATAAGTAGAAGGCCAGTCACTGAAAATTAACACAATGGAGCTGCTTAATCTGAAGAGCAACCCGAAGAAGGCTGTGCATATACCCATATACATGAAGGGAACTAATGACTAACGAATACTGCTTTCTCTGAATGCCTTATACGCCAACCTTGTTGCACAAAGTGGTTTTCAAGTCTTCAGTTTCAGCTAGCAAGTATTTTCTATGCTGGAGAAAGATACCGTAAGCACATTAAAACCTAAGCCCTACAAGTCAAAAACATCCTTTTTGCTTTCAGGACCAGCATTCACATTTGTTAGTAGCACAGAAACGAGAAGACTAAAAATCAGGTTTTCAGAACGTAAGTATGTTACTGTTGCTCCTAAACTCTTCAAGACCAGGTCTCACCTGTTGCTCACAGACAGATCACACTGGAATCCTGTCGGTTGATGGGAAAATTTCACCAGTGGGCAGCGAGCGTTGAGTATCTTCTGGATGCTCACACATCCAGGACCAAAATTATCGAGGCAATCCCCAATGACAGAGAGAATTTTCTGAGTTGCTAATCTTTCAGACGGCAATCGTTTCATCTGATACTCCATCTCGAAGGGAGCTTTTTTCTAACACAGAATTTTAAAAGTAAACTGTTAGTTCTGGAACCAAAGAGACATTTAAGAATACTTCTGAAAGACTACACCAACCTGCAAAGGAGTCTGTACAACAAGAGACTGAAAGATACGAATTATTCAAAGCATCCCACAGAACTTCAGCAAGGTAAAACCAGGCTGCTTTCTCTTTTATTTTTCAGTGATTCAGTTTTTCCAGGTTAATAGATTCACTTACTGTAAAGTTACTTGTTCAGATGAGGGTATGATACTACTATATCTCACTAGTGCCTAAAACAAGTAATTGTGGAATTCCCAAGACAGCATATAACCTCTGACTGAAAAGAGAAGCATTACAACTAAATTAAAAAGTAAGAGGTGGAAAACACAAATTAATTACTGTTCATTTCAAACCACCAGTAATTCCATTTCAAATCCCCAAAGATCAATGGCTTATTTAGTGAATCAAGAATCAGTGTAAAGGAAATGATCTTATTTGTAGTTCGTACCTCAATAAATTAACTTCATACCTATGAAATCTCTCTACTATTTATGGTCTCTGGTTTTAGGCCTCAACTAATTTTGCTTGTTAATCCAGTATGTGACAGACTTATCCTTCCCCTTGCACCATGTCATAGGTGAATTTATACTATACAAACAACATTTCAGAGTGAACTAACTAGTCCTCCATGGTACAGAGGTGGTTATTTCTGTTAGTGCAAACAAAACATGCACTCACAGACAGGCAAACCCATTCAGCAGTTATAGACCTTGCAACCTTTCCCACAATCTGAATTTAGGTGCTGAATTTCTGAGTTGCTCTGACAATCACTGAAGTGACTGTTCCTGCTCTCCTCTTGCAAACAGTTCTCCAGCCAGTACCTGTGTTTGAACATACCAGGACAGAGGTCCGTAATCACCTTTGGCTGCACAGCTGCAAGCTACAGCAGAGCTGGTTCAAAGTGAAAGGAGCCTGCAACCACCAACACTGAGATTGGTATCACAAAAAGATGGGGATCTGGCCAACATGTAGGGGTGCTGGTGTCTGGACCTTTGTTTTTGACAAAAAAATCACCATGGGCCTTCCCAGACAGCAGGTCAGTACCTCAAAAACTGGATGCAGACTTCTTTTTGTAATGATAAAACAGGCACTTCTATGAAGATCCTGTAAATTCTTAGATGATTTTTGGTGCCAGCTGGGGAGGATGAAGTACTGATATACTTGCCCCAATGCTGTGGTTCTCCCCCTGTTCTTGCCATGTTACTCAAAACAGCAAATGTAGATAAACTAAACTACTGTTTTAGGGCAAACTGATAAAGCACCCTCAGCAGGAAGCATATCTCTCTTAACACAAAACCTGTCACTCAAAAACATAGTACAGAACTCTGTCTTAAGTCATTCCCTAATCTCCCAAACTGTCTGTCTGTTAAAAACACCGTATCTGTGGTCAAACACTATGAATAATCCACTCTCAGTAAAGAATGCTTCCACTTTTACTGCTTTTTAAATTCAAAATCAGTAATCAGTTTGCCACAGGACTGAAAAAGATCACATTACCTAATGTAAATAGGTACTGAAATGCCTGGTACCTTCTGAAAGGCTGCAGTAGTACAGAAATCAGAAGATACCTTTTCCACTCCTGCTATATTATAATTGAAGCTTCTTCCCCTTGTCTTCGCTTGTTCTAAGCCAGACAACTTATGCAGGGGGAGGATATCATTACCCCTATACATCACACTGATAACTATATGAGACTTTCACCTTCCTCTGAAATATTGCCTAATACAGGAGATATACCCAGCATCTTATTTTCCTACTGCACTTTTTTATGTGGCAAGGTTTTGGCAGTGGGTGTGCTGTAGGGATGCCTTCTGTAAGAGGACATCAGAAGCTGCTCCTCATGTTGGGCAGACAAAACAGATGTGCCACAGGCCAAATCGAGCCCACTAGCAATGCTGGTGGTACCATATATTATCACATAATAATATCTTTATTTATGTAAAGATAATAATATCTTTAAGAAACACAGCAGAGCAGCTGGGAGAGGGGAATGAAAAAAAATGTGAGAGAAACAACCCTGCAGACACCAAGGTCAGCGAAGAAGGAGGGGGAGGAGCACTACAGGCACTAGAGCAGAGATTCACTAGAAGACCATGGTGATGCAGGTTGTTCTGCAGCCCAAGGAGGTCCATGGTGGAGCAACTGGGTTGCCCACCCAGTTAACCCATCACACACACAAAGTTCAAAGCTCTCCAGGTGCTGGTGCCTCTGTCTCCCGTTTTGGCTATGCTTAAATCAAGACACAAGAGTTGCACTAATGAATTTTACACTCCTTTACAGGACAACGCTCTAGCGGACCTTATTGTTGTATATGCTCTCACACTGATACAGCAGATATGCCCACATTGTAGCACTCAAAAATTTTAACAAAACCAAAAAGATAATAGTCTTTAGTGCAGAAGACTGTGCTTGCACACAAACCAAAAGCCTCCCTACACCTCCTGGAGTGTAACTGCCAAGTGGTGTGCCACAGGGGTCTGTACTAGGACTAGTACTATTTAATATCTTCATCAATGACATAGTGGGATCAAGTGCACCCTCAGCAAGTCAGCAGACTACACCAAGCTGAGTAGTGTAGTTGACATGCCTGAGGGACAGGATGCCATCCAGAGGAACCCGGGCAACCTCCAGAAGTAGGCCCAAGTGAACTGCATGAGGTTCAATGAGGTCAAGTACAACGTCCTGCACACGGGTCAGGACAACCCCAGGTATCAATACAGGCTGGGGGATGAAGGGAGCAGCCCTGAGGAGGACTTGGGGGTACTGGTAGATGAAAAGCTTGGAGATGAACCAGCAATGTGCACTTACATCCCAGAAAGCCAATCGCATCCTGGACTGCGTCAAAAGAAGCCTGACCAGCAGGTCAAGGGAGGTGATTTTGCCCCTCTACTCTGCTCTTGTGAGACCCCACCTGGGGTGTCATATCCAGCTCTGGGATCCTGAGTACAAGACAGACATTGAGGTGCTGGAGCAGGTCCAGAGGAGGGCCACACAAACGATCAGAGGGATGAAACACCTCAGATAAGAGGAAAGACTGAGTTGAGCTTATTTGGCCTGGAGAAGAAAAGGCTCTAAAGAGAAATTATTGTGGCCTTTCAATACTTAAAAGGGGCTCATAAGAAGCATGGGCACAAACATCTTAGCAGGGCCTGCTGTGATAGGACAAGGTGTAATGGTTTTAAACTATGAGAGTGGAGATTCAGACTAAATGCAAAAAAGAGTATTTTGCAGTAAGAGTGGTGAAACACTGGCACAGGTGGCCCAGAAACACTGCAGATGCCCCATCCATGTAAATGCTCGAGGTCAGGCTGGACAGGGCTTTAAGCAACCTGATCTAGTTGAAGATGTCCATGCTCACTGCAGGGGACTTGGACCTGATGACCTTTAAAGGTCCCTTCCAAATTCCTCTATGGTTCTGTGATTCTCTAAGTGTGCCACACAGCCCGTTGACCTGGCATGTAACTTAAAGACATAGACTGAGATAGTAAAGCTGCTGGCTTTTGCTACAACATCCTCATAGCAGTAGTCTGTCAACCATCCACAAGTAATCACAACTGCCAGTAATCCCATCCATCATCAACTAACTCTAAATTTCACAGCAGAACTTCTGTTTCCACAAAGGATGAATACTAAAGAAAACAGCTAGTTAAAAAACATGCTTTGAAAATAGATGTTTATACTAGAAAGATTTTCCCTTCAAAATTTAAGAGCCAACTTTATTGTTTACATATAAAGGGTTCCTGGATTTTAACATTTCCCAGACATGCATGATGATCCTACTCTTCAGCTGTAATATTTGCTTTCATTGTTTGATCACTGCAATAATATTTATATATATGTATATGTCTGCAGGGATATTTATTTAAAAATAAAGTATGTGGCAATATACAAATTGCACAGAACAGGATTTTCAATCTATAAAAGCTTAAGCCCACTGTAATTTTTTTTCCCTAAGGTAAACAAAGCTATTTTCCCCAAACTCTCAAAAGAAGCATTTTCAAAATGCCAGCATCACTCATTCACCCATTCAGAAGCCATGAAGAATCCCAGCTTCTTCACAGGGCATTTCTGATCCAAACCCACCTGGCAATAACTTCCTTTCAGGTAGGTGCAGAGAGCAGTAAGGTCTCCCCTGTCTCCTTTTCTCCAGACTAAACAACCCCAGTTCCCTCAGCTGCTCTTTCAAAGACTTGTTCTCTAGACCTTTCACTGGCTTTGTTGCTCTTCCCTGGACACAATCCAGAACCTCCATGTCTCTCTTGTAGTGAGGGGCCCAAAACTGAACTTGAGGTGTGGCCTCACCAGTGCTCCATCTTCCAAAGGTCATAAACTCTCCATTTTTCCCCTGAGTTTCAGCCAAAGCTCTCTGTTCAGCCAGGCTGGTCTTCCCCATTGTCTCATCTTCTGCCACATACGGACCACCTCCTCCTGCAGATTCCGTTCTTGAAGAAAGTCCAACCTTCCTGGACAGCTCTGCCCCTCAGGACTGCCTCCCAAGAGAGTCCACCAAACAGATCTCCCAATCAGGCCAAAGTCTGCTTCTGGAAGTCCAAGGTAGCAGTTCTGTTCACTCCCCTCCTTACTTCTCTGAGAATCAAAAACTCGATCATTTTCTGATCACAGTGCCCAAGACGGCCTCCAGCCATCACACCACCCACAAGTCCTTCTCTGTTTGCAAACAGGTCCAGCAGGCCTCCCACACTAGCTGTATCAGAAAGTTCTCTTCTACACGCTCCAAGAACCTTCCCTTCTTCTTATCCCCATTCTCTCTTTCATATTTCATTCTCCAATCCTAAAGGTTATTTACACCATCCACAGTCAAAAAACAGCAAGAGCCTTCCAAAAATGCCTTGTCTAGTCCCTTCCCATTCTTTGTGCCAACACACACAAGGACTGAAACACAACCTACTCTAAATAACAATGACAATCTGAAGCTGCCCAAATTCCAACACTAAACATGCAAATTTGGTTACATAATGCAGACTTCCAAATTGTATAGTACGGGTTAAGACATGATTAGGATGAAATTTAAGATGAGCATTGAAATAGGCAATGCTGCTGATTGAATACTGCTTACTCGAAGTCTTGAAACCCTCCAACTTCTGAAGGTATTAATGCAAATCCTGTACTTTAGTCAGCAAATTCAAGTAGTATGTTTCCATTTCAAGCCTCCACAATTGCTTAGTAATCACCACTTGCTTACTGCACTGTCAGTGAGGCATTCAAATAATTCTGAAGCATCTTACAGGAAGTTTGACAACTGAAATACCTGCATTACTGATCTGGCTCTGTTTCTGTTTTGCTCTTGGGACCTGGTCCCCAAATCAACTACAGTTCACATATACCAGCTTCTTTTCAGGAGTAAGCCAACTAATTTCCTTCACAATGAAAATCAGGTGCTGTTAACATGACAGTTTTCCCTGGCCAGACAACACAAACATCAGCATGTGTCCTACCTGTAACTATTCACCAATACTGCTGCAGTTCTAAACCTTTCACATCTCCACACACTCTTATTTATGTAAGTGGATTGCACCCCAGTACATAATTAACTTTGCTACAGCAGGAAGTAAACTCTTTAAGGAAAAGAACCTGACAACTCTCCCACAATACACATGCACACCTATGCACAAAGCTGTTACGCTTTAGAATGCAGAGGGCCCTAAAAGCCAAAGCCAAGCTTAAACCAGCAAGGATGAAGCTCAGCAGCTCCACAGAAGAAAACACAACAGAACAGGAAGGTCTGGCTGACATTGATGAATCAATTTTGAAGAAAGAGGGGTCTTTTCACAGTGAAATTCACCTTAACAGGACAATGCCTAAGTAAACACCGTATAATTTTCTTCCTGTTGCAAGGAAGATCTATTTCACCTCACATCCAGCTTTTGGAAGTCATCAATATCAAACATTCAAATAAACTTGTTCCTAAATAAACTGAATCCTGTGTGTGAAACAGCAAATGAGCTGCTCTGCTGAGGAACCCCAACAGACTGAAGATGCGCAGCATAATCTTACCATTTTTGTAGCATGCTTTTGTGTATCATGGAAATCCAGAAACATGTCCACATCACATCCCAGTTTTCCAAAGGTGTTGACTGAAGAGCCAAATGGCTTTACTGTGCTGTCTGGAAAATATGCACGTGCAAAATCCCGAACCAGAGAACAGGCCAAAAATCGGAGCTTGATATTTTCTTCTGTAAGCTGATACTCATTCAGTAGGCTGTACATCTGAGTGGTTAGCTAGTTAAGAAAATAAACACTGTCAAAATACAATGACCCATCTTCGTAGAGTCCTACAATGGTTTGGGTTGGAAGGGATCTCAAAGCTCATCTAGTCCCACCCCCTGCCATGGGCAGGGACACCCTCCACTAGCCCAGGTTGCCGGAAGCCCCACCCAGCCTGGCCTTGAACACTGCTAGGGAGGGGGCAGCCACAGCTTCTCTGGACAGCCAGTCTCAGGGCCTCACCACCCTCACAGGGAAGAATTTCTTTCCAACATCTAATCTAAATCTACCCTCATTCAGTTTAAAGCCATGCTCCCCTTGTCCTGTCACTACTTGCACTTGGAAGCACTCCCTCTCCAGCTTTCCTGTAGGGCCCTTCAGGTACTGTCAGGCTGCAGTAAGCTCTCCCCAGAGCCTTCTCTTCTCCAGACTGAGCAGCCTGTCTTTGTAGGTCAAGTGCTCCAGCCCTCTGACTATCTTTGTGGCCCTTTTATCTAGTACAAAATTATTTTCATCTACTTAACGTCACTGCCATTAGTATACTTTTTTAAAAATCTTAAAACAGGTTTACTTCATACAGAAAAAAAATCTGACAATTAAAATTATTAATTTCATCTATTTGTTTAAATGTAAAAGCATTCACACAAATTTCAAACAGGCACTACTTTTTTTTTTTTTTTCCCCAGAAATAAATTGCTTTACAAGCTGGACATTACCACTTGAAAATTGGAAATGGACATGGTTCATTTTTGATTGAGAGAGATCTAGAAGCCTCTACTTACACTGTCTGCACAACAAAGCTTTTGAATAAGCTCTTTCACTGGAATGTGAGACTGAGGAGTGAGGTGAACGGGTGTCTCTGCAGCAGCTTGACTCCCTGGGTTTTTCAGCATGAAAGTAAAAAGTCTGGATTTAAATAACATGATGCTCTGCAGCTCTTGGGATTCCAATATCATCTTGCAATGAGGCTACACTGCTCTTTTCTGAAAATTCTATTAAAGCATGGATACCCTAAAACATTAAAAATGGAAACAGACAGGGTTAGATAAATGCATACAAGCCCTAAACTGACTGGACTGACATGATTCAGATGTTCCCAGGAGTATCGGGATAGTTTAACATGATAGTCCTGAAGCTGAACACTAGGTTCTGTACCCCAAAACTTTTTAGACAGTTTTTCACAAAAGGTTAAAAATATTTCAGACATGCTATCCTTGGAAGTAAGCACTAAACAGAAGAGTTGTAAAGTCTATTTATCTTCACAACTGTAACACTCAAGAAACACATTAAAAAGTTAGTTCTAATCTTAGAACAATGAATAGTGCTATGTAAAAGTT
The DNA here is from genome assembly GCA_027925045.1 of Hypotaenidia okinawae. NCBI lineage: Eukaryota > Metazoa > Chordata > Aves > Gruiformes > Rallidae > Hypotaenidia > Hypotaenidia okinawae. The sequence continues at coordinate 17,651,786 of BSDF01000002.1, forward strand.
TTCAAGATTTAGTGCAAAACAGGTTGCTAGCTCTCTCTCTGAGGAGGTATTGCTTAGATGACTTATGAATAAAAATCTGTTGCTCAGCAACTTATAAACACTAACAAACATAAAATCTAATTATATATAAACTGCTTAACTTGCATGTATGTGGCCTTAACCAAATGCTACTATTCCTTTTTCTCCAAGTCTAGATTTTAGTCTGCATTGTTAATTACTTACACGACTTTCAAAAAAGAAATGACTCTCAATATTTCCATGAGTGGATAAATACTGCAACAATGCTTTTTCATTAATTTTTGGGCATTTAATTAAAACAGTCCTCTCTGCTTGTTCGGATCGTTCTGTTTGAACCTCGGTAAACGTCTTCTTTCTGTTATTGACTTCAGCATCTGCAAAGAGAAATGAGTGTCAAGGTTTTCCTGTATAAGCAGGAAGATCTAAAACTGATTTTTGTACTCTTAATCTCTCCCTCCGGACTGAACAACCGAGCAAAGGTTTGTCCTAATTCTCTAAGAGGGTTACAGCAAAAGAGAAAACAATCAAGAATGCATGAAAGACACAAAAATGTATTTCTCTCACAAAAACATACATCTGTAAGAACAAGAAATAGGAAATGCAGGAAGAAAAAACAGACTTTGCTTCATGCTACAGGAATCTTGTTGATACAAAGGTTCTTTGCTCTCCTTTGACTTGCTGTTCACCATCAAAAAACTCAGCACACACAGCTGCACTCTCCATACTCTGGAAATGCCAAGCTACACTGCAAAGATAACCTCTCAGCTAGCACAACATCAGCACTTTCACCTTTGGGACAATTCAAGACTTGTTTACTTTTACAACTCATCACCACATTTTACAGTAAACTCCTACTCAAAATTTTCATTTAATACCGTACTTTCATCTACTCTACTACAGTAAACCCACAGAATCAGTCATATCTCACCACACTACTGGCAATCTCTATCACTGCTGACAGCCTACGGAATTAACATGGAAACAAGACGTGCTGGAACATCCAGAAACACAGAAACCTTTCTCCTGACTGCATACAGACAAAGGGGCCATGTCCCAAATAGGAAATTGTAGTCAGTTCTCTGTGTAACTATTCTCATGGCCACGTCACATTACTGTAGCCGGTGAAGCTGCTCCCTGTTAATGCTGCCACTCATATTTCAGCCCAGAAAGCTGGACATCATGCTGCTATTTCCCTGAAGCAACTATATGCCACAAAGATTCACCAGAAAACTCTTCATTCTAGGTTTTTGATTTTGAGGAAGCCACGTGATATTGCGGCCTCAATAAAATCTATCCTCTAATAACACTTGTTAGCATTTATTATTTCTAAAAAATCTTCAATTTTACAAGTTTATTGTGCTCTCACACAGGCTTGTAAATAATAAATACCCAAAGCAGTTGTTTCAACAGCTTAGTTGTATATAGCAATTTTCATCAGAAGACCAAAGGACTTTATGAGATGATAAAGGCCGTTTTCTGTGGCAGCAGAGAAGCATGAAATGACTTGAGATACAGAAAGGACAAGTGCAGTGGATGAGTGACACAAATCTGGAGATGAACCCAGATCTTCTCACTCCCACAGCTCTCTGGCATTAGGCCAGAGTGGTTATGTGATTCTTGCCTCATTTACTACCTGTACATGCCTAGTTACTATAGCAGATGTGTTCTGACATCTCTTCCCAGCTCTGCTGCTGTTTGCACAATCTGAACATTGCGCAGATGCAGATGATCACATCCAAATGGTGGCTGTATGCCTTTTAAATGCATGAGGAGCAGTCAGCTTTGCTTTCTTCCCTGGTTCCATAACATTTCCAGTTAGTGCCCGAGTTTCACAACTATTTTAAGCAAGTGCACACCAGCACTGATGGTAGAAGAAACAGCCTTGTCCTCACATGGTGCTCATGCGTATTCTAATGCTGCCCTCTGCATGCTGCTGTTAAGGTAAGTTTATTCACACAGTGGTGCAGTGAAAGACTGTGGGTTTTGTGAAACTGCGATAAAACAACCCCATCTTCTCCTCCCTAAAAAAAAAAGCTTGCTACCTGGTGTTTTTCAAACTCTGAAACACGAACATAAGCAGAACCGCAGGCCTCAGGTGCACAGATGCCAGGCACATACAGGTTACAGCACACCAACGGTGGCCAAAGCTCACTAGTTCTTGGCTTGTACTAAAGACACGGCAAGGACCAGGCGCTTTTTACGGGGGCCTCGGGAATAACCACCGCCGCTTCAGTCAGCGCAAGCCGATGCCTATGTTTAGTAAACCGAGACCTAAACAGCGGGAGCGGATTCTGGCCTCCTGGGCTGCACTATGACCGGCAAAGCGCCGCTAATGCCCAGGAGCCTCTCCCAGCGCCGAACCGCCCGCCTCAAACACAACAGGCGGCCGCTCCCTGCGCCCTGGCGTGACCCCATCCCCGCCCGGGAGAAGCAGCCGCGCCGCCCCGGCCCCGCGCCGTGGACAGGCCCCAAGGAGAGCGCAGTGCGGCCCTACCTTCACCCGCCTCGTCGGCGCCGGCTGCCTGCGGCGCTTTCTGCACCGCGGCGCCGGAAGACCCAAGGCGGGCCTGCCCGCGGCCCGCACAGCCGCCGGGCGCCGCCGGGCCGGGGAGGCGCAGCCGACCCCGCAGTAGACATAGCGTCCGCCCGCTCGCGCGGTGCGCCATGCTTGGGCAGCCTCGCGCCGGCAGTAGCCTCTGCGCAGGCGCCGGTTTCTTGTTGGACGGCGGCCGGCGAGGCTCAGCCTTCCTCCGTCTGGCGGGGAGCGGGCTTCGGTGCACCGGGATGCCCCTGGGTTAAGGAAGGGCACAGCGTTTCTCGAGCCGGACTTGAGGTGTGCGGGTGCGGGTCGCTTCCAGCCCGACGCGGGGAAGCTCACAGGGACCCGGGCCTCCTGCGCTCCCGGCTGGCGGGGCCTGTGGTACGCACTGGTGTGAGTCCCGCCAGCCGTGGGCAGGGCGGAGGTGGCGCACCTGAAGGGGAAGAAGCAGAGCGCTTGTCCCGTCCAGTCCCGGGGACGCAGAAGCGGGGCTGCTGCAGAGGCGGCAGGACGCTGCGGGATGGGAAAGGCGCAGGTTGGGACACAGAGCTGCAGGGTGCCCAGGCCGCTGGCTGGCACTCGTGGGTACGTGTAGGGTACATGTAGGGTATATGTAGGGTATGTTAGGGGCAGCACGACTGCTTCATGTGTTGGCAGGTCTTTGCTGCTGAGCTACTCTCCTGGTAGCCGTTGGGTAAGTCAGAGTGTAGGTCCTTGATATAACCTTCTTATCTTTGGTTTGTACCCCAGGATGATCCAGAGGACAGGGAGTAGGTTGCTTTTAGCATAACTGTGTTTCAGTTTATACCCTGTGTGCACACGACACAGAGCAGAGACTTGTGTTCCCTCCATCTCTCCGTGCTGAGCATGCGAGTTTCCTCTGGAATTGTATTCCTAAATTCATTGATGTGGAGAAAGAAACTACTCCTCGTTTTACCTTTCAGCTGGTCTAAAAAAAAGGAAAATGGTTTCATTAAAATTAATTGTGGGTTTAGAAAAACTAATAACCCAAGCAAGTTCCTGAAATGCTCCGATTCCTTAGGTAGCGTGAGAGCTACGTGTCAAGGATGTGTTAGTCAGCCTTAACCTCCTACATTCAAGATGCTGCCAATTCCACCCTCTCTGCTGGGCCTGGTCTCCTTTTTACTTCTCCTGTGCCTTATTCCTAAATCACTCCCATTTCCTTCCTCTCTTTTTTCCTTCTGTTAATCATCCTCCAACTTTCTTGCATTTTTTCACAGATGCTTCTTAGCAAATGCACTGAATAATGCAGTTGAGCAAGATCAGACTCAAAGATACATACTCCTTTGTGGAGGTTTGCCAATGTATATTTTGCTACATGTATTCTTTGGAGAAGAAACCATATGTGAATGGAGGTTAAGCCTTCTAGCAGTGTTCCACACGCTAAATTATGACGCTGAGGAAAACAACATCAGGTAGTGAGTCCATCTGAAGCCCTGCACAATGTAAAATGTGTTTTATGCCGTGCTTTGGACAATCTTGAACAATGTAGGAGAAGTAGCAAAAGTGCAAGTTTTGAAGGAAGGTCAGTGTGCCTGGATAGTATGAACAGGAAAGGAGTCAGATAGACTGATAGTTGTATAAACACGGATTCCTGGTGAGTGTTTGTCCTGAAACTTTATAATGAAAGTTTGGGCATTGACATCAATAAGCAAATAGTCATTATACTGAAGGTAATAAACAATACAGCTTGCACCTCATGAGAGCTGGAGACAGGTTCAGCTCATCCTCCTAGTGCTGCAGCAACTGGTTATAGTGATAACCAGTTTAAAAACTGCTTCACTGAAGGGGAGCTGTCGGGCAGCACGGTCCTGCAGGAGTTACCGCTTTTGTATCAGAAGTAAGGTGGGATCCTGCTCAATTTTAGCCATTACCCAACTGATGCTACTGTCTCTTTTAATCCCACTGCCGCTAACACATCTTGCGCGTTACTGTCCTAAATACCACCGGAGTTTCGGCTGAACTTTTGTTCAGATAATGCCTAAAGTGTGTGTGCGTGGGGGGCTGGCGGGATCTCCGCCGGGCGCACACGGTAACATCGCGGGCCGTAGGAGCGACCCGCCGCCGCCCCAGCCCGGGACACGCTGCGGCACGACCGGAGCTCCCGCCGGCATTACGGCAGAACTCCCCCGGCACTCCGCGATTGGGAGAGGGCGGCGCTCGCTCCTGCCTTCCAGGAAGCCGAAATAGAAACCGTGGCCGTAGTCACCCGGTCCCCCGCCCTCGGTAAGGGGCGGGCGGCGCTACCTGCGCCTTTCCCCGCCCCCGGGAGTTTCCCGCGGGACCCTGCCGAGCGGTCCCGACGCTGGCTGCGAGCGGACCGACGGACGGACGGACGGGCGGCGCGGCGCGGCGCTGCCTCTCTCTCTCCCGGCGCCCCGCGGGTAAGCGGTGGGGGGAGCCGGGCTGGGACAGGGTCTGGGGGGCAGCGCGGTGTCCCGGCGGGCAGGGGGAGAGCCCCGGGAGAGTCCTGGCGGGGCTGCGGAGGCGGCTCGGCTGCCTCTCCGCTCGTCCTCTGGCTCGGCCGGCTGCCAGCGGGGCGCGGAGGGGCAGGGGGTTACTGCTGGGCAGCACCGCGTTGGCGGCTGGAGTGGGGTGAGCTGGAGGGAAGAAGGGGGTCACTGAACGCCCCCCGGCTGCAGCTGAGCCCTAGGGTTTATTTTTTCCTTTTTCCCAAGTGGAAATCTGAAATGATGTCGAAATTGTTGATGTTTCTTGACCCTTAACAGGAGAGCTTTTTATCTAAGGGATGGTGTTTTCCAAGGTCTGTCGGTATCTTTTCTTGAAAGCAAAGAAGGACTTTTTTCTCTTTTTTTTTTTTTTTTTTTTTCATCGCTGGTGGACAATTACTTGCCACTTAGACCAAAAAATTATTCTTTAAAAGCAGCACAGGAAATCTTTATGGGTGTATGGTTGTGTTGAGCCAGTCCGCAGTTTTTGTTTGGGTTTTTTTGTTTGTTTGTTTTGTTGCTCCTTGACACAAAAAATCCCACAGGGGCTCACAAGACTGGTATTCAGTTACTCTTAGTACGGCAGAGATCTGGATGCTGTCAAGCAGTACACTTCTCAGAAAAGGGTTTAAGGAAAAGCTACTCATGCTAAATAGAGAAAAAAAAACCCTTGGCTTGCAAATTACTCATGTGGTGATGTTGAAATAATGGCAGAATGTGAAAGAGCTTTAGCAACTGGTTTAAGTGCTTACTGTTTGTTTCATTTTTCCACTCGGCTTTTTAAACTGAGAACTTGAGTAAAGCACACTTAGTCATGTATCTGCATTGTATAGAATGGTTTAGAACATTGACAGCCCACATCAGATACTAGTACGGAATTTTAGGGATAAAAAGGAAGAATTCCCTATTTACAAATGGATATGTTGTTTGTTGTTTGGGGGTTTTTTTGTAGATGTGGAAATATCATGGATAAATTGCTGCATAATGTAAAAAAACTTTACGAGGTCTAGATGCTGCTCTCATTACGTGAACATTTAGTGTTTAGAACTTGCTAGATAGGGACAAATGACAGATGTTGCAGCTGCTTTTGGTCTAAACTGTACAGATGCCTTAGGCATGGAAATGTGATCAGAGTATTAGTTTAACAGTGATACGTACTTGTCTTTATCCACAGCACACTGGAGCATCTAGAGGCTCGTGTTTTTCTTCAGAAAGTCCCTCGGGTCTAGCTTAACCTGTCTTCACACATGCAGTCTCTCAGTTCCCTTTATGACTGGACTTTTTCTTTTCTCCCCACCCTTGCTACTTGAACGCGAAGGAAAAAAAACAACCAATGAAAGTCCTGCTGCAGGGGAAAATAAAAATCTCTTTTATAATAAAGAATAGCCTTTCTTATTTCTGAACAGCCTTTAGTTTGGGCATGGAACAGGAGGGTGAGATGTGCTAAAGGTTAGAAAATACCCCTAGTATCTTTCGTTTCTTGTGTAGGTTGGAAAAACCTGACCTCTGTCGGCACCCCAGATACAAAGCCTGGGTGCTCCCCACTCGAGCAGCGCTAGTGACCGCAGCGTTTCCTACCCGACTGCCCTCCTGCTAGGGGTGCTGTCAGGCTGACTTGAGGCTGGTGGAACTGGTGTAGAGTGCTGGTGAAAGTGGCTTTGTCCGTCTTGGGGGTACGGGGGTGTCACGGGCTCTGCCACCCCAAGGGTTTGGAAAGGAGCAGCGTGCACCCCAGCTGCTCCCCTCGCCTTTTCCCGTGCTGCCTCTTGCTGAGCTTTTGGACTCGCAGCACGTGGTCTTGGTTTCTCTACTCACTCCGCCGCGTCAGTTTACTGAGGGTTTTTTTTCAATGCTAGAGCTGACGTAAATACTCTGGCCCCTGAGAAATATGTGCCACAAAGCTTCCATGTCCTCGCGCGGAGGGTAAGAAAGATAATGATCATAACTAGAAACTGTGCCTAGGTAAATGGCATTGCTTCATGGCCTCAGGGGACCCAGACTGCTGCTTGTCCTTGAGATAAATAGGTTGTGGTTTTGCTGCTTTCTTTTTGTTCTTTTTTTCTCCCTTTTTTATTTAATTGTGTTTTTGTCTGGTTATCTTTTGCCCAGATAGATCGTTGCAGTGGATTATGAAAAAGGGAAGTGAAAGCTCTATAAATAGGGTGTGCTCTGCTTAGTTCTGTTAGAAGAAAATGAAATCCTTTTCTGCTTTGCTATTAGCAAGTATGAAGCAGGGAGATTAAAAGTCAAGACCTAACAATGGAAAAACTATTTTTCACTACTGCTTGGAAATCTGGATGATCATACACTAGCTTAATTCTTTTTTGAGCTGTCATCTTTTTCTGCAGAAAAATCCCCTGTTATCTCAGCCTTGTGATTACTCCTTTTTCTTTCCGTGGAGCTTGTGAAGCAAATGATCATATGAGTATAAACCAGTCCTTCTGCTTGAACTAGTACGCTATGGCTTTATTTGTTTTGCTTCTTTTAATAGACTGCTGCAGAACGCTGTGAAATTATCAGCGGTGGTAAATACAGGTTCAAGAAACATGACGACTTTAGGGATTATATTGAGACGTTTTGATGGTTTTATGTGATGTAACCAGGATAAATACAAGGTAAGTACTCTAGACATTTACGTCTTGTAAACTATTTGTATAAGTACTTTAATGACTGACCACGCATATGTTTTTAACTTCAATAGAATAATTCTCTCTGGCTTAAAGTAGGAACCTGGGTTGGAAAAGGACTTTTGGGGGATGTTGAACCCAGTTTCTTGTAGCAAAAGTCCACTTCAACAAAGTGGTCAAGATTTTCATAGAGTTATTGTTATGACTAGTGAGGGCTGAACAAACTGCCAGAAACTGCTTCAGAAGCTCAATGTTTTTATGGTAACTCATTTTCTGACTTCTTTCTGAAATTGGTGAACATTTCAGTTCAAGTCTGCTTCTGATCAAGTTATTTGCAAAAGATAAAAGATGGGTTGGGTATCTCAGTAGTGACTTATTTGTGCTTTATGCAGTGATACTGACAGATGCTTATTCCTAATGGAATGATCTTGCTCCATGACCTCCTCTTTCTGGACACATCACATAAATTGCTCATAAAAACCTGAAGACAGCCTAATCAATGATGTTATCACTCTCTGTCATTCATTTCCCAATAAGGAGTTCCTTCATTTGTATCCTTCATATCTGCATATCCGGCAAAATATAACTGCTTCATGCTTCCTTACTGCGCCCGTTCCTCTACTGAAAAGCTTTATCAAAGTGAATTCCAAGAATGAATGACAGAGGAGGTTCACCAATAACTTCTAAATAAAATTTCACTAGCAAAGACTTATCCTCCATTTCCTCTTCACCCAGTCTGCTGATTATGATTTTCTTTATAATACAAATTAATAATTTTAAATCTGACTGTATAATAATGAGCTGCCTGTCGCTCTGATCACTTCTTTTTATTCTTACTTTACTAAAGCAAACTTAGATGAAAAGTGTTTTCAGGTTTGTGTCTTCTTTTTTTTTTTTCCAGGACTGGTTTTGCAAAGTGGACAGTAATGGAGTATATGAGCACGGGTAGTGATAGCAAAGGAGAGATTGACTTATTGCTAACTAATCTAAATATGTCTGAGGTGATAGACATCATGGAAAACCTTTATCCAGGTGGTGACCTTGCGGTCTATGAAGACAGCTTAATTACAATGTGTGAAGAGGCAAATCAAAATGAAGAAAGAGCGGAATCTTTACTGTTTTGTGAAAGGGAGGTTTCTTTGATGTCCTCCGTCAAATATGGGACTGTGGAAGATCTGCTTGCTTTTGCAAATCAGGTGTCTGACACTGCGAAACAATTTAAAGGATGCAGACAGCAAGAATCTGGAATCCTCTTGAATATGGTATGTCTCTCTTCTATGTACTTGAAAATTAGTAGACCGTAGGAGTTAGAAGTTTTTAATGAATCTGTATAAAGATCACCCCGAGTAGCAGTCAGGCTGTTGTTCCCTGTGCAAACGTGGGACTGGAGGAGACCTCTGAGGTTGTCATGCCTAGCCCCTCTGGCAGCTAGGGAGAATGGTCTGTTTTCAGACGGTTCCCCTGTATGTTGCCTCTTGGTATCTATCCCTGGAGATTAGAAAACATTTCCTAACATTGAATACAAACGTGAGACATACAGTTAAAAAACAAAAGCTACAACTGTGATGGCTTACAGGTTTTGGAGATGGTAAGGGTTTTCCAGTGCTTTTGTGTTCATGCAGTAAAAATAGTTCATTATGCACAACTCCCAAATAACAATCCAGGATCTATTTTGGTGTAGTCACTGAATTTATCTGCACAAAATGTACAAAGTAGTAAGGAGAAAAAAAAAGTATGTACCATCAAATGTGAGTTTCAGAATTACAATGTGCAGTATTGCACACTGCTAAGTTCAAGTTTAGATGCATAATTTTGAGATACGATAATTTTTTCCCTAAAATGATACGTGTTTTGCAAGCATCTGTAGATATCAGTTACTTTGATGTTTGGGCTGTTGCTTCATTTTCTTCAAATGTGCCACATCTGTCATCTTAAATATCTTGCATGTAATATGTTTTATATGTAAACATTGGTTGCTTGGGGCTTACTGGTTACTCAGGTGTGAAGTAGCACACGGTATTGCTTTATTCCAGGTTGGAGGGAGCACTGCAGTATTGCAAAACAGTCACTTTTAAAGTCTGTAGCACTGAAACAACACTTACTAGTATTGTTTCCTATACTTAGGATCAACACTGTTCTACATACTCGTGGTTGTTTTGCTTGCATATTGTTTCTACAGATGCATACAGTTGGTATGAACTATTAGGTGCATGTGATCCCATTAAGCACCTGAGGACTGGAGGCAGGGCATTCATTACCTGTACATGCATTTCAGCAGGTACATCTCTGTTGTAAATATTGGCAGTGTTTTAGTTAGGATCAGGAGTGTGTCTAATTGCCTGGTGACCCCCACCAACTGCACTGTGGCTTGTGTAACAAAGGATCTTGGAGTGCACAAGCTGGATTTCTTTCAGTTAAAACTAGAGGATGCGTTACAGCCACAAATGAGCATTCACACCACAGGGCCAGGCTAGGATCTAGTCCTGAAAGCCTCCTGAAAATGTGAACAGTCTGGTGCTCAGTGCTCTCTTGCTCTGCAGATCCACTCCACTTGGTCTGTGTTACTTTACAGGATAGGTGTAACCTATGTGGATTAGTTAATCTCAACCCCTTGCAATGCAGAAGCGAGCACCAGAGAGTCTTTACCTTGTCTGTGATAAGTAGAAGTGAGGCTCATTCTACATATCCTAAGTAAAATACTTAGTAAAAAGTTAAGTAAAATTATTAAAAAACACCACCCCAACAGATAAGAACTCACCCTCCCTAAAATTGGGAACTTTGAAGAATTATTTCTTGCAGATGCTAGTCATGAATTACAGTTTCAGCAGTCAAGAAGATACTTTACTAATTGAAAATCATGAAGGTAGTTAAAACACAGAAAGATTGTGGTAGATCTTAAAAAGAAATCTAAGCTAAATAATCTTCCTAATATGCCGTTATCTTTAAAAGGGTGGATGAAGAGCTGAGTATGTGAGGCCATGTGACAGATATGAAGTGATAAATATAGTTGATCTGCTTTTATGTATTTTCAAGAATCTTGATAAAGTAGCAGTAAACAGGTTAATTATATTCCAGATATGGACAGTGCTGTATATCCCTGAACAAATTAGAAGCACATTGACAGGAAGCATTGCTCTTTCTTTAGCTGAGGGAATTTTGAGGGAACCTCAAGTAGTACTCACAGGGCCCTACTTAGGAGTTTGGTCTCTGTCATGTGCAGAGGGCGGGAACTGTTTCAGAGAAAGATTTAGAGCAAGATACTGACTGAGATGCTCTGAATCGCTTCCTGAAGGAGCCCTCTGCCTCGTTGATGGTATAGAGAACCAGAGTTCCCACCATTACCCACCTAAAGCAGACAGTATAATTCCTGCTTTTCTTTTTTATTTACCTACAGTATAAAACTAGAAGGCTTTGGCTGGTAAAATCATGACGGGCTTCTTTGACCTTTAACTAAACAGCAGAAACTCTGATCCAAGATGGAAAATTAAAATGTGTTCCCCTAGCAGTACATGTGATATTAGGAAATGCTGAAACTCTTGGTCACGTTGTATAAGATAGCCTGTGAGTAACAGGTATGTGGCCTAACAAGTTAGCAGATTACAGGAAGGACAAACATGTGCAGGTAAATCTAATAACAAGAGGTGGGTAATTTCATTAACCCAGCTGCTGTTGTTGTTGTTTCAAGACAATTAATTGCAACTTACACTTTGTAAGTTAGTCACTGGAGAGAAACGTGGATGCTTGGGCTATGAATGAATGCCACACCTCACATGCTGTTCCCATTTGGTGTTTCTAAATAAAGACTGCCCAGCAGATCTCATGCAACATCCACATGCATAAGTGATACATGATTTTTTTTTTTCCAATACGTGTATAAAGTTAATTGGGCTTGAAGTAGTTTTAACTTAATTGTGATTACTTTATATTTATTTAACCCCACAGATCACACCCAAGAATGGGCGCTATCAGATCGACTCAGATGTCCTCCTGTTTCCATGGAAGCTGACTTACAGGAACATTGGCTCTGATTTTATTCCTCGGGGAGCTTTTGGGAAAGTGTACTTAGCCCAAGACAGAGAGACCAAGAAACGAATGGCATGCAAGCTGGTATGTTGGTTCAGTAGCTTTACTGTTGAACCAATATTGTACAATGTAGCACCTATGGTGTATTTTCAAATACATCACCATCAAATTCCACTGTTAGCATGATGATCATCTTGATTTTGCTGGCCTACACAAGGTAGAAGAACACATGGTGTTACCTCTTGTTTTCATATTTTGACTCTGAAACTGCAAAAGTTTCTGCATTCTGTAGGTATCTGGCAGCATGTGTTACTGCCACATGGGCAGGCTTGCTGCAGTGCAGGCATAGAAGAATTTCTACTTGTCCTGTACTCAAGAGTGGTAAAATATCAGCATGAGATTATGTCTCTGCTGAAGGTGATAGCAAAACCCTGTTGGTGCAGATGGTTTTAGGATCTCATCCTTTAACTGGGATCCTCAGACTTAAGTTTTCTTTACTCCGGTGTCATTAATGTCCCTGAGAGCTCAGCTTAGTGCAACTTGCATTGTGTTTTGGGCCCTGACTGCATTTAAGGTTGTGAGATGTCTCAGGAAAACTGCGAGGCAGCCCCCTATTTTTATGCAAGCCAAGGTTTTATTTCAGTTTTATTTTTCAACATATTATTCTGGATTGAGTGGTGGGCATTTAGGACCAGTAAAAGCTCAGCTGAGACATTGCTCTATATCCCTGGGCTCATGAATAAGTACCTGTATTACTTGAGTGTGTAAAAGAGTTGCAGGATGGGGTGTTTTATGTCCTTCCCTTGCCGTCAGTGTACCCACGTGGGGACAGAGTGTAGTTTGCTGCTCCTTTATAACCCCCTGCAGAATTAAAGCATCCTAACATTCCTGAAAATACAACCAGTATTTTTAATTCAGTAAAAATACTAGGATCTTACTGGGCTCTCAAGTCTGAGGGAAGGAGAACAAAAGAAGGGGTAGTGTGTGTATGCAAACACTGCTTTTATTGTCTTAGCAACCTGGCGTCGGTAATTTAAAGAAATAGAGTGCTGCCAGGTGCTCGCTTTAAAGCAGGTTTTGTTTCTTGCAAGCCATAAAAGAGTGCTGATAAGGGCTGAATCAAGGTCAGTAATGGTCCTGAGAGTGGTTAGTCTGTAGATGGTGGTGAGTGCTGCACAGTGATCCACGTGTCAGGCGTGTGTATAGTTCTGGGAGAGCACATGAGGCAGCGCAAAGCTAATGGAAAAAGCAGCAGGATTTTTATCTCCTTCACCAGGAAGTTTGCATAGAGCTTTTGCGTAACCACCAGATTTTGACGGGAATAACTCTTGCTACATTGATTTTTCTGGAAGATCATACTTTCTATTTGGACATGATTTCAAAAACTGCCAATGTTAAACAGGATGCATGTCAACTGGACAGGAAGAACAAGTCACAGGATCAAAATAAAGCTCCGTATTTTAACGAGTGGGTGGGAGTGCTGTGCTGCTTTCTTCTTTTTTTAATCTGCAGGGTAACTAGTGTTAGTACAATTGACCTGCTTTTTGAGCTGCTTTTCTGTCATTTTGTTTTAATGTCTTAGGTTCCAGTGGAACAGTTCAAACCATCAGATGTTGAAATACAGGCATGTTTCCGTCACGAAAACATTGCTGAATTATACGGTGCTATTCTCTGGGATGAGACGATCCATCTCTTTATGGAAGCTGGAGAGGGAGGATCTGTCATGGAAAAGCTGGAGAGTTGTGGTCCTATGAGAGAATTTGAAATAATTTGGGTGACAAAGCATATTCTGAAAGGACTTGACTTCCTCCACTCCAAGAGGATTATTCACCATGATATTAAACGTATGTATGTGATTCCTTGGGGTACTCTCTGGTCCAGGCTGGGGCTGAACTGGGGCACGTAGACTTGCATCTGTGGGAGGGAGTGATATATAATGCTCAATGTTGACAAGGTCATGTTCTGGAGATAATCATTATTTATACTATTTATTAATTCCGTTCAGTGGGAAAGGATGATTTGAAAGTGGTAGTTCCTTTGCCTTTGTCAAGCAACTCAATTTGAAAAGCACCTCACCAACCTGTAAAGGAAATGAGTGAAAGTATCAGTCTGTGTTAAGCTATAAGTTTCCCTCTTTCCATGTAAATTCATCCCGAGTGCTTCCATGCCCACCTTCCACTTGCATCTTCTTTTAGATGTTATGTGTCTGCATGGCTGTTCCCTAGTCTGAGATGCTTTGAAACTAAATGTGTAATTTGTACTGTGTTTTTTTTCTTTCAATAATTACTTCAAATATTAGTATATAAGTGCTTTTAGAAAGCTCTGGGTATGAATGTTAATTCAAGTGTTTGAATAATCAAAATGTATTGATATTAAACATAAATGCATTAATATTAAATTGCTTTCTTTTCATTAGTTGATGTGGGTCAGTACTTTAGATGTAAGCCTTTGAGATTCTGACAACTATAGAACTGTTTCATTTTTCCCTTAGTTGTGCTTTCTCGCTTGTAGTAAGTCTTTCCTGTGGGTTTATTGTAATTGGCAGTAACAGTGACATTAATTAAAAGGTTTAAAAACCAAACCAGCCAAAACCCAACCTGCTACATCTAGATAGTGGATAGGGGAACTGGCCCATTGTGAATGAGGTAGATGTGATTGTGTTTTGATTTTTCTAGCCTTTTTCTGATGGCTGCTGGGCCTGGAGGCACCTGGGTGCAAATTCTGGGTTATTTGGTGGGGAGAGCTTTAGACCAAACCCATCTGAAGCTGGGGTTGGGTGCAGTCCCAAGCAAGCAGCAGAGCTTGTTGTGCTGTGGCAGTGTGGCACCATCCTTTGTGTGGTGTTAAAATCCCACATCTTCAAAGGTGTCCCTAAAATTACAGATTTATTTACCTACTTCTGTAGCACTGGCAGGGAGGTGTGTGAAGGAGCCGGTGCCACTGAAATCAAGCCTGTGTGTTCCCACTGGATGGTCATGGTGGTCACTGTCAGGAAGGAGAATGCCCCGTTTTCCCCTAGGAGAAAATGTGTTTTCTGTTGTGTAACTTGGAGACCTCATTTGTCCTCGTCTTCTGAAAAAGCAAACAAGAATTTCTCAAGGCTTACGCAGAGCACTATCGTCATAAATATTTGACCAGAAATACAAGTGCAAAGAAAGCCTCTGAGTACAAAGTTGTGCCTTAGGCAAACTTTTATAAACGAAAGTGAGTTAAGCTCCTAGATACCACTGCAATGCAGCGGGAGTTAGGAACTCTATGTCTTTGTATGACTTGTGCAGCTGGAGTTGGTCCTCTGTTGTTACACTGAGACATGCTTGCTGACCAGTGCAGGAGACTGGTGAGGCTGCTGGGGGGAGGGGAGAGGCTCGGTTCTTCCCTACTGCTGGCTTCACTTAAATAGGTGGTGTAGAGAAAGCTCTTGGTGACGAACACGTTGTACATAGCCAGATGAGCAGTGTGCTCTTCACCTTGACCACATCTTCAGAGCAAGTCTCACTGTACTGAGGTGCCTACCAGGCTTCCACTTTCATCCCATACCCTCAGCCATTTCTTCCTTTCTATTTCTTTTCTTTTTCCTAAGCTAGGAAGATGTCCAAACATTGATTCTTCCTGTACGAAAACCATTCTAGTTTGATCTTTAACATAAGATCTAAAATTGCACCCAGCAGACCTGTTTTTGTTAGTAGGACTGTGTCAGCTATAGAGAGAGACTGACTGTGCTCATCTCCCTTTCCAGGCTAGCATTCAAATGAAACAGGCATATTGTAAAATAAATGCCCAATGTGCTAGAGACTTAAATGCTGTCATTTTTTGTTTTTCTTTTAGCAAGCAACATTGTCTTTATGTCAACTAAGGCTGTTTTGGTGGATTTTGGTCTAAGTGTGCAAATGACTGAAGACATTTACTATCCCAAAGACCTTAGAGGAACAGAGGTAAGAAGCCAGAGGGGAAAAAAGCCCTTATGTTGTATTACTCTCATGGTTGTGATCTTAGGCTCAAATTTGGAGCTTGAGGGTAGAAGCTTGGGCAAAAGAGTTTTATGACTTAACAAAAATTTGCAAATAAAATTAAATATAATCTCAATTACTTTTTTATTTTCAACTTACTAAATGGAGAATCAGGTGTTTTGAATGCCATGTACCTTCTGTGCAGTCCCACTTGTTGGTAGTTATTAAATCTGAAGTCAGAGAGAAATCAGGGTTCACTGAAATCAAACAAAGGAACAGTACTCAGTGAATCAGCTGCTGGTCAGAGATGCTTCAGACTGGAATTTGGTTCTTTGCATTAGCAAAGATTTCTTCTGAGATACCCAGCGATGGACTGGGGTGACCTGCTCAACACAGCAGTTTGACTCCTCCTTTGAAACCACAGAAATTACAGAGCTCTGGGTTTCATTCCCTAGCGTTTCTAACCTCTGTTCTCCATCTACATGTAACCCTCTTGTCCTTTGAAGGCTACTTATTGCAGTATTGCATGATTGATGATTATTTGGAGGTGAGGACCTTTTAAACGTTCTCAATGGCTTTGACTCTGAACACGCACAGGGGTCCTGTATGCCACTTGAGCTCAAGTGTTTCCAGGCCCGGAGCTTTAGTGAACAAATCAAGCAGCAACAATTCACTTGGGTAGCTGCTGCAAATGTGGCTTTGCATGCTCTTTGTTGCCAGAGGAGGTTTCTTACAGGAAACATTTCAGCTGAAACTTTGGTGCTTAATGTTTTGATAATCTTCCAGAGCACAGGCTGTGTTTGGAGGAGGTACTTGTACATCTGATAAAGAGCATTTCACTCCTTGGAAGGGTAGGATAAACGAAGATTTCGCAGAACATCAGGCTTGCTTGTTTGTTTATTTGGGGAAAGTACTTGAGCATTTGTTTTGACTGTCTTTCTAGTCAGCGGAGTTGAGCTTAAAATGTTTTCTGTACTGGAAGCAGCATGCTTTCTGATATTTAATGTATGTGCTTTGTTGTTTTTTTATTTTGTCTTGTTTTAGGGTTGGTTTGTTTGCTTGGGGGGTGGTGGGGTTTGTGTGCTATTAATGAGAATAACAAAAATGGTGGGAATGAGTTGGAAGCCCTGGTAGGTTATTTCCCAAGGATAGAGGTGGGTGCAAACAGGAAACTTCTATGTTTGTGGAGTGGACTGATGATGATCTGCTTAGTTCTGCATTCGTAGTGAGAAGAAAATTATTCCACATCTGTTGTCATGTTTTCAGAAAGAGGATAATCCCCACGACCCTCAAATGTGGCAACTGCAGTCTCAGGGGAGAGGCAGCCAGTCCTTGGGACTGGCAGTGCTGCTGTTCTGCTGCAGCATGGCAGGCTAGGAGTAAGGCTGAGGAGGGTGTGCTGGGAAAGGAGATGTTTCAAGTACCATTCCAAGGCTAGTGAATTCTAGTCTCTAGGTTTTCCTTTCCTTTCCACAGCACCTGTGTTCAGCCTGGTGGAGTGCCTGATCCAGTCACACAGAAATGCCCTCTGTAGTCTTCCATAGCACTGGATTTCTTGATTTTTTTGTTTTCAAGAAAGGAAAAGTCCTTTGGAGTTTTGCACCCTCTGTTACGCAGCCTTAAGGTGTGGTGCAGCTGTCCCAGAGGGCTGTTTCTGCACATAGCTGTGCAGCAGTGCGCCTGTGACCCGGCTGGCTTCTCTTAGGTCCGGTATTGGCAGGGCCTTGTGTCCATGAAGGAAGCGGCAGTTCTGCTGTGCACGCTCCCCTCTGGGGATTTAGTGTTTCTCGGGTTGGCTTCTGGAGCACAGAAAGTCTGAATATAATGAATCTTCTTTATGTAAATAAATAGCTGCAATTCTGGACAGAATGGTTGAAAGACAGTTAAATTTTGTTTAACTGGTGTAGCCTGAAAAACCTGGGCCTTCTGGACAGGGTGCGTGTAATGCAGGCAGCACGGTGTGCTGTGGCTGTCACGAAGCTGCTCTGCAGGACATGCTTTTTCTAGGCATTTGCTGCGTTTTCTGTTACGCTTCTGTCACTTTGCTAAACTGTGTAAACCTCAGTTAGAGCCATCTGAGGGGAGGAAAAAGTTGTTTGCTGAGGTTTATTGAGTGTGGTGGAAGGTGTGATTCATTTGCAGGAATGTTAAACTGGCACAGCATGAAGGAAAGGACTGGTTTTTAGCTGGGATGTATCTCTGGTCTGACTGGCAGATGAGTGCCAGCCCAGCAGGAGGAAGGAGTGGACGTGGGAAGGTACCTGTGTCTTCTGCTGCCTGCTTTGGTGTCAACAGGCTTTTAGGCCAGTCTAAATACGTCTGAAATCACAGCTTGGATGCACGTCTCACTTTTGCTTCTTGGCCTGTGCAATCGAGGTGCATCTTGATCAGTTTCAGACTTTAACTGCAGATGGGTTCTTGTTCCAGCATCCTTTCTTCCTCAAGAAGGGAGCTGCTTTTTTGCTTACATAGACTTCACTCAAGTTGCACTGTGTTTACCAATTTTTAAAAGAAATTTTTTACGTAACAGTAGAAATTCTGTTCTTTGCTCATTATGAGACTTACAGGTGGTGCGTGCAGACAAACTTAGTGTGTTGTAGCAATGGAAAAGGAGTAGGTAGCAGCTGTAGACACCTGCTGAACCTTTGCTGCACACACTTCTGATGTGCAGCTCTGTTTGCAGATACGGTATGTGATTTACTGGGAAATGTTCCTTGCAATTTGAGTGAGCTGTAGTTCCTTGGAATTACAGCTGGTCTCAATCTGTGGTAATAAGTAGTCAAACCATGGGGTGATGACTTAACTTCCTGCTCTTGTGTCAGTTGATGGCTTTTAATGTGATTCTTTGTGGCAGGATGACTTGAACTAATTAAAGTTCTGTTTGGCTCCTTTAGAGGGGAATTGGATGAGGGAAAAGTAGAAACCAGAAGCCAATAGGGCGGCTGTCAAACCTAGTGTGGTGTGGGCTGTGCCCACGTCATGTTGAAACCTACTCCCGCAGCCAGTGTTGGTGACAGAGCTGTGCGGGCACCGCGGGGTGTGTCTCCTGCATCCTGCCTGCCTGGTTCTCTACCTGCCCTGCTCCTGGCAGCCTGGAGCTGGCAGGAGCTTCTTACCATACCCTCCTTCAGAGTCTTGATAAAACCAAGAGTTTCAACGAAATGTTTGAATGGAAGCTTTGTTTGATTTAGATGAGACTAGGACTTTTGGTTTAAAATAAAAATGGAAGAGAGGGGTGCATGCCTTAATAGCTGCTCTAGGATAAACTGGTACAAAGGGCATGCAGCAGGACTTGAAAGACCTGGCTTGTAATTTGTGCCTTGACTTAGACCTGCCTTGTTCCTCACCATCCAGCATATTAGGATAATGCCTCAACATTCAGGTTATTGGATAATGCAGGGAGAGGAGAAGAGTAAGGAAGTCAGAAAGGTGTGTATCCTCAGTCCTGTCTGGATTGTGTAGTATCCCCTGTAGCAGGAATTTGAGGAGTTGACTCCTACCCTACAGCTAGCAGCATGGTCATCCTTTTTTTAGCCTAGTGCATGCCCACATTGTTCAAGCAGAATGGAACAGTCCCAGCAGCATCCCACAAAACAAACTTACCACCTTTTGCTGTGGAGAATTGAGGTTCCTACTATCCAGCTGAAGGAAGCAGAGCCATGGCTTGAACTTCCACAGCTCTCAGCCCAGCTAAGTCCCACAGCCTTAGTTTGTCCAAGTGCCAGATCAGAAAGTCTCTGTGATTGTGATAATGTGCCCAGCAAAAAAATCTTATTCCCCATATGGTGCTTGGCTTTAGGCTGAAGCTGCCAGTGGGATGTATCCCTACAAAGGGGGTTTTGTAGATCACAGAATGTTACCGATTTGTGTTTGCTCATGGTTTTCCCCTATTGACTAACCTTTTTTTTTTTTTTACTATCTCTCACAGATTTACATGAGCCCTGAAGTTATCCTCTGCAGAGGCCACACAACCAAAGCAGACATCTACAGCATGGGAGCTACTATCATTCATATGCAAACCGGCATCCCCCCTGGGTGAACAGATACCCTCGCTCTGCATATCCATCCTACCTCTATATTGTAAGTGTCCTTAGCAAAGCTGCAGCTCGGTTTCAGTTGAAGGGTTTCCTGTATTGATGGGAAAGCTCTAGTCATACAAAAACAAAATGTTTGTCAGAAAGATGATATCATCCTTTTTGCTTTTGGGGAGGGAAGAAGTGGGTTTTGATGATTTAGGGGAAGACAGGCTGAACTGGAGTCATCTCTGTGGTTTGTGTTATGATGTACAGGCTTTAGGTTTACTGCAAGGACAGGGTTAGAACAGCATGGATCTTGATCAAAGCATGCACATCTACAAGTCTGTTTTGCTTAAAAGTTGCAGATAAAAACTGGAGCCTGGCAAATTTGATTCTCTGGTTCTTCCAGTGTGGTACAGAAATCTGGTGTGTTGGCATTGCACCAGACTTCAGGCTTGCTTTGAGTTTGTAAATTTACAATAAAATCTGATTCTGAAGAAGGTGGCTTTTTTTGCAGTTCTATGTTCTGTTGTCGTTCAGATCAGCCCAGTAAGTGGGGGATTCCCAGACCACTCATGCGTTTATCTGTGACTTCCTCTTCCATTGTTTTTGGAATAACTGTTTCAGTGGTCTGTCTTTATTCTGACAGATACACAAACAAGCTCCGCCCTTAGAGGACATCGCTGAAGACTGCAGCACTTCCATGAGAGAGTTGCTAGAAGCAGCTCTAGAAAGGAATCCTAATCATAGGCTGTCTGCAGCAGACTTACTGAAACACGAAGCCTTGCACCCACCCCCTGAAGATCAACCGCGGTGCCAGAGTCTGGACTCGGCATTGTTTGAAAGGAAAAGACTACATGCAAGGAAGGAGCTGCAGTTGCCAGAAAAAATCACAGGTAAGCGTCTCAGGTGTGCACACCTTGCACTCCCCTGGTGTTACTTTGTGTCAAAGCCTGATGCCAGCGTTTAGAAACAAACCACACTCCAAAAGCTGCTGGAAAAAGACCAGTAAAAATCCCAATCAGATGAGATCAGACCCAGAGCTTATTAAGTGTTAGTTAAAACACCCATCAACTGCAGCAGGGGAACTTTGATTTCTGCAGTTCCAGAAGGGCTGGCTCACAGAAAGGCTTTGGCAGTCATTCTGGGCACTTCTTCACAGTATAGGCTGCTGCCCCAAATTGCCTTAATTTGGCACAGTGGTAGAGATGTTTTATTGATACTAGTTATTTTGTTTTTAATAGAATAAAAAAAGTTCCAACAAGCACCACCAAAAACAGTGCTCCCTTAAAGACACACACAAAACTGTAACTGTAATGTTGCTGAATTTCAGCAGTACAACCCCTTTGTTTTAAAAACAAAAGTGACTGTAGCATAGAACAGGGTTTCCTTGTGTGTTAAGTAGTGCTTTATGAGGGATAATGCATGAACAAGTTAGAAAACCGTGTGTCCTAGGATAATACCAAGGGAGATCTAGTGCTAGCAACATGCTAGCTAGCAGGCTTCAGAATGCTTTAATTCTACTTCTAAAGTGTGTTTGGAGAGTCCTGACAAAAAACATTTAAAATCTTAACTCCAGACAAGTGGTGTATTTGATTGCAGTATTTCAGAAGGTACCTATGCAGAGTTTTGGGTGCAGCAAGTCTATTTAGCGTCTAAATCAATCACAGTCTTTGCATCTTGGAGTGGCATTGCTCCTTCTGGATTTTGCCTTGTGGGTGCTTACATGCTTTGACCAGCTCAGGCCATCTGATTTGATTCTTTTAAAAGTTAAAAGATATTTGACCATTAAACTGGAACTTTGGGTGTTTGACATTTCAGGACAGCCTTTACACAAGTGTTCAGGGGAGTTCTGCCACTGCAAAGGTTTCTTCAGACCTTGGTTTAGAAGAGGAAAAAAAAATTGAGACTGCTCCCATATTTGTTCTGTATTGCCTCACCCTGCGACACAAAGAGGATGTCATCTGTTTAGATGAAAATTCCCCTGTAATGAAGGGGAATTCTCAACTGGCAGGAAGCTAGCAGTTTTTTCCTGAACCAAGCTCAGAGGATGAGGAAGGTCTGCCTAGCTGTCCCAGCTGATGGAAGGGTTTTTTGATGTAGTTGAACACACTTGCTCTTTTCAGTAGCAAGTTACTTCCCTCTCTTTGCCCTGGATTTGTGGGTTGAATTTGTTTCTTTCAGTTTATATGAGGTTTATGTTACATTGTCCTTCAAAATAACAGTAAGGGCATGCTTTGCCTCTTTCCTTTTTAGATTCCTCGTTGTGTACCGGGAGCATGGAAGAGTCGGACCTGCTAAAGAGGCAAAGATCGCTCTACATAGATCTTGGAGCTCTAGCTGGTTATTTCAATATTGTTAGGGGACCACCAGCCTTAGAATACGACTGACTCAGTAGTGTTGTGTGTCAGCAGGTCAGAAATGGACCTCTACCTCTTACAACTTGATTTTAAGACTTGATTTTCAAATTTGTACATAAAAATATCGCCATTGTAGACTGTAAAATGTGAATAGTGTTCAGTTGCACAGATGATTAAGCTAAACCCTTAGGGGCTCTGATAAGCTGATCCCAAGCAACGATATTTCTACGTCACTGGTTGACCAAGAAGAAGACGGCAAAAAGAACACTGCTGGGAATGTCTGAATCCAGGATATCTTCTTGTGCTGGACCTTGCACTTTTATAAAACTTAGAATATATGCCTGCAAATACTGCCATCAAAAAAAAAAAAAAAAAGTTGAACATGTGGGCTGTAAGATTCAGTCTGACCTGTCCTTAGAGGAAAACCTTCAAAAAAAAAAAAAGTCCTTTATTTAACCAGTCAAAGACTGGTTCAGTCTTGTTCTGTCTTTGAGACTCAGCCAGTCTCTGGGCATTCTTCATGGAAATATCAGGGCTTCCCCTTCAGCTGAGCTAATTTATATCAGCTGTCTCTGGAGCTGAAGCATCACTTGGCTACAGATGTGTTTTAACTTTGCATCTTCCCTGGGCGGTCAGAGCTAAAGCAGAGTGCTGTTCCACTTCTCTGTGGGTGTAGGGAATACTTCACTGGTGGTATCTGTTAGCTTTGGGAATAGCATGGCAGGCTGGCCCTGACAGTGACTGGCATGGCATGGCAGTGACTACTGCTTCCTACGTTACAGCTACTGTAAGGATACCTTGGGTAGTTTTAAAAGGTAGAGCAAATGTTATTCCCTGTTGGTAACAGTGGGCAGGCTCCAGACTCTTGCTTTTTAATACTTTAAAATTGTACACGGGTATAATTGCTGTGAATGCTATGATTTGGAAAGCGTGTCATTAGTGACAAGCTGTGTTTATGTTCCTATGGAAATGGAATTACGTTATTCTTGCTGTGCCTCATACATTTGAAACATGATGTTTTGGATGATAGTAAAACTATGTAAACTGCATAGTTCTGTACATCCCATGGGATGAGAACGTAAACTTTTATAAAACTCTCTTTGATGCTTAGGATGACTCTTTATAAGCATTTTTGTTAAAATGGCATACTATGTATGTTGTACACTGAATCTTTTCTGAAGCACAGTCTCTTTTTCGTATGTCTGTTATTTAATGCTGCTCCTATCTGATGTATGATCTTAAACAGATGATTTCTAGTTTGATACTGATACTGTCAAATGAATAAATCCAGCTCAGTGCCTTGAGACATGGTCGCTCTGTTCTTTCATCTCTGAAAAGGGTTGCGGGGCTGGGGCTGTGTTTGGGCCAACCTCCCCTGCATGGCCTGGGTATGCTACATACATCATTCCACTTACTGGGGAGTTGGATGAAGGTGATTGTTGATGGATTTTGGACTCTGATAACAGAGGATGAGCATTTCTGACAAAATCTCAGATACCAACACTCCTTCTCAGCTGCGCGGATGCTGCAAAGCAGTTGTGTACACCGTGCAGCACTTCAGGCCTGGTGTTAATTGTTGCAAAAAACCTGCTGGGAATAACCCACCTTTTCCAGTATTTCATGTGAAATCTCTAGATGACTAGCTGCTTTGAGGAGAGCTGTGTAGGGAAGTCCTCCTCATTTTTATCCTGGCTGTGGTGATCACAATACTTGGGGATCAGGTTTCCAGTGTAGCTAACTTAAAGGAAATGTGACCTAATGGGTTGAATGCTCGCCTTTCCCTCAAGAGAACTGGGTTGGACTTGATGATCTCTCGTGGTCCCTTCCAACCCCTACAATTCTGTGATTCTGTGATTCAGTTTTCTGCTTTTTTGCTGATGTCTTTTGATCTTCAATGAGTTTCACAGAATTAGTAGGGAGCAGCTTTTCACATGGCAGGAGTTGGGCTTAACATCTCTCCCCCAGTTTTACTTCTCCAAAATTGTGTATCCCCACCAAATAGGTGCTAATCTTGCACAAATGCTTACTGAGTGCCTAGGTACTTCAACAGTGAGATCCATCTTCCTCTCTCCCCCACGCGGTTACATAATTTAGCGTGGAAATCTGCTTATGGGGACTGGCTTGCTATTTTATATTTGTGGTTAGTACGTGGCTGTTATGTATCTTCATGCTACGCAGGTAATAAGTGACAGGTTATCCAAAGTAATTACAGTTTGTGTTGCCAGACATAGGTGATAAGGTTTGGCTGGTGAGCCAGGCAGATCCATAAGTCTAAACGGTATGAGGCTTCATGACAAACATCACCTCAGAGGGCTGGTACGCAGACAACAACTAGCTGTTTGGGTGCACTGAGCACCAAGCGTTGCTACCAGCCCTGTGAGCTTTCTCATAGCTGATGACTTTTTCAGGTGAGCCTCAGGCTGCAGCTAGACAGGGATTTCTCTCTGGAGTAATAAATACATTGTGTCCCAAGCATATCACATCCCTCCAGTGCATCCCACGGGTTGATCCCTGTGTTGTCTGGGTTCATCTGTTTGTGACACTCCCTGGGGAATGAGATCAGGGAAAGAAACTGGGTTAGAAATAGCTAGCAGGGGGAAGATTGCTTCTCTAATCTGGTTGCCTGAGCTGCTGTGTATTTGGAGCAATTGAGACTGGAGGGGAGGGGGAGGGAGTGAAAAGGGACGGGGAAACCCCTGCTCACCCAAGCCTTGGATAGGTGGGGGTGGCTGGTTTGCACTGAGCTGTGGGGTTTTGCAAATGGTTTGTCTCTGTTTGTGTTAATTTCTGGTGTGTAGTTTCATTTTCTCTTGGGGGAATACTGAGACTTGTGCTAGCTGCAAGGGAAAATACAAGTGGGGAGAAAGCCACTGCTCGCAGTAACCAGTGAAATTAGGGAGCCAGACATGCCTTTGCTCCTTGGTTTAGTGGGTTTCTTGTCCTCAGACCAGCCTGTGACCCTGAGACTGAGCCCACCACTGTGCTCTTTTGCAGGGTTTCCTGGTGTAAGCAGCCTACAGCAGGTTTGGGGAACATTTGAAGAAGTGCAGAGCTCCCCACTCTGCTTGAAGTCATGCCTTTGAAAGAACACGGGGGAAAGAGAGACATCGAAGTCCCTTTTTTCCCATTTTCTTGTGGCTGCTGCTTCTGTGCAGCCTCTGCCCCCTTCTGCCTCCTGAGCCTTCTGCCAGAGAGGGTTTTGCTCTCTGCCTGCTATCTGGAGGTTTCTTAACTCCTGAACTCAGGCCTCTGATTTTCTAATCCTGCAAAAGCTTCAGTGGAGAGCAGAGGCTGGGAGAAGCCAACTGGAGAAGCTGCAGTAGAAGTACTGAGCAGTTTGCCAGGCCCTGCCCGTGTGCAGTGGTAGTGAGGATGGGGAAGGAGGTCCCTGGCCAAGCACTAGTCCATTTGGTGGGACCTGGGGAAAACAGTGTGTGGTTCCTCTGGCTAAATGCAGAGACAAAGAGGCAGAGCCATGGAGGGGAGGCGACTCCTGCAGTGGCTCGGAACACCAAGCAGTCTGGTTGGGAAGGACTGGGGTGTGGGGAGTTGCACAGAGCTGTGTGTGGATGACTGGGAACTGCTTCCCTTGGGGCTGTACAGGCTGCTTGAAGGAGACTCAGCTCCAGGGGCTGGGAATTTGTATTGCATCTCGTGCCCAGGGAAGAAGGACTTTGCAAATTCCCAGTAAACAAACGCCAAGGGCCTGTTCGGAGCCTAAGCATCCTTTTTTCTTTCTTTAAAGGAAAGGCCCATCAAGATCCACTTCTAAAACTGTCATCCAAAGCTAATAATTTGGGCAAAGGGAAAACAAGTCATTTATAAATGGTGCGTGCTGGCCGAACTCAGCTACGCCCAAAAAAATCAAGCCGGACCTTGGGAGTGGCTCATTACTGTCCCATGGGTGCACTCGTGCTGCTCCACGCTGGCCACCAGAAATAGCCCTGCAGACTGATACTGGGGCATGATGACTCACTGGGGAGGAGGTGAGCTGCCCGACAGCCACCAGCCTTTGCTCAACTGCACCCCGTACCTCCCACGCTAGACAGCACCACGTGCCACCTGAGCAGTGGGGTGGCACGGCCACAGGGTTGGTCTGAGTGGTGCCTGGGAGAGGGTGGGTTTGTCCAGAGAGAGGCTGTCAGAGTCAGGAGAGCTGGGGATGAGCCAGGGATGCTCCTGAGTGAGATGTGCAAGAGAAAAGGGCTGTGCAGAGCTGATCCGCATCAAAGCTATGTGCAACAGCAGCATCACAGTCACCCATCAATCTGACCTCAAGTGTGGGCCTTCTGCTAGAAGTAGCCCATTTCAGGGGAAGGATGTTGCTGTGGTGCCCATGCACAGTGGGGCAGTGCCCTGCTTTCAGGCTACGACACAAGGCATAACTTTGCCAAAATGAAAAATTCAAATAAATGGTGATGTTTGCAAAGTTTAAAATCTCTCCTGGTGCTGACAGCAACACACTGAAGTGGCATGCAGCTGAAGAAGGGTGAGGAGTGGAAATGAGAGACAGACTGGGAGAGACTTGATGAGGAGGGTGCAGAGGCCAAGAGGAGGGTTTGGCGTGAAGGTGTCCACCAAACTTCCATCAGAGTTAGAGCTCCACAGAGCCACCAGGCAGCCTGGGGCCTGCTGAGGCTGCTGGAGGTGTGAAGTCTTATCTTCTATAACTCCCATTTATTGTAAGCCAAGGTCAGCTTTTCTTCTTTCGCTGCCCCTGAGAGGAGAAATGTGATTTCCCCAAAGAGGAAGTCTTCAAACCTAGTATATGAATTCCCAGTGTAAGTCTTCTCCCTTTGTCAGCTCTTTTCTCACCCATCTAAACTGCAAGTGAGCAGGAGCTGCTGCATACAGTCCTGTTATATGTAAGCTCATGTCAGAGCTGACCCTGAGCAGAGTCTGTGCCTATATTACACCATCCCTGCAGATGCTGCTTCATAAGCCTTTATCCACCAGTGGTACAAAGATCCCCTCCAGCCCTTGTGCTGTTGTGTCTTATTGTGGTTCAAAATGACAGTAGTCTCCAAGCTGAACCTGGTGTCCCCATCACCTATGCCAGCTTCCCTCCCATCCCACAGCGTCTGGTCTCCCTCTGCAATGCCATCTGGTCCCCGGGAGTCACTGCATAGCACAGCCCACAGAGCCAGTCAGCCTGTTGGTCCTCTGGCACCATGGCTCTGCCTCTGTGCTGGGTCACCAGCCACTCAGCGATGACTTGACTGTCACTAGTGGCATAAGTGGAGCTATCTGGGGACGCTTGGCTCCGTCACCCATGGAGCTCCTGCCACGGTGCTTGGAGATGGTGAGTTTCAGCTGCTGCCCTGGGCATGGCTGGGAGTGTGGCCATGTCACAAAGGACAACAGCAGCCCAGTGGCACTGTGCTCCCATCCCCCAGGATGCTGGTGGCCCAGGGACAAGTTGGACCTCCAGGAGCATCTGCCAGGCACCAGGGCCAGACACTCTGGGAACCATGGCTGCACTCACAGGATACAGAGGCGGTAACACCAGGGCTCCAGGGATGCCAGCAAAGCTCCCACTGAGGGATGTGTTAGAGAAATGATCTGCAAACCCCATGTAATGAAATCTAACCAGCTCCCTGCAGAGGGACGCACATCCATGTGGGTTTGAGTGTAGGTGGTTTTGAAAGAACAGGGAAACCAGGTTTCAGTGTCTTGGGCACAGTTAGCCAAACTCCATTTTCCTGTATGCACCGGGTTACTTTCAAGGCAAACTGAGCCAGTTTCTGTGTAAGAAAAGATCTTTTCAAGCAAGCAAGGAAGTACCCTTTGAAATGAAGTTGGCTCTTCCATAGAAATATGAAAATGTCTTTGGCTGCAACACATCAACAACTTGTCTTGCCAAAGGAGCAACATTTCAGGGAAAGGAAATGACCCAAATAATGTTAGAAATGTTCAAGAAGGTCTGGCTCCCTTTCTGTGCTGTTTTATGCAACTACTACCCCAGTTAAATTTTATTTTCCAGCCTTGCAGCAAGACTCCAGTATTAACTGTGGCATCTTCTCTTAGCCTGCCCCATAGCACACGTGAATAAGGGCAGATCTGATAAGAAGTCAGAAATGACCTGGAAGGAGGAGGCCTCAGGTGTGTCTCTGAGCGTGCACATCTTAAAGAGAGGCGTGGTATTTCCTCCTGCGCCCCATGAACTTTGTAAACGGAGCCAGAAGGATTCCTTTATCCATGATGATGGGGGGGGGGAAGGGAGGGGAGGAGGGGTGACTTTCAGTTCTGATTTGCTAGGGAGGTGCTCGGGCAGCATTGTACATTCAGACACCCAAAGCCAGAGTTAACACAGATGCCCAGCATCCCTGCACACCTCATGTTCTGGAACAGCGGAGGACTGGAGGGACCCCATAGCAAACCCCTCCGTGGGTCTGTGGGCAGAACCCACTTGTATACACACCTCCAGACCTCTTGTTAGGTCACATGAGAGATGAAACCAGAGTTGTAAAAAGGCCTGCTGGAGATGGTCAGCAATAGAGTCACCCCTCAGACGCCTGGGGAAAAGAGGACAGTTCTGGATTTTGGCAAGGAAATGCGGTACTCCTTGGAAACTTAAGCTAACTCCAGCTGTTTTAAGCTGGAACTTGCCTTCTCTTAGACTTTCCCATTTTGCATGCCCAGTCTTCATATTTCAGTAGATACTGTTCTGTAAGATTTTGCAATAGTGAGGATTACAGCACTTCATTGCGTCTTTTCAATCAGAAAAGGTCTTATTTATATTCAGGAAGTGGTTTCAGTGAAGTGGCTGGTGAAAAGTCATCGCAGCATAGTCAAACTTCTCTCAGGAGCAATTCTTAACCAGAAGCCATGAAGATGGATCGTTTTCTGTTTTCTCCAAAATGATACTGTCAGTGTCACATTTGCAAATGTCTCAGGCACCATCACCTCTGCCCCTGAAAGATTATGAAATGAGGCAGAGGTTACACATCAGGCAAACATGTCCAGCTCTTGCATGTCAGCTGTGGTGGATGACTCACCCTTGTAACACTCCCTGCTCACCTCCCCAGTCCCGTGAGGCTCTGAGCATTAGGCTGAAGTCATGCACTCACAACATAACAGTTTCAGACCAGGGTTTTGAAAATACAGGCAACCAACCGAGCTCATGAGACTGCATGCAGAGTTTCAAGTGTAATTTATATGGTCAGTTGCTTTATGTTTGTAAACTGGCATTTTTACAGATACAGGGACACGCTGTCAAAGCTTGAATGGGGCAACCCAAATAACTTTGTAGTCCACCCTGTGAGGAGCAGGGTTTGGCCTAGAGGCACCACCTGCTCCATGCTGGCCTGAACGTTGAGGGGAATGGGAGGCTGGAGAAAGCTGAGCCACCGTGGTATCCTGTTGCCTGCTGATCCAAGTTTTAGATGGAGCACAGAGGCAGACACCCAAAATACAGGCACAAAAAGGCAAACCTTGTCTCCCTTCAGCGTCTGCTTCTGCCCTCACCTTCAGCTGGTGTCCCAGAGCAATGGGGCCCTTCCTCTTCCTCTGCTTGCTTACTTCCTCTCCCTTCCCAATCTCGCAAGGTCTCAGTAATTGCTCTTTTAATTTCTACCTCCACATGACACAGTATCTTTTGCTCCCTGGCCCTGCAGCTCTCCCAGCCTATTCCTCATGCTGGGAAGAAACTACGGAAGGAAGTCTTTTTTCCCCATCCAGCCAATGTTTGACATGCTGTGGGGAGACTGGGACATGCCTGCTGTCTGTGAGGTACTGTCCACCCATGCACAGTCATTTGCTGTCCCCTTTCCTCTTAAGGTCACTGAGAGAGGGACTGCCAGGCCCTCAGTGCCTTCCTGAGCAGAAAAGTCCACCTAAACACCAGCGCTGTGATTATGGGGGATACTCTCCCCTCTCCTGCTGGCCCCTGAGAGACAAAGTTTTTCTGAGAGAGAAGCCAAACAGAGAGCCTGGAAGGGTACAAGCCTTTAACAAAGGACGAGACTTGGCATAGCTGCACTGTCACCAAAACCTGCTGAAGAGCAGAGGTGGCCTGTACACTGTGCTTGCCCTGAGATGGTGCTCTGGCGGTGCTGGGCTGGCTCAGGTGGCAAGTGCTTTGGGAAGCTGACTGCTGTGGAATGCATCCTGTACTACCCACCAGCTGGCGCTGAGCAGCCATGGCACCCAGAGCATCTCATGGGAGCACCAGCCTGTTGCTGTTATACAGAGAGGAAAGATTAAAGATTATTTCCACATTCCTGTGATCTCAGTGCCTCCAACTCATCTCCTCTCAGGACACAAGACAGTAGATCCAAAGCCATTCCACTGACAAATCCTGAGTCAAAGCCATAGGGTGATGTGTGCACCAAAAGGGCAGTGGGGAGGCAGAAGCTGACCAGAGACTTTGGACATAATCTGACCCTGTTAATTTGCCTAATGTGTTTATCCATAACATGCACCCAGGTTTCTCTTTTCTTTGAAGTCTCTTCCTGACCTTCATCTGCACTTGCCTGCCTTTTAGGCAGGACCTTAGCTGCTTGCTCTTTGCACCTTGCTGAGCAGGCTGGTGTTTCTGAGCTAAATCTTTCCACTCTGTAAAGGAACAGGCTGCTTTGTGCCACCCTGCCCTCAGGTACCCTAGGACACTTGGAGCTATGTGTCTACCAAAGTCCTCTGCAGTTTCTAGTGAAAAGGGAACGCTGCCTGCACTCAGTGAGCCTGTGCCAGCCCCAGCCCCGGCAGCTGAGCTGCCTCCTGTCACTCATTTATGGCAGTGTCCTTCTAGTTACCTCCATGTCCTCCTCAGATGCCTGTAGAGTAGACCCAGGCGTGCACTTCAGAGACCCCATATGGATCCTGTCATCTGCCCTAACGAGTAGTCACATATATTTAGGGAGCTGTGTTACTGCTAGTGATGAGCTTCACATAGCTTTCCATCCCAGGGTGGTGCATGCAGGATTATTATTCACAGCCTCCACAACTCCCACGGACTCACTTCTGGTGTGTGGCTGACTCCCGGTGTCACGCTTGTGACTGTGCGGGCATGCTGCCAGGGACAGAGTATCTTCCTGCCTTGGTCCCGGTTAGTAAATGGCTTCCCAGCCATGTGCACCAGAGTCCTCAGCTTATTTTCTTGCTGTTGAAAGCCAAGCACGGTATAATATTCATCTGTACCTGAAGCTTGTCTCGCCTTTCACAGGGTGTGGGAAGGAAAGGTCTGTCTCCCGAGAGCAGCGTGTCCATACAGCTGGTGTGCGGCATTCCTGGAGAGGAAAGCTGTAATCCTTTGGACCGTGGGAGGGGCCATGGCTCCCCATGGTTTGGGATGGGCATTTCAGCAACAGCATGCTGTCTGTCTTTTGTCTTCCTCTGCCGTGGTTCCCCAGCCTTTGAGGTGCTTTCCGCAGTGAGTTTTTGTGGAGTCCCTGCGGGCACAGAGGAGATGGCCCAGAGATCAGATTTTGCTGCAGCCCAGCTCAGGCAGAGGGGGAAAATGATCAGAGAAAACGTGTGAGTGAGGCAGGAAATGGTTCAGAAACCTTAAAACTTAAAAGAGTAGTTGTTATCTGGTCTTTCTGCATTGCACAAGCTAAGGGACTTCTCACAGAAACTCCCCCAGCTCCTGTGCCCTGCCCTGCAGAAGGGATGGTGCACAGTGGGTGAAGCACTTCAGAAATATGAGAAGACCCGAATGCCATGGCTGAGTGATACCAGCTGCAACAACTGGCCTCATGGACATGAGCTACGTGGATTTCTGCTGCAGAGTGCAGCAGGACGGCTGAGCAGGGCCAGGTGGTGGTGGGCACTGTGAACTCCCCTTGCCCTGGGGCACCTGCAGCAGATGGTCCTCTCCCATCACTGCTGGTGGTAGTGGAAGGATACAGCATCTGGCTACTGTCTCTGTTTGCTCCCAGGGTGGTTGTAGCCACCCTAGTAGCCACATCCCTGCCTGCTCCTTCATCTGCTTCATTCAGTGTCTCCATGTCTTTGCAGTCCCAGACCTGCTCCACTCATCCTTTTTCTGCACGAACCAGTAAGCCTCAGGCTTTGCCTCCTTCCTTCCCAGGCTGCCACTTAGTGCCCCAATGGTTTTTGGTGTCCTCCCAGTAGCTGCAGAGTGCTCTGTGTATGTACTTGCTGCTAGGTGAGGCACCCCAGGAGCACCCATGGGCACCCAGGTGTTGCTGTTCCCTTGTTCAGCTTCCCCATGATTCACTGCTTCCAGCCAGGAAAGGGAGGTGACCCCCTTGGTGGGGCTGTTTTCATTTTGGACCCCTTCGACCATTTTTTTTTGAAAAGTCTGTCTGAGGCCTTATGCACAAGATCAGTGCAGATAGGATATGGCAGTGGGGAAAGTTTATTTTAAAAAACACTTTCAGACTTTACCTGAATGCAGAGGAAAGCTCTTTTTCTGTAACATTTTCAGGTGCCTTTCTGTACTCAGGGACATCTAGACTAGTTTCCTTTTCAGTCCTTCTAGCCTGGGGATTTCCTGAGAGCTTAGAGGAGGAAAGTGTCTGGAGCCCAATCCCAAAAAGGACATAAGAACTTAAGTCCAGCACCTGATCAGCTGATGTCAAATCTTGATCACATCTAAAGGATCTCTATTTTTAACTTATGCCCAGACTTCCCTAGAAACTAGAGGAAAACTAGAACTAAGGAGAAACTAAGGGGATGTAGTAAAAAATACTGTCTGTACAATTGTGTTGGTTTACGCAACGCACCAGGGGTGCTGCTGCATCATGTAACAGCCCTTGCATAAAAGAGGAAGAGTTCATGCAGTGAGTTCTTTCTCCAAGTTATTTAACCCATGCTTTACTGTTTGTTTGGATGTCCTTTGACTGATTTGGCTTGCCTCGAGGCAGCTCTCACTTTGCCCTTGCACTGAGACATCCAAGGCACAATCTCAGCTGCTCAGTCTCTTTTCCTAGCCTCTGTAGGCTCCTGCTTACACCTCAACCCCCTACTTAGCTACTAACTCATCCCATTAGGGACTAAACGTTTCCACACCTTCTTCTTTCTCTTGAGGGTGATACTTCTGCATCTTCTGCTTGGTGGAGGTTCAGATAACATATAGCCCATATGCGTGTCAACACTTACACTGGGACAGGGAATTGCCCTGCCAGCCCACAGCCCATCCTCTTCTGCTCTGGCTACCAAGGGCTTGGAGTTTTTCCCTCCTACGTGGCCTGTGTGCATCTGTCATGCAACTGAACCTCTAGAGCATACAACAGCTGCCTGTCCATACAGCTGAAAGATGTGGGCACGTGTGCTGCGGTCGTGTGGCAGGCACACATCTGGTTCTGCAGCAGGCAGGGACGTCACACGCTGGCCCTGCACCTTGGCGCATCAAGTTCATGATGAAAAAACCTGTTGGCCTCCAAACTTGTCATTGTTATCCCCCTCCCTCTCTGGGTGCTATCACAGTGTGAATCTGACCTTGCAGAATCTACCACAGAATCCTAAACCTGCCCTGCTAGCACTTCTTTGTGATTGGTTCAACAAATTGATTTTTAAACAGATCAGAGTTGTTTTCTTTCTCATTCCTGAAATGAGGAGAACTTTCCCTCCCCTCCTCTGGCGCTATTCTCTTCTCTGCTTGCTAACAGTGCTACGACCCCCGGGTGACATTCCTACTGCTGTTATCTCTGTACTAGCTTATTTAATGTCTTTGGTATATAAAGATACTCCTCCATTTTATTACCTGGGCTGCTGCTTTTACATGCAATCTTCTTGATTTCCCCTTTTTTTTCATTCTTTCTTTCTTTCTGACATCATCATTTTTCTAGTGGAAACAGGAACAGTTCTCTCACTTACTGTAATGTTTCCTTAATAACTGTCCTTATCAGCACGACTACTTCCTTTCTCCTTGATGCACATTATCCTGCCCTCTACGCTTCTTGTATCTCCTACTCTATCTTACTTTCCTCTTCCTCTGTAGTGAGATTAGGCACAGCTAGCAAGGATTTTTCAACTGCTGAATCTTGGAGCTGAACAGGAAGTTGCTCCGGCAATAGGTCGCAAGCTGCAAGAACAATTCCCTGCCCAGACAGAAGTTTCAGAAGTAAGTTTCCTCCTCTCCTCTCCTCTCCTCTCCTCTCCTCTCCTCTCCTCTCCTCCTCTCCTCTCCTCTCCTCTCCTCTCCTCTCCTCTCCTCTCCCTCTCCTCTCCTCTCCTCTCCTCTCCTCTCTCCCCTCTCCTCTCCTCTCCTCTCCTCTCCTCTCCTCTCCTCTCCTCTCCTCTCCCTCTCCCTCTCCTCTCCTCTCCTCTCCTCTCCTCAAGCTTGCAGTATCAACTAGGATCAGCTGGGCCACCCCCACCCCCAAAGTTCAGTCTTTCAGCTACACAGATTTCATGCTGTGAATGTCTCCCTAAGGTCTCACATCCCCAAATTGTCTTTATAGCACAAAGTCTTGAAACATCTGTTTGTTTTCATTGTGCAGCCAGGACTTTGCACTCTTTTTCTGTGGCCAGAAAACTCCACTGGGCATCACTGAAAACTTCTTCACTTTAAGTGTCTTTCGTCGCCTGCTGTAGCTGTGCTGACCTATTTCAGTATGAAACGCTCACAGTCATTTGGTCAAATAAAGAAAAACCCACAGGCTTTCACTGCTACCAGACGGTCTTTGCGGTTTCAAACCTTCACTCGGTGTCACTGCTCTTGGCAAACATGTCTGCTCTGCAGAGAAACTCTTCATCCTGCCTCATAAGAATCATACAGGTAAATAAACCGATCTGAACCTCATCTCTTCATGCTGACGACCTCTTTGTTCCTCTGTGGTTTCTCGGTCCAAGCCATCTCCACTACATGTACACACTCAGTACTGATTAAAAGCAACTACAAAAATCAGGGCCTTTCTCCTGGCTTTTATTCCAACACTTCTCATGATAATTTAAGTGGCTGAAGAAATCAGTGGCCATAGCATGACCTGGTCCTCCCCATGAATCCTTGGTCCATGGCAAGACAGCTGGGAAAGGCAGGTGAACTGCTGAAGCATGGCTGTGCCTTGGGTTAAGGGGCTCCAGCATTGTTCTCAGCTCTGCTGCTGCCTCTCTGGGTGGCTAACACCAAATCTGTACAAAAAAGAGACAGTTACTACCTGTGGAAGAAAAATGTGAAGAAATACTACTGACTGAAGGAGACCGGATAGCTGGGCTCTATCACAGAAATAAAACATAAGTTGGGGCAAGTAAGGTAAGGTAAGGTCTTGTGTTCAGAAAATCTGTTGTTTCTCAGTTCTTACTTTGGCAAAATTAAAATTTTGCAGTTATTTCAAGACCTTCAGACAGGAATTCTGACTGAACAGCAAAAAATTATTACTCATAAACATTTTATGCTAGGCAAAACTGGAACTGAGCTGTGGATGCTGATACTAAGTGTGTATTTCAGAAGGAGGAGAAAGTATGTGGCTGGCTCACAGAGTTAGGCAAGTATCAAAATTTGGCTTTCCTTTAGCTAAGCACAAACCAAATTACCTCATAATGCCCCTGTTTTGTTTCCAAAACCTTCTGACTTTTCTTGAACCCAAAATGCCCTGAGAACAGCTTTACATGCCGCTTTTCATTTCTGCTTTTGGTGGTAACTGGAAACCAGAAGCTCCAGCACACACGAAAACAGTGATGACAGGAGAAAGAGAATTACATTCACTCCTTTGAATTACCACTGGAAAAGTAAAAGCTAAAACTTCCCACATCGGTCTGAGCTTTCAGTGGAGTCTGAAGGGAGAAGACAGGTGCAACTGCAGTTGTTTCTGCCAGGGTATGGGGTGAGGGCCCTGTTATCTGCCCACAGCCTGGCCTGGGCTTCTTCTCCAGAAGCAAAGATTAAATAAGAATTGCTGACATTGAGTATGAATGGCCAAAACACAGCTCTGGAGCTTGTGGGACTTTCCTTTTCCCTTTTTACCAGGTACACAATTCCATCAATGAGGGATTCCCAGGGACCTTCCCTCAGACAACCCTCCTGAACCATGGGCAGTGCCTGGCAGTGTCCTTGGCCAGGGCAGGAACCCAGCCCAGTGGACAGGTGAATTTTTGGCGCTCCAGCCCCTGCCTTTTGAGGAACCCCTCTGCTCTTGCAGCCACCCCAGATGTGTCCCAGGGGCTTTGCCTTCTATCACCTCAATGACCCCCCACCAATTCTTCCTGTCCCTCACCCAGCCTTTGTGCTGCCCAGCTGTGCCTCTTTCTGCTCCTCTCCCAGCTTGCTCCTGCCTTATTGCTCCCGTTACCAACCTAATTGGTGTCAGGAAGGAAGCAACATGGCTTCATCCCCTTTCCATAACACCAGCTTAGAAACATGTAAAAGTGTTTTAAATGGCTTCTGTGATGTTCCAGGATTTCCAGCACTTAACCCTGTCAGGTGTTTGGTGGGTGCTACCACACTTTAATTGTTCCCAAAGTGAAATGAGAAGAACCCATAAAATTCTCTCAAAGAGCCTGGCAGCATGTTTTCTGAAACACCTGGCTTATGAGCAGTCATGGAAGGTGGGGTGGGGGTATGCGGTCTGGGTTTCCACCTCTGGGGAAAACCAGAGCAAGCTGTGAGTACCAGCCTTACCCAAAGCTGTGCTGTACCAAGCTGGTAATAACAGCACACACCAGGTTGTCTGCTCCAGCATGACAGATGCTCATGGATGCATTTCCCCAGGTGCAACTGCCTCCTCTGCTGCAGGGTCCCAGGACACTGGTGGGTTGCTCCTGCTCCGGATGCCTCAGTGCCCATCTATGCTTTCCTGCTCACAAGGCCACTGAGAAGGTGAAAACTTGGAAGGCTATGGAGACAGACCCTCTGCCCTATCGCTGAGAGTTAGCAACTATAAACTCCCCCTTGCCATCTATACCATGGGTTCTTCTTTCTACCTGTCGCACAGGGTTTGATTTCAACCAGACCCTCACTGTGTGATATGGGACTGCAGGTGTCACAAGGCAAAGTGCTTTTGCTCTCAGTTTCACCCTGGCACTTGGAAGACTTAATTTCACACTGCAGAGAGACCACCAGACCTTGCCCGTGCCCATTATTTGTCCTTGACTCCTGGGAGAATACAAGCTGCCCCTAGCAAGGTGTGTTGTTTCCTGAGTCACTGGGGAAATCTGGGGCATGGGGCCACGTAAAGGCCATCAGAACATGTCCCTACAAGCCCGTGGAGAGGATACTGAAGATGATGTGCTATGGGGCCTAGAGGAGCAAGGGACAAGTTTCAATGCCCTAACAAGCCCTGATGTCCCTGCTATGAGGCAGAAGGATGTCTTCACTTTTGGGATGCTATCTCTGCTTCCCTGGTAGAGCACTGTGAGCAGCATCAGAGCAGAGGGCAAACAGAAGCATGTGAGGAACAGACATTCTTTGCCTTGGAAACTTCAGTAATAGTCCAAAGTAGTTTTGGTAATTAACTCTTTTGTCACTTTACAATTTTGCATCATGGGCCAGAAAACACCAGCAATTTGCTCAACCCCTTTTTAAAATTCAGCTGGAACTGAAACTCGGAGCAGGTTGCCTGACAACAATGAATCACAGGGGTCATTTATACAGAAAGACAAGTTGATCATGTTTGCAGCATATAAGGAGATATGCTTCCCACAGCTTCCCCAGGGAGTACCTTAACACCCCGAATGGCAAGCGACTTCCTTGCAGAAGACTTTTATTCTATATAAAGTTAAATTTAATTTTTCTTGACCTCTCTGCTTTTGACCACTCCCCTCACCTTTTTTTTTTCCATGCAGCATTAAGTTAAACCCAAGCCTGAGTGCAGGATGGAGATGTGCCAAGGCAGTGCTGTGGGCATGGCTGACTGGTAGGCAGGCAGCGTGCTGCAGCCTGGGAGTGAGCCCAACCGCTTTTGTTCCTGAATGACGTGTCAAACGCTGCTCTGGGCACCTCAGTTTTATTATTGTAGTTGGTTGACCAAGCTCAGGTTACTCAGCCATGCTCAGGAACTGCAGCAGGTGCAGTGGAACATGATTATTTGTGTTGCCCTGTTGGCAGACAGGGGCCCTCCAGCTTCAAAACCTGCCTCTGTATCTTCAGCCCAGCATACTGGATTCTTGCCTTGAAACAAATGTAAATATAGTCTGAAATGTCTTAGCACCGCTCCAGGAGGGAAAGGGGGTGATGGCTGGAGCTGAAGAGGCTGGCTGGCAGCCCAAGCTATAGTGTCTGTCCCAGGGGGTTACGTGTAGGCAGGGGAAGTGAGAGTGTCACTGCGGCACGTACAGAACAATACTAGCTCAATATTTAACTTCTTTGCCGCAGTTCTTTCTTTGCAGATCGAGTGGGCTGCAGGAGCAGTGCTGCCAATATCAGCCTCACTCCTCCGCGTGTCGAGGGCTGAAGCCTGAAACATCCCTTGGCCTTGTGCAGGTCCTAAGGCGACTCCGACTCGGTTTGCAAACTTCTATCGCCATCTAGTGATGTCACTGCCACACACGCGGGAGCTGCACGGCCGGGACAGGCGAGTCTCGTCCCCTGGAGAGCGATAAGGGAAAAAGAGCTGCCGAAATAAGGCCTTCCCCTCGGTGCGCTGGCCGATCGGGTTGCAAAATGTGTTTGGGCCTGCACAGATGCCTGTGAGGGCACGGGGGTTACGTGGCACCCGTGGGTACAGTGCTGCGGCCCCGCAAACCGTGCCTGACACCTAGTCACTCTTGGCTCTGCCCCATGGACTCAGCAGCAAGGGAACATGAACCAGTGCCCAGAGACCATGGGACAGGATTTAAGCAAAGGTCATTTTAAATCCCCAAGCACAGTGTCATCTCCCTTGTGTTTCACGGGTTAAATTAGGAATATAAATGTCCTGGTAATTGGTGTTATAAGCATTTTATGGACAGTCCGGCTTTACTGCCACAAAGTACAAGACAAACCTCTAAAGTCATCAGGTGCAAGAATTAAGGTGAATCAGAGAAGAAACATGAACCGTAGAGCACATAGATGTCTTCTATGCAAAAACAAACTCATTAAGCTGCTCATTAGAAAATGGCAAGCACTTCTCAATTCACCAGTGGTATACATTGAATTAATTGCAGCTGGATTTTCTTAAAAGGATAACTGTCGAGAGGTGAACGAAGATACCGCTGCAGTAGGAGCAGGAGGATCTAGATTCACCAGATGAAAAATAAAATACATGCACACGAAAGTTGAACTGCAGGACTGCACTGTAACTCTGTAACTAGAGCAGCTGCAGGTTGCCACCTAAACCTGGTGCACTTCATGCAGGGGGAGTCATGCAAGCGCATCCCTGTTGCAAAGCTGGACCGAAATGCCTTTTGCCCTGCTCCAGGCAGGGTATGTCTCTCTCACAGTCTAGATCTGACATAAAAACAACCTCACAAAGAAAATTGAATATGTTTGGGAGTGAGCAGGCAGGGACGGGGAACTGGTGAGTTTTCTGCTGCACTGCTGCTGAACCTCCAATCCCAGCCCTGCAGTCTCAGTGCCCTGATAGCTGTGGCTTGCTTTCCTTCCACTTTAGAACCCAGTTAGATTTTCTTTTAGTTCCACTCTTCTTCCATTCCAGCCTTTCCCTTCTTCTACTTCCCCATGGGTACCCAAGTACAGCTGTGAGCACTGACTTGTGCTGCTGGCTGAGTGGCACAGAGAGGTTTCCAGGCACACTGGGCCCACCCATGCCAGGCACATCCTCACTGCTGATTCATCGCGCTGCTGTGCTAACACCACTGGCATTTTCTTCTCTCTGCATCTCTGCTGATACTCAGCATTTCTACTTCTGTTCTTGGTCTCAGTTTCATCCCAATGACTTTTCCCCTATAGCAACACCACCCGGAATTTCACCAGGCATGACTCACCCCAAGTTGGTTCCCTCTCTGGGTGCCACAGGAGGAAGCGGGTATTTGCTCTTGCCAGTTGAGATCAGACCGGCTGCAGCAATTTTGTGGTACTTGGGGTCCCTCAGGCTGGCACAGGCTTCACACTGGTGGGCTCCTGTCTGGCTGCAGAAATATTTGGCCATGCTGCTGTGCATTGGACAGCCCGGCTGTGCATTGGACTTCCCTGCTTTTGCCCTCTTTCTAGCTCTCCAGACTGTGTCCAGCCTGTTTGCCTGTGTCTCTGCTCTCTTCCCTGCCCACCTCACCTCTGGAGGCAGAGGGAGGGGGGAATATACCTTCTCCAACATTACTCCACACCCCAACTTGTGTGGTTTCTCCTCTGCAGTCCACAGCTCTTGTAATACACTTTGCTCTGAGCAACCTTGTCACATTTCCCAGGATTTGGGGATTTTACCAAGGTTATTTCCCTGACCCCTGACTCCCTCACAGTTTCTGGTGCACGGAGACAGACCTAATCAGCTTGCACCCATAAAACCATCCATAGAGAAGTGGATTTACATTTGCTAGGTTTGATTAATGACTTTTTAAAAGCAAACTATGTGTTTTTCTAAGAGAGGACAAGGTTGGTAAAGCACAATGAATAATGCACATTAAACTCTGGGAGGGGGAAAATATAGAAGAAAATCAACATTTTGTTTAATGACAGGGTTGAAGGATGTTTACTGGCACCTTACCCCAGAGCTGGAGCTCTGATTTATGGAATCACATTCTATAACCAGATGGGAAGTAATGGGGTTTTTTCTTGCCTTGGGAGAATTCACAAACTTCATGTTGAGGTTTTCTTGGACTTTCCCGTGAGGTCACTTGTGGCAGAAGGCAAAGGACAAAACCAGAAAAGCTGGGATAAAAATAAATAAATTGTGGGAAGTAACCTTTGAAAACAAGGGGAAATAATAATAATTTTTTAAAAGTTTATTCAACTTTACCAGAGTTGAACTGGTTTTATTTGTTTATGTTGGTCACAATTTTAAAACAAGGATTTTGGATTGTTTTTAGCTTGTGTATCACTTTTAAGTAGTACTTTAGAAAACAAGTCCACAGCCAAAAAATGCCCAGTAGGTGCAGGGGATTTCCAGTGCATTTCAAGCCAGAAGTGCAGAAGGGTTGTAAGAAAGTAACTTCACACCCAAACCCCACAACTTATATATCACGTAAATCTCTTTCTGAAACCTCTCAAAACACAAATGTTGACTGTCACTGTTTTGCCCAAAGAGATGAAAAGCTTGGACATTCATTCTGAAATACATGAGAAAAAACCCTACAGAACAAAGATTATTCAGGATCTCTCCTCCAACATTTGCCAAATAATCTTAAATTATGAGAAAACATCCTTCCCTTTCCAATTAGCTGCTTCTGGAGAATTTGTGATCAGGCAAAAAAAAATCCTATTCCTTCTGGAGTATTGATTCAGTTCCTGTTGGTAAGGAGACCACTGGGCTTGTCCTTTGCTCTTCCCTCCTGGCACTGAGAAATAATCTAATTATTCCTTCCGCTTGCAGAAGTGCTGAGACATGCAGGCATCTCACAGGGTTGCAGAACTTTCTTGTGCTGAGATATAGGTGGCTTTTGGAGCACACGTCCTAAGAGAGAATGAAAAGGCCAAAAAAACGTGTGGGCAGTTGGTCTGACTTCTCTTCCTAATAGCTCATACCGTGGTTCACACTCTGCACCCATCTTGCAGCAGGGCCGTGATGTGCAGCATGAGCCACCCGCTCCATGCGTGGGGGCCAGGAGGGTGGGCAGCACCTGGGGACTCTTCCTAGAGGCCCCCCACCAAAACTGATGCAACCAAGCAATTCATTGCAGGCAGAGAACAGGAGGCAAAGTACTGCATCACCTGGGACTTCTGAGATTTGAAAAGCTTCTCCGGCATATAGGAAGGAGAGGATTTTAAACAGAGCACTTGTTCTCAAACGTGAAACTCGTTATGAAGGAAAAGCAGTGTACAGTGGGTTTTG
The DNA here is from genome assembly GCA_027925045.1 of Hypotaenidia okinawae. NCBI lineage: Eukaryota > Metazoa > Chordata > Aves > Gruiformes > Rallidae > Hypotaenidia > Hypotaenidia okinawae. The sequence goes on from BSDF01000002.1 coordinate 17,693,553, forward strand.
AGCAAACATGAAGACGTGCAAACTCCTATGAATGGAATTTGCTGAATGAATTGGTGTTTTGTAATGACAGCATGCCAGTAAGGACAAATTAAGTCAATACCTGTGCTTATGGCTCAAAGGGAAAGATAATATGCCCAGAAGGAATCAGAACTTATCCCATGCAGTCATTATTATCACTGTCCACCCATATAAATATCACCTTGCCCACAGAGCCAGATACAGTCTACAAAACACTGTTAACCTGTTGACATATTAAAGAGGAACTATGGATTTCTCAGAAGCTCATATCACTTCCTTTGCAATGGTGCAAGGAATTAGATACATGCACAACATACCCTGCTATCTCCCTCCTTCATCTGCTGACAGGATCATGAGGGCTGAGCAAAATCATTTTCTGCTTTTGTTGGCAAAGGATTCCTGTTCCAGGTGAAGAGAAATCATGCAGTAAGGGGAAGATTAGCTGGCTTCTCTCAAAAAAAACTTTATTAGTTTATAAAAAATGGCCAGGAAGTTCCTCCCTGTCTGGCTATAATACAGCTTCCTTCAGCCTGTAAATTAAAAACTGCTCTTTGGCTGCTCCACATACAGTACAGTCCTTATTAAATAACAGTTGGCTGAAAGGGATCTGGAAAATCAAATAGAGTTTTACAACTAGTTGATAGAGATAGAGAAAAATACGTAAAGATAACTGCTTTCATCTTTCAATAGCAACAAGAAGACTTATAAAAATAACCATCAGTATACAAAGTCATTTCCTTGAAGTATAAACCGCTGGTCCTGTCTTCTACAAGGCCGGAACTTGTATCTCAATAAAAGTCATACACAAACCACTTGCCTACCACTGGCTCCTTAGCAAAGCTTTGCTCACAGTGGTTTCTGACAAAAAGACTCCTTGCTCACTTGCAGTTTTCTGAATTTTTTCATTATTAATACTTCCTATAACTATGTTGGTTTGAGGGCCTCCCAGTCTGTCATTACCAGCTGGTTCTAGAAGCGGCTCTTAAATCCATGAAAGTTTTTACAAACTTTACCTGGCTGAATCTTTCCGACTGACATTTCCTGGGGTATGGGGGAAAGCGGTCAGGTTTTTTCAGAGTTTCACCAGAGCTGGTTTATTTCTATTTAGGACCAAGTGAAAAAACATGCGTTTCCCATTAAGATTTTTGTTTGTGATTGAGGTGGAGATGAGCTGGCACTGGGAGGATGGAAGGTTCTCCAGTGGTTTTCATGATGGATCTTGTGGGAACAGAGTACTGACATTTTCTGCATAGGTGAGCACGCCATCCGGGCAGTCTGGGTTTGGGAATTGGTTTTGAGAGGATGCTTGTGCGTCATGTTTATTTATAGGCATTTACAAAACTAAACACTGCTAATGCTTCATTAAAAAACTCTTGCAAATCTTTAACTCAATATCTTTTGCAGCTAAAATAAAACTTAGTATCTGCTGACATAACGGCAAAAAAACTTTCTGTCTTGTGAAAGTCCTTGGACAGGGAAATCATTATTGTAATTTAAGACACTTAAGCTCTCCACTAAAACACTTTAAACAACTTTCCTTCGTCTTTAAGTAACAGTACTTCTCTATTTATGTTGCACCCCAGGAAATGTCAGTCTGAATGTTTCAGGGAGGTAAAGTGTGTAAACCCTTACATAGACTTAAGACCTGCTTCTAGAATCAGCTGGTAGTGACTGAGAGGCCCTCAAACCAACACTAAAGCTTGCAGATTAACCCAAAGTCTGCAATAGCTTGCTTTTTTACATTATCCATCTCAGTGAGTCAGCAAATACTTATGAAAATGTTGCCTTTCCTTAAAAGTAGTCTGTTCCCAACAGATGCAAGATATGTCCACTGCTGTGAATGCTGTGTGCCTTAAGTCGTCAGAGGCCAGAAAATAGCCCCATCACCCCCATTCTTTATTAGGAAACTTTGTGGTGCCTAAGCTAGTTTCAGGTGCTGGAGAGAGGGACAGATCTGACTCCCAGTTTTGCAGCACCTCAGTGCTGGCCAGGCTGGTTTATTCCTGCTCCCAACGGCATTTTGCAAAGGCCACTGCATTTCCATCATATTAGAGGTTGTTCTCCCTCTTCACATTCTGGTTGTGGGTTTCTGAACATCACTCCACTCTCCCCTGGGCACCATCTCCCTCCTCTTTCCTGTCACTTTCCCAGGTGATGGGTTTGGAGGGCAGGAGAGCCTTTCCCCTCTGACTCCCAGGTTTGGCCAAGGGGGTCTTCTCTCCCCAGGTTGAGTTGGGTGCGGGGCCAGCATGTAACCCCCGGCAATGGTGCCGTGCTGTGACGGTCAGAGCAACCTCGCAGGCCCTTCATGTCACGGTAAGCTCAGAGTTAAAGTGGAACCGGGCTTTATGGAGGAATTGACGGGTTTTGTTCCCTTGTCCCGGGCATGTTTCACACCGTCTGGAGCGACCGGAGCGCTGAGCCACGGCTACCCAGCCGCGGAGGTAGCCGCCCGGCCGCCCTGGCCAGCTGGTCCTAACACACCGAAGCCCCGCAGCCCCCCAGCCAGCCCTGCCTCCCGTCTCCGGCCCCCTCCCCGGGCCAGGCGCAGCCCCGCGGTGCCCGCAGCGGCGGTCAGCAGGTGGCAGCGCATCCCCTGCCTTTGGGAAAGGCTCCGCCAGCACCTCCCCGCCTTCGCCCCGGCTAACGGGCCGCCCCGCTCGGGAGGGGGATGCGGGGGATGCTGTCGTGCGGTGACGCGCTGCCGTGGCGAGGGTGGTTTGGCTCCGGCTGGGTTTCTTCCACGGTCTGGGCAGGGAGGGGAGGCACCCAAAATACACGGGTGGCGAAACGGAGGAGTATTTAATGTGCTGAGACGGGCCAAGGGAGATAAATGACATACCTGAGAGCATTTATGGGGAAAGAGCCCCGCACAGACCCACCCTCATTTTTATTAGCTGCATTTCATGGCAGGAGATGGGCAGCACTGGCTAAAGGACACACCAGGAGATAGGGATCTCCTGGACCCCAAGGTTTTCCCTTGATTTGACGTGTGACCTTGAGCGAGTTATTTAAACTCCATATGCTGGCTCCTTGCTGAGTTATTTTGGGCACACTGGACTTTTCTGTGATAGCCTCCCACCCAGGTGAGCCTGAGGGCAATGGGATGTGGCCAGCTGGGGTTCTTCAAGGCTCACTGGGATGGCCCCCCTAAAGCCTACTTGACCTGCTCTGCATCACTTTAGGGCAGATCTCTTAATTTCTTTCTTCTGCCCTCTTTCTCTCCAAGAAAGTGGTCATGGTGGCAGGTTCAAAGTGCCAAATAATTGGTGATTTATGGGAAGTACAACAAGTCTTGTAATATGCAGCTGTGGAATAATTTTACTGACTCATAAGAGTTTATCATTAAAAAACAAAAGTGGGATTTTTAGGGTTTTTTCCTTTTCCCATTCTAATGCTGTATTTCTTCATATGGATCTAGTTTATCCATATCTAAGCCCTCTTGGAAACCTGATATATGCCTGGCTTCAATGAAATTATGAGGCAGTAAGTGCCAGAGATAATGTGATATAAAAACTCCTTTCTTTTGTTCTTTTTAACATTATCCTTAAACATGTAACTTTTCTGTTTCATTGAGTTACACAGTCCCAGTGTTTCCCATTGCTCTTTTTTTACCTCTGTCATCATTTTCATTTCCTGTCTTTCAAGTCCCACTATCTCTGCATCACGTCTTGTGAAAGATTGACCAGAGATGAACAAATTATTCTTGTCAGGCTAGACTTACGACTCATCGAATGCTTTCGAGCACTTTTTCATTGACTTGAAGTGAGCTGTGGCCATGTGTAGTGCACAAGGTTTCACCTCGTGAGCATCACAGAATTTTCATCAGTCCCAGGGCAAAATCCCTTGAAGTCCAAGGACACTCTGGCACTAACACAGAGAAGATTGCGTCAGGCTTTCTGGGTGCAATTCAGCTCATGGCTGAATGTAGGTATCAGCTTCTGAGGTGAAGCCCTGCCATGCCCATGCTGCAGAGTAAGAGGCAGATTGAAAGAGCGTAAGGATGTTGTGATACTGCAATCACTATTGTGCTGTGAAGTGAGTATAGCCAGAGCTGTAGCAGGGCCAGTTTGACAGGCATCAAGTGAAGCAAATACGTGACTTCATCCCTCTTTGACACGTGCAGTGGAAGTTCAAGCCCTGCTGTCGTTGTGCTCTGTGCAGGGTGTCGACACCTGCCTTTAAACAACTCACAGACGCGCAGTGACCACTGCAGATGGTGGCTTGAAGGCTCAGCTCTGTGCAGCACGGAGGGGCAGCATCAGTCAGCACTGGAAAATTGGCACAGAAGATTCTTCTGACCTGGGGGGATCGAGCTCAGTGGTGTACTCAGTCTGGATGAGTGCAGGTGTCTAGACTTTGTGCTGTGCCTTTCGGAGTTCTGATGAATACAAGAATAATCTGGCATGTTTTTAAGGGGAGAAAATGACCAAGGCAAAGCTGTTCCTTTGACTGAAGGATATGAGAGGAGACACTTTTATAACCATCAGAGTAATCCTAAACAAATCCTGAAATTTTAATGGGAGTCATTTTAGCATATTTCCTGTAATTTGTAATATTTATTTTGATATATGTTCAGAAAGTTTATGTAATATTTTCATGCATGAGCTATTTTTGGCAAAATGTAGAGATCTTCACATGCGTATAAATTTGCTATTATGATTGGCCAGGCTTTAATAAATGATTTTTAATAGCAAATATTGGCCATGTGTTTGGAACAGGGATGTGCCAGGACCACATTACCCAGTGCTCCAGCATGGAAATATCTGCTTATTGCAGATGACCTGACCTCAGCTGGCCTTTGTGTGACCGCTGTAGAAATCAGTCTGACCTGTAACCCTGCTTTATACCCAGAAAGCTTTTCCAGACTATGCAAGATTGTAGCTTGAGGGGCCAGATTCCTCACTTATACCTTGTCTTAGATCCCACGCCTGTCATTTTCCTGTGGCTATGTGAGAGAATTGCATTCTACTTTTGAATATTCTTCGCATAACCTGAAAACCACTGGCAAACAGGTCCAGAAATTGATCAGGGAAACTCTCTTTCATCAGATAGAGTAATTGTGAAATTGTGGTCTGGATCTGAATCCAGCTTGCTATGTCCACTAGCAAGAGTGATTTATTTCTGGAATTAATTGAAAATAGTGCAGGAAAAAAATGAAAGCTGGGATTTTCTAAGAAACATTTGGATGTGGGAATTGCTGCAGTACCTCCTTGTGTACCCATGAGAAAGCAGTCCCTGTCTTAACTAAAATATGAGAATTGCTTTGCTATAAGTGCACATGCCTTCACAAAGATCAAACTTTCAAAATGAGAATGAAACTGAAATGGTTTTCTTAAATCATGAGAGAAAGTGTTACAGTGCCAGACGAGCTCTCCTTGGCCGTCGCTGCTGAGCCCTGTGCATGTGCCGCTGTGTTAGCTGGTGCCCACAGAGCCCTGGGCCGTGGTCAGGGGGTCGGCGTGTGGCACAGCAGAGGACCCTGAAGCATGCACCCACGCCACGCACTGTGCCAGCCAGAACAAGCACCTGCTGCTTATGAGGATGCTCAGTTTGCAAAAAACAGGTGGTACCAAACTACACCTGAACTTACCCTTCTCTTGTAGGGCACATCCGCACACCAACCAGACCAAAGTGAGCTCAAATTACGGTAGAAAACATAGCGGCTTCCCACTGACTTTTGAACCACAGGCTTAGCACACTTGTACAGTCATGCATGACCCAAGCATCACATCAGGAGGCAGTGACCGGCTCCGGACACAGGGGCCGGTTGGCCGAACTGCTCCAGCCGTTACGCTATTTTTGAGCACCCTCTAGTGGGTAGACAGGCCTTCCTCCACGTCACCTGGGAGGAAGGTTTCCCCCAATGCAAGTTTAAACGAACAGTTTATAAAGCTCACGCTTGGCGCCTACACTCTTTTCCATTCATTCCTTACCAGCATTGTTTCACAACCCGATGCACTGATACACACGAACAAGTAACCCGTCCTGTCCCCGCAGGCACGGGGCTGCTGAAGAGCACCACAAGATCTCTGTTTGCCATCGGCCTTTCACAGGAACTTGACTGGACAGGCTCTGAAAGAAACTGAACATTTTGTAAGAAAGAAACATCCTTGACAAAGCAGCTACTGATCTAATTTTGCTGCCTGAAATGCACGGGACAAGCCAGCTGTAAGCAGCTATGAAAAAGCCCTTCCGCCATTAATTCTCTATTACTCAGAGCAGGGCTGTCACACACAGAAAACATGCCAGGATTTTCTTGGCTGTTGTTTCCCGCCTTGTTTTGAAACATGCACATCATAAACAGAGAACTGATAAGGCTTAGCCACAGTGGAAAGGAATATATGGAAAGACGCAGTGAACAACAGGGCTGCCGAAAGCCCCTGAGCACTCCTATAACTGAAACTGGGTTTATAGATCATGTTCAAGCCAAACAACCTTCAAGCTAAGCTTTAACTTAATTTTTGCTGTCAGTATATGTAAGAGAAACATGTCAACAGGTACTTTTCAGCAAAAGCTCAATCCTGATCCTGCTCCACTTACTCCAAACATGGATGAAGAACACACCTGTTTCCTTTCATCCAAAGGAAGGATGCAAATTCAGGTGCTGTCTGAAGACATTTATGTCCTTGCTTGCTTAGCAGCCGGTCTTGTGGCCCAGGGATCTCACCAAAGATACTCCAACACCAAGTGTACACTGCTGAAGCTTTACTCACCTTAGTAGACTTTTACCTTATTCACTCAGACTTGAATTAGAATTTGGCCTTTGTGTTTCAAAGAGGTTTGGGGAAAGCCTGTCTTCTGTGTTTGTGGGGAGTTTTTTCCTGTGAAACCCTTTAATATTTTGTTACAGCTGTGTATTATCATTACACAGCAACGAAGTGCCTTTCTCTGTGTGTATTCTTCCATAAATTCTGACATGCAACTTTTATGTTAACTTCTGGGGAACTACTTCCATTTCTTGCCGACTGAGAGGAGATCTCACCTACTGTCTGTAAACAACTATCATAACTTGCTCATGCAAGAACCTGTTGCAGAACAAGAGACAGCAGTCAGAAAAGAACATTTAGCTGGATTTGGCATAGTGCTTATCTACCAGCACTGCACAAATGCTCCTCCAAATGCAAAGACGCCTGTAGGTAACATGCAGTCAGCTCCATGCATCCTCATCTGAGTCCCAGGAGATGCTGTTGATAGAGATGCTTCCAGCAGGACAAAAACGATGGGAGTCCCTGTGCAAGTGACTCCTGCTCTGGGGAAGCCCTCTGGGAGCTACTGCGGTCAGGACAGCAAGGGCTTTCCCTGTCCAGGCTTGTTGGCTTCTTTGGGTCTGCCCCAAACCTCTGCTTGGAAATCCCAGAGGCTCATTTTTCTGTGCCTTATTTCAGGCTTTCCCGAGCACAGAAGATCCAGTCTCCAGGCTCTGGTTGAGAGGGTTTTTTGCGAGCAGAACGGCACAAGTTTGTATGGTGTTGATGTAAACATCAACCTCAAATAATTAGTACATGTGGCCAGTTAATCATCTCACTGGCTCCAGGAGGAAGTGTGCCAGGACATTTCTGCAGTAGGGAGGCTATTACATTTGAGCTTTATTTGCATTGGATATTTAAATATTTCTGTATCCCAGTCACAGTTTCCCCCACAAGTTCTTGCAAGTGTTAGACATATTTTGGATGGAGCTCAGCAGAAAATAGTTTTAGTTAATATATAAATTCACAGCAGTTTTAGAGCAACTGAATCAATTTGAGTCAAGTTTGATATGTCATTTTGACAAAAAGTGGGGAGAAAGCCTGGAAAGCATCTAGACATTTTGTTTTAAAATTATATTTTCATTTTGGAATCAGACTATATTTAGAAATGAAAAAAATCAAATCAACTCCAAATACTTCTTTCCCATTGGCAGTTGAGAAAAAAAAATAAATGTTTTTTCCCAGTTCTATGGTAGAGTTTGACAGAGCTTGGTGATCTAGTAAGCATGTTTTAATAGGAAAATAAATACTTCTGGATTATTTATGGTTGACCCTACTTCCCATTCAGGACTGTCACAAAGGGGTTTGCAAGCATAATTGTACCATGTCTTGTAATATGCGTGGAATAAGAATTTTTTCTGCTGCTGATTGTCCCTTCCAGATTACTAGTGAGGGTCGATAAATCGCTGCAGCAAGAGGAGAACGTCTGTAAGTCAAGAGACAGGACTCCTTGTAGGTAACATCTCTGACAGTCTCTTGGCCAGGAAATTTCAGTGGCAGTGCTCATAAAATGACTCTGTCTCAGCTTTCACCTCGGGATCAATATCATCCCAATATCATCGGCATCATCAGGAACACCATGAAGAAGTTTGTCAGGTCTTGGCCTTCTTTCAGACCCAGGTGCCTTGCTGATGCATAGCTGTCATGTTTTCAATATGAGTACTAGTCATACTTGTAACATTACTGCAGTCTATGGGACAGAAAAAACGAGAAGGTAAGATGTAGTTGACATTGGGGTGTTGCACTACAGCACCCACAGAGAGTCATTTCCTGCACTCCCATTAGCATTGCTCATTGCCATCTGATAGATGATACATGATGCTATCAGTGTGCTGGCTTGTTTATGCTTGCATGAGAGTGTGACATATATAAATAACCCCCCAACATATATATATATTTATTGTACACTACATATACATAGTGTACACTATATATATATATATTTATTGTACACTATATATATATATTTAATGTACACTATATATAAAGTGTACAATAAATATTTAATTGTGAATAAATGCTCTGATGAGTTTAATCCATCCTTTGGTCATGTTCTGACTTCTGTTTGCTTGTTCATTATTCATAAGCGTTTGCTGAATAGCACAGACAAACCGTTCACAGACTATGAGTTTTCTGGGAATCATTCACTTCAGCTATTCACTATTCATCTTTTGTGGTCAAAGACTGGCTACTTAAACCACACAGTGGTTTTCCCTAATTCCTAACTGGGTATTTATAAACAGTAAAATAAAGACGGACGAATTGTGAATGCTTTTCTTTGATTGCAGAGATCCTTGTTTGCCTGCCTATGTGGGCATACGTCCCACAAACAGCCTTGCCCGGAACCGTGTGCATCCGTCCAAACACAGAAATCTGGGCTTTGGGAAAAGGTCTGTGAAGACAAAGGAGCACAGCTTGTTGGAGCTGTGTTTCAGGGCACAGAACCTACCACGTATGTGTCTTGGATGGGATCTAGGACTTCTCTCGTTTGCTTCATAGCACAAAGTAATGCTGCTTCTCATTTTCAAGGTTTCGGTCTACCTGATACCTTTTTGCACACATATGTCTCTCTTAGTCACAGGGCTGTCTCTGACTTCTTCCCAGCACCTGCATCCCTGGGTAGGGCTGTGATGAAAACATTAAAAGTCATAAAAAAAGGGAGATACAATGAGATTTTCCTGTTGGGGTTCATCTGAAAAAGGGTAACAGTCTCGCTTCCCGCTGAACTAAAAGAGGAGGAAGGCTGTCCTCTGGCACACTCGCATTTTGTCGGACAGTTCAGGATCTTTGGGCTGGCTCCTGCACCTCTACCAGAGGCTGAGAAGTAAGGAGAGAAGGGAACTGGGGTGGGAGATCTCTTAATGCAATATGGAGCTCTGGCAGTATCATCTAGGAATCATCCTGCAATGAATGGTGTACGTGTAATTGCTGTCCATGGAGCAGAAACTGCCTGGAATAACATTGCTTTTTCCACACCTCTGTGATTCTGGGAACTAGTGAGGTTCCAATGCTCAGTTGGTTTATGGTGGACTCCACTTCTCCTATTGCTGTATTCCCTCTGTGCTTAGGAGGGCATCTTGGAAGGGTGATGGATCACCTCTGACAGCGGTGATATCCCTCTGCAGACCACAGGGATCAAGGCTTAAATGCAGACATTGACATTTACATATATTTGCTATTGTTGTCGCTCTTGCAACCCACAGCAGTCCATAATAGTCTGTAGGTGTCTCTTGGAGGAGATAACTACTCACAGAAGAGTGTAGGCACCTTTGAGAGGTTTCTGCCAGGTTGGCTTCGAGAAGCCTATCTATTTTCATGTGACAACGACGTGTTTTTACACTCAGCTCGGAGTGATTCATGGAGCTAAGTAGAGATTATGTGAATGACTGCAATGAGCTTAGATGATTTAGCTTTTGTATTTTCCAATAGAGATTCTTCTGGGGAGGATTTATGTAGTATCACCACCAGAACTGTGCTGCCCAGTCAGACTATACTGGAAGCCACTGGTGTCTGAAAACACTGGGTGTCTGGAGGTTTTTAAAGTAAAAATCTCCTGAAGCATGTATGAATTTTAGTGCAATGCAGCAGGAGGCTGAGGATTTTGTTGACTGCATTTACAGATGTACTTAGATTCTTCTTCTGGTGGTCATACCTTTTCTCATCTTGAGCCTAGACAACAGTGATATCCTGGAGCAGAGGATGATGGACTTGCATGTTGCCAGTTGAGATACTAATTTTCTGTAATTTGTTTTGACTTGGCTCTATCTATGTATCTATTTTGAAGTTTATTGCAGAGGCCATCATTATCTTAAATAAGCAGATGGAGAAAGGGGGGTTGCCATGGTGATGTGCTAAGCAAGTAGTGTTTGATCTAATCAGGTTTTATTTCGAGCATTTCTAGGTCTGTAATTTAATAATAAAAGAGTGAGTTGGACTGTGGATCCTGTCGAGTAGACATTATTACTGCCACAAAGGGAAAGGAGAACATGGGAACTTAAACACACTTCAGAAAGCATCTTGCTCCTTCCAAAACTTCAAGTAAGTCATGATTCTTCCTCCCTTACCTGCAGTGTTTTTCACTGGCAAGCATCAATGTGTTTTATAAAGGTGGTCATTCAAAGACAGCAATATGGAGACAGAGAGAGGCAAACTACTCAAAAAGCACCCATGCTTCCTTGTGCAATGCCCTGCACTGTGTTGCACTGGAGACCAAGAGGACCTCTCCTGACCTTTGGGAGAAGCCAAAGTTACGGCAGTTATGGCAGAACAAGGTGAGCGAGCTGTGCTTGCAATTCCTTCCTGAAAAGTGTATAAGTGCATTGGGGGTAACAGAGGAGAAGATAAAGGGCTGCTGTAGACATGAGGAAAGAGATACGAGTTGAAAAGTAGTAGGTTTCACAAGGTGTAAGAGTACAGAAACCATCAGGAAGCAGCCCTAAGCTGTGAGAAGAAAAATGAAGCCGCGCTTTACTTTACGCCAAGGACTAAATGTAACACCTGTGATAAAGGGTATCAAAGCGTGGGGGTGGAGTGGCACTGGGGGTGTCAGACAAGGTGTCCTTAATTGGTCATGACTTCTGAGCTGTTCTCCTGCCGAGAAGGGCCAGAGCAGTCCACTGAAGTGGGGATTTTGTATATACATAAATCTTTCTCTGCTACCAAGCTGGGACACTCAAACCCCCCAAACATCTCTTTAGAGTACCTAAGACGAATGCCTCAAGTTTTGAACAAGACTGGATGTATGAGCTGCATTTCTTCTGCATACTCTCATTAAGGTGGATCCAACCACACTTAACACTATGTCCAAGGTCTTGAGAATACTTCTTCCTCTGCATCGGTGAAAGCTAACTGAGCTGGGCAGCGAGTGTGCCAGAGGGCTATGCAGGGCTCTGCTTACTTGTGTGGTGAGGTACAAGTTTCCATCTTCTCCGTGTGATGTCTGTAAACCCGTGACCTTGCTAAAGAAGCAAAATAAAAAAATAAATAAAACAAGGCTTCATCTTGTGTTCATGTGAGATTACTTTAACGGTCAGTTTTCAACCATGGTCAACAAAGTACCTTATGTTTATCAAGGCACATTTTCCATTATATATACAGACTTTTAAATTTTTTTTAAAATGAAAGGTCATTTTGAGAGTCCACAATACCACCCTGTTACGTAGGCCCAACAGAATTTCTGGAAATGTTTAATTTGTGTACTGTGTTGAAAGCTCTCTCAAACAAAGTGTGCATCATTTAATCTATTTATAGAACCCCTTGCTTCTCCTAAATATACCCTAATTCCTTCTCTCAGCTAAGAAAATCTTACGTTCTTTTAACATCAGTTTTTAGTATTTTATTGTGAGCATTAAGGGATTAGTCAATCTTGTTCAAACCAAAGACGGATGTCTGAGATTTTCTGTCTTCCCTCTGTAATTTTTTTTTTTGGTGTTAGTCTGAAAAGGCTTTTTTGAGGACTTGGAAAAACACAAGGTTTTTTAAAAAAGGGAAAAGACCAGACGTGCTAAACTGAAAGGCTCTCTTAATATACATGACTTTCAGTCTATTCTGGTAGACTACAAAGAGTCCAGCAACACCTTCAGGAGTACCTGAGCAGTCTGCTTGAGAAAATGGACTTGCTCAAGTGTGTCTGAGGGCAGATTTGGGCCCGTGGTTTGTTCTTAGCTATGGGCTCAACTGCTATGGTGAGGTCAGGCCATAAAGAGACGTAAAGAAAGGCTGCAGAACTGGGCTCTTGGCTACTCTGGGCATACTTCAAGAATTTAATTTGGTCATGGAAATATTCCCAGCACAGCAGTGTTCTCCCTCATTAAAGGAGTGAATATCGCTGTAGCCCATAACCTCTGTAGGGGAGGAATTAACTTTTACACTGAACACTGCATTTGGATAGGAAATGAGCTTAGTGGGGTCTGTGTGCTAAGGAACTGTGTGCTTTGATACAAACACTCTTTCAAGTTTCAACCTGTGCAGAGAGTAACAGTGGTCAAACACAGACCATGGATTAATTACTGTGAAGTGGTTTCCAGTTAAAAACCATCCTTATTAGTTTATTATTCCTTCTCTGGATGCTTTCTAGTGTCATATAATTGTGCTGAGTACTAAAGTCATTAATCAAATGAACCGTGGAGTTTATTTTTGCAGATGGAGAGTGTGAGAGAGGACTTTTCTAGTTGCTTTGCATTGCTTGCAAGCAGCTTCCTCCATGAAAGCCACGTTTTGACCTGAAGTCATCCTGGTGTGTTCTGCTCACAATGTGGGCAATTGTGAGCAGAGCTGCAGCAAAACTTCTATGGTCTTGCTGTGCAGGACTTCAGGATTTGAGGATCCTGGGGGGACTTAGATCTATTAGTCAAGCAAGGCTTTATTTTGTTCTACCTTGCCTTTGTTTTCTTTTCCTGGCTTTGGTTCATGATATGGAAAATAAATTAAAAAAACCCTAGGATTTGGTTATACCTTCAGGTTGGTTTTAATCCTAATAAAAGTGTAGATAAAAGTTTGAAGTTTAAATTTTAATCTCTTTTTTGCTTACTCATTCTTGCATAGTAATTTTGCAGAATGTACTCTAATGGTCTAATGTTGTCAAGCAAACATGTATCTCCTGAATAATGTGTTTGAAAATACTGAAGTAACATTTTCTGATATTTGCTCTGTAATATTGGACCTCTGTGGTGAAGGGATAAATTTGAATCCTGAAAATATTCTTTCAGCACTCACATAGCTTACTGGAACTGCAAATACAATTTCTGCCAGTTAATACAGCTGAAGCATAACATTTTTATGACATTCCCAGTCGTTTAATATGTTTTCTTTCTAACTGAAATGTGGCTCATCTGCTAAATGAACCAAGACTTAGCTTAATCTTTTCTGGAGTGTTTCTAAGTCCAGATTGCTCTTCTTTTCTTGGGAGATTTGATGAGTTTTAAGAAGTTCCAAATTCTCATCAGATCTTTCATAGAAATGTGTCCAACTTTGATTTTACATACGTATAAAACATGATTATTTTCAATTTCTGACTGAAGCATGTCCAATGACATAGTTGGTTTGATTAGATGAAATTTTGCCTTATTTCTGAAGAGTGCAGCCTGGATATATGTATAAGACAGAGTGTGTGTTACCTTGTTTTTCTCAGCTTTTTTTTTCCACTGAGTTTTCATGACTGCATTCATGAAATGGATTCAGAAAAAAGAGAAAAGATGTTTGACGTGTCAAGGTGATGTTTTTAATCAAGCACTGTGCATGCTCAGTTTATTTACACTGAGGAATTTTTATTGCCATTTTAGCAGCTTTGGTGTAAGTCCAAGACATCTAAAGGCATCGTTTTCTTCAGTTGAAACACCAGGATTTGTGGTCCATGTTCTGGAGGAAATCACTGCACTCCAAGAGTGCAGCATCCCAGCTGCAAACATTCTAGTAGGATGAGTGTATTTCTTTAAATTTCATAATTTTATTGCTAGAATCAGTCTCAGGGGTTTTTTTTGGGGTTATTTCAGTCCTTAACAGAACTAAGGTGCTTCACGTGTTGTGCCAGAGGTTTTCTTCTGGCAGCATCTCTGCAGGATGTTGCAGTTTAGTGGGAAAGCAATTTTGAATTCCCGGCTTCAGCCGACATTGTCAGCTCGGTGCCTTGATGTTGACCATGTCACCTGCTTGGACACCTTTCCCAAAGACTGAATTTTCAGTTTTCTCTCTTGTTTCTCTCTCTTCTTTGCTTTCCTTGATTCCTCAATGATTAGTTTTGCTATTTTCATCACAGTTGCTCCATTTTCTGTAGGGTTATTCCAAGCACGTCAACAACTTTATCATGGAATTTAAAAATAAATAGTTAAGCCTTTCCTTTCAATATTACAGTCCAAGAACAGCTTGCTTTGTAAGAATGTAGTGAATGTTCATTATGGAAAATTATTGTGTTCTGCAATACATTACAATTAAATTAGGCTTTCCTTCACCTCTATTCTGATATCATCCTGAATGATGGTTGCTGAAGCAGCAGCTTTGTCTCTTGTGCTTTCTGCTTCAGTGTAATTTTGACCTCTGACTCTCCGGAATGGAGTCAAGAATTTCTCAGCATTTTGAACCCTACAATAATCTAAACAATTTTCTGCTTTCAAAGATGAAACCTGGACAAGCATTCCATAAGGTAGCGTCATCAAGTATTACGATACTTGACATCTTTGAGCATGAGTGCAGACTGGCTTCTTGTAGTGAAATTCTGCACTGGAGCTTCAGTGATAACATAAATTTATTATCACACTTTATTGTGCTTACCCGCATTTCCTTCATGTAGAAAAAAGATGCAGCACTCCTCTGAGGCCAGTGTCTTTGGCTGTATCTCACTGTTTGACTGATGGTCCTTCTGCTTCTTCTAGTTAACAAAAATGATCCATTTTTATATTGTTTGAAAAGCTCTCATGTGAATTCTCCTGTTTTTTTCTCCACCATCAAGATCCAGATGCCTATATGTACTGCAGAGGAAATCTGATTTCAGAAAGGGATGCAAACCAGTCATGTATCCCTGGTGAGGTTTCCCAGAAATGAATTAAGTATTAGGATGGTTTTGTAAAGTGTGGACAGCAAATCTGAGGACCAGGTTAGGGAGGGATAATCATGGGCCTTTAGTGGCTTGTGTGAGCAGTTAAAGTGTGGGGAGAGGAGCCGTTCTCAGCTGCTCTGTCTGTGTATGGCTGAGGATGAGGGCACTGCTGTTGAGCCAAACTGAGTCACTCTTCAAGGGCAGTCCAGGCACTGATCAGCCGGTTACCTAAAGTGCTACACACAAGCCCTGATTCTCCATCCCCACCCTGCTACTTTTTTTAGAAGCTGATTATAAAAAGTTGCTTTATTTCATCTGGATTTGCACCTTGGTACTGGTCAGGACAGATGCACAATAAGATTCCACTCCTGGTGGTAAAAGCAACAGAAACAATTACCCAATCCCTGTTTGGTTACTGTTTAATTCAATTTAATTGCTTCTAGTTGCCACAGGGCCCTGGAGGAGTATCTCCCATCCCCTGTCTAGTGTTGCCCTGAAGTCATACCAGAGCTGCTGGAAGGTGACCTGGGTGGCTGGACCAGTCTGATGTGCTTCCCCAGAGAAGTGCGATAATTAACAGCTGTGGTCACTGCAGTGGATGCAGATGCCTGAGAGTCCTTGTCCTCGTACCATCCCAACCTTGCAGAAACTGGCCATCCAAGCCAAGATACTTAGGAAGAGAGCCCGTGGGTAATGCATTTACCTTCACCAATGTCCCAGGCCATGGGGAGCACTGAAGAGCAGAGCCCCCAGGCATGTACAGGAAACATCTCCATCACAGTGATAGTGCAGAGCCAGAAAGTGAATGCCCTATTTCTTTCTTTAAAGCTATTTTTATAAATTAATTTCTTAGGATTAAAAAGTGATCATTCCTCACCTCACTGAACAGCTACTGCATTTTCACCCTGACTGGCTGGCAAAGACCAGCTGCATGAGGACACTGCAGACATGAGTTCGTCTACAGGAAGATTTATTTGTGCTCCTGTCCACATGAATCATTCTTGCTCTGGGAGTAAAGCTGTAGGTGAGAAGCAATGCTAAGCTACCATGATTTTCCATGCCTTCATATAAAAGAAAATATCTCTTCTATCCTTTTATTTATTTTTTGTCCCATTCAGTGGTGATGTGGAGTGTTGCTAGAACAATGGTCAGTCTAATCCAGACAGTAATATCATTGTGAAACACCAGAGTGCAGATTTTACAGTTCTGATATTATTATTTTTTTCTCTATTTCTTAACTTTTCAGGCTTAAATTCAGCCAACACAAGCTTTTAGAAAATGAATAAAAAATCAAGTTGCTCAGGACTGAGACATGGTTTGCCAAGTTACAGCCTGGGGAGGTGTTCTGTAACTCTGCGGTAAACCCCAATGTATATAATCACAAAGGAAAAGCTGACAAACCTTTAGCAGTAGCTTTGCCGTAATAAAGTATTATTATTAACAGATCCTTTTATCCAGGAATCTCAAAAGACTTTAGGAATATTCCTTTACAGGGAAATACGCGGGGTAAGGCATATGATTTAATCTTCTTTATGTCATGCCATATCAACAGCCAGGTCTGGGCACCCTGTTTGCACCATGTTGAAGGTTGGGAAGGCATGATCCAGCATGAGGATAAAGGACCAGGTGAGACACGCATGTGATAGTGAGTTTTTCTGGAGAAGCAGCTCACTGATGAATTTCTCGCAGATCCTGACAATGTCTTAAGCAAAATCAGGGACTCAAAGCATTCAAGAGTATTTTCCCCTTTCCACAACAGGCTCTCTGCATTCTTACCTCTTCTGTGGGGACAGGCTGCAGCAGTGCTCTGTGACTTGTGAGGGACACTGTTTGCTACAGACACACTCAACACTGTGAACGCGCGGCTGGCAGAGCTGCTCACCCACTGCCTCCCTCTCTGCAGAAATCCAGAGGGCCCTGCGACAGCAGGCTTTTGAAGGAACTCAGCTAATCCTTGCATGCAAAATGTTAGGCCATGAATCTTTGTTTTCGTTTTCCTGGCTGACACTTAAAAAAGTGCAATGTTTTTACTTACTGATTTAATCTCTGGTCAGCCTCTAGGGAACTCTGGGCTGCAGAGTCACGGGGCCTGCCTGTGCTCAGGGTGTCTGCCTGAATTTAAGGGACTGGGCTTTTGGAGCAAGGCCTGGGCTAGCGCAGGTCGCACTCAAGTGGCACGAGCCTTTCTCCCATGTATCTTCCCTTCCCTTCCCTTCCCTTCCTTCCCTTCCCTTCCCTTCCCTTCCCTTCCCTTCCTTCCCTTCCCTTCCCTTCCCTTCCCTTCCCTTCCCTTCCCTTCCCTTCCCTTCCCTTCCCTTCCCTTCCCTTCCCTTCCCTTCCCTTCCCTTCCCTTCCCTTCCCTTCCCTTCCAATACACCCCTCACACCTGTGTGTGCTGCTCAATCAGCAGCCTGCGAGCAGCCTGGAATGGCCTCAGGCAATGTTTCCCTTCCCTTTGCTTTCCCCTTCATGCCACAGGTGTATTTATTAGATGACATACCCACTATGAAGCATTTCACCATTTAGTATCGGAAAGATTTTATTAATTTCTGACTCCCTTCCTCTTGCTCAGCAGCGGTTTGTTTTACACAGACTCAAGAGGTTGCACCCGCAGCTTGCTGGATGATGGAGTTAGTATTTTAAAGGATTCGTTTGTAAAATACAGTACATCTGCTAATGAGCTTATGGCACTAAAATAAGCCTTGCAGTGAAGATGCAGGACTGATGGATGACCATGAGAAAAAGCTCAAGGTGGGGTACAGTTACCTGGGTACAGAGCTCCTGGCCGTAGTGTACACTTCAGTTCTTCCCCTGGCCAGGGCAAGGATGGCTGTGAATGTGCTGTTACAGCTTTCATTTGCATGTCTTAGCTCCCTGAACTCCTTGGTTGTGCCAAAATTGTCACCCTGTGGTGTGTCTTTAGTTTAACTGAGCCCAGCACTGGCTGGCTCCCATAGGCTATTTGCCAAGGTGGCTGCCAGCCACCAGACACTTCTCATGTCCCTTAGTGAGCTAGTCACAGCCACACCATGCAGCCCTGGCAGGAGAGGCACTCATTCCTCTGCAGGACTACTGAGTGATGAAGGCTGCCTTAATCTAAGAAAATAAAACTAATGGCAGAGTCAGGAGTTTGTATCCCACTCCTGAGAATGCCACTTTCTCCATATGGCATGGATGAGCTAAGAGATCAGGTCATTTCCAGAGCATCAGCTCAGCTCTGTGAAAGCATTCAAACATGGTCTTGGACCAGATTTAGTACAAACTGAACATCTGTCTGAGCAGCAAAGTTCACCAGCCCTGAAGCCTCTGTGTCCTCCTCCCCCTGCTCCCCAAATTAATCTTATTTTGGGGAAAAATTATGAGAAGGTAATTCATTTTGGAGTCTGTGGGTGGCCCCCGAGGTGAACTGGAGTGCTGAGTTTTACATATGCACACCCCCACACAAACTCTGTCTTTGCTTCCAATCAACATCAGCGAGCCTCCACGTACCTCTCCCGAGGCCTCTGTACAAGACCTTTATCCTTCTACCAATGGGGAAGCCAAACCCCCAGGGTGAAAGACAAGTTGAAAGCTAAGATCCAAATGACTTGGCAGAAATCGGAGCTGTTGCAAGATTTTCCAAGATGAGCCCACTGGGGCACCAGCGTGCTTGTGATGGTTTAATGGCTTAAAAAAGAGAATGGGGCTTAATCTAGACCATGTGCTGAGAGGAGCTGCTGACCATGGAGGTAGAGTATGGTAAACCCACCCTGACTACAGCGACTGCCCTCTCCACATCTGGATCGCTCAGAAATGGTGTCTGTCTTCCTCCATTCCTTTTCTTAAAACATCAAAGTGCTGAACCAAGCTTCCTTTTTGTGGTTGTACCCTCCTACTCATGGTAGGTTTTCTACCCTGGGAATCCCCAAGGATGTGCTTGGAGACCTCTCTGGAACTGTGATGTTTGGGGAATGGGGTGGGGGACGGCAAACCCTGTGCTGGCCTGAGCCAGACCAGGCATGCAGGCTGCTCCAGCTCTTGCAGAGCATACTCAAGAAAAGCATCTTGAGGCACTGCTGAAATTAGTCCTGCAAGACAGGGCTGTGAGTGAGGCTTTGGACCCTGCAGCTACAGCAGTAATAGCTCCTATGGTGGGTTTGTTGAAGGCACACAACAGTATTGTGTCTCTGGAGATGAAGAGACAAATGTCTGGTTGCTAACTGCAAAGGCTGTCAGACCCCATGAAGCAGAAAAGAGGAAGAAGAAAGCAAAAAGTGGAAAAAGTAGAAAAGTAGAAACAGAGTGGTAGAAGATGACTTCCTAGGGATGTGAGGCCTGGGTTCCTACTTCCCACTGCTTGTGTCCCTATAGATCCCCACTCTCCCCATCCTCACTGCTGCTCTGCTCAGCCACAGAAGGGGAAAGAAACCATTGCATGGCTGTGACCCAGAAATACCTTTTAACTGTGTGAGGTGGGACAAGACTCTTCTGCTTTCTCAGCATAAGCAATGTGAATTATATCTGTGGAGCTGCTTGCTCAGTCTTGCTGGGATTCATAGTCCTCTTCTGAACCAGAGCAGGTGCAAGATGTTAGAGAGAAAAGATGTTAGAGAGAAAAGAGACCCCAGCAAAGGCCCAAGCCCAGCCCAGAGAGATTGTCTGCAGGGAATAACACAGCCTTAAAGAACCCCAATTTCTGTGTTCATACTGCTAAGAAATAAGACATTTATTAATTTAAGGTATTCTGCTCAGCTCTGGCTGGCCAGCACTGACCTCAGTACTGCTGAGGCATGGATTTGGATAGAGGATACTGTGGAAGCTGGAAGATCTCACAACTCATAAACCATCTTCAGCATCCTCCTTAGGACATGACATTTACTTTTAGATAACAACTGATAACATGTTCTGGTTTGGTTTAGGTTTTGCAAGCTTCTATAATGAGAAGCAGATGCACCTCACTGGCCTCAGGGTGCTAACCGCTGGTTAAGGGGACTAAGGCAGTCTTGTCAGCCCTTCACCTTCAGTAGGTGAGACAGACACTGGTGAACACAACCCATTCCAACAAAGGTGTCTAAACGAGGTGAGTGGATGATCTCTGGGGCAATCCACTCATCTTCTCTGTCACAAGAGCTATGGCAGCTACGTATCTGAGTCTGCAGAGCTGGGTGGGATGATGCCCCAGGCTGTTTGCATGGCACAGCCTGATCTCTCTCCATCCATTAACACATGCTGCAGCTGGACCAGGGTCACTGCCTTCAGATGGCACCAGCTGCTCCACACAGCCACACATGGAAAAAGCTGAAACCTCACCCAGGGGGCCAGGATGAACCCTGCAGTGGGGAGGAACAAGGTGTTACATGCCTTGCAGCACACTCACAGGGCCAGAGTGTCATGGAGGGTGGAAGGGACAAAACCAGGAAGGGTAAGATTTACAAGAATCCAGTTAAGAGAGTCAGTACCAGAAGGTGCCCTAAAAACCTGTCACCGCTGACCCCCTCTCACTGCTGTGCAGGGTGCCTGGGGCTGCTGTGTCAGTGTGACTCTTGACAATGGAGACCATGAGAATAGTGTCTATTACTGCCTGGACACATTTAACTTCTGACCTGTATCAGCTGTCAGATTAGAAGGGATTTAGTCACATCAGTCTGAGCAGGAATTAAAGCCAAGCTCGAGGGGTGAAAGGGCAGAGCCTTAAAGGGATCACCTTAATTGACAGGGCCTCTTAATCCCCCTGTTCTTGTACATTAATCCAAATATCTCCAGTTCTTCTTCTTAACCTGTTTTCATAAAGTAAAGAGAATTATACTTAATACAACAAAGCTGAGTGTAGGAGGAAAGCATGACCTTAGCCCTCCTGAAGAAGGGGTTTGAGGCTGTTGTGAATGCTGCTCTTTATCCTTGTCACTCCCCAGCGCTTCTCCAGCAGTTTGAGAGCTGGAAATGATCAGGCAACTCCTCCTTGGCCGAGCCATGGCAGTGATACTGTGCAGGACGGGGCTGTTGTTTGATCTTCCATTTGCAGTTTACATTTATAATGGCAGCTCCCTGATAACCTGGGTACTTGAAACAGGCCCAAGCGGAGAGGAGCTTGGAGCACACCACATCTATCACCTGGCAAGCACGGTCAGTGGGGCTCTGCTGCTAGCAGCCAGCATGCATGACCTGGTGTCTCTTGCTGCCCACCTCCAAGGAGTATGAAGGGCTGAACAGAGCTAGAGGTGTCCTTTGAATTGGGGAAGTGCTGGGGTTGATTTCTTAATGCTTAGTGCACAGAATATTTCGAGCTCTTTGACTATCAGCCCAGCAACTTTCCAGGCTATCAGATAAAAAGCAGCTGATTTCCAAAGTTTTAACACCCCCCCACACACACACACCCCATTATGGGCAGCAGCCATTTATATCAAATCAGTTTTGAGAAGCAAAGTGTTGGTCTGCAAAATCAGCCCCCTCTGAAATGTCTTTTTACAGTAAACTCCCTTGAAGTCACAGGTGAGGTAACTGAAATCCTAAACACTAAATGCACTCTGGGCAGTAGGAAACCTAACTGATAACCTGGCAAAGTTAATTACAAGTTGTTAAACTAAGCTCCCAACAGCTAAGGTGATTTGTTAAACCCTCAAGAGCACGGACTGTGCCTTCTAGTGCTTTGGTAGTGCAGCTATGCACTGTGACCGGGGGCTCTCAGCTCCACTGAGACACAAACACAAGGGGGTAGAGGAGAGGTTCAGCTCTTGAACCATAGGGAGGAGGGGGAAATCCCACCCTTGAGTATGTGATTGTCACAACTCTGATGTTAACAGAATTTCAGGTATTGGGGACAGTGCCCAAGGTGCCAACTTTGGGGTTCACACTGGCCCTGGGTGTTTTCTGTGGTCATCACTTCTCACTGCCATGCAGAGCCACCCAAACAGGAAAAAAACATTCCTAACACTGCCATCCATGTACATTGTGCTTTGTAGCTACGCTGCCTTGTTCTGGCAATGAGAAACTTACCCTGCAAACTAAGTTCCTTTCAAAATACATGTAGGACATCTATTTTTCTGCTGGCATGGTGGCAAAAACCACAGAAAATTGTGGAAAGAATGAAGTTTCCAGGGGCAAATTTATTTTGTCTCGTTCTCAGCCTACTTAAAGTTCAACTCAGATGTTTCAGGAGCCAGATTTGTACTGGAGGGAAGCAGTCTAAGAAAGAGTTGTGGATAAAAGAAATCTGAAGGCTATTCAAAAATAAGGAGAAAAAAAAAGCTTTTGAGTGGGCTGAGGGAAAGCAAACACAGATCCCATGGGAAGGAGGAGAGAAAAAAGCTATAACAAGCAAAAAAAAAAAAATAGATGGTGAAAACCTGGTCTCACAGAGGTCAATAATATTTTGTTGCTACTTTCTCTGGGCCAGGATTTTATCCACGGTTTGTAATCATGGTGATAGGCTCTTCCTTCCAAAATCATTCTTCCATCTCATGATTCATCGCATCTCCTGTCTGGACATGCAGTAGCACAGAACTCCCATTGAGTTAGGAAAATACTCTTTTAATGGAAAGAATCATTCTTGGAAAAAAAATAGTTTCAAATGACAGGAGGAGGGTAAAGGTTCATGACCTTGATCAAATTTTTGAACCCCATGAACACACAAAAATCATTTGAAAGGTTCATAAAAGCTTGATTTCCAGCAGATTTGCCCATCACAAAATGTGGACTTGTCAGGCTAAAAGTCCAGATTCCTCCTGAGATCCAGCCCTGTTGTGGACAATGACACTGATGCACTTTGTAAAAGTCCTGCTCAAAACCAGACCCCTGGAAAAGATCTATTTGGGCAGCAGAAGCAAGAAAAAGGAGAGCCAGTCCCTTTGAAGTAATCAGCTAGGCAAGGCGTTGGATAAGCCAGGGCCATTTGTAATCAGATGTCTGAGAGGACTGTCAAAGAAATCTCCTGACACTTGCCTTGTTGCTGATGGTATCTCAGCACAGATAAAATAAAAGCAGCAGTAAAAGGGAAGTCCAACCCATTATCTGCTCCCACCTGGGCTGCGAAGGAGACATCGACCAGCCATGTCTGAGGAGATTTTGGGGTGAGGAGGCTGCTTCCCATGAGGTACAGGGCAGCATCATGCCACGGCACTGGGGAGCACAGCCTGCAGCGTCAACTCCAGACTGGGCACTGGGGTTTTGTATTTACAGTAGAGGATTTGTAGTTGCAGCCTTAACTATCAGCCCCCTGTGAATGCTGCACTGAAAAGGTGTTTTATTCCCAGAATAGTGGGGAAATGCCATTACAGTTTTTGAGGATATGCAGGCTTTCAGAGGACCGCTCACTGTCTCTCCCCAGCATCTAGTGTTCATGGGAGGTACCTTCACAAGCCACAGAACCAAAGGAAGTCTCAGTTTTGGTGTTTCCTTTCCTTGTGCATTTTCCTGGAGTCAAATAGGATTGAGCAGATTTTATTTTGAGGAGGCCTGTCTAGGATCTCTGTACCCTGTGAATTTTAAATCAGCTTGCAGGAACATTATTCCTTGAAGCTTCTTCTACTGCCAAAACTTAATTTGAATTGGCTAGGAGGCTTGAAGGGACAGATGGATAGACAAAAGCGTAAACAAACAGTGCTATCATATTTACTCTATTTTTCTTGGAAAACTAAGCTAGAAGCTCCAGTGACCTAATCAGAGATCTGGGATAATACCGGCAATCCATCTTACGCCCTACTCTGCGAGGCATGAGCTGTTCCTGAGCAATGGGTCTCAAAACAAGGAACCTCTGTGTTACAACCTGATGAATTCAAGTCCTTGGATGTTTTGGTGTGCTTGTTTTTTCTTTTTCTGTAAGCAGCTGAGAGATCCTAATTCTGCTGTCTTGGAAGTCCTCTGTGGACAGGGAAATGTCAGCTTGCTGCTGGGGTTTAGGATTGAGCCAGTGCTGTCTAGTATGCCTACTAGGGATTTTTCTGCTTGGTCTTTGGTCTTCCTGATGCTTTGTGCTGAGGTCCTACCAGCACAGATACTCTGTGAGCAGATGCCTCTGTGGGAACTTTACTGAGTTTTGATTACATCCTAAACTTATTTTCTCCAAGAAATAAACCATCATCCAGATTCTAGACACCATGCAGAGACCAAGGGGGTCCATAGGATTACAGTGGTGTGAAAAGAGACCTTGACCCCTTCACTATATTTACCATAAATCAAATGTCACAGTGGGGTTGAAACTCCATGTATATTAACCCTCTTCCCATACTTATTAAACTACAGTAACTATCTCCCTGCCCTCCCCTCCCACCCCCCTCCCCGCCCCTTCTAATAGTGATATAAATAGTCCAAAGGTCTCTTGTCAACACAGCTCCCAGACTTCTACCTCTTTGAGGGGTAAATGTACTTTGTTTTATTACTTGTATGGCATTCCTCAAAGAAGGGGACTTTGACCTTCTTAAATTCCTCCAGGAGATTAAATACCAAAACCAGCAGTCCACAAGGGAATTAATAGACAGCTTCAATACACACAGCAGGACCTTTGGAGGGGGTCAAGTTATTAACACACTGGGAAATGTAGATTGTATCTTCCAATGCAGGATATATCTTGCATTCTAGATCAGATAATGACAAGGGGGCTAGAGAGCTGCGTTTCTGAGATGAGTTCGTCAGCTCTCAGCACATCTTCCAATCCTGCGTATTATACCGAGGACACAAACTGTCCTGGCTTCAGAAGTCTTCACATAAAAAGGAATGCATAGCAAACCTCTTTTTTTTAGGAGAAATTGTGCCTTCTGTGTTAACAGTAGGCCCATGTGGCTTTATTTTTCATTAGACAAGAAATCTTACCTGGGGGCTTAATACTTATTCAACCTCCTACCACCTCAAACCAGACAACCCTACAAAAAATATTTGGTTAATATTTACATATTTAAGGAAATTAATGTCAGGCATTGAAAGCCCTTTAAAGTTCCTTTTTGTATGCTTTTGGATAATCACAGTTTGCAGAAACTATTTAAGCCTGATGATACCTAAATGGCTGTCGAAAACCCATTTCAGCTCTCTTGCAGTGCCTATTTGCACTGCAAGTATGATTAAAAATGTTCACTTAAGGTAGCTGGGCCAATGAGTAAAGGTATGTGATAGAATCAACCAGAGGTTTTAGACTGATTCAACATTTCTATAAAACTTTGATACTTGAAAAAAGAAAGGAAATATGCCAGTTTAACAGTCCTCCTTTGTTTTTTAAGTGCTGTGCATCAGTCTGAGATTTTACCTTTGAAATTCTCAAGAAGGGGATAACATCTTGCAAAATATCTTCTTTTTTGCCCTCCACTTGCTTTATGTGGCTGGCCACTGCTAAACAACAATAGTTGTGGAGATGAAAGCCCTACAGTAAATGAAATTTGCGGAAAAAAATGAATAAGATGGAATATATTACTTGTTATGAAATATTCCTTTGGCATGAAATGCAATAAACAAACCAGCATCCATTCCAAAACAGCTGTAAACAAATCTTTACTACTCCCTGATTGCCAAAAATTGCACACCACTCCAATTGACATGGAAAAAAGCATTAATGTTAGTGAGGGATGAATTTCAGGAAGGCTGGGTTTGGTCTGTGTAAGCATATCTGACATATGCAAGCCTTCTGGGAGCCTATAAAAACAAGCTTTCTTGGGAGATTTCCTGCACTTCTGGTTGGGTTGGAAATGTCATGACAGCTGGCTTTGCCACAATACTTGGGCACTCCAGGTTATGCTCCTGGCCAGAAATCGGGGAAACAAAGATGCCTGGAAAGGGAACAAAACACATAACAATACTTAGAGTTTCTAGTGCAAATCCCAGCCAATGTGCTCAGCGTGCTCTTACATGCACCCAAAGTTGCATGATGGCTGTGTGGAAGATCTGCTCCATACAGAAACAAACTAAGGAATGAAATCCTTTCCATCTATTTTCTAGCTGCATGCAAGATATACAAATATGCAGGCTAATCCTTACTCTTCTACCCTGGGAGCACAGGAAAAGTGCAAAGCTAAAAGTTGTCACAAATCCATTGTACATGTCCACATTGCTGCATAATTAAACATCTCTTCCACCTTCTGTCCTCTCCCCATGAATTAATTTGATTTATACAATCCCAATAGCAAGTTAAAAAAATTCTGTTTTGCCATATGGAAGCCAAGTTTGAAATGGAGATGACCAATTAGAGGTCTGAATTTTCACCTTAGTGGAGCTTCTAACTAAGGCAAAATAGGCTTTGTCCTAATGATAACATCAGGACATGTTATAATTTGTGCACCAGTGTCATCTCATACAAACAAAGCAGCATAGGTGATACTGTGGAACCCCTTGCCAAAAGAAGTTCTTGGTGCTAAAATATTCCGTGGGTTCAAAAATGTGAAGAAGAATATAGCAACAGCATGAAAGAAGCCTGTATCCTGCTCAGAAATGCCTACACTATGAATTGCTGGGTGTCTGGGAAGCATTCAGAGGCTGTGTCTGTGCTTGTTGGTCCTGTGCTTACCCTTTTCCCCAGGTATCTGCACTGGCACTGTGGGAGCACCAGAAACCATAGGGACACAGGGAGGAGATATCACTGCAGGAGATGGGCTGCTGCTGAGCCTATGTGGAAGAAATGCCTCTTTGCTGCCCATCTTGTGTGAGGATGCACATACCTTTGTGTTATTTTTTACTGAACAGAAGAAAACAACGCTGTTGGACAAAACTCTTCTAGGTATGCTCCAGATAGCTTATTGCTCCTTACTGAGTGGCTCCAGCTGGAGAAATGCTCTTTCTAAAAGATACCCCAAACAAGGCCCCGAGATGATGCCTCCCTAGGCTATAACCTCACTTGGCAGTGTGCCAGCCATGGACTATCATCTGGGCTGTCACAAACACCTCCTGGAAATACCATGCTCTTTCTTGGTAGTCTTGAAGAATACTCCACATCCCCTTATGTGACTGGCAATGGAACCAGATTTTCTGCCTTCTGCCAGTTTCACAGACAATTCAGAGGAAAATATTATTTTTCCAAGGCAGACATTAAAGGAAATATACAAGGGATGATGAAAGGCAGTGGGGGAGAAAGGCTCCTGCTCTGGTCTTGCTGGATACTTTTGTCTTTCCTCACAATTCCTCAGGCAACCCCTTGGGTGCTGCCCTTCCCGTTGGCAATCATCTTTGTCCTATTATCCATCCTTGGATTCATCTGGCTGAAGGACTGAAGAATTAATGCTGTGCTTACTTTGCAACGTTATGCTACCTTTGCACCGGGGTTTTGGTGTCAGGCTTTCTCAGGACTTGTGGTTTGGGAGCACCTGGGTGTGCTTGTACCCTTTCGAGTGACTGGAGAAGTTAACCCGCTGTCCGCCTCTGTGGTGACAAGGCATGGCTTTTTCTGCCTCTGTGGCTTGTATCTGTATCTGTAAAACACAATGAAGTGTAAAATACATGTCTGACTTTTGACCCTCCGGCCAGAACAACCCTGGGGTAACCCTGCTGTCTTTCCTACTGAAAGAGACTTTCAATTTCCTCCAGGAGGCCACTGTGGCATTTGCACATAGGGTGGGCAGTGCTTTTGGCTTCCAGCCTAATTCCTCATCATCCCCCGCTCCTCCATACATATCCTGTGAAAGGCAGGCCTCACCAACCTGGGAGCAGAGGGACAAGAGGTGGCAAAGCAAGTCTGTCTGCACAGGGCTCAAACGCTACATCTGTTGTTCTTCTAATAAAGAACCAGTTTAGGTTTATAACCACAAAGGCCTTTGATGTTGTTACTCAGTGCCTTAAAGGTAATGGATGGTGCCATGGGCTGCACACTCGGCTGGGGGCTGACAGCCATGTTCCAGCACACACTCCCTCAGCATACGCAAGCTTTCTCAAGGGCAGCCATGGGAGCACCCCCACCTTTTCCAGCCATCTGGAGAGGGGAAGAGAGCTGCCTCCCTCACACGGTTTTGCAGAGCTGTGCTGATGTTTAAATGGTTCTTTGAAGATAACTTATTTCCCAGCTAACATTTGCTAACTTGTTCCATACCTTTGGGTTGAGCTTTGTGTGGGCAGTACAGGCAGCTCCAGCCTGATGTGAAACCCATGCCAGGAGGAACTGCCTTCTCCTTGGCCCCTCGGCTCTGCCGCTCAGGGGCACACCTCTGACAAGCTGCCTGGCTCGAGGTTTCGGTGTGACTTGGCTATGACTTGGCTTTGGAGAGGAGCTCTGACACTGCTTCTTCCTGGCAACTAGCACCAGGCTATGCACACACAGCCGTATGTGAAACCTGCTTCAGCCACACAAGCCCCCACTTCTCACCCCGCCACTCCCTGCCCCTGACGCCCTAGGCTACCTTCAGGGAGCATGCACCCTTCCTGGGGACCTGCCCTTTCCCAGGCACTGCCTAGTATCTCCCTGTCCTGATCCTATGGTTCATGTCCTTCTGACATGGCTGGCATCTATGCCACACCTCAACCCATCTCCTAGGGTTCTGCTCACAGAGGGGTTTGTGTGCCCTCTTGTTCTTTCCTGGCTCTCAGAAGCTGACAGCTGAGGAATAAGGTGAACATTTTGAAGGTGCACTTGGCACCACCAGTAAAGAGGCTGCCAGTCCCACGAGGGAGACCAAAGCATTGTAACAAGGAGAAAGCATAAATCCCCT
Organism: Hypotaenidia okinawae; assembly: GCA_027925045.1. Classification (NCBI taxonomy): domain Eukaryota; kingdom Metazoa; phylum Chordata; class Aves; order Gruiformes; family Rallidae; genus Hypotaenidia; species Hypotaenidia okinawae. The sequence continues at coordinate 17,722,439 of BSDF01000002.1, forward strand.
GCAGGAGCTTTAATCCTCTTACTGAGATGCCAGTTATGATTTATCATTCAGTTTAATTTTAATGCTGTTGTATCTTGTGCTTACCCTGTGCAATGACTCGTTCATTTCCCTTGGGAGGGAGCAGGAGAGCATGTCTGAGTGTGTGACAGTGTGTGTGTGTGAGTGTGTGTGAGTGTGTGTGGAAGCTTCAAACTGTAACAGGAGATGAATTCAAAGTTCCTCCTCTGGACATTGTCGCTGCAGATGGGTACTTTGTTCATCTCTGTGGTGAAGCCGTCAGGCCCTCCATGTCCCCATCAGCATCCCAACCCGAAGCGAGTCCCATTTCAGCAGCGCCCCTCTCCCCATGACGGCACATAATGTTTCTATTGTGCCAATGCTGTTTGTCTGAGGAAGCAGCAGGGATTTAAATATCATAAAGGCAGAAGTTGGGCTTTGATATACTGTCAGCAAAAGCTGAAAACTGTAATTTCGAGCAATTTTCTCTAAACTCCCCTTCCCACCCTCCCCCTCCAGCCCTCAGCCCCCTCCTCTCCCTGGGCCTCCTCCCTGGTGCTTTTTTCCTGACAAGCCACTCTGTTGCTTCTCTCACATGATCCTCACCCGGCAAATTAATGTGCTGCTGCTGATGAGAGACAGTAGGTTACTGTGAGTGTAGGCTCTCTCGTCTCCTCTCTCTATTACACCCTGGCAACTTCAAAGGTCTAGTCATCCTGTTTCCATCTTCCCGTGGGTCTGCGGGGCCTGACTCAACAGCACAGTTCAAAAGTGCAGGCGACAGCCCCGGCCCCCGGGCACTCCATTACACCCACTGCCACCGCCATGCTCCCACAGCCATGGTCAGCACCGCTGAGCTGCTTCTCCCCCTGAGATTAATTGCCACACTGGGAGGGTAATCCTCCTTCTCCCACTTCACTCCTTTTAATTTCCAGATGAGGTAGTTTTTGTAGAAGGAGCCCTTTTCCTCCTTTTTTTTTTTTTTTTTTTTGGACAACTATTTAATCTTTTGTGATCTGCCCTTCTGGGCTGCCTGGCAGTTCCCTGGCGGCAACCATGCTGTTTGTTTTAGCTGGTAACAAGATACTGTTTTGAAAAGTAATTCTGATTATGCTGTGAATTTAGGCTTTATTTCGTGTGGGCTCTTTCCATGGCAGAGAGAGATCTTTGTGATTTCTCCCTCTGTAGCAATTATTTTTGCATATGCATGAAAACAAGGTGCATGGGGAATGGGACCATCTCCTGTCCTCAAAAATGTGGAGGACTGGTGGGAAATGTTGCTGCATTTTAACCATTTCTGGGTTTTTGCACTCCTGTGGATGGGTGTGTGGTGACACAAGGAAAGGAGCCGTTGGGAATCGGGGTTATGCGGATGCCACCCCAGCTGCAGAGCAAGCTCACAGGGCACAGGGCCAAACACCTCCATCTTCCTTACCAGGCTTTGGCTCAAGGGTAAGCAAAGTGCCCAGAAAACCCAGCCCTGCCAGGCTGCAACGGACAAGTCTCTGCTTCCAAACTCAGGGTGCTTTTTGTCTGTAAGCCACTCCATAAACGGCACTCCTACCCCACCCATTGTCTCTCTGCCCAAACAGCAGTCAGGGAGAAGCATAAAGGGGACATATATTCTCCCTGGCTGAATCCTTTGTGATGAGGAGCAGTAAATATTTCTCTTTTCCTCGGCTGTGAATGTCACAGGAGAGCTGCTGGCTGCAGTGGCAGACCTTGCTGTCTGGCCAGGGGACAGCCACCCTTCAGAACTAGCAACACAGACTCAGAGAGGCTTCCTCAGGAGAAAGGAGATGTCCATGCCTGCAGCTGTGAAGACCCCTGCTACCACATACCCAAGTTGCACCCACCCAAGGGGCTGTATTGTAGCAAGCCTGTGGCTCTTGTTCCCTTGGTGCTGTTTTATTTTGCTTAGGCAGTGGCTGAGTTTTTCTCTCTCTGGCTGCTGGAACAACTCAAGAGTGTTGGACTCAGTCCGAGTACTACAGTAGCTCTTCCTCCCTGAGAAAGGCTAAGAATAAGGAGTAGCTTAGAGCAGTAGATGCTTATGTTACACCCTGTGGGATTTTAACAGGTTTGTGCATTTTCCTCACCCAAGATGCCCCTCAGCACAGCCCGCTTGTGTAACCCAGATATACACATCTTCTGCCACATGTAAAACCCATAGAGAACATAAATACAATAAAACAAGGAAGATGGGTGTTACAGCAACCCACCAGGTTCCAGTGGTTTGCTGTGGGAACCTGGACTCACATCCTTGCATTGTTACACAACATATAGTTTTGGGTACATTACTGCTCTTCAGTTTTCCATCTCCAAAGGAGCTGGAGACATGCTAGTTGAGGTTATACCATATTTAAGTGTGCTCAGATTTCTTTCTAGGTGTCCAGCATTTTCAGAATTTCCAGGGTTGTAGGTTTATCAGGGATGAACTTCAGTATGCACCAAACCCTGAGTGACTCCAAAAAGAGAGCAAGCCCTTTCACTTAACTTCTTGAGTACACTTTCATCTAAAGCAGGTCCTACAAAGTCTAGCAGGCTCCTATGGGGTTTTGGAACATGTTATTGGAGGATCTGTTAAAATGTAAACGTTTGCCAAGGTTACAATTGAATTAAAACAGGTCTGAAGCTCCTGACCATGCCACTCCCATTACATCAACATGATTTAAGTACGTTAAAGAAACAAGGAGAATGACAAGCCCATGCAGCATAGTAGTGTCTGAGTTGCTGGTATTAAGGCACTGAATTTCATCTTGACTTTTTAAATTTAAGTCAGTATTTTATGACCAAGTTCTCAGACCTCAGTGGCTAAAAATCTTCCTTCAGGCATCCTTGTTGTGTTATTTTCCACATAATGACATCGTTGCGTGTAATGAGATTTTAGCAGCTCATTCCCTGCTTACATCTGTCTTGGAGGAGAAAATTGCAACTTCTTGACTTATACACTGATTAGTGTAAATGTAAGTTAGTCATGGCAAACCTTGAGGAGTCCAAACTTTGGAAATTATGGCAAGAATGATGAAGACTCAAAGGTATGTTTTGAGAGAACCACCTACTTTTGGAGAACTTAGCCTCTGCATTTGATTAATTTTGTGTTAGAGGTATGCCTCTCACAAACATTTATGCTCATTTTGGAGGACATAGCATGTTGAACAAGGAACTGATTAAGCCCGTCAGGATGCCATGAAGTTCAAACCCTTTTACTAAAACCTTCCTCTGGAGGGGAAAAAAAAAAAGATAATTGAAGAGGTCCTTTGGGGAACAAAACCCAAGCAAAATCTGGGAGCAGCTCCTTGCTTTCAGGGGAATTGAGAGTTCTGTTTGAGACACTCTTGAATTTGCACATATTCTTTTTGCAGCAGTTTGCAAAAAATACTGATGGTATTTTTCCTGATACCATCACCCTGGAGTTAAGTATAGGATTGATCCACCCACAAGCAGTTAGTTAAATGTAGGTGTCTGAACACTATATATCTAAACTCTCATCATAGTCAAAGGACATCCAGTCCATGTGGTCACCACAATTTGAGTCAATTGCATAAGTATCACAGAATCACTGAATCACAGAATGTTAGGGGTTGGTAGGGACCTCGAAAGATCAGCTAGTCCAACCCCCTGCCAGAACAGGATCACCTAGATTAGGTCACACAAGAACATGTCCAGGCAGGTTTTGAATGTCCCCAGAGAAGGAGACTCTACAACCTCTCTGGGCATCCTGTCCCAGTGCTCTGTCACCCTCACAGTGAAAAAGTTTTTCCTTATGTTCACATGGAATCTCCTGTGCTCCACCTTGCACCAATTATCCCTTGTCCTCTCATTGGACATGACCAGCTAGTGCTGCCAGAGATGACTTAGGATATTGAGAATCTGCACTAGCTGGACCTGTATCGTGCAGGACCTATGGAGAACCACATGCTGGCAAACCTGCAGCTGGAGGGCACACGGAAAAGCTTCCAGTATCTCCAGTGTCTCTTGGTGCCTGTATTTAAGCACTAAATTGAGTCCAAGGAGCTCTGCATATTGTTCAGCTGAACAGGCAGGAGATACCTGCTTTAAAGTGAGCTAAATCCTACTTCAACTGCTTATCTCCGCCTAAAAGTACACTGTAGCACACATGAAAAAGTTTAAGCCTGACACTGCTTCTGTCCTTCTCCCTGCTCTGTCTCCTCTTGAGACCCAAGCACTCCGGGCTGTATCCCTTTACAGCAGCCTAGATCCTACAGCCAAAAAAAAGTGCTTCTGGTGAGCATTTTTCTATTGGATTTACGTGGGAAGTAAATACTTTCTGTGGAGACAGGACAAGGGGCAATGGCTGCAAGTTGGAGCACAGGAAGTTCCGCACCAACATGCGGAAGAACTTTTTCACAGTGAGGGTAACAGAGCACTGGGACAGGCTGCCCAGGGAGGTGGTGGAGTCTCCTTCTCTGGAGATATTCAAGACCCGTCTGGACGCCTATCTGAGTGAGATGTCCTAGGGAGCTGCTTTGGCAGGGGGGTTGGACCCGATGATCTCTCGAGGTCCCTTCCAACCCCTACAATTCTATGATTCTATGAATTTCATTTCAATCTTTTGAATATTCAGTTTGTTGAACTTCTAGCAGGACTTGTGTCTTGAGTATGCATGATGATGACATGGATGAGCCTCCTTCCTGGAAGATCTCTTCCAATGCTCATGCAGCCCTTCTGAGGGGGAAATTGTTCTGGGAGCAGTTTGGTCACATCTCATATGGTGATATGTTCTTTGGTGAGGAGCCTGGCCTCCTGATGGGAGCTGGAGACAGGAGGAACCTGGAAGGCAGATCCTAGCAGCAGCAGCAACTAATTTAGACACAACCAAATACAGTCTTTCAGCTTAAGCATGTCAAAATACTTTGCATTTGGGATGTCAGAAAGATGTATTTTACACAGACATTTACCTGAACTTTCTGTTTCTTGAGAAAATTTGGCTATTCAAGCTTTTTGCTCCCAATGGACAATGACCACTGTTTCCCAGGGTCAGAAAGTCTGATCTGCCTGCTGAGCAGCAGCCCAAGGAGTATCTACAAGTAAGGCAACAGAGAAATGTTTTTGCTCTCGTGTTTTTCTCTCTCATACGTTACACCACTCCTTGCAGCCCTGCATGGGTGAGTACAAAGTACCTCCTGGCCATGACATCATGCCTCTGAAAACAGACTAATGAAGCAAAGGAAGCAAGGCTGACTTTTCTTCAGGGAGGCTGGCTCCAATCACCTGGTTGCAGTTAAGACAGATCACACTGAGCTGTTCTGCTTTATAAGAGCTAAATTTCACTCTGTTACTGCATGTTTATCTGATATCTTGTAAAAACTGTTGTCCATTTCTCCTGCCTTTAGATCTTTTGCTTTTCTGAAATGCTAAATCTCCAACTGTGACCCTTCAGCAAAACCAGTTCACTGCTTCAAATGAATCCTGTGACTTTGATTATGTAGGAGCCTTCATTAAAGGGGTCCAAAGTAAAGCAGACAAGGAAATGTCTTTGTGATTTGCAGCAATGCATTGAGAAACAAAAGGAAATGGATGGCAGAGATAAGGAAAACAAAATAGCCACAATTTTTTAATAAGAGGAATGGAATTTCCCTCCAGGGTCTCTGTTACAAGGCTCTTTAGTAAAACACAAGCAAAATTCATAGTAGTGGAACTTATATACAAAATATTGCCAACTTTGAGCAGCACGATGAGATTGCTAATAGCCAGGAAATGCTGACATGAAGGCATCACCAGCACATTTTAAGCTCCAGATAATAGTTTTTCCAACAAACAATTGGCTATTATGGATTTAACCATAAAACTGGAACTTCTTGACTGCTGCTATGACATATGCTGCAACAGCATCGTATTTTGCTCTTTGCTTTCTTTCTTATTTTAATTGCGGAGTTCAATTATGGCACAGACATTCTGATTCTTTTCTGGTTTGTCCACACTACACTTTGCAGTTTTAAAGAACAAAATCATCTGTGGATTATGTGAATGGGGATAATTTTATCTTCCATGGGACCATTAATTAACTAGTACCGGTGTGCAATGCAAAGGCAGTGTGTTTACAATGGGGTCTGGTTAGCACTCAACACCAGCATTGACTGTGTAGATCAGTGCAGGAAATCAGCCAAGCTTGCTGAAAAATCTCACCTGTAAGTTCTCTTTACTTTTTTTCACATGGATTTTCTTGTAGACTTACATTAAGGATTTAAGGAAATGAGGTTGATGTTTAGCTTTTTGAGTATGTTTGTGGTTTGGATTATTTTATAGGAGAAATGTATTTGACTGTGATTCCATTTACATATTTCTTCATGAAAATTATCCCAACAGCCATCACAGAACTGCTGTCTTACGTAAAGCCCAGTAAAGCTATGTAGCAATGTTCCCATGAATTGAGTTTCTTTGTCTCAATTAAAAGTTAGAGCAGATCCCAGGCCATGGTAGGTCTCACACAGTTATTTTTGTAATTCCTTCAACCAAGCACAGAACAAACCCCTCCAAAGTACTGTCTTACTGCTAGCGTTTCAACATCATCTATTTTCTTGTAGCATTGCCAAAAGAACTGATTATCCTTTTAACAATTATAAAAGTCTATTTTACCACTCTCCCACAATTTGAAAGACACTGAAGGGATTTCATTCAAAGTTTCCACAAAGATTACTCCTGTAGCTGCGACCAGTATGGATGACTTCAGCCCAGAACAGTTAAAAAAAGATCAGCATGTGGAAAGAAGGAGATCAGGACAGAAAGTGTCCCGTGACCTTGAGAGAGAAATTAATCTGGCACAAATCTGAAGTAATTTCCATGAGATGGTTTGCAGCAGCCCCAGTTGCACTAGCTCAGGAGGTCTCAGCTGGGGGGAGTCAGGGCATGGTCCAGCCAAGTAGGAATCGGCGCCTGGAGAAGAAGAGCGGATGGGCTGCAGGCAGACTGGGATGATGCTCCTAACAGCCCCTGCCCACTGCTGCTGCAGAAGGGTCATGAGCAAATGCTGGGTGCCCTGGGAAACTGTGAAAGGATTCATAGACATCGGGCCAGAAGAGTCCATTAGATCATCTTTTCCTCACTGAGGGCCAAATGTGATTTTCAAACACCTTTTGAGAGTCACACGGTGGCACACCCCTTAGTATTAGAAAGTCTGTATTTTCAGCAGGGCACTTAGACACAAGGAAAAAGGACAAGGTTCAATTTCAAGGCTCTTGCAGTAAAAGCATGCTCACCCATTATTTAATAACCTTGGAAATTCAATTACAATGTCTGAGATCTAAAGCATGAATGATACTTCCCACTGCCATGCAAGTTAAGACAAAAATATTGAGTCAAGGGGCCCTTAAGACTTCCCTCCCTCTCCCAGTTGTTAGATACGCAGGATGAACTTTCTTCCCCTCCGCCTTAGGAGTCCATGGGACCCTGTCAGCATCAGCGGTCTCTCCCTTTCTCTGTGGATGGTGGGTAGAGGGGTCATGGAGAGCACCAAGAGGCAAAGTGACATGCTGGGCCCCAGGGGATGGCATTGGGTGCTACTCCATGGAGGCAGGACATGCAGCAGGCACTGTGCTTGGGGAAACAAACTGTGGAACAGAGCTGAAAATGGCAAGCTATCTCCTCCGGAGAGGGATGGCAAGTGTGGCAAAGGTCTGACCTGGAGCAAAGTAAAATCTGAGCCTGATCCAGCCTGAGGGTGAATGAGTTGCCATTATTGACACCAGACTGTAGGATTTCATCCATGTCCCCTTTGGCAGAGCCCCAGGAGCTGCCTTCCACCATTGCAGACGCAGAAAAGCATCTGGTCTCTGTCGGGAGATGTCAAGAGCTGGAAGAGCCACCATTTCTTCTGCTTGTTAATCTCCTTTCACTGATTAAAAGTTTATAACTTTTTTCTCAGTTGAATTTGCCTGGTTTTAAGTCCCAGCCATCGGTTCTTGTTATGCTTTTCTCCCCTGGATTAAAGAGCTCTGCTGTGCCCAGAATTTCTGCCCATTATTGTTCTTACACTTTGTAATCACATCATCCCTTCAGGTTTTTGGGGATTTTTTTAATCAGGCATCCAGGCTGAGCTCCTCAGTCCCAGAGAGAACTTCTGGAGATAGTGGTGGTGAACAGAAATACTGATTTTGTGCTGGACTGGCTCCACACACAGCTGACTCCACAGAACCAGGTTTCCCTGTTTAATATCACTGACACAGTAGCACAGGCTGCGAATATGGGTGATGGTTTGGAGGTTAAACAACCTGAAGGGGATTAAACAGATTCCTCAGTCTCTGTAACAATGTGTTATTTTTCAGTGAAGATGGCCAAACTGCAAAACCTTGTACCTTTCCAATATTCCCCCTCCTTTTGAATTATACAGCTGCTTCTTTCCTCAGCATGTTCTGCTTCACTCACCCTACTTCATCCTTATGCAAATGCAACAATATTTACTGTCTTAATTCTGTTTTAAATTACACTGAAGTTGCCAGTGTCTCCCTCATAATCTGTGTAAAAACAATTGTGTTTCTTTAAGCTCTGGGATCAGCTGTAGCAGCAGGACCCCAGTCGGGCAGTGGGCAGGGAGCACAGCCTGGAGAGGAGCTGCTTCATGGCTGATGGCAGCTACCTGTGCCCAGCTTGCATACAAAGGGGATGGGTGATGGTGAGGTGTGTATGTGTGGGTATGTGTGTGCATGTAAGAGAGGGATGCAGAAGCAGATGCAGAGGGAAGACAGGCTGACAGTCAGCATGCCAGACCACACAGAGTGAGTTTGACATAAGGACCAATTTGGGAGGGCACCAAAAGAAATTTCATTTTTAATTGAGAGCAAATAATTGCCCCTGGTTGCATGAGTCATCCTGTGCCCAGTACACTCTCTATAAGTCTGTGAAGAAAGGGGATTGCATTGAAGAGATAGCCAAATTCATCTTCAGTTTCTTCTAACAAAAGTAATCCAGAGGATCCAAAACTGGCTATGTAGTCAGGTTGGAAGAACGTAGTGGCATTTGGCCAGGAGCAAAGTAAACAGAGAAACTGAGTTTGCAGTGGTACCTTCGTTGGGGACCTGTGGTTTTTCAGGATGCCGTCGACATTCACAGTGCAGCTGGATCTGGCACACCAGACTTTGTCCGCTGGAGATGGAGTTGTGGGGCTGGACATCACAGAGGAGATCATGGAGTCAAGGATCAGCTCTCCTCTCTGACCTCATGAACCTCATGCCAACACTTTCAAGTCCCTATGGCAGCTGCGCGGATAATTTGGTCTCAAAGAACTTTCCAGAAGATGACAGCAAAGGCCCCAGCCTCACGGCAGGGATGGCTGCCTGGACACACTGCTGAGTCTTGGGGTGGTACATATCACTGACTCCAGCAGGCCCAGCTGCCTTCCTCCAACCCTGCGCACACACAGGGATCACCCAGCAGCTGTGGTCACACAGCCCTGCTCTCAGTGCTGTGAACCATGGCCTGATGGCTTGCAAGCTCTCATGGCTCACAAGCTGTACATCAGCCAAGAGACCATCCCTGTTCTAGCAGTGGCTTCCTGCTTGCTCCCCTAGTATCACTGACTGCTCTTGACGCTGAATATAGTGGTTGCAACATTGATTAATTTATTTATTTTGCATTTTTCTCTTTAAGAATGAGTAAGGTAAAGATAGTAAATGTTATTGCATAACAGCAGTAACTTAAAAACATCTAAGAAGAGCTCTTTATCTTTCTCTCTCTCTTTTTATTTGTGAGTGGAAAAAATGTTAAAAACAAATCTCCTAATTTGCTTGTAGGCTGAGATTTCTGCCAAGTGAATATTTATATCCAAGCTTGAAAGATGGGATGTATAATGGAAGTGTTGAGACACTCACTCCTAAGCAATCCAGAGCTGTTTGATGACATACAGTACAAGGTCAGTCCTGTTTGCTGTTAAAATCAGTGGTAAAACTTCCTTTAAATTCATGGGGAAACAGGATCAGGCCCTTAATTTAATTTGTTTCTATCTTGGTAGGAGGTTTCTTGTTCCTGTAAAATGTGCCTATAGGTGATCTCATGATCCCTGTTGTCCATGTGTTCTGGCAAGGTCCTCAAGTAGTTACAGAGCTCAGACATGACAGCATGCCAGATTACCTGCAGTCCTCATGTCACTAGGGAGGCTGCAGGTTGGGGGATATGGTTTTTTCATAAGGATTACCAAATTTCCCCTGCAAATACTACCTCCTGGAAATAAACGGAAAATTTGCTTTCATCAAGAAAACAAGGAAAACATGCTCTCTGCCTCTCCTGGGATTTGAGATGGTTGCTGTTGACGGCAAGTTCCTTACACGGTTTCTAAGTAAAAGTGAAGTTGGACACTTGGGTTTGTGCCTTAAGCAAAAGGGAAGAGACAGGCTATCTGTCACATCTCAAACAAGGCAGCTGCCCTGTGTCCTCAGAGCTCAGCCATGAGTTAACTAAGTTTTTTGCTGAGGAAGATTCCAGAGCTTCTATGGGAAGACAGAACTGTGGCTGGTCACATCCAGAAATGAACATAGTTCCCCTGTGTTTTTTGGACTCCAGCACAAACATTCAAGTCTTTCAGATATCTATCCTCTCCAGAAAACACAGAAAATGTGCAACTAAATCACAGATTAAAAATTCGGCCTTAATCCCCAGTACTGCATAGAAATTGTCCCAGAGTTTTGTTAGAACAGGAAAGAATAGGATTTTTCAAAGATTGAAATATATTTGCTGTCAGGATCTGGCATTTTGATTTGAAGTAATTTTTTTTTTGGGTGAAGTGGTGATCATCACACATTTAAAGCATCCATCCTTTGCTCACATCTCTCGACCTTGCCTTGGATTTCAAAGCTCAGCAGTGTTATAAGGTAAGGTTTTGATTCAGAAGCCATCTATTGACAACAAATAGGTTGCTCTGATGTTTTTCCCCTTTTAAACACAAGAACAGCCACCGCAACCTAATAAAAAAATGCTCATTTGTATTTTTGTACTTTCCCAAGTGTTCAAAGAAAGCAGCAGACAGAGATAATGATTATCTGTGGTGATGGCCGCCACCACCACTGTTTCTCTTTAACCCTTTCTGACCCTGCATCAAATCCTCCCAGTTGCAAGCCAGAGCCATTCCCACACCAAATATCTCCTTCTACTGCACTGTGGCCTTTGCACAGTGGAGAAGCATCTCTGCCACAGGGCTACCTTCTGTGCAGAGCTAGAGAAATCTAGCTGCAGAAATCTAGCTGCAGGACCAGCCAGTCACAGCACAAGCTGCACAGGAGGCAGGAGAGTTCACTCATCTCCCTTGTCCTGGCAGCTGCAGAAGGGCTGTGTAGCACTTGGAGTTTCTGTAGGGACAGCTTACTTTGCTGAGCAGGTATAAGTTTTACCTAGTAAGACTCTGAGATGTTTTTGCTGCTTTTTATTACAAATATATAAATATGAGGTGTTATAAAGCTTGCAGATTCACATCCTTTCTTAAAGTCTTCCCTTTTTCAGTTTCTTTGAAGACACCAGACAAATCAGCTGTGTCCAAGGGTATTGCTATCTACCCAGCTCCTGACCTCTCCCTTGTCCTATTCAAACATGCACAAAAAAGCCTGTCAGGAAAATCTTTCTTGGGGCTTGACCCTGAATCACATATGAAAATGGAAAATTCGGTTTATTTTTTAAAAAAGAAAAACTATACTATTAAAGTTATTTTATACCTTGTGGAATGCATTGGGCTCACAAACACTAACTCCAAAGAACTGTGCAGCAAGGGGGAAGCTCTTCCCTTGCAGAAGAAAGGAGGCAGCCCCCATGAGCTGCAGCAGAGCCGAGATGGGGAATTTCTCACAGGTCACATCCTTCCACCCACTCAGATAGGTCTCATCCCTTGCAGTGCAATGCCCAGCCCTGTGGACAGAAGAAGCAAAGAGACTATTTAGGTACTAGGCTGATGTAATACAGATCCAATGTGAGCTGTGTTTTTTGTAGGGTCCTTTCCAGTGTGGCACCTCTCACCACTAGATGTGGAGAGGGACTTGCAGACCCTCTAGCTTTGGCTGAGCATCTTGCATTGAGGACTGCAGACATCACTCTCCCTTGATGCCACCTGAGATCTCTCTAAGTCCTGTTCAGGCACAATGAATTGCAATGACAGGGATTGCCACCTCCTGCCACTGTAAGGGTCCTTCTTCTGCTGGCACATCACAGCTCAGCGCTGGGTGTTGAGCGCACTGCAGACTGTGAGACAGCAGTGCTCACCTCAGGGGTCCTGAGACTGTTCACTGCATATGCCACAGAAATTACTTCCTTCACCTCTAGTCAGAAGCACTTCTGCTTTTGTGGTGAGCCAGACCTCGCAGCAGGCCACCGCAGGAAGCTAAACTGGCTAATGAGTCCAACTGTAATGGTGGGGAGGGGCAGGGGGAATCTGAATCAGCTGGAACATATTCAGGATTTGGTGGTTAATGTCACTACTTTTGTACAAATTGCCTTGGGACTTCAGACAACCACATATTTATATGATCATTAGAATTGTCTTCTACCTCCACTTGTTTTCTCAGCCTGTTGGGTATTCTGCCTTTACAGGCTTCCTATGTCACAGCAGCCTGGAGTCCCAGTTCAGGGTTTAGATTCATCAGGATATTTCAGTGATCTTCCCAGAGTATTTCTCAAATACTCTGGGAAGAATTGCTTCCATGCTAGGTGCTTCCTGCTGAAATAAGAGACAGCAAAAAGGGAGGGAAGGGGCTCTTTGCATGACTTTGAAAGCATAAGATGGAGGGAAATATAGAAGGCCTAACCTACTGCCTGATGGGTTGCTTACTGGCCATTTGGGTTTCACCGGAGATTTTTTTCTGAAAACCGGAGATTTTTTTCTGGGCTCCCTGGTATAAAAAGGACAGGGATCTCCTGGAGAGAGTCCAGAGGAGGGCTACGAAGATGATAAAGGGCCTGGAACATCTCCCCTATGAGGAAAGGTTGAGAAGATTGGGACTGTTCAGCCTTGAGAAGAGAAGACTAAGGGGGGACCTAATTAATGTTTACAATTATCTTAAGCAGGGGATGCAGGGGGAAATCAGCCAGCCCCTTTTCAGTGGTCTGTGGAGACAGGACAAGGGGCAATGGCTGCAAGTTGGAGCACAGGAAGTTCCGCACCAACATGCGGAGAAACTTTTTCACAGTGAGTGTGACAGAGCCCTGGGACAGGCTGCCCAGGGAGGTGGTGGAGTCTCCTTCTCTGGAGATATTCAAGACCCGTCTGGATGCCTATCTCGGTGAAATGTCCTAGGGAGCTGCTTTGGCAGGGGGTTGGACCCGATGATCTCTCGAGGTCCCTTCCAACCCCTACAATTCTATGATTCTATGATTCTATGATTTTTTTCTCTGCCCCGTCCTCCCTAGTCTCTCCTGTGAGATGCTTTGCAGAGTGTGAAGAGGTCCAAGTGTGTCTCTCCATTCCCACCCATCTGCAAAGCCTTGAAGTTGTGGTACCTCCTTTTTGGTGTGGCTGTGCTGCCTTTGGGTGACAGTTGGGCAAAGAGCAGCTATGTCCCTTCAGAAACACACGGAGCCCTGCCAAAGAAACCCTCCCCTAAGCTCTTACCAGCCATTCATTCCTTCAGGGTTTCTCACAATTCTTCTGGCACAGACGATGTCATCAGTTATGTTACTTAATAGCAGGTCTGCAGGGAGAGAACACAGCTCTGTGAGTTCATTCAAGGGCAGGACACCAGCCCAGAGAATGTTCCCCCCGTGAGTGCAGAGAGCTGGGCACTTGAGCAGACCCGGCATCAGTGAGGGGTTGGATGCTGCTCATTCTCCCCACTGTTGGGCTGCCATCAGCCTCAGAATTTTGTGTGCTGCCAGGCAGGCACCCTCATCTGCTTCTGCATGGCCCGCAACAACCATAAATGTATCTTTCCCCATGAAAATGTTGGTGTAGCCTGCCCCTGTAGTCACTTGTGAGAGGGAGGAGGTGCAAGGAGGGGGAAAAATTGGAAGCAGACCCATCTATGCTTATGATATTTAAATTACTTCCTTCTTGCTCTGCTGGGAAAAAAAAAAAAAAAAGATATATTAGGGAGCTTTTCTGCCTACCTGGAAAGGGAGGATTTGGTTTGAACAGGAAAAAGAAGTCCAGCCCCAGACCTTGGATTTTTTCAAGAGACACAGCAAAACCCTTCCTGTATTTGCCTGGGAACTCCCTGATGGTGGTAGTCCCTGAGTCAAGGCCTGGATCTGCCTGGCAGTAACTCAGTCTTGGGTGACTGCTTTCCCAACTACTTGCTCTACAAGCAGGGGGATGCATTTATCTCATTCAGTCCCACATCACCACTCACCCAAATCAGGACTGCCTATCTTCCACCCACTGTCAAAACCCCAGGAAAGCACCAGAGTCCCTAGTGAGGGGACCTAGGATGGGTCTCAGCAAGGCAAGGGAGCTGTCCCAGAGCTGCGAGGCAAAACCCTGGAAAAGGCTTGGGGGGCAGCAATGCCTAGGAGAAATGCCTCTGGCAATGGCCACGGCCAATCCCCAGCAGGGCTGTCCACACCCTGCACAGGCCAAAAGTTGAAGTGGACTCAGCCATTCATCACCCCCAATTTCCTGCAGCCACGGGTATCAAGTTGCCCAGGTTGGGCCCCACATGCCCCTCTGGCTCCTTTTTGGCTAGGGATTGAGGCTGGGCAGAACACAAAGGCTTGGGGTGCTGCCTCTGCTCGTGATGCTGGCTCTGGAGGAGAGGTGCTGTGGTACATCTGCAAGCCACCCTGCAGCCGTTATCGAAGGGGCTGAGGTCATCAGTGCACCACAGCTGTCTGCTGATCTGGATGATGCTGTAGTCAGTGCTGCCATCCCTGGTCATCCACCTTGATGCTCTGAGCTGATGTGTTGAAGGTGTTCATGTAAAAGGCCGTGCAGAGCCCTAGGCGGGGGCAGAAGGCACTCAGGCTCTGACACAGCTGTCATCCACGGGGATGGCAGTAGCTGGTGAGGAAAGGCTGTGGACACACAGGGGACTGAAACTTACAGGTGGCGATGCTGTAGCCCTGTAGTCATCCAGCCCCTCTTCCAGGAGCACGTGAGCCAGCTCACACAGACTGAACACCTTGGCTTTGGTGTCCATGCTCATCAGCAGGGCCAGCAGCATGGGAGACCCCATTCCTGCAGGCTGATCCCCAGGGTGAAAGGTAAAACCAAGGCCTAAGCAGGTGATTAGACACTCAAGGCCAGCTCCCCAGCAAGTAGTGACACAGCTGGCTCTGGTGACCCTGGGCTGCTCCCGCCAGCCACTGGGGTGTGCACACCCATGCGTGCAGGCATGCACGTAGACAGTGGTGGTGCCAGACAGCCCAGGCTACAAACAGGTTTTATCGGTGCAGACGTGAAAAACACAGAGCTTCAGACACTGGCATTTTGCAGTTTTCTTCTATTAGCGGTGAAAGGTCGGATGTCCCGTGGGAACTGGAAGGCTGATGAAGAGGACCCACTAAGGGAATGGTTACATGCTTCAGCTGCTCAGACACCTCGGCCTCTTGCTTGGGTCAGCCTTGGAGCAGAAGCTGTGATGTACAGTGAGCTCACTGCTACTGGAGACTCATATCCAAACTCCCTAACCCATAGACCTGGTTTGCACATCAGCCTTTTACACATTTACCAGCATGCACAGTAAGTCACGTTCCGCAAGCCCAGGAAGTTTGTCAGTGGAAAGATTTCAAATCTGCACTTTAACAAACAGAAGTCATTTCCTTGGAATTATTTCCTCCCATGTGCCCTTTTACCAAACCTGTCAGGTGGTTTCTCTCTGGCTGTGCAGTGCAGCTCTGAAGCCTGGGAAGGCTGTGCCCAGGGCCATGCAACCAGAGTCCATGTGCAGCCCTGCAGAGCTGTTTGCAGCAAGGGGCAGAGGGTACTCCCCCTTCTCCCCGTGTTCCCCCCCTGGTTCTGCCTCTTGTGATCATCCTCTGTGGGCAAGGGCAGTAGGGGCTGCTGATTAAAAAATATAATGTATGGGTAGAGGAAGAAATTGGTACCTCCAGTGACAAGGCTCAGCACCAGGCCTGGGGGCAGCATCCCTCAGGGGTGTCCCCTGGCAACCGCTCACCCTTCCAGAACCGCCCCCACCCCAATGGGGTCCTGCAAGCCTTGCCCCACACCGTGGAAACAGTATCCAGCACAGCCAGGGAGTATGGTAGCTGTGCTTTTAAGGGACAGACCTTTGGGGTTCCTTTTCTGTTTCACCTGAAAATTAATCTGGCAAATGAGTCTACTGGCAGGGGTATGTTTTATAGTTTAAGGTCATATTGCAGGATATGTGCACAGACAGAGAAATATCACCTTCTCACAGAGAATAACAGCAGAACTGTTTCCAATACCAGGCAGAGGTGGGATTCCATGAACAAATTCAAAATAAATTTCTGTGCAAGTTATTTGTAATTTCTACAGGAAGTTGCCCATAAGTGGCAAAGCAAGAATTATCACACAGGTTGATCAGTGAGCAGGGACAAGAGATGAATTACACACTTGTACTGGGTTAGATGATGTAAAGACAGTTAGTGAAGGGCTTCCAGCCAAGCCAGTAAGAAGAAATGCAAACATGCCCATTCTCCTCAGGTTTGTGGTGAGGACCCTAAGAGGTTTTCTGTTCACTTCAGAGTGGTTGGTGCTTGCTCCTGGCATGTTGGCATCTCCAGCTGGGTCAGCGAAAGCCACCTCTGCCCAACAGGCTGGTACCACTGCACAGCTGAACCCAGACTGTGCCACACAGCAAGGTGGAGGTGTTCATTCACTCTTGTCTTACCATTCTGGTATCTTTTTGGCTTTGGCCACTAATAAATTCATTAAAAATTAGAAATTAATTTAGAAGGGGAGCAGCGGAAGGAATCTTCCCTTATGGGACCGTTTGCTTTAATTTAAACTATCTAAAGATAATAAATAACAGGGCTCTAGAGTGACACAATTTGCTCATCATCTTGGTTTCAAATTATTTTTTAACAAGCAAAATGAGGCTTCAAACATGTCTATGATATCTCCTCCAGATTAAATATTAATCGTGATGCCAAAGTAATAAATACAGAAATCCTGCCTGGTGGTTCTAACATGCAAGTCCCTAATTGTGTGGGAAGCTGCTTAGATGGGTTTCAGTTTCAGCAGGAGATAGAATGCCACAGAGCCAGTACAGTATCTGTGTCGCTACAAGATTTACAGCTCAATTCCCTGCCTCAAAACAAAGGAACAAATAGCTGCATGTCACGCACTGAACTGAAACATTATGGATTATATTATTACTCGAGTTTCTACAGAACTTCTCAGTGGGGGAAAAAAATTCTATTAACTCTCTTTTACGAGTACCAGCAGGGCAACCTGAAGAGAATAATCTTCTCCATTTATAAGGTCTGGGTGCCTTAAAACCTGAATAGCAGCCCAGGAGCTTTGTCACAAGGTCTGGTTGTTTCCTTTCCTTTATAAAATTCCTATCTCCATTAATCTGTGTTTATTTTCCTTCTGCTTTTTAATTTGCTTAATGGACTTCAGCCGAAGTCTCTCCTAGAAGTCAGGGGAAAGTAAACTCTGATAAATCCTTTGGGACTTAGTAGTCACAGTTAAGCACTTCTTTGGATTATTTTGTCTGACTTTCATCTTTACTGCTGCATAAATGTACTGCTGCTTAGTACTGCAGCCCTAACCCCATGACTTAAAAGCCTGGGAATGAACCAACGAAAGATATCCTTATTTCTTTCTTCTTTTGCAGGCATGGAAATACAAGACTAGAGTTATAGAATCACTAGGTTGGAAAAGACCTTTGAGATCATTGAGTCCAAGCGTAGCTGTCTTTTATTAAACCATATCCCTAAGCACCTCGTCTACCCATCTTTTAAATACACCCAAGAATGATGACTCAACTCCCCCTCCCCGGGCAGCCTGTTCCAGTGCCTGGTAACCCTTTCAGTGAAGAATTTTTTCCAAATGTCTAATCTGAACCTGCCCTGCTGCAGCTTGAGTCCATTCCTCCTCATCCTACCTGCTGCCGCTTGGGTGAAGAGATCAACACCCATCTCTCTACAACCTCCTTTACAACCTCCTTTCAGGTAATTGTAGACAGTGATAAGGTCTCCCCTCAGCCTCCTCTTCTGCAGGCTAAACCACCCCAGCTCTCTTAGCCACTCCTCCTAAGGTTTGCTCTCCAGCCCCTTCACCAGCTTCGTTCCCCTTCTCTGCACATGCTCCAGGACCTTGATATCTTTCATATAGTGAAGGGCCCAAAACTAAACACAGTACTCAAGGTGCAGCCTCACCAATGCTGAGCACAGGGGCACAATCACTTCCCTAGACCTACTGGCCACACTATTTTTGATACAAGCCAGGATGTCATTAGCCTTCTTGGCCACCTGGGCACACTGCTGACTCATATTCAGTCGGCAGTCGACCAACACCCCCAGGTCCTTTTCCGCCAGGCAGCTTTCTAGCCACTCTTCCCCAAGCCTGCAGTGCTGCATGGGGTTGGTATGTCCCAAGTGCAGGAGTCTGCACTTGACCTTATTGAGCCTCATCCCGTTGGTCTCAGCTCATCGGTCCGGTCGGTTCAGATCCCTCTGAAGAGCCTCCCTACCTTCAAGCAGATCGACACATCCTCCCAGCTTAGTGTTGTCCACAGACTTACTGAGGAAACATTCAATCCCTTCATCCAGGTCATTGATAAAGATATTGAACAGGACTGGACCCAGGACTGAGCCCTGGGGAGCACCACTCATGACCAGCCTCCAATTGAATTTAGCTCCATTTACCACAACTCTTTGGGCCCAGCCATCCAGCCAGTGTTTTACCCAGCAGAGCATGTGCCTGTCCATACCAGTGGCAGCCAGTTTCTCAATCAGAATGCTGTGAGAAATGGTGTCAAAGGCTTTGCTGAAGTCCAAGTACACTACATCCACAGCCTTTCTCATGTACACTAAATGGGTCACCTTGTCATAGCAGACGATCAGGTTAGTTTGGCAGCACCTGCTTTTCACAAACCCATATTGACTGGGCCTAACCACTTGGTTGTCGTGCATGTGCTGTGTGATAGCACTCAAGATGACCTGTTCCATGACCTTTGCCAGCACTGAGGTCAGACTTACAGGCCTGTGTTTTCCTGGATCCTCCCTCCAACCCTTCTTGTAAATGGGTGTAAC
Source organism: Hypotaenidia okinawae (assembly GCA_027925045.1). NCBI lineage: Eukaryota > Metazoa > Chordata > Aves > Gruiformes > Rallidae > Hypotaenidia > Hypotaenidia okinawae. The sequence goes on from BSDF01000002.1 coordinate 17,741,546, forward strand.
ATCTGCCAGCTTCTAGTCAAGTGGAACTGCCCCAGTCAGCCAGGACTGCTGGCAGATGATAGAAAGGGGTTTGACAAGAACGTCCACCAGCTCCCTCAATAACTTCGGGGTAACTCAGGGTTAAACTCATAATAGGCAATCAGGGTGTCCTCCACATGTTTATCCCATGCAGAGAGCCTGTTGGAGACTGAGTGCTCCTTGAACTGCTAGTCTCTGATGGTGAACAGTCTCAGGACCCCTGAGGTGAGCACTGCTGTCTCACAGTCTGCAGTGCGCTCAACACCCAGCGCTGAGCTGTGATGTGCCAGCAGAAGAAGGACCCTTACAGTGGCAGGAGGTGGCAATCCCTGTCATTGCAATTCATTGTGCCTGAACAGGACTTAGAGAGATTTCAGGTGGCATCAAGGGACAGACTTCCTTTTCCAGAATCAGAAGGAGGAATCCCCAGCTGGGCAGGAGCTGCTGTGCATTGTACTGGACCCAGTCAGGGGGCTGGGGAGCACAGCCCAGTCTGATCACCTCCAGCCTCAGCTTCCTGAAGAGAGGTACCATCACTGTACAGCATGTAACAGACCACTCCAACAGGAAGCCTGACACCCTCTCACCTCAGCTCCCAGCATGGAACGGGTAAGGAGAGGGCTGCAAATCCCAAGACTCATAGGGAATCTGTCCTCTGGAAGTCCATTGTGAGCATCAGAGCCCTCCTGCAGGAGAGACCTGCAACATTTCCTTGTCCTCAGTCCTACTGGCATCATCTGTTCAATAATGTTTCATGTTATTAATCTATTATTATTTTCTTTTCAATGGGTAAGCTTTGAATGACAGTCAGCATCAGTATTAGGCTCTAAATACCTTTTTGTTAGAAGGCCAGTGTTCAAACTCATATATTACTTTCTACGCAGCAGATTTATTTTTGTAGCATTTGTTCCTGCAGGATCTGCTTACTCAGAAATTGCATTGTATAATTAGGCCCCAAATACCTATTACTAATCCTGAACAAAGGTTTGCTTTATTGTTCATTTCATCAATCCACATTTTCATTTTACTTCTTCCATGTATGATGGACATAATTAATTAGATCCCATTCCATCAACCTTTCTATTTTCTTTGTCTAATGATCAGGCTTTTACAAAAACTCTCCATGGTTTTATATGTTGCTGGAGCAATTTACACACGTCCACCTTTAGAGAAACTAAGGCATGAAGAAAGGGCAATCACTAAAAGTTGAGCTCCTCTGACCGATAAGCCTTGGTACAGACAAATGTTGCAACCTTTGACTTGTAATTGAAAATTTACATGTGTATAGACCAAAGGAAATCTGTTCTTAAAGAAAATTTCCAGCCACCTGATTTTGTTTGACCTACGTGGTAGAGCTGTCACCTGTGAACACATAGGCTTTCCTCTCAGAAGCAATGAGTAAGTGGCTATGAAGAAGGTCATTCAGGCCATTTTTATGAAAACACACCATCATGTGCTAGAGGAAAAGCTGAGTGTTTGGGCAGGCACCGTATGACAGTGACATCCATCCCTGACTACTTTGACTTGGATCTGTTTTTATTTCCTTGGTATAAAAGGGATCAGCTCCCTATATGCTAACCATAAATCCCAGCAATACCTTAATTCCGACATAACTTATCTGAATGTGCTTTCTTCTGGTACCAGGAGGTCAGCCACAGCACAGGTTCAGCTTGCTGTTTTGTAGCATCCCCTGACATAGTAGTGAGAAGGGAGTTAATATGGTGAGGGCATGTAATTATACAAGTCAGAGGTCTGAAGGCCTTATTTAAAACAACAATCCAGCACTTAGGGATACCAGGAAATGTGCCGTGGTAACACCGCAAGGAAATGTGCTTTTTGAAAGTGGTTGAAGGCTTTGTCAGACTGCAGTGGCTACCACCATTGCTACACATGGAGAAGACAGACCTCGGTGTACTTGAAACCAGGAAGCTCAGGTCATGGCATGGCTGGGAAAGCACAAAACTCTGCCGGATGCAAAACCCACCCAAGAAGCTGGGTAAATACTCCGGTGGTTTTCTCTGCGGAGGTTGCTACCACCAGTGAGCTTGCTGCTGGTCTCCTGGCTGGCCATGGGCCCAGGCAGGGGTGTCTGCATCGCTCTGCGGGCACAGCAGGGATTAGAGAGGCCGAGCAGTCGATTGCACAAGCTGATGCATCTCCTGGGATCAGCTGGAGACAGGAGATGAGGAGTTCCTATTTTCAAGCTCCCAGTGGTAGAACAAAGGCGGAGGCTGAGATGCTGTATCTGCTTCTGCAAATCTCACTGAAGCAAGGAAAAGCCACGCAGCTTGGCCTGGAATGACAGAGAGCAGACTGGACCCTGCTCTGATGAGCCACTTTCCATGGGTGGACAGAAGCCCCTGTGGCTTATTAGTCTGGCTCCTTGATCCATGCTCTGTTGTCTGGGACCCTGCTAACAGAATTATCACATCTAGCAAGAGTCAAAGCTGCTTTGTGGGAACCATGAGCTTCCTGTCCTCTTTGCATTTGTGAAGAGAGGTTTTGTCATGTTCCCAGGGTAGAAGTCAAATTTGCATTAGGAAAATATAAACAAAATGAAAAGATCAGCCCCATGATAGAGCCAGCAAAACAACAACAGATTCAGGAAAGTACTAGCTAAATGCTGCACAGCGGGCGGATTTTGATTTGTATTTGTAAGCCTTTTTGGTTTCAAAATACAGTATTCTTCTTCTTTCATCTCCAAAACCCAGCCAATACAGAACAGAAACATAGCTTTTGGCGGTCTTGAGTTTTTAGCTAAACTTGTTTGTGTTCTCTCTTAGCGCTTGAAGCAGAGCAGTAGCAAATTACATTACTGCTTCTCAGTTTGTGACACACTTGACCATGTTTTTTCAATAAAAATGACACCACTTAACTTTGCTGGGTCAGTAATGAAGCAGCAAGAATGATTTTGTTTGGCAAGAAAAACCAGCTAAGAATCCAGAGCTTCTTACAGCTAAAGCAAAATAAAGGATTTAGGTTAATTAGACTATTTATGAACTCTAAACTCATCCCTTCATTTATGTATTATGATGAAATGTATCTCCGTGGTCGCTTTGAGCAGTATTCCACATGCTATGGGAATATTTTTCCCACTCTGCACAGCAGCGGCGGTGCACAGACACTGCGGAGCAGAGCTTGTCCCCTGGGGTCCTGACGGGAGCCTTGTTGTCTGTCTAACCCAGGAAGAGGTATGTCCCTTTGACACGAACTAGTGCCGCAATCCAGCGCAGAGTTCCTGTCAGAGATGACCAGTCATCTGGAAGGGAGCAGGCTGTCCTTTGCTTCAAGGGCCACATCAGTGTGGTGGAAACATCTCAGCTATGCAACTTTTCTGATGACCCAGACTTGAGTGCACCTCTGTCACCATCCTGTCTCTGGCTGAGGGATGGATCAGCCAGATTGGTCCTGAGGACACCAGTTATACTCTGAGGAAAACTGTGTGGGTAACCGGCATTTGGGAAGAGAGAGCTCATTTCCAGGTGTGTCCATCATGAAGACCCAATTCTTCACCCACATAAATCTGCTTTCCTCTTACCTTTCCATTATTTTAATCTCATGACATCAGCATCCTTAAATGTGTCAGTGTGCCTGAAAACACATGGTAGCAGTTCTTGCTTGCACTGAAGCTGACTAGGAAGTACATCTGACAGGAACAGCAGCCTAAAAATGGGCATTGTGTTGTGACATTTCCAGTGAGCCTTAGAAGTCTAATGCCTGCATCCGCTGAGACCTGCTGAAGTGGCCCTGGCTTTGGAGAAGCTGCTAACTCAGCCCAAGGCTTGTGAGAGCTGGCGGGTGCTTGTGCTTGCAGGAATGCAGCCCTGTCTGGGGTGGGGTGTTGTGTCCCCACACATCCCCGTGGGAGCATGGTGTCCCCATGCGGCCTGCGCTGAGGTGTGGATGCCATTCACCCTTTTCCAGGGGAGATGGAGACCTTTGTCAGGTGGATGTGCACCAGTGGATGATGAGTTTGAGTTTTTTGAAGTGTCCTTCCATGTCACCTGGGAATATTGGGAGCAGGGTCTGGTATCAGCTGCTGCATCCTTGCATTTGGGCCAAGAGCTCCTGCTTAGCACAAGTCTGCTCTGGGCCAACACCAAACTCTTGATACATTTGCAGGGCACCAGCACATAGGCAGTGAGACCCTTGCAAAAGGTGTAATTGCATCCCTTGCTAAAAGTGACATTTTTCTGGTCAACAACAACTCTAAATATTTGGGACGTTGCATTGGCTTCAACAGCATAGAATGTCAGTGGCACTGAATCTTGCTACTGGGAAATGATCTATGTTGACAACCATACTTTGGCTTTGCCTTGAGTTTTATTATCTGTAGATGCCTTGGCATTTCTTTTGCCATGTCAGGCTTTTTCTCCAGTCACAGTGGTCTGTTTCATCCAGGTCCTTATCTCTTAAGAACAATGCTTTAGCTGTGGAAGTGTTGTTAGTTCTTGTCTGAACTCAGTCTTGGTGTAGGGGTTAAAGAAGGCAGTTTGGTTTATATCTCAAGGGGATTTTCTCAAGTTCATACACAGCTGGTTTTAGCTGGTAAACTCATATTACTTCTACTACTACTACTACTGTTATTATTATTGTTATTATTACTTTTATTCCTTCAACTGAAGTTATGCAACTAAAAAGCTTAATGTAACAAGCTGGGAATATTTGCATAAATACACACACATATGGAGGCATGCGTGTACATGCACACACATAATCTTTCTTTATTTTCAAATCAAGCTGTTTCCTAATACTGAAAATGCAGAGAAAAGGGAGTTGTAATATGAATTCTCTTGAATGAATGACATCCTCACATTGACAATTGATGGATCATGTTCTTCTTGAACAAAATCACAGATCCAGTTTGGTAGTCTCTTTAATGTCCTTCATGACCGTCTAAGAAATACACTGAATGTGCTTTACTGTGACTGTTCCTGATGCCTAAATTTCACACTCAAGAGAATACTGGAAATGCTATTAGCTTAGAAGGGTATTTGAATTTATTTGTGGTTTGGCAACAGAGAAAATAATGTTTGATGTAAATTTTGTTCCTATTTGTGAGGGAATTTAACAATTTTGGGCACTGGATGTTTATCTATGTTTATCCACGAATACCACATGAGTTATCTGCAGCAAGTCTGTTAATACCACACAAGAGGTGGCAGAATGCTTCCATGCCTTTTTATTTTCCCCTCAATAAAAAGATGAAGATAAGTATTTCTGGAGTTCTTCCAATTCTGATGATTGAAAATAATGCAGAATGCTAATTTACAAATAAGGAAATGGGGGGGTAGTGGTTGTTTTCTTGCTTGATTTTTTTATTTTAATTTTCATTTTATTTTCATTTTATTTTCATAGAGGTGAAAACCTCTATTTTCTCTGGTATAATAAGGACAAAGAAAGACATTAAAACAAGCAATGGGCTTGGGTCAGCCACAGCATCCCCCCTTCAGTTTACACCAGCTCAAAATTTGTCCCCTTGGCATTAACCAAGAAAGCCTTGATGTATATGCTTCTATCGACATCTGTAAACATTAAAAGCTTTCTAGACTACCGAGGGGTTAAAGTTGTTCTAGTAAGTGTCCTTAATAAGGAATTCAGACGGTTTCTGTTTGGTTTTAATTATGACAGCCTTTCATATAGGTTGGAGGGGCTCCTGGCTCTGTCCTGTTGAGACATTAAAGGTCCCTTTGTTTAAAAGTTCAGAGCCAGATCGGAGATCGCCTGTAGTTTACCTTTAAGATATGGAAAAGTGCTGAGACATAGCAGGGGTTGGTGCTGGTAGCCCCGCGGTGGGAGCTGCCGCACAGGGTGCTGTCAGCATCGCTCTCCCTGCTGCAGCCTGCTTGCTCCAACCGCGATGCTATCAGCATTCCTCGCTGGAGCCTGTCTGAGTGATGGCTGATTAATGAGCTGGGGCTACAGCTATCTGTGAGAAAGAAGAATTGCTTATTTCACCCATGTCACAGTCCTAATTGGGAAAGTCTGACAGCACCTCCATGCTCCATGTGTAGACACCAGATACACAAAGGGAGTTCTTCCAAGATTACTGTGATTTTCATTGATCTCTCCCTTGCAACATCCCTCTCCCCAGGAAATAAAACAACAGACCCTGGGATTTCTTTCTGAGGTACAGAGAGAGGAAGGAAAAACATGACCCTCCTCCTTAATAATTTTTATGAAATGAAGTACAAAACACAAGCTTGTTTCACAAACAGTTCGACATCGGAAGTTTCATGCACTGTTTCATCTGAAAAAATAACAATCTTGCAAGGAAATACAAGAGATCTCTGTTCTGATGACTGGAGACCCCTCTTAATTTCTGCTCCTGCATGCAGTGTCTGCTGATTTATTTGCTTTCCCTTTGCTTAGCTGGTACAAAAACATCAAAAGAAAAGGTTGCAGATGGACCCCACATCATTAACCAACATGTACCAGCCTGTGGCGGTAACCCACATTGTCCTTCTTCATGTGCACCAATGCAGGAGGATGCTGAACCTTCCACATTCCCATTTCAGCCACTACAACATGCTACAAAGCTCATCAGTAAGAGAGCAGGTCTCTCAAAAAGCTTGTTGGATCCACTGATGTTGCTCCCCAATTTCTCTTGGCAACCAGTTATTTTCTCATCCGTGTTACGCTTGGCAGGACAGCAAGGGTTTTCCAGATGGTAGAGCTGGCTTTTATTTTGCCTGGGAGAAAATATCACTGAAGATATAAGGCAGCAGAAGTTCAAATCTGAAATCCAAACGTAGTATTAAATCTGTAGTGACATTAAATCTCTCTGCCATCTGTGACCTGCTGCCAGGCTGATGCATTTGGGTATTTCAGCTATGTAGAAGATAAAATTGATCACAACTGGCTGTAAATAAAGACATACCAGGCATCTTCCTGGACATTTTGTTCCCTAGAAGATCTTCTAACTAATAATTCTCATACCAGTGGTTTATAACCTGCAGGTAATACAAATTGTGCTCCTCTGAAGAGCAGTATTACATCAGAGCATCAAACCGACACTGAAAGCTGTCAGAGAGTCTCTTCAGTGACTGAAACCTCAGCCTGCCTATTCTGCGCTGTCCGTGATAGTAAGCCTCAGAGGGAACGCAAGATTTCTGCCACGGTGGTGAGTCAGGACACAAGTATGCTGCCTCATCTTCTAATCCTCTGCCAAATCAATAAGTTCTTCTCAAGGATAGGATTTTCAGCTGCAATATAGGAGATGCCGTGGGAGGCATAATGTAAGTGGAGCAGAGACTTGGCTTTGTGAAACCTCCCTGTTACCCCAGAGCCACCTGCAGAGCGTGGCAGGAGCCCTGCCATTTGTGCAGGCATGGGGCCAGCCCAGCATCTAGGTCCCAAATTTGCTTCTTCAAAGGAAAATCTGAGTAGGTCATGTGCTTAAAGAAAATATCTGCTTTACTACGAAGCTGTATTTTGGCGAGATGAGCATGTCTGATGAGCTCACCTTGGTGTGCTGTGCCACAGTATCTGAGACTGAGTGAAAATCCATTTCTCCAGCTCTGCGGTTGTTTTCTCCCGTCATCCTTCAATGTAATGGCTGGCAGTTCAAAGGAAACCTTTGAGCCTCAAGCCTGTACACTCTCAAAAAGCATTCATTGGGCTAGTTTCTGGGGGTTGTTCATGGATCCCAGAGGCAAGTGAGGGACCTGATGTTAACCTTCTCCCAGATCCTGGCACTGCAGTGAACTTTGCAAAGTTAAAATAACATCTGCAGTATTTCCAGGTACTGGAGCACCTGAGTATCAGGGAACTCGATTTAGGGTAGCCACACAGCTGCAGCTGTCCCTTCTCCTTAAGGGATGCTCCAAGGAGCTTGGTGGCCCAGGCTCTCTGGGTACACTGCATACCTGCAGTTTTAGCAGAATCTGTATTCAGATGCCTGGTTCCTCTCCTCTGGAGCTGTGTCAAACACTCCAAACCTGAAACATGGAGCTGCATCGGAGCAACCAGAGGAGCCTGGTCACAAAAAACACCAAACAGGAAGGCAAAATTGTTCAGGTTAGAGCAGTCCATACCAGCTAAGCTGGTTGTAATATGCCTCCATCTTCCCAGGAGAATGCAACTTTCTCCTACTGATCAGTACACTGCTGCTCAAAAGACATAAATAATCTTAAAAGAAGGTGAAGGTATCTCTGTGGCTAAAGGTAGCTGGACCCCAGGGATGAATACTTGCCCAGCCTCTGGACTCAGGAGATGTGAAGTCATGATGTCATGGGAACAGCAGCACCCTGACTGCCTTCAGAGCCATGAAGTAAATGCTGCCACTTTCTCAGCTACCAACGCTGGGGGAGCTCAGGGACTGTTGTTACCTGCAGCGCTCTCACTTCCGGTCATTGCTGTTTCTGGTTTGAATAAAGCCTGGATAGGGAAAAGAGGGTTAAACTCAGTATATTCATGGGGAAATAAAGAAAGGGGTAAATTCATCCCTGATTTATACCTTGTGCAGCTCTGCACATTGCATACTAGTGTTTGAACTCAACAGGGCTAAGCTTTTCCACAAGGGGCAACATGCAGAGTAAAGTTAGACATCTGGGTATGTGCAGGAACAGCATGTTCATTACATACAAGGTAAAGTCAAGTCTGAGCAGCTTGGAAATACTATGTGCTGAGCACAGTCCTTGCCCCATGTTTGAAGTCTGTGCATGGTCTATATGTCAGCCTGTTCCAGCAATCTTCCCACTCGTTCCCGGTTGCCTCCGTGAAACCTATCCGTGTGGCAGGATTAATGCAGCCAAAGTGCACGTGTATCGTCTGGAGTGGGCAGCCTTATTTGGACATTTCAGTTGCTGGGTGTTCTCAGCAGAGGCTTCTAAGGCATTTATTAACAAAGCGCATGGAGACAGCTTAGGAAAGTTCAGCCCTCCTTTGAATCCATCTGCTAGATCTTCGCAGGTAGTTCGGAAGCGCTCTTCCTAATGGTGCCAGGGGGACAGCTGAAGGAGGCTTCGCTGCATCCACTCCTCAGTCTGATCTCAATGAACCTTTGTGGCTCTGTCGATGCCAACGTGAGAACATTTCCTCTGAAGTCATTTGCGTAAACAGCCCAGGGACTGACTGAGAGCATTGAGCTTTGTTGCACAGGACGGGGACAGTAGCCTGACTGTTGATTTATTTAAAAAGAGAAAAACAACAACAAAAAATGTCGCCAGGAAGTTGCATGACTATCAGGAAACGCTCACCAAAGGGACTGTGTTAAGCAGAGTATGCAAAGCCAGCAAACAAACCCACTGTTTTGTAAGGTAACACTTTTTGTTTGTATTTCTGACAACATATTAAACTATTCTGTCAGGGATGTCAACTCTGTTCCAAATCCCTTTTTACCTTTTTAAAACATTTCAAAGCATGGACTATTTCTTTAGGAGACATTGCAGAAAATGGCTGTAATAGGGGATTTATTTTCATGCTTATGTGTTCCCGTTTTGTCATTAACATTCTTTCCACAGTACCATGGCCAGGAATGGGCGCCAGGTCCAGGAGTTTAGAAATTATTTCTGCATCATGTGGAAGCTCTGCTAATCGGCTGGTGTTCTGTGATACGGTGGGAAAGTCCAGGGATTTTAAGCTCAAGGCCAAGGTTTTTATTGTGGGTTTTTTTGGTTTTTTTTTTTTTTTTTTGGGGGGAGGGGTCCCTTTTGGGAAGGGAAAACAGTCCTTATAAAAAACAGACTTTCAAATGAGAACATAGGTGGAGTGAAAATGTTTAACAGTGCTTAGCATTATCTTGCACTGCCAGCCCCTCAGATCGCAGCAGACCTCCCTGCTCCATGCAGCGCCCAGGCTGCATGATGGCGCAGCAGCCCTCGAATGACAGCCACTGACTGCCATGGCAGAACAAGACCAGCCATGAGGATACAATGCCGGCTGCCCTCTTTGCTTTCACCGGCCTCATCAGCTGCTCCATCAGTGGGCAAGGAGTCAGGCTTTGTCCTCATGCAGTCACGCCTGCTCTCTGTGCCATATCTGGTCCATCCCTCCAGATGCGGAACTTTTGGATTATATTTAAATCATGCACTAGAAAACCCTGTAGAAAAGAAGGATAGAATGTCCTTTTGCCCACTCTCATTTGTCTGTGCTTTATCTCATCTCTTGGAGAGTTTATTTGGGGCTCAGTTTGGTGAAACACCTTACTAAACATTTTCTGCACTCGGAAGAGCAAGCATAAGCTTAACTAGATCCTAAAGCTTTGCTCTATCATGGTCTTCTTTGGTGTATGTTACAGTCTGGTGCCCACCCACCAGTAATTGATTTGAAGGTGGAATACTGAAACCAGGAACTGGAGGAAGATCCTGTTTCAATGTAGGATACAAGCTAGCATGTCACTAAGCTTCTATAAACACAGGGTTCAGCCTAGATTACATCAGCAAAAACCAGTTCAAACTATTCATGTGAGAGCTGAATATTCCATTTCAGTAAAAACTGGAACTGCAATTTCACAGCTCTAATTCCCGTAAAATAATAAAAGCAGTGAGCCTAGAATGGACCTTTTTGTTTAAAATGACAATAATTAATAGATGAAAAATCTTGATGGCACCAGTGTTAAGAGGTTCACACAGTAGTTTAGTACTCAAGTTATTCACTAAATAGACATATTTCAGTAACATATGGGAGAACGTTACCAATATTTTTGCTCTTAATCCAGACATGGCTTATTTATTGCTGGGGCACATTTTCCTGAAGTCACATTGGTTTAATATCTTGCTGAAATGTTCTAATTATATATTATTATACATAACTTCCAAATGGGTTTTATTATTCATGTATTGATTTGGAAGTATCTTTCTTTACACAATCAGGGGCTTTTCTCTGCGAATACCACTGCATCATGGATGAGGACAGCAATATGAAGACAGAGCAGCACAGTGTGTCTCATTTGCACCTTCTCCAACAGTTTATAAAAAGCCTTGTTTCTTGCCCCAAAAAAGACTCAGCAGTTCACTTCCCCAGCTCCTATCGTCCCAGGGTGGTGGGAGAGGCTGAGGGTAGCTCCCCACCAGCCTGAGTTGGTGGGAAAAGGTTCGTTATTCCCTTTGCTGGGGATGTGGCAGTGGTGGTGGCAAAGGGCCTGCAGCAGGTTGCAGAGCTGTGGTGAGGTCTCTGTGCCTGGTTACTCACAGCCAAAGGGAGACTCACTGGTGAGGAGATGCACACCATGTCCCCAGCTGTAATTTATTTGGGAGTTGGACTAGATGATCCTTGAAAGTTTCTTCCAACCTAAACCATTCCATGATTCTATGATAACTCTTCCTGTGAACATTCCTTCTTTGTCAGGACAAACAGATGGGTTTTTTCTTTCTTCCCCCCGCCCCAGAAAATCTTTCCAAGCACATGAGCAGCTAGCACATAATTTGGGACCAAATGGACCAATATAGCCACATTTGTCAGTAAAGGAACTTTCAGTAAACAAACTATGTGGCCAACTTAGGCCAGCCAAACCAAGTACTGCAGATTGGTCTAAAAAACCATCTAGCGTTCATCACTGTTCAATACTTGCTCAACCTTCGACACCTGCAGATTTTGAGTAGTATTGACTCTCCACCCTGGTAACACTACTCTCCATCCTTATGCAGCTTCCTTTTCTCATAGCCATATGGTCACTCTTTACCTTTGGGTGGAGTGTCCAGAAGGGAGATTTTGACAAAAGGAAATTAAGAAAATCTCCCCCTAAATCCCACAACCTGCTCAAAGCTTCCAAAAAGGATGACTCACTCTGTGAAGCAGTCTAGGAGTCTGCTCATTAAAAACACTGTAGGAATATATGTGTTTGTGTTTTAAGATGTTGTCTTGAGTTACCAGGGCAAGTGATTTCCAAAACTTATCCAAAGCTTTGAGCCATCATTGTCTCGCAGAGCAGCAGGACCCCAGTACATGCACACTACTGCTTAAAACAGGAACTGCAAATCACCAGAGCTGCAAGGATGGATGGATGGATGGATGGTTGGATGGATGGATGGATGGATGGATGGATGGATGGATGGATGGATGTGGTGTCTCTTTTCCTATCTGGGAGTCAGCGCCCATGAACACATAACCCACCTGGCCCAGGGAAGCCATGGCACAGCCAACTGCAATGTGGGCTATCAGGCATGCTCCATTCCCTGTTCCAAATATACTCCTTTTGCCACAAGAGACTTCCTTGCTTTTCTCTTGCTGCTCCTGCAACTGTTCACAACACATCTGCCTACAAGTGCAGGGCTGTGTGTGATGGGAGGAGATGCAATCAGGCTCAGGATCAGTGGCTTGTCCTGAATGCCACCCTTGGATTCCAATTTACTCCTTGGATACTGTGATTTTAAAATCAGAAGGGGCCAATTTGCCAGTTCAGGCAGTGCTTAAGATGGACAAAACTTCATATAGCTGATGTTTGCTAGAGATTTCACTTGTGAGCTTCCCCTGCCTCTGGGCAGAAACCTTGCAGGATTTCTTCCCTGCGCTGTGGCACTCATAATCCAGCTCTTTCCTCACCAAAATCTACTACTGACAGTGCCTGATCTGGGGTGTGATGTCTGTGAGGAAAGATGGGGAGTCTGATACTCCCTAGGGCATCACATCAGAAAAGACCCCACTGCCAAGCGCTGTAAGCATCCTGACATAGAAATAAGACAGTACTGAAAATGTTACAGAGATTTAAATAGTTTATGAATCTAAAAACTGTGTCTTAAATAGGATTTTGCAGAATTAGGACAGTGGAGTTTTCCCACTCTACCATCCTCAGCTAGCACCTTTCATCTGGAAGAAGAAGGGAGCCCCTGGGGTGACTTTCCAAGTAACCCCAGAGGAAGAGAACAAAGCAACAGACAGGGCTCAGATAGTAAAGACAAGTTCCCATTAAAAAGTATGATCTCTTGGGACTAATTCTCTTGCTATTTCTCATTCCAGTAGCCTTCAGGTTGTGTAAAACCAGCCATCTCTGCCCTCCCACAGCCTTCCTCATGGCCTTCATCAAGGAAGCTTGTTTACCTAGCCTGGGAGAGAGAAGAAACCCCCCAGTGAGCTGAAATGCCCCATTTGCCTCCTGATACCCATGCAAGAGCGACTGCTGGAGCTGCCCATAGCTGTCTGCCCAGGACCCAGCAGATGGCACTCCTGGATGGTGTTTCTCCCAGATCACAGGCAGCATCTGTCTCCAGTTGCCTCCACTACCCCATCCCAGCTGCACTCCTGGGAAGAGGGTTTACAGGGCAAGGCAGGCCAGCACCAGGGGAGGCAGGGTGAGCGCTGCTCTGCCCATTTAGTCTTAAAAACTGGTGCTCAAACTGCCCTGAGTGCAAGGCTGGGCACCATCTGAAAGCCAGATTTCTAGGGGCTTGTGTTCCTCTGCTAAGTGGAGAATGATAGCATTTGGCCTCTTTGAAAGCCATTCCTGACTTCTCCCAAGAGCCTCCTTGGGTCAGAAAGACTTTACATGAGGAGAAATCTGTGGGCTGCTGTTTGGGCTGCACAGTAAAAGGAGCTTACCAACAGGTTTGGAGAGGTCAGTGGTTGTGATCTTACACATCAGAAAATCAGAGAATCACAGAGGAGTTGAGGTTGGAAGGCACCTCTGGAGATTATCCAGTCCAACCACCTGCTCACAGCATGGTTAGCTAGAGCATGTTGTCTGGGACTGTGTCCAGTTGTGTTTTGCGTATCTCCAAGGATGGAAACTCTAACTTCCCTGGGCAACCTGCCCCAGTGTTTGACCACCCTTTATGTTTAAATGGAATTTCCTGTGTTTTGATTAATTTCCATTGCCTCCTGTCCTGTCACTGGGCACCACTAAGAAAAGCTGGGCTTAAACTTCTTTACTATCCCCATTAGGAATTTACACTTATCCTCCCCCAGCCCCCCACTCCTAGAAGACTTTGCTACCACTTTTCTTCCTGTCTTATGAAGCAACATCAAAGTTTAACAAGCCCTATAATGATCCTGCTATTGAAGCACAACATCTCTGATAAGTGAAAGTTATCAAATTGTTTATGAACCTAAAGGCTGGCTTTTAAACAGGATTTCACAGGATTAGCACCATAGAGTGTTCCCAGCACTATCATTCCCATCTCTGTTGCCCTATACAAGTAGACAGGATGCCACCTAGAGAGAATGCCACTAGAAGAAGCATTTTCATGTTACGTGCCTAACCATAGGGCTGAAATCACAGCACATAATAGGTGGGGTTCTTTTTTTAGGTAGAGACAGCCAACGCCAGAACTTTGGATGAAACTATTCCAAATTTGGGGGAAGAGATTTCGAGTCTGGATCTTGGGCTCTTGAAGTCTTGCTGTTGACAGATCCAAAACACTGAAGGCTTTTCTGAAACTGGAGTCCGAATACAAATGCTGTTCAACAAGTTGAGCTTTTTTGCTTAAGCATTTTTTACTTGGCTGCTTCTGTCCTTGTTGGACCTTCCTGCCATGATAACTAGCTCCTAATAGCAGGCTGGGTAAAGACTTTCTTCTTCCCCTTGTGTTTTCTTTTGACAAGCATTGGCTCCTCTAGACAGAGGTGTCTGCATGCCAAGCCATGATATTCCTCCCAGCATGATTTCATAGTGATTTATTTATTTATTTCTGTGCTGCATCCTGCTTGCTTGCCAGTGGAAATCTGCCTGAGGATTTTGTTTCATGTCTCTTGCAATGGGACATGGAACTCTGCCTTCCCAGCTTTACAAAAGCACTCCTTGCCAATATTAGGAGAGTATGCCAGAATATAGCAGCTTCTGTACTGCATGGGAAAGGCATCTCCCTTGCTGGCTAAAAACATTTGCTCTTTGGTGGTTCCTTCTGCCCCCTCCATCTTCTTCTCTGCCTTCTCCTCATCCTCTTTTAGAACTGCTGTTAATAATACATTTGTTTTCCATAGGAGGCGAAGGAGTATCTTGCAGCCCTGCCAAGGAGTCTTATCTGCACACTACACCTGAAATTTAGATTCCTCTGTAGTTATGCACCAACACTTATCATGCCACTTCACTGATCAGCTTTATTAGTTCCATCCCCTCAAACTCTTTGCCTAACAGAAGTCTTGAAACCTATTTTATTCATGACCACTTTAATCTCTACTTCCTACAGTATGGAGATAAAAGGTCTTCCCCTGACCTAGCGATTAAAGCTGAGCATTGCACAAGAATCAACATCACAAGGCTCTTACTGCAAGTTTTGTTGCACCCAGACACAAGGCTCTGTTGTTGAGTGCATGGGTCCTTTCACATGCTATATGTTGAGACATGAAGACAAGCTAAAAAGAGGGTCTGATGCAAACCTGACTGCAGTCCCTGTAAGGATGTCAGATGACTGTAATGGGTCTTCAATTCAAAATTCATTTATTTGAGCACATGGTATATTACAGTTGACTTGATAGGTTTTTAGATATTGACTTTCAACATTTCATCCAAATGAACTGCTGATAAGGGAATGTGAGAGAGACCTTCCTGAACATGCTCTAGGCTTCAGTTTAGTTAAGCTTCTTTATGGCAGCATCAGCTGTAAGCAGACATTTAGCTGAGTTTCAAAAATACTGCTTCATGCTAGAGAAGAAAAAAGATGCAACAGTAGGTTTTGAAAAGTGAGAGTTTGGCTCCTCATTATGACATTGCAAGAAAACATCATCACTGAGCTGTAGTTATGGCAAAAATGCTGAAGATACTAGAGATACTTAAAATGTCCTGAATATTGCATTAGATTAATTAAAATAATCTTGGTTTTTCAATAAAAACTTACTGAAAAAAGTTAAAGAATAGTTCCATGCCTATTTCCCAGTCACATCAGAGTGATCAACAGCTAAATCTGTAAAGTCCTGAGCAGATTTTTGCAGCAGAGAGCTGGCCACATTACAGAAAAGCGCAGTTTGTCATGCAAGAGAGTCTGTTTGCCAGTCTTGCAACAGAGGCATCCAGCCACACATCTGAGCAGTAGAGATAGCAGAACGAAGAGGCCTTGTCCTGGCTGCAGCTGGCTATAAAACCATAGAGGTTTTGTTCCATGTCTCTTCCTCCCTTCTCCTGCTGTGCAGGGATGGTGAGCCAGGGGAGTGTGAGGGAGAAGTGTCTTGCGGTTGGCAGGAAAGGTTGGAAAAGATGGTTAGAAATGGCTATTTGAATGTGTGTGCCTCCCGACAAAGTGAGCAGTAAAAATCCCCCTTTTTGTTCCTAGCACGCTCCAAACTAAGCAGAGATGCAGATTCCCACCCAGATCTTTCATCACTCAGGATGTTCAGACCAACCAAATTCACGCTTGTCAGTGCTAAACTGTAGCCCTGAGCCCTGCAAGATAGTGTGGGAGGAGAGCAAAGCACCTCCACTTCTACAGTCTTTTCCCAGGCCTTGTAGATCCAGTTGTGGCCCTGGGTGTAGCTGTGTATCGAGGCTGCAAATTAAAGCTTCAAAGGAAGCCAGTGTGAGCTAGTACCTGTCCAGTCAGGTAACTTGGAAAGCTACAGAGTAGAAACATGAGCTGGTGTAACACGTAATCAGAACATTTGGGTTTACCTGAGTCATCGTCATACCTTACTAATGAACATCTTGAGGCCTCAACTAACAGCAGCACACCCCTTTGGAAGTCAAGATCCCACAGTGTTACATTGACTTGGGCATATTTGCGACTTCTCAGATCCTGAGATGAGCAAATGCATGGGTAAGGTCACTACCAACTCAGAGCAGAAGTGCATGGAGACACCAAGGACTGATTTAATAGAAAGTCAGAAAGAAACTACAACTGGCAAGGAATGCAGTGGGGAGATTCTTGGAGATGGTGTGAGCTGCACAAAGCAAGAAGCAGGCAGAATTCAGGCAGCTGAATGGAAGCTTGGGCTACACTGAACTCAGAGGACTCCTGAATTTTATCTCCAGGTCTCTTGGCTTTTCATCTCCTCATGAGAACAGCATTAGGAATAGAGAGGCAAGAGCCTGGGTATCTCAGTGCTCTGACAGCCTACAGAGTCAGACTTCTCACATGTCTTTCTCTGGAGACTTGTGTCTCATGCACACCTTCAGGAGCAGGATGGTGGAAGATCCCTGTAACAGGTTCCTCTGGAGTATGGTTATTAGGGTTTTCTTGGGGGACATGAGCACTGGGACAGACTGCCCAGAGAGGTTGTGGTGTGTCCTCCTCTGGAGACATTCAAAACCCTCCTGGATGCATTTCTACTCTAGGTGATCCTGCTCTGGCAAGGGGGGTTGGGCTAAGATTATTTTTTTGAGGTCACTTCCAACCTCTAACATTCTGTGATTCAGTGATTCTATGAACTCCTTCCATTCCAGTTTAGGGACAGACCTTGCAGCAGTAGGTAATGGTTCTTCCCATGTTACTCTGAGACAAGAACTGAAATCCTACAGGTCAATTTGGAATTTGTTGCATCCATCTGTACAGCATTTTTATAATTTATTGACCTTGATTGTGAATTTTTGTGGGTTAATCTGCAAGGGCACCAAGTTTTTCCTGTAGGCTGGGAAATGCTGTCTCTGACTCTACTATGCATCAATCCATGGGGATACATGGTGAGTTTTCGGGTAGCTGTCATCACTGGACAGCTTTCTCTATTTTTAGCAGCCTTTGCCAACAGTGCCTATCTCTGTTTACCTGAACTGGGATTAGGCATTTATTTATTTTTAATTTCTTTAAGATATTGCAAATTCTAAATTAGTTGTGCACATGGCTGCAGAGCATGCAGTGTGTTAGGTGATCATAGCTTCTCATGGCTCTAACAGCAAATTAAGGTTTCTTAGCCTCTTTCAAGACTGAGCCTGGACAAAGCCAAACACCTGCACATACATACACAGCCTGTCAAGCCTGAGGCATTAAGACACTGGGTCTAACACTATGTGTGCCCCCTTTCCCCCAGCTCTTCAACAGGCCAATGGAGGGTCAAGTCTGGTCCATGATGTTGATTAATCACTTTAATGTTATGAGACTCACACGTGTTTCTGACACAAGGATGAGCTGGGGAAACACATTCACATAAATAGGTCAGCCTGAGCGTGACAGCTTGGTGAAAAATCGCTCTTGTCTCAGCAGACTGAGCAGTAAGGCAAGTCCATGTATCACACCTCACATTTACAAGCAACTGCCCCAGAGCTCCGCATGCACAAGACACTGTTGTGGGGTTGTTTGGGGGTGAATGGACACACAGCAACATAAGGAAAGTTTTGAAGGCAGCTGAAGGGTAGATACATGCACTCATCTCTGTAGCACTGCGGAGTGATCTGTATGTATAACCCTCATTGCCTTGATTAATTCCTCAGTGAGGCATGTTTGCTGGGGCTGAGCACTGTTAAAACAGCTACATATTTTCTGACTTTGTTCCCTCCCGTGCTCCTGCATTTCATAAACATGTCCTGTATGCCTAGAAGACATAGGCAATGTATATTTAGTTTGCTTCCTCTGTCGTCTCTTGACTCTACATCTATATGGGTTCATGCCCCATACACAACACTGTTTCTCATTCGGTCTGATATACACAGTACAAAACAAGAGAGAAGCAAGCACTTCACAGGCCCCACGCTTACAGACTGGAAGCTGCTTCACTTCGATATGGCCTACAATAGCACTAATAAAAGCTGATGGATGGGAGATGGTTACCTGTCAGACCAGTTTGGTATCACTGTGCTACATTCTACAGGATCTGGAGTGTGATCCAAAGATACCTGAATGCAAAATCAGCTCCAGTCAATCGAGCTGGAGCTGTTGGCACCATCCCTGGTGGGTGGAAAAGAGGACAGTGGGTGGAGGCAGCATCTGGAACCTCTCCGTGTTGAATGTTTCACGCTCCAGGGTGCCGGAAATCCTACTGCTCCAGCAGGGAACCGTGCCCGCCCGTGGAGGCAGCCTGGGCTTGGCTCCCAGTGAATTCACCCTGCTGCAACCAGGTGCACGGGAGTGAAGGGTTTCTGCCGGAGCCAGCCCGCCTGGACCAATGCTGAATCATTGTTGAGTTGTACAGGTATCTGTGCATTGTGCTTCAGGAGTTTTACATTACCAGGGGGATCCTGGCCCTGTATTTCCCCAGCTGACAGGGAGTTCACTATAAATCAATACCTCTTTAGCATGATGAGGCTTCAAAGCTCTCTGTTAATGTTAGCTGACAGCAGTGTGACCTAGATGTTCATTACCTAATACGGGGAGGGGAAGGCATTTGCTTTAGATCTCACAGTGAATCAGTGACAGCCCAAGGATGTCCACTGAGATACCCTGGCTCCCTCAAATCATTCACTAGACCTCAATGGCTTCCATGCACAGGGATCACTACCAAAACCATGAGTGAGTGTGAGAAAGATGCCTGCGAGGAATATCGTAAAGATGTGGCATGCAGGAAACGCCTGAGCAGCAGTTACACCGGATGTGCATCCTTGCACGTGAAATTTGCTGAGTTCTCATCGCACACATTATGCCACTGATGTCCTTTGAAGAGAAGGCACTTTTGTATCCATTCATACAGCTACCTGTCTGAAATGCACTTAGTCAGGTAAAGCAACTTGCTTGTATTTACCTCTAGATCAAAAGCTGCTCTGATATCTAGGTATATTTGAATTACAATTAAACTCCTCGCATCCCTAACAGCCCTTTCCATGCCTGACTCCAGTTTCAGGCAAGTGAGTGGGAGTTGGAAGGTGCCTGAGAGTATGGGCATTTTTTACAACACAAATGAGTAATCAGTGAACAGTTTTAGATTGCGTATGTTTCGGTTCAGCTTAGGGACAGACATTTAGGCCCTGGTGAGCTCTCCTTAAAAGTCTGAGCAATTGCAGTTCAGACATGTGCTGTTCCTAGATGCACACTTCCCAATCTCCTCTTCTTTGCAAGTACCAGCTTTGTGTTTGTGAGAACTGGTGTCAAATTAATAGCGAGTAATTGCTGAGAGCTGATGAATCTCTCAAATGAGAGGCACCACCTAATTACAAACTTTTGTCATTGTTCATGATTATGAAGGCATCAGTTAAAGGGCTATTGCCCCTAGAAATTTTCTTTTTTTTTTTGTTTATAAGACTTTAAATGGTTTCTTTTTTAGAGCTTTTTTTAAAGCTCTTTTTAAAAGCTTTCGGCTTTTGTCTCTCTTCTTTTTTTTTCTTTTTGGTCCTTTTTCTCTATAAGAACTTTTTGCCTTTTTATTTTGACAGAATCTCCCGGTGTGCTATGTAGGCCATGTACACAAGCCATTTGCACACCCACATTGAAAACACTGTCTGAAAGCTGACTGTGTGTACGCAGCCAGGCCTTAGTTGCAGATGCAGTATTTGGGCCTCATCTCTGGTTTCTTCACAATGTTTCTGTAAACTGCAGTACTTGTTTGAGGCAGACAATACTTGTGAAAGAAGATGGAAAAGTTCTTAGAAGTAAAAGTTGATCAAGTCCAGCGATGATCTGGTCCGTGTGCCTGTGTATGCCTGGGCATGTGTATGTGTAATTACTACAATGCCAGGCTGCAGCTTGTAAATAGGAACCACAATAACAAGGCAGATATAAAATAAACAGCTCATGAGATCAAAGAGGGAAACGCTCAATATATGTGAAACAGAATATCAGACATAGCACTAAGTAGGCTCAGAGTGGAAATTTAAACCGCTTCTGTGCCAAGTCCGTGGCTTGAATAACTTCATGGAGTTTAGCGGTAAACCAGGGATGAGTTTGGCATGGGGTGAACTTTTTGTTCTCAGTTAAGTTGTGACATAATGTTGAAATTATTGTCACTGAAGTATGGCTGACTTGAATTAGCTGAGGCTCCAAGCCGGAGCTTTGTTGTTGTGAACAGAAACTGAACGAAGTTAACAGAGGCTAGCGTAGACAGTGATTGCTTGCAGTTGATTAAAGCAAGATAACCATCCTGCTGAAAACCATAACTGAATTTCCACAGCCATTCACTCTCAGAAGGCTTCAATTAGACTACTGTGCATCCCTTCCTCTGCCCTGGAAGCCATGCTGCTGCTCTCTGAGCCACCTAGGAACTTATATGGGCTCTCTTTTCCTGCTGCCACATGGCTGCAGGAGGTGGAAACACCCACCCTCAGCTTTCAGATATGGGCTGAACATTTTAACTTTTGATAAAAGTAGCTGTTTCCCCTAGTTTGCTCTTACAGTTTGGTAAAGGTTCAAATAGAGGAGCTTAAAACAATCTGAGTTCTTGTGATAAGCAGTGCTGACCTGATGGTTTTATTCCTGCAGGGACCTGATCCTGAGCTGCAGGTAGGCACACCCCACAGTTTTACTGCTGTGTCTTTGACACAAGTTGTGTACATTATTCATGTTGTGCTGAGCACAGACTGCGAGTGATGGATCTCAGGGCTTTCTGACATCAGAGAAATAATCCAGATGCAAAAGTACTGATTTTGCTGTGTTCTAAACTGATCAAAAAGCTTCAGACCCTGGGGAAAATGTAGTGATTCAAAATTATATAGGAAATATATAATTCTGGACTATCCCTATATATTTGTAAAGCAAAAAACAGCTCTGTTGCATCTCTGAGTTTTGTCATTCCTTTGAATCCTCACCAAAAAATGGTAATGATTGCAAGCCCTCTTTTAAACTGAAAAAGAAAATTCATCTCAGTCCTAAGAGCTCACATAGTAAAGATGCTCTTAACCTGGAAGACTTGCGCAGAGACACCAGTGCTGCTGTTCCACAGTGGGAAGAAAGTCTTCAGAGCCTCATCAATGCCAGATGCTCCCGGTGTTTGACTGATTTATAGACAGCCCTAAATAACTCGGCTTACCCTAGCTGATAGCAGAAGTCTGCTTTGCTTAATCCCACTGCACAGCAGAGAGTCAGTGTCATCTGCACCCACTGATAACACCTCCTCTGAGGAAGCCAGTACTGACAAAACAAGAGCTCCTCTGATGACCAAGTTATTTAAATTACAAAATAACTATGTTACATTTGCATATTATTGGATCTTATAAGAAGATGCATGAGAATGAATCCTAACACTGAAGTTCTTATGTCTCAGCCGTCTCCATTAGCCCAGCCAAATGCCTTGGTGTTATCCTGGTAACGGGCCAGGTCTTAGAGTGGAGGACAGGAGATCCATGTCTCCAGTAGTAATATTGGGTCATGCAGCAGAAGTAGGATTGAACGGAGACCAAAGAGAGGTGCAGAGTATAAATGAGAATGATGACAGAAATTCATGTTTTCAAGGCTTTCCTGGCAAAGTAAGACTACAAGACACCACATTACTGAGTTTGGTTCTTTCAGTTTTGCTACAAGACACAGTGATTACACAAATAACTCCCAGCTGAAAAGGGGATGGGATTTTGGCATGTTTAGCAAGACGAGTTTTTCTCCTAACAGGGTTCAGAATTTGCCAATACTTCTAAACAACTGCAGTGTGGTATTAATTTTTTTCCTCAGTTGCTTCCATTGTAATCTGGTTTATTTCTTTCCTCATTCTTGTATGCCAGTAGCCACCCATATTATGCTTCAGAAAAGCTATGGCCATGCATAACCAGAATTTTTCAGTCCAAAAATTTACCTTTAAATGATAAAGCATTCCAAGCTTTTTAATTTTTTCCCCAGTAATTCTCATAAAAGGACCTTTTTTGCAGCTCAAAAAACTACATTGTGCAAATACCCTTAATTTTATTTGTCCTTATCCTGAACTGTATCCTTTTTTCTTCACCCAGCTGCCATCTTTTTTCTGCAAAAGCTATTTGTGGAAGAAAATCCATTGATTTTTATCTTCAGTGCCATCTAAAAAAGATATGCATGGGTTTGCTCATGTCTGATGCTAAACCAAAACGATAATTTGGAAGCCATATATTCAGAATATAAATGACTCATCTTTAGGTGAAACTGACCCTAATTAGACCTAGATCAGCCATCATTTGACAGAGAGAAAGAAAATTCATTTTCTCTGAAATGTGGTAATGGCTAGGAAACTAGCCCCAGAACCTTAAATTAAAAGCAGGTTTTAACATGCTGGCTCCATGCCTGCCTTCAATATCAGCCTCTGCCTGTTTTAGTTAAATAAATGGTAACAAAAGAAGACAGTCTGGGTGACGTTAAATAAAGAGAAATTTAAGAGAGTAATTATAGCATTAAATGGGGCCAGAGGTGAGGAACTATAAACTTTGTGGAACAAAGTGCAACATCACAGTTTCTCCAAAACTTTGTTCACTAAACCTGGTCACACGAAGCTGTTTCCTCGCTAAGGTGCCCGTCCCCAGCCCAGGGCATGAACGTGCTCTCAGCATCAGTCTGGCCAAGCTGCTGGTGTGCAGCTGCCCCGCATAGGCAAGTGTGAGGGGTGGGATGGGGGACTGCAAGGGTGGATCCTGGGTTGATCAGTGGTATCCCCCCAAGGAGCATCTTACACTGCCTTTCCATCTCATTTTTAATTTCATGTTCATAGTGTGTGAATTGCTGCTCTTCCTATAACTGCTAGGTGGCTTTGGAGAAGGGACTTTGCTGGAGAATGGGCTCTATCTCCTACACACAAGTTTTGAAGGACTTGTGTTAAGGAGGTACAATGAAGGAACCTCAGTCAGTAAGGGTCCTAAAAGAACAGTTTTCCCACTGCTGTTTATTTTAATGAAATCAAAGATATGTCTGCAAAACCAATTGCTCTAATAAGATATGGCAGGCAAAACTCAGAAGATTAGGGACTTAATTCATATAAGCACCCAAGAGAGGCACACAGAGAGGAACTGAATTTAAAAAATCATCTGGGCCTCACTTGCCTTTGAAATCTGATGCCCTTGTTATGAATGAGGCTATTTAGGCATCTGTGCTCTGTGCGTGTGTGTAGCAAGACATAAGAAACACACTCATGACCAGAACAATACCATAACCTGATGTTCTCGGGTAGTTCAGAGGACAAAAGAAATCAGTTTAACATTTTTAAATGTTTACCTGCAGGAGGAACTCATATGGAAAGGAAAAAGTTTGTGCATTGTTTGGCTCTTGGGCTGGAGCGGGGTCCTGGTGTGCAGGCATCATTCATCTCTTGTGCCTCGGTCCAGACCTATTCCCTGCTTAACAAGCTGCAGAATCCAAAAAACCCAGCTTTCATGCAACTTTCTTCTGGAGATGAAATTAAAGCATACTATAGTCTGGAAGCAGAGACTTTGATATCGACTAGCACAGTATGACTGTGTTTCCCTGACCTAGCAAATCCTATCAAGGGCCAGGGAAGGCATTCCCAGCCAGGCAAGCAGAAATCAGGAGCTGCACCCAAGACTCAGGACATTTTTAGCACTGCCAACTTTCATATTGTTTGATGTTGCTTTCTTTTTCAGCTGCAAGCTTTCTAGCTTTTGATAACTTCGAGGGCCTGAGAAAACAAATATTCTCCAATAATTACATAAGCTCAGGATCTGGGGATTAAAAAAAAAAAAGCATTAAGTACTGTGAGAGTTGGCAGTGCTAGCTGAAAACTGCTGAGATCTCCAAGAATCTAATACCTATTTCAGGAATGTCCTGTGTACTATTAAGTTAATTCATTGCTGGATACTGATCATGGTAAAAGGGGGAGGGGAGGGATTTATTTCAGCACATTCTAATGGAAGAAAATGTCAAGTTTTCTTTTCATGGAAGAGTAAGTAAAATTTTGAAAATTTTTTGCTAATGCTTTCTATTCACTGAATGCATTTTTCTATGATATTTTATGTATGATAGTCAGCTCAATTTAAAAATGAAATGTCAGTGGAAAAATGCTCACAATATTATTGATCAGACTTTCAAAATCTGGGAAAAAAATCCCCTGGGAAAAAAAAAAGAATAAAATACTCTACAAGTCGGTATTTGATCAAAAGAATATTTTCATAGTCTAGAATCTGTAATTCAGCTACGTGACAAGGCAGCATCAGCTTTCTTTGAGATCCCTGCACCAAGGCCTCTGATGGGTTGTTTCCCTTGGGTTTTTGAGATAACTTTTACAAAGGCAGAACACCGTTGCATTTTACAGAACTCCTGCTGGTTTCTGGGTCCTGACACCTTTGGCTATCTGGAATATTTGCATCTTAAAATATTCTTAGAAGGGTCAAATTTTATGGCAGTAATGGCTCGTTCATGAATTTCAAAGTGTTGTTATCAGGACTGATGCAGAGGTCTGGGGAAATGTCCTTTTTCCATCACCCAGGAAAGAGGGAAGGGCAATATGCATTGGATTCTTTAGGAAAAAAACAGAAAATTTAAGTTCTTTTGCTGAGCCGATAAAGTTCCTTTGAAAGGAGAAACAACTTCATCCTCCCAGGTACCATCACCATGGTGTGAGCACATCCCGCCACCCCGCCTCTAAGATTCCTCAGGAAATCCCATCTTTCCAAACCATGCTAGATCTTGGAGAGCACCCCTGACAGTATGGAAAAGGATATGAGTTCTCCTTGTGTAAGGTTTTTAGGGAGTTTTTCTTGAAGTTTAAGAGGAATTTCCTAAATTGTTTGCATCACTTAGTCCCATATGTCTGTCACTCTCCTCATCTTCACTTTGTTCCTTTAGAGCTGTGGTCTTGATCTCCTGAACCAGCCATTAGCTGCCTAGGTCAGATGGCCTGAAGTCAGTCCTCCAGATCCCTGAGGCAGTGGTAATGGGCACAGACACCTGCTTTATCTTATAGGTAATGACTTGGATGTTATGCACTCGGTGCAGAGTGATATTTCCTCAATGATCATAAAAATACATTCTTTAATTACTTTCCCACATTGCTGGATCTCCAACCATCACAGCATGAATTTAACCTCTGACAGCTCATTGGTGTGGGAAATGTTATTGATGTGCTACATATGCACAGAGGGCCATGGCAGAGAGGAAGGTAGATGCAGAGGGTTTGGCAGATGGCTAATGCCTCACAAATAATGTAGTGCACTGTGGAATGGAGCCCTGACCATGTGAGAGGGGAGCATGACCTACTTTGTGCTGAGAGGGACTTCCTACATGCGCCTCTCCTTAAGATCCTGAGTGGAAGCTGCAAGCCAAAAAGTAGGATAGCTACCCTGAATTTTGGAAGAGCTAACTATTATCTCCTCTGCAATATAATAGGGGCTATCCTGTGGGCTATGCTGTTTGAAGGAATGGGAGCCTGTGAGAGCTGGCTAGCATTTAAAAAGCGCTTCTTCCAAGCACAGGACCAGTGCATCCCTTTGAGCAAGAAATCAGGAAAGAGAGGCAGAAGACCTGTGTGGATGAGGAGGGAGCTAATGAGTAAACTCAAAGGGAAGCAGAAGGTCTATGAACTGTGGAAAAAGGGTCTGTGCAACTGGGAAGAATATAGGAATGTTGTCAGGGCCTGTAGGGATGCGACTAGGAAGGCTAAAGCCCACTTGGAAATGAAGCTGGCAAGGGACATGAAGGATAATAAAAAGGGGTTTTTTTAGATATGTGAATAGTAAGAGGATGACCAGGGATAATGTAGGTCCCTTGCTGAATGAGGCAGGTGTCCTGGTAATGGGGGATGATGAGAAGGTGGAGATACTAAATGCCTTCTTTGCTTCGGTCTTCACCTCAAAGGCCCCCCGGGACCCACAGGCACTGGGTGAAAGTAGGAGTGTTTGGGAAATGAAGAGCTTCCCTCTGGTTGAGGTGGGGGTGGTCCAGGAGCGTCTCAAAGGGATTAATGCACACAAATCCATGGGCCCGGATGGGATACATCCACGTGTGCTGAGGAAGCTGGCGGAGGTGATTGCTGAGCCGCTTTCTATCATCTTTGACAGGCCTTGGAGAACAGGAAAAGTGCCTGAGGACTGGAGGATAGCCAATGTCACTCCAGTCTTTAAAAAGGGCAAGAAGGAGGATCCCAGCAACTATAGGCCAGTCAGCCTCACTTCTGTCCCTGGAAAGGTAATGGAACAGCTTGTTCTGGATGCCATCTCCAAGCAATTGGAAGAGAAGAAGGTCATGAGGAGTAGTCAGCATGGATTCACCAAGGGGACCTTGTGCTCAATTAATCTCATAGCCTTCTATGATGTCATCACCGGCTGGGTGGATGGAGGGAGAGTAGTGGATGTCATCTACCTTGACTTCAGCAGGGCTTTTGATACTGTCTCCTATGACATCCTGATAGCAAAGCTGAGGGAGCAGCTAGATGAGTGGACAGTGAGGTGAGTTGAGAACTGGCTGTTGGACGGAGCTCAGAGGGTCGTGATCAGTGGAGTAGAATCTGAATGGAGGCCTGTGACTAGCGGTGTTCCCCAGGGCTCAGTGTTGGGTCCAGTCCTGTTTAATATCTTCATTGACGACCTTGATGAGGGAATAGCATCCACCCTCAGCAAGTACGCCGATGACACAAAGCTGGGAGGAGTGGCTGACACGCAGGAACACTGCGCTGCCATCCAGCGAGACCTGGACAGGCTGGAGAGCTGGGCAGGGAGAAACCAGGTGAGGTTCAACAAAAGCAAGTGTAGAGTCTTGCACCTAGGAAGGAATAACCGCTTGTATCAGTACAGGCTGGGGGATCACCTGCTGGAGAAGAGCTCAGTGGAGAAGGACCTGGGGGTCCTGGTGGATGACAGGTTGGCCATGAGCCAGCAGTGTGCCTCTGTGGCTAAGAGAGCCAATGGGATCCTGGGGTGCATCCGGAGGAGTGTGGCCAGCAGGTCAAAAAGGAGATCCTCCCCCTCTACTCTGCCCTGGTCAGGCCCCACCTGGAGTATTGTGTCCAGTTCGGGGCTCCCTGGGATAAAAAAGACAGGAATCTCCTTGAGAGAGTCCAGAGGAGGGCTACAAAGATGATTAAGGGCCTGGAACATCTCCCCTGTGAGGAAAGGTTGAGTGAGCTGGAACTGTTCAGCCCAGAGAAAAGAAGACTAAGGGGGGCCTAATTAATGTTTATAAATATCTTAAGTATGGGATGCAGGGGGAAATGGCCAGCCCCTTTTCAGTGGTCTGTGGAGACAGGACAAGGGGCAATGGCTGCAAGTTGGAGCACAGGAAGGTCCGCACCAACATGCGGAAGAACTTTTTCCCAGTGAGTGTGACAGAGCCCTGGGACAGGCTGCCCAGGGAGGTGGTGGAGTCTCCTTCTCTGGAGATATTCAAGACCCGTCTGGATGCCTATCTGAGTGAGATGTCCTAGGGAGCTGCTTTGGCAGGGAGGTTGGACCCGATGATCTCTCGAGGTCCCTTCGAACCCCTATGATTCTATGATTCTATGATAGCACACCTGTAGGTGTCTATATAGCTCTGTGGACCCAAGCTCCAGGCCCTCACTTGATAGGGCACAGAATACAGATTTTGCAATGTCCATTTGCAAATGGCCAAGAATATAATTTTCTTCAATAATGAAACAAAAATTATTTGAAAGGCTGGAGCTTGTGAGTTGGGGTACTGATCTATACACTCTTTTACCACAGCTTTTTTATTGTTCTTTATGCTTTTGTGGCATGCTGCTGCTGCACAGGTTGGGGTTTTCATATAGCAAAGGGCAGGACACATTAGTAGAAGCAAAAGGAATTAAGTTTCTATTTTTTAGGTATTAATAGTTGCCCTCATCCACATATGCTAAGAAGGGCAGTTATATCAAGGTAATCTCCTTGTTGTTATTGCTGTATGTATGTCAGCTCTGCCGTGACTAATGTGTCCCATATTCTTATCATCCAAATCTTGATGTCAGATGGTTCCTTTTAGAGCGGGATGTGATTAAGCATTGCCTGTACCGAGAGCTCAGAGATCAGCTTACACGCGTTACCCCAAATGGGTCTGTAACCAGCACACTGAGGATAAAGACTTCCTGAGGAGGATGAAAATAGTGCTCATGTAATATGAAACACCAGATCTTGAGTCTGTGGAGATCCACTTGAGCCCAGAAGGAAAAGTGGACTTTGCATGTCCCTGTGAATTCCAGCATTTCTCTTACATTTGCAGGAGAACTAGTGCTGGAGCTGCTATGCTGCCATCTGTTTACCTTTGAGGAGAACAGGAGGGGCTCAGGACAGGGGTGAGCAGTTCGTACATCACATAGAGATGAGAAAACCACAGAATTAATTCACTGAGCTCCAGCAAACAGCTTCCTTTAGCATGCATCCCTGGATAAAACACCTCTGACATGGGGATTTTATAGGGAGTAAATCCTATTTATCAGTTTTCTTTTGGACAAAATGTCAGAATGGGATAACAAGAGTTGAGGGCTTTTTCTTTACATATAAGACTTTTGTTCTAAAGATGGAGCTTAGAGACATGAAAGGTTTAATGAATTTATATTAGATAAATTAATTAAGAAGTACTTTTCTTCCTGGATAAAGTTTTCTTTCTGACACTGTATGATGTCCTTAAGAAAACAAGATGAAAAACTTATTTGTTTGATGCTTCAAACAGAACTTTGTTTATTCTTTCCATCAGAAACTTTTTTTCATCCAAGAACTTCAAAAAGAAACACAAGCAGATTTTAAGGGATTAAATACTCCAAAATGAATTTTTCCATTAAGGGTTAAATTGAAAGTCTCGGGTTGGGTCTCCTTTCATCTTTTCTTGTGTGTTTTTACAAATCCTAAAAATAATAAATAAAGCTATATATGCCTGACCTAGCTTTGTTTTTCTCATCAAGCAGATATTGCCAGTTTCTAGCCCATTACTGGTGATAATCCATGCTTGGATCAGTGCTGTCTAAGGAGTAATAGTGCTGTATCAATCAGTATCTGGTGTGTATTTCAACAATGGCATTATTAGCTAGACTTTGTTTCCTACAGAAATGATAACTGTGTGGATCCTGGTAAAAAAAATAAATCCCAGGCATTCCCAGTAAAGAGTGGCCCATTGTTACACATCACCATATAACTACCATATCTACTGAAATAATTTTGCTGGGCATCTTCTTTTTCTACTAATCTTAGGCAAAGGTCATGTCATAGTTTAACCTGCAGGCAGCTAAAACAATCAGTCCCACAGCCATTTGCTCACTTGCCTCCTCAGCACAGTGGGTGAGGGAAGCAATTGAAAAGGAAAAAAGTAAAACTCACAGGTTGACACAAAGACAGCTTAAGGGGGCAGAAAAGGAATAATAAAAATAACAATAATAATAATATGCAAATAAATTATGCACAGCATGGTTTTTCACCAACAGAAGCTGATGCTCAGCTATTTTCAGAGCTACTCTGCCTCCCAGCCAACTCCCAGTTATATATAGAGCATGATGCCCTATGGTATGGAATATCCCTTTGACCAGTTTGGGTCAGCTGTCCTGGCCATGTCCCCTCCCAGCTCCTTCTCATTGACAGGCCAGCGTGAGAAACTAAACATTCCTCAACTATTTGGCAACAACTAGAACATCAGTGTTTTAAACACAGTTTACTAAATCCAAATCATGGCACTATACTTGCTGCTAGGAAAAAAATTAACACTATCCCTGCAAAAACCAGGTCAGGTCATGAGAAATATATAAAGTACACTGAGGAGGAGGTGTGAGTGTGAGATTCCTTAGCAGCTTAAACAAATCTGTTGCTGTAGAGAGAAAGGACAAATTTCTCTGTGCTGCTCATATGGAAAGTTGTGCTTGAATTAACTTTATACTTGGTATATGTGGAAAAGCTTTTACATCTTCTTTAGTGTCCCTTTTCTTTGCAGTACTGTAAAATGTCTCTGTCCCTTTTCTTAGGCAAATGATCTCCCTGGTTTCCTTTCAATGTAATTTTACATAACACTTCACATATGATGGCTCTGCTGTCTTTAATTACAGTCCCATACAGAATTAATAGACATTTTAAATCACAATATGTTAATGCCCCTTCTGCTCTTTCCATTTGTTTTTACTCCTTTACACCCCATAATGGAGTGCCATACACCCTGACATGAGACCTTGCATTGCTGTGGCTTTTCCTCCAAAGCCAGTGTCACAGCTCAGCACATGCTCCATGGCTGATGCAGGGATGACTAACCAAAATGATGAATGACAGTGTCCACTGTGCCCAGGAAAGCTCCTCAGAGCTTCTAGGGCTGCGGTATCCTGGCTGTGGCCACTCTGCTGA
This sequence comes from Hypotaenidia okinawae, assembly GCA_027925045.1. Lineage (NCBI taxonomy): Eukaryota > Metazoa > Chordata > Aves > Gruiformes > Rallidae > Hypotaenidia > Hypotaenidia okinawae. The sequence continues at coordinate 17,772,432 of BSDF01000002.1, forward strand.
TGCCTCCCCAAAGAGGTACATTTTCTTTAGCATTTGTCTCTTCTTCTGTATTCATGGTCTTAGCTTGAATATTCCCACTTGTGTCAGTATGTGTGGTCCGGGTGTGACTTGGCACTTCCACATCCATCTCCTTTGCCTTTGCTTCTTCCTTGGCTGATGCTAACTCAGGAAGTCCCGCTCCATGCAGGGAGACCTCAGAAGTACTCCAGTTAACCCCTGGAGCAGCCAGCCAGCCATACTGCTCTATGGGACTAAACATACAGCGTTAGTTCTGCTTTAGCTCACTGAGTCCCCCTTGGGCAGTGAGCATCATAGCAATTTCTGAGTTGAGAATATCTAGGCAGGGTTTGGGGAAAGTACTTATAAAACAGTAAGCATGAACAATTGCACAGCACCAGAAAACACCGTGTGAGAGGTATGCATACTCTGAGCTCAGCCTCTCTGCATCCCTGTGATGCCTGACAACCTGTAATTACAGGCTCACAGGCATGACTTGTACTTAAAAGTTTCACTTCAGCCATAGATCCACAGAGACAGCCTCTCATTTTGGTGTAGCCATCCTTAATTTCTTTGACCTAGGCTTCCCAAATGCGTCTTTTGACTTTGGCTTTTAACACAATCCATTCTTCTTCTCTGTCTCCCAAATAGTCTGTGGAGCCAGTCTAATCGCCACTGATCAAGTGCCCATTGTTTCTATTTCCCTGTCCCATGGTAACAGACACTTTTATTGTGATTATTCATCTGCTGTTCTTTCATTAATGAAACATTTAGATTTTGCTGCCACAAGCCCTTTTCAATGGCCTTATATTACAAATACACTTTCAAAAGGAAAACTATTCTTTGCCACCCCCAGCAGTGACACTTGAGAGTCTTTTCTAGCTCCTTGCTTGGCCAGTGGCAGCAAGGCAGAAAAGCCCTCTTCAGGAACTGATGATCTCCATTCCCCTCTTGTTGGGCAAGTTCTCAGGTTGCTGCAGCCTAGATGCCCCTGAGCAAGGACCCATGAGAGGAAGGACCAGCATTAGTTTTTAGCCTGTTTCTTCCTCCCACCATGAACTTCTAGTGTGAGGGTGCTTGGAAGAGTTCCTCACACCTTTGGGATCTAACCAATTCCCTGTGCTGTATTTCACTAGTCTGTGCCAGACTGTACGTATATTGCCTGAAATGTTGTTTAGGTAGTCCTTGTGTGTCATATGAGGAGTGTATTTATCAGGGGAATGCCCCTATGCGTGGTGATCTCCATTCCTGTCACGGCTGCCAGGTCTCTGCCAGTCCCTGCTGTGCCTGCCCATGACTGGTGCTGTTATTCTGACTAGCTGACTGCATGCAGGTCAGCTCTCTTTACTCTTTGGCTCAGTCTACTTTTCCCTTTAATTAAGACCAATCCTGTTATCTAGAAACTGAAGAGAATTAAAACACGTTTAGCCTTGCATTTAATAAGTGTATTTATGATCATGCTTAGTAACATAAGAATGTCTTTTCCAGGAAGACAATCTCCTGGTCTGCTTGCCCTCAAGGACTGTCTATTTTTGTAGCTCTGGTTCAGGGGATAACTTAGTAATAGTCCAGACACAGAGACCACCATACAGACTAAGGTATGGTGTGCCCTTTCCCTTACTTTATTTGAGGTCTCTAGTGATAAAGGTGAAGGATGGGCAATGCTCATTTTAATCGATCACATTCCTTAAAGCAAAAATCTGTCAGTGGGATGGTAATGATGACAAGTTTTTTAATAGGATGGGAAGCTGTCTTCGTAATCCTCTGAGAAGGAATCTGAGTCAGTTCTCCACTAAGTTCCTCACTGCCTCTGGCTCCTTCCATGCTGCTCCTTCTTCCTCTCTTCTTTAACTCCTTAGACACATGCTTTTTTCAGTTGCAGATTAAAAAAGTAGTTTGAAGCTCCCTCAGAAATAAACTCCACATTTCTACTTGTCTCCCTAGTTACAGTTATGGAAAGTAATGTTGGAGATGTTTTGCAGGTCTGTCACTGTCTGTGCACCCATGGCACTGAGGTCTTGGCAACCTCCCCGCTGGCAGTCTCTTTTCAAGCTTTCCATCACATGTCTTTGTGCTGCATCCACTTACCAGCTCTATCCATTTATTATTGCCCTCTCTGTGGCACAGTCTACTTCTGCTTGGAAACCGATACTGGTTTCCTTTGCCCTCTCCCCCTACTGCCAACTCTGCAGCCTCTGCACAAGGTCCCTCAGCAAGGAGCCCTTCACAGATGGCACCTCCAGAGCCTAGGACTTCTCAGAAAGGGCAGGATGGCTGTTTTCTGCTTGTAACACAGCAGTGCTTCCAAGCCCCCTGCTGCAAATCACATCTCTGCAGAAAAACTTCTTCACAAGATGGTGCCTGCCCAAAACCGCTTATAATTGGAGGCAAAAGACCATGAGAGAAACAACAGGTTCACAGCATACAAGAAACCAGTGAGGTAATACTACAGGAGCAAATTTATATAGCAAGATAATGAGGCTGAGTGAACAATGGGATTATTCCCCAGAGGGTTGTTTTTATAGGAACGCTAATGTGCAGTCAAGATTTTCATCATGCTGCTGCCAGCCCCTCACCTTGCTGCTGCTGCTCTCCATGTCTGACAGCCTGAGACAGCCCTGGCTATTCCTTGTGAGTTTGCAGAGGAGCAGAAGGCATGAAAACGCTGAACTGTGGACAGGGGTTTGCATTCAGTGTTCGCAGAGGGTGGTGAGAGCAGCTCCAGGAGCAGCCACTGAGTGAGCGGATTCAGCCTGCCTGGCTAGGGTGATGGAGATGCCTTTTGGAATTTGGTCTTTCAGCACAACTCTCACATTTTAGCCAGCTGACAGCCTGCTCTTTGAAAGGGCATCTGTGCCACCGTGTGAACACAGTCCTTTCAGATCCCTTCGCTATTGTGTGCTGCTCTGTGAACTCAATACACCAAGGTGGGAGTTCACACAGATCGATGTCTTTTATATGTTTCATCAGGTGCATCATTCTCATTGTATAGCCTGTTCACCTCAATTTGACCTGAACTGTCACAGCAAGAGACATTTGGCAAGCTTTGAGGCTAACAGGCTTTTTCTAAAACAAAACTACACTCTTCCCTAAGCCTTGAATTAGTGTGATTTGTCCCCAGAAACTGCACATCTGCTGATACCACTGTTGCCTGTAAAGAAAACATTCACTATTTTCTAAAATCCTCCAGTCCTTGACTCTTCTCTAAGCTAACTGTGCATGGGATTTATGGCCAGAATGACCACTCCTCCTCACCCTCCTGGCTAGAGAAGTGTCAGCCCAGAGATGAACGGGGCATTGCTGGTATAAATGACGTGGTTCCGGTTTTGAACTCTGAATGATACGTGGGGGGTGAACTGCTCCAGATCAAGCAAGAAAGTTTAAAAAACAAGGAAAGGGGGGAAAGCAACATGAGAAAATCCTTTGTTAGTTATGAGATTGACCACCTGGTCAGACTGGCACTAATACTGTGACAGCCTTAGGAGAGAGAACTCCTTTGTGGGTCTCCAGTTGTTAATTGCAAAAGGTTACTGCAGTCTAATCAGTTGTTCATAATGAACAGATCAAACATATCATCACATACCTTATGAATATGCATCAGTTTATGTCAACATGGTGCCGTGTGTTGAATGAGTATTCGTATTTATTTTAAGAATACGGTTCAACTTATTATCAGCCAGCCTTGAGCTCATATAAAGGAAAACAGAAGATGACCTGTCCTGGGAGATTGTCGAGTTAACCACATGCTTTCAGAATAACTTGTTTCACAGGGTGTGGTTCCTCTGGCAGTCCTGTAGGCATCTTTATCTGAGCTGGTCACTGCAATCTGTCATCACTGTATCTAGGATACAATTCATTCCACCCTAAAGCAGATGCACCAATGAGATTAGTTGAATTATACTATGTGGGCACCTCTCCTTACCCATTGCTCCTAAATGGAGCTAAAGGAGATTAGCTTGGCTGAAGACCTCTGCACTCAGGTCATATGAATCCTACTTGTCCCACTGTAGAGAAGTAGCCTGAGCCAGGCTGGACACAGGACCCAGCCCCATGGCGAGGTCTGGCAGCACAGGGTGCCTCTGCCCCAAGCACTGGTGGATCTGTGTGGGGCTGCAGAAAATAACACACAAAGGATTTGATTGCCTCTAAAGGCCGTGACAGCAGTAGCTTCAGGAATGACAGACAGAGATAGGAAAGAAACCTCACACTGAAGTGAAATGAGGTTATCAGATGCTCAAGATGTTCATACCTGACCGCAGAAAGCATCTCTGTGATGGTACAGCAGAGGAACACGTGCACAGTCTAAAGATGCAGAAGAGTGCAGACAGCTGAAGATCCCCATCAGTGCAGGTACTCACAGAGCAGTGGACTCTGAAACTCTCAGGAGAAGAGAGGAGCATTATGAATTTTAAAAATGCAACCACTGTTCTAAGGACCAGGAAAAACCTGAGGGCAACAGTCAGTCATCCTGAGGGACAGCTGTCCTGTTTCAAGACTCATGATGGGAGTGATGGAATATGGAGGTGTAGTTGACTTTTGAAATGACCTGCTGATAAGAAATCTCAGGTACCCTCTGCTATACAAAGCACAGGGTAACTGAAAGCCAGCACTCCATTGACATACCCGTTAATATTTCCTTGGAGCTAAGATTGTGTCTTGCCAGGAGCAGCAGCTCTGCTCCTTTTACATTCTCTCCCCAGCCTCCTCCAGCACACATAGACAGGGTAAGGACTCCTTGGGCAGAAGAAAGAAGCTGGCACGAGCTGCCTACTTGCTACATCAGCAGTTCAGTTTGTGTTCACATCTCCATCACCTCCTGTGGGCTCATCCATGGATGGTCCTACAGATATATTGAGCTTTCTTGAATCCTGCGAGGGTTTTCTTCAGTTTATGACTTTTGGGTCCTGTTTGCTCCAATCAGGAGCACAACTCTTCCCTTTTTGCTATATCCTATGCATTTAGAAAAGCGACAAAGAACATTTAATTTGGGGCCTCTGATATTGGCTGTTGGCTTTTTAAGTTACAAGGAGATTCTTCCACTCCTCCTCATTCTTCCGCTTAAAAAAGAGAAATGGTAACTCAAGCAAAGCAGTACCCTGAAATGTTATAGTTTAACTAAAAAAACCCCATCATGTGGTATAAAACAGTGGCTGCTGCTTTGTTTATTTTCTGGTCCATTTCTCCCAGGAAGAACTGCGAATGAACTTGGGATTAAAATCTCACTGGGTGTTCGTTGTCTTCATGGGACATCTTACGTTGCTTAGTTCCATAGTGTTCACAGTTGTGGTTGATTGCGTAGCAAAGCTGTATGTTGCAGGGGCTGGGCATGAGGTTTGACAGCCGTGTCCTGCAGCTAGCCTAGCCTAAGAGATCCAGTATGCTGCAGTCCTGGAGAAGAGCATACCTTCCTTCAGAAGTTTTGCAAAAGATAAGATGCTGGATTCATTGATCTTGCCCAGTAGAGGGGATCTCGTGATCCCATCAAACAGCGTGAACCCTGGTGTGGAGCACAGCAAGTAAAAGAAATGATAAAAAGGGAGACCCCTCCGTGAAATTGTTTTCCAGATTCAATAACTAGCTCTAATTAAGTACTGGGAGAGCTTTTCAAATTCCAAAGGCTTCTGGGTGTTTAAATTTTTCTGACATCCCCCTATTATCTGAAATATTAAGGTAGTTAAAGCCTGAGAAAAATGTAAGCTATGTCTGCGTATTTTGTGTGGTGCTATCAGTTAATCCCAAGGCTTTCTCAAGGAATCCAGTTCTTAGTCTGGGATTTAGAAAAATGACATTAATGCTCCTTTGCCTCCAACCCTACATCCATTAGGTTTAAATTACCGTCTCTCCTAGCTTGATTGCTAAAAGTCCTTGCTTTTGTGTCTCTTGGCACGTTTCTCTCTCAGCAGTCTGCAAAAATGCTGCTGCCCACCTTGTCCTTCTCTCTTGTTCCTACTGCATCAGCCCCACCTGAAGCCATCCTATGACCTGTCTTCCTACCAAACTCAGCCCTGGACATATTACTCACCTGTGCTGTTGGTCTGGGTCCCTTTCTTGACTTCTTCTTGATCTCCCACACATTCCTGGTTTCTCCTGAGCTGTGAGATTTTGAAGGAGACTGATTCAGGGAACAGGATGATGTGGCACATGGCCCAGACAATGAGGAAAATCAGCAGTCAGAGGTGGAGGCTGCAGTACTCCTCATGCCTCAGGAGGTAGTTGCACCTGCCCCTTCTGCTGAACCCACCAGTGATCCAACCAAATATGCAGACTCAGAAGACTTGAGATCCAGGGCCCATAGAGTACTTAGGGACACAGCTGCAGGTTAATTGCAGCAGTGTTTAAGAAGGATTAGGCACTGCAAAGAATTTAGGGAGCTGCACCACTGGGCACAGCAGACAGTGTTGATTGTGGGAGCAAACTCTCCTCCAGCTGAAAATCCAGCAGAGCAGATGCCGCAAATCTAACACCTGATATGGTGCCTTATCACAGGGGATGTCTGATGGAGCTGTCGTGATGAACTCTTGTCTCCCAGCAATGCAGCTTTGAAAAAAAAAAATATTTTTGGGTCTGGGAATACCTTCAGCTTGTCACCTCATGGGTGCTCAGCTCCCCATCAGCTCCCTGGGGGAGGGGACTCAGGAGACACCAGCCATATTCAATGCTGTGCGTTTGGCTGGGTGGGAGGAGCAGGAGAAAAGGTTCTCAGTACCCAACTGCTGAAAGGTGCAATAAAGACAATGCCCAAGACACGATCTTCCCCATCCAATGCCTCTAGTTTCAACTGTGACATCTGATGGGTCAAGTGCTAGGCTGTATATAAACTCTGCAGCAGGTTTATTCTGCAGAGCATTGCAGAGTCCTGTCCTGCAGTCCCGCAGCCAGAGGGACCTGCTGGGCCTTGCCAGGCTCCCACTTGGCCTGGGTACTCTGAGCCCTTCTGCATAAAACCCAGCCCATGGCAGCTCATATGTCCTGGTGATCTGGTGGGTAAGCCCAGCTCCCTCCCAAGAACCACCCCCTCATATAGTGCAGACCGCAAATGGCAGAGGAGAACCTGGAGAAAAAGCACGGGAGGGGCAAGAGGAAATATTAGAAGGTGCAGTCAGTAACTGGCAGAAAAGTCATGGAATAAATGACCTTCTGGACTGTCAGAAATGCTTCTGATAAAGAGAAAAAGAATAAAAATGTTTAGGATTTTCTGAAGTGTCAAGGAGTTACTGAAGGAACCAGTTTACAGAGAATGATTCAGAGCCAGAAATCCACAGCTGATTTTAAACCAAGCACAGCAACAGCTGGCAAGGGGACTCTAGGAAAGAAGAGGAATCGTTTACAGGTGACTGAAGTAGAGTAACCAGGATTCAGGAGATGAGCTGAACATCAGATTGCTCATGACTGATTCAGATTCCCTTCAGTCACTGCTTGTATAGAGATAATCCAGGTCTCTGAGGTTGAAGTTCTGTATCTACAGAAGTGGACATCCTCTTCTGCAAAACACTGATAGACATCATTAGATGATGATGTCTATCTCTGGCGGAGTCTTGTGCCAACCTGCCCAACAAATTATCACATGCTGCCAAAATGTGCAAAACTTAAAGAACTGCGTCAGGCACTCCTCCTCTACAGGGCTCCCACAGAGGAAAGGGAAAGTGTGTGTTTGCAGTGGAGAAGTCTGTCTGGTTGTCGTGACAACACACCATGCTGGTCTGTAACACTTTTCTAAAGAAATATGTAAAAAAAAAGAAAAAAGATTACTGGCCAATTACATTGCAAAAACCTAAATCTGATGAGTAATTCAAACTCATTCTACTTCTGGATTAAATTCTTAGACTGGAGGCTACTTTTCACAGCAGAGAGATGATGCTTATCATATCTAGGGACTGGTAATCCTAGTTAGATGCCGGCCAGATCTCCTTAAATTAGAGGTATATTCTGTGGTGATCTCAAAGTTTGCATTTATTTCTGTTTTCTTCTCCTTGCAAAGTTGCTTGACTTATATATATGGAAAGAGCAAAACATTTGGTGTTTTATTATCATTTAATAGGGAGAGAAAAATATTACATCACAGGCCAGAATTCAACTTTAGTGATCCAAAATGAATAAATATGAGGCCTCACATTTGTGCATTCTAAGCTTAATTTAACACAGGCTTCAGTTGCACACACAGAGTATTTCTGATCATTTGAAGGAGAATGGAAACCTAAAATTGAAACAGTCTTTCAGTGTTGCTTTATATATTAAATATTGCTAATAGGGGGGCTGCTTTGACCAGGCAGATCGTAGTAAGGCATTTGATAGATGCAGTATGTCTAATGTTTCCTGGTGTTTTCCTGTTTCAAGATATAGCACAAATATCACTGCAACATATGACATCAGAGATGCAATCCAAACTTCAGCCAGATTTTGAATGCTTTTGAGATAGACCTTCTGCCAAGGGAAAAGTACGCTGAAGGCTGCCCAATCTTTCACAAGAGAATACTATAATATTCATGAGGTAAGTGGTCTTAGAGAAGCTGCAGTGGCCTTAGTTAGCAGTTTGGCAAGAGGCATCACTGCAAATGAGTGTAAAACACAAACACAGTGCTTGGGATTCAAACACCTGTTTTGAACCCTTACTACCTGTATACAGTAGTGTGTAAGCTGCACTCCTTGCTTTCAATGCCAAAACTGGCAAAGCTGGCCACCACAACCTTTGGAGCCCTTGGGGACATATAAGTGGCTGTATGGCCATAGCAGCAATGGTAGCTGCAACGACCTGGTAATTCAGCACCCAGCAACATGAGTTCAAAAAATGTACTCTAGGAAACAGGACGGTTATATTGGGCAAAGGCTGAACAAGAAGGCATCAGTTAGATACAGGACCCAAAGGAGCACCCAGGGTGCTTCCTGTAGAATCCTGGTAGATGTTTCTCTGCTATTATTATTGCTTTCCTCTTCCTGATGCCAGTTTCAGTTCTCTTTATTGTCAACCATACTTTATGCTTGGTTTTTTGTTTTATTTCATTGTATCCATAGTCTTTTATTGCTCTGAGAATAGTCATTTTCCCCTCCAAAGGCTGGGATGAAACATTTGGCATGGGCACCACCCAGCCTGCAATTGGAGGGATGGCACATGGGAGCTGGGGGAGCACAGTGTCCTTTGCCATCCTCTATTTGCTCCTTCTGGGAGCTCCTGCAGGAGCCAGAACAACATGGAAACCCACCCAGGGATCAGGAGCCCAGAGCCCATATGCACCTCGGAGGCAGCATGGAAACCTTGGTCAGCTGTGCCTCACCAAAACAAAACACAAAGCTGTCCAGCCTGAGCTAAAAGGGGTTCCCAAGAGATGTCCCCTGCCATCAGTAGCAGCAGATGGGACAGCAACTTGGTGCATCCCTCAACCCAGCAAGGGTTGTGCTCCAAGTCACCTTGAGCTCTACCTGCAGTCACCTCTTGGGTCATTCTACCATCAGTTGAGTTGCATTTTTGCCCAGCACCTGTGTCCTCTACCCATGTGCAAGGCAGCCATGAGGACCCCAGCACCCCATTTATCACGGTGTTGACAGTACCAAAGAACATCACTTGAATTTCTGCTGTGGGGTACAGATTGAATCAATGAAGAAAAGTTTTCATCAGCTCTCTTAACAACAATGAAAAAAATTATACACTTGTTTAACAATCAGTCTTGCATGAGATGTAACAATTTCCAGTTCCTTTTTCTTGTCTACCTTCCTGTTTTCAAAAAGTATTCAATAAAAAGAAAATATTGCTCAAAGGAAGGATTTCATTATAACTACCTTTTCATTGCCATAGCTAGAGCACATAAAACTGTATTTTATACACTGATGTTGATCAAATCTTTGGATACTAGTCCAGATACTTTGATATCATTCCAAAGTAAGTGGGTGGGTATTAAAGAAATTAGTCTTGGTCTCTACTTTTATAGATCAGAGCAAAAGCATTTCAATTTAAATAATTACATAGTTGATAGAGTTGCAAAACTGCATAAGCCAGGAAAAAAGTTTCAATTAAACTTTATTAAATTTTATTTGACCCAATATGTGACATTTCATTTACTTTTCATGAGATAAGACCTTTTAAAAATAATTTTGCTAGCTTTCAAAATGAGTTTTGAAAGGAAAATGTTCTTTTATTTTAATAACATCAGAACAAAAAACTTGGACTTTTCTGGTCTTCTCTCTCTGACTTCCATCTCTGTTCAAAACTATTCATTTACTTTTATCACAATTCACAATGTGATCAGTTCTAAAACTGCACTTTTTAGCAAATACACTATTATTCAATAATACCCCATCTGGCCAAATGCATGACAGATATCTGCTTTACTTCAGTGTCCCGTTACTGTATTATGTGCCTTGCACCATGCTATGGGGGAGAGGGAGAGATGAAGTAAGGCTGTAAGAAATAGAGGATTATTTACTCCAAGGTATTTTTCACAGTATCACAGACAATATATCTGAAGACATACTAAACATAACATCCCTACTGACTAGATCAATTCTATGATTACAAGTTCGGTGGTGGGGCTTGCTGGTGCCTCCACAACACAAACCGGTGTAGAAGCTTAATGATTTTATCAAAAAGTGGCAGAACACAGTACTGTGATTTTTAACAAAAATGGAAAGAGCTGCTGCTGTATAGAAAGGATTTATCCCCTAGATTTAGACTACACTATATCCAGGGAAATATGGCAATATTAAAAGTAAGGTGTTTTGCAACGTGCAGCAGGAGGACTGATACTTCTACAACAGACCTTCCCTTACTGAACTGCATGGGCTAGCAGTTAATCCAGTGAGAATGCAATTCCCATCATTCAATTTTTATTTCAAAGCAGCATTACATTCTAAATCTGAGGACAGGGTCTCAAAAACCAAAATAAGGGTCTAAAGGACAGGTCTCCAACAAAACAAATAGATCTCCAAAATACTGGAAAGATCCTGTGATTTTTTTAATGATAACTTCATAATGCACATTGATTTTTAAATGCAGGCTCATCTCCATGAGACTCACAGATGGAAGTAGGACCTTAACTTTAAACTTCTGTGTTTTGACAATTCTGACCTAGTTTTGCATTGCAAACTTAACCTTTTATCAGATGTTGCTGACACATTATGTCACTGGAGAGAAACAGCAGAACACTTTAGCACCATTGGAGATTTGGAGGTTTTTGGGACAGTATGATGGCCACAAGAGTTGGCTCTTTCTAGTAGGTATTTAATAACAGACCAGCTTTCTACTTGTGTGATTGCTTGGTCCTTTTGGGGATAAAGAAAACAGCTCTGCTCAGAGAAACAATACATGTTGATATATGCTCGTCATTTGAAGGACTGAATTCACATCCTGGCTTAATTAGCATGGAGGAGAAATGCTGGGTGATGTTTATGGCAGCAACAGGTGTGTGTGTGTCCAGTAGTGTGCTGGACCAGGGACCTTGCACTGTGCTGTGAGAGCACTGGAGGTCCTCACTGCTGCAGAGAAACAGAGTGGTGTTTGTCCCTGGTAGAGAAAGGCTGTTCACCCTGCTAAACCACAGACCTTTAATCTAGGATGTTTCTGAACTGTGCATGGAGAGAGCTGGCCCACTCTTCCCTAGGGAAGGGTGTGAGGGACACCTCTTCTTCCATTCCTGTGCATGCTATTGGAGCAGCAGGAGGCTGGGCTTTTAAATGCAGCCACCAAATGTGGAGTCAGTGAGGTCTCTAACTGTAACACACATGCCTTACACAAAGGGGATGTTTACCAGAATCCTTGGTCAGGTCTGGGGAATCCTGCACCCAGGACCATACTTAGGGCTTCATAGCCAGGACAGAGTGAAAATAACTTTTGTGCTTGAGTTTGCAGTAGCTCATGCTAATTGCTGCTAGCTAAAATTTTCAAGTGGCTGAAGACTTCAGTTCCAGGTATGCCATGCTGACACAGTGCAAACAGGAGATTTGACATGTTCAGTCACCATTAGGTTGTGATTTGACAGGTTGACATCTCCTGGCAGATAACAGGATGACCATCTCATGGCTGAACAGAGACATGGGGAAGCATTAGACATGGATACTTCCACATGAAAGCTTTGTGTGTGAAATGAACTGAAAAACACTCAAATGAACCCTTGACCAGCACACAATGTGTGGACTCGAAGTGAAGACTAAAGATGCTTAACTGTCAATGCATACATTCATGCTCAGTTCCAAAAAGCCCTTTTCCATGCCTGTGCTGATTTCGACCTAGATCAGGATTGTCTTGCTGATTATGATCTATATATGGCAGTGGATTGGAAGGGCTTTCTGTAATCTGCATGTTGCTGACATTTGATTCATGCCTGCTAAGGCATTTCCCCAAGAGGAAGTCTTTTGGTTAATTTCTAGTGTGATGTCTTGAGGGCATTTTCCTTTCTGTGATCTCATCAGACCTCACAACAAAACAGAGCCAAATATGTTTGGCATTTGGCTAGGATATCTCATGAAAACCAGTGAGAATGGCATGAAGTTCTGCCAGTGAATCGGCAGGGGTGCTGTCTGCTGGGCCTGTTGGTAAATGAATGCACATGTGCATGAACATTTAGATACATGCAAATGTGGAATTACGTTTTTGCCTCTGCAGAAGCCTGTGCTTACTGCTTTGCAATACTGCTGGAGATGTTGCTGGATGCCTAACACTGGGCTGGCAAGTATAACAAATGTACAGAAGGTTGGATGATGTTTGACAAAGTTTTGGGTTCCCAGGTTACATGGTCTTCAGACTCAACCATTATGTTGTTTTCCTAAATCCCAGAATTTTTATTTTCAATATCATCAAAAAATTACTGCCAGTTTGCACACAAGTGGACTGGGAGCCTCTGGCATGTGTTGCCCAAGTCCATTGTTTGTTTGCCTGGCCTTTGTATCCAGGCTTGGAGTAGGGCATTGGCAGAAGATGCGAGGATCCCTCCGTCTTGTGTCTGTGTTATATACAGACTAAGGAGTTAACAGATCATGGAGCTTTTCTGTAACAGATTTAGAAAAGCTGAAACCAAGGTTATTTACTGTTCCCACACTGCACTCAGAGCAGTCTTAAATTGCTAGGTTAACTAGCCATTCCTGAAAGAAATTTTCTGTGTACCAATGTATTCTTTGTGGTTGAAGCAAAAATTACTTACAGACAGAGCAATGTTTCTTGCAAAGGAAAGCTTCAGCCAATGGAATATTTTAAAATTCATCTGTGAAAACTGTTAGCTTCTTTCCGGCTGGGGGTTAATTGGATCTATACCTTTTCATGCAGACAGTTAGAAGGAATGCCTCACTTGCTAGGAAACATTGTCATGGAGATATGATGTAAAGCTGAACATACTCAAAAATTGCCCCCAGTTCTGTTGTAGTTACTGCTAACAGCACCAAGATGTAGTGTAAGCACACCACAAGCCAACTTCTGATGTCAATTACATCAGTGTAAATGAGATTAGAAATTGGCCCAAGCCTATAGGTCTAAACATGACTGTCTTGAACTTTATTTTCAGGACAGATAGTTTTCGAGGAAAACAATGTGCTCGGTAATTTTCACATTTTTATCTCAGCACGGCTTGGCAACAGTTCTAATACTCCTGGCATTTGGCTTTATTTTACTGTTTGTTATATTGCTTGAGCATCACCATGAGTCAGCCTGTCAGATGCAATATTTCAATAAATGAAATACAAGTTTGAAGGCTGTGGACCAATAATGGGAGAAATGCAAACAACTGTCCTTAGGTATGGCTTTCATATTTTGTGAGTGAGACACTTCTCTCTGGTAGGTCCGTACCAGGTCTGCTTCTATCCCATCTGGTACCCAACACTTAGGCTGCTTATTATTAGATGTAGAAATCCATAACACATTTCAAACAGATCAATGGTATCAGAAACATTGCCATCATGCAGGAGTAAAACGATCCAGGAAGATAAGCATGAATTTATTTTCCTTGGCAGCTGTAATCTTTTTGGACGCTGAGGGAACAACATTTCTTTGACATCTTCATGAATTGACATACTTACAGAAAAGAAACATTTGTCTTATGTATGAAATATCTTACTACAAACCTGAATCTGCCTCATGGAAAAATAGTTCAGACTGATACTCAAAAATCTCAGGTATCGCTTATAATTTTGAGACTTGTCAAGAGGCTTTTGTGCAGGCCTTTAATACAGGCATTATTGCTGGTATGAATGTTAATGAGCTAACCTAAGATTCAGGCAAAAGATATGGACCTAAATGCCCTTCCCAGACAAGATGAGAATTCACAAAACTCAATTTTCAAACAAACAAACAAACAAAAGCAATATAGATGTCCTCACAGAAGATCAAGGCTCTTAAAAAACAATCTGTAAGTGTTCCAGTCCAACCCAAGTCAACTGAGAGCAAGGAACTAACCAAGGAACAAAGTATGCAGGAAAATATGTGAAAGATCTAATCACTAATGAGAAACATTTACTCCCTTGCTCCCTGGATTGTGTGCTGATCTTCCATTCACTTTTTATTTTTTTCTTTCTTTTTTTTTTTTAAAAAGTATTTTCTGTGCTATAATTCACAACAGCTGGACCCATTTTGTGTGTGTGTGTGTGTGTGTGTGCATGTGTGTGTGCGTCGGACAAAAGAACATTACCAACTTGAAAAGGAAAAAGATGGGCACTGTTTTTGGAGCTTGGCTCTGAAGGAGATGTATAATGATATGAGAAAGATTAAGCAAGTGAAGGAAGCTGGGGGATCTTCTAGCCGCAGGGCTGCTGCAACATGGGTGGGCTCAGCAAGGGTCTGAGCACATCCTGTCCTACCAGTGATACCCTGACCCTGGTTCAGAGATTTCACAGCACTGTGGAGTAAGAGGGTGGATACATTCACTGCAAAGCTTTCTTCAGCTAAAATCATTTTGGGCTGAGGACTGGCCAGTAACTGATACCTATGTACAGTAATTTAAATTTATTTTACATAAACATAATGAGGTGTTGTTTATCATGGTCCTGAAAGCTTTAGGGTTGGGATATTGGAGAAAACAAACAAAAAGACACTTTGCAAGTTCTCTGAGCAGTAAATGGTTCCCCTTGGCATGCTCTGACAGGCCATTTCATTTAACTTTGCTGAATCAGCTTAATGGGGAAAACTCAAAACTCTCTGCCAAGCTCTTATGGCAATTTCTCTTTACCACAGTCGTCATAAACAGATGTTGTTATCCTCTATACTGGGAATCAAATATTCCTTGGGGCAGGTTTGTGTAGGATGTGCAGATTGCCCAAAATTAGAGAAAGGCTGAGGGTTAGGGATGTGCAGCATGGAAGTGAGCATTTGGGTTTGTCACATGGAACACACAAATTCCATCAAAAACTCACATGTGTAGCATGGGGGCTAATGAAATACACACCTCTGTTAAATCAAATGTAATTCTCTGTGTGTGTGCGTGTGTGAGAGAGGGATGTGTCATGGTTTCTCAAATTTTTATCTCATTAAATGTTGCAAGTGAAAGCAATATGTATATATTAACTATCTCTCTGCCTTGTGGAAGCTAGTGCAGGTTGTATGGTGACTTTCATGAAAGAAGTTGCATCAAGAGGTTCAAAGTTTGCACTGAATTAACAGGGTTTCATTCGCATCAGAAACTACGGAGAGAAGAACTCAGCAAAGGCATCTCTCCAAAGGGCTATGGCCAGAGTCCCGTTCCCTCAAAGGCAGGCAGGGGTTTTGTTTGACGCCCTTCATTGTCCTCTTGCTGTTGGACCAACAAAAGTGAAAGTTCCTTGTGACAGATTCAGTTTTCATTACAGTAATTCATGTGGGAGACAAACACACATTTTTTGAAGCATCACATTCTGAATTGCATATGTATATGTGCTATTTGGTGTTCAGAAAAGTGTATAATTATGTCATTTTAGACATGGTAATTCTGCTAATACAATCAAACGTGGTGCTTGCATTTTAGGACACAACATCACATTGCTAAACACATCACTGTGAACCTCAAGAGGTATGACAGCCACCAGAAAACACGTAAAAATTTGTTTCAGTGGGACATTTTTCTCACGTTCATAAACTGAAGCTGTCGGGGTAAATTCTCCAAGAAATAAATATGTCCAAACTTTTGACTGGAGAAAAACCTCAGAACCTCTTGCCTGCTGACCTTTGGAAAAAAGTCATCAGAAGTACCTGGGCCAAACTGTCCTTCCTGCCCCTCAGCTGCAACTCTCATAGGCACAACATTGGAGTGTAGCTTACTCCAGTTGTACGTTTCCCTCTTGTACTGAAGCAGGCTGCACCTTGAACAAAATCCCTGCATCACTGCATCCCTGACCTGCCCTGTCCTTGTCCAGAGATCAGGCAGCAAACTGTCACCCTTTGAAAGAAGCGTGGGTTGCAGGCATGCCGGGGGCACAGTCACTAGTGAATAAACCCGAGTCTTAAAGTATTATCTGCAACAAATAAGGTTTGAATGCCAGGCCACTCACAATGCTGGGCCTCTTTCGCTTTGCAATCCAGGGCGTCCTGCAAGCTGCAGCACAGAGACAGCCCAGTCGCGAAGGCCAAATGCCAATTTCCAGCTGCTGGGGTGGCTGAATGACTTTGAGCCCTGGCTGATGTTGCTGCACCCTGTCAGGTTACTGGTTGGTTTCATCTAGCTGTCAGTATCAGAAGACCTCTGCTCAGAAGGCTAAACACACCCTGACCACAGCCCACCTCATCTGGGCTGCGCAGAAGGGGTACATCAAGGCATGAGCTGGATCCTCCAAATTCTCTGCCACGTCCTCCTGTTCTGCAGTGTCCTTCCCAACCAGTAGCTCCCTGCTCCTCAAATCAGACCTCCTTTGCCATTCACTTTACCAGCTTTCTATCAGCTGCCACCACGGCCAGAAGAGCAGTTTCCTGAAGAAAACCCATAATGTGGATCATGGTTTTTGATTAATAGATCCGTACATTCTTTATGCCTGAATGCATGCCATAATTCATGAGTAACAACAAGGATGTGTTCTCCAAAGAAAGTAATACTTGACTAAATTGTTCTCTTGACGTAAACCTGTAATTTAAAAATTATATATATTTAGAGTGCAAGTCAAAACAGGAAGTGCATTCCCAAAGTGGATAAAGATATTTCTGAACCTAAATATCTAGTGATACAAAATTGCCTTGAAATGTCTCTCCCTTCCCCACCTAACAAAATCACCCTTTACCAAATAATGCTGCTATTTATGGGAGCTCTTCGCTGTACAGGCAAGTTAGCTGTTGCTGCCTCTTTCAATGGTAAGACTGAGGACTTTCACAGTCACAGGTTGTCCAAAGAGGATTCGTTCACTGGAAAGTGAAGGTATATCCATCAAAAACAAAGCAAATCTGACATTGAGAAATCATTTATAAAAGTTCAGATAAAGAAGAATCTCTCAGGGAAAATCAATACAATTCAGTAGCAGAGGACTTAATACCCAGCAGGAGATTCATCTAGACCGGCACAGTCTTTTCCATCCTAGCTAACACTAACTGCTGTCATCTCCATTTATCTGCTACCATGGGGAACTAGTCAGCACAGGCAGGGCAGACTGGTCTGTCGCACATTTCATCCTCAACTAGATGTCTAAAAAAGAAAAGCCAGCAATATGCTCAGTGGGTAGATGATTCTCTCTGTTAGCTGTAAGCCCTCTGACACGGCTGGTTTGATTGCCAACAGCCACGTGGCGAGTATCAGAGGTTGGGTGCTGTGATGCTGCCACAGGAGTGAATCGAACATCAGGTGAGAAACATAGCAAAATAAAACAGGTTGTGAACAGGGCAGGAGTGTGTGGTGAGACTAATGAAGGCAGGTATCAGCTGATAGGAAGCAGTTGCTATGTTATCTGGCTTCTTCCTTCCACTCAGGGAGCAGCAGTGTATGTGCAATCAAGCCCTTCAGCAGGCAAGAGTTCTGCCTGAGCAGATTGCTGCAGGGGTCATCCCTTTCCCTCACTACAGAGCTGCATCTGTGCAGCATTCACCACCAAAGCAAAGCAGTCTGTCTCTAAAAGTATTTGGGAATTCACAAGGTTGCAAAACACATATGTACACATATAGGTCTACACATGCACACACACACACTTCATATATTACATGTTTAATTTATAACTCAAGAGTTTGCATAGGAACTGGTTGTACAGATTTTAAAGCAAGACCTCATGAAACATGTTCCAGCGAGAAGAGTAAGTCTGGCATGATAGCAACTAGATATGGCAACACAAGTTCTACTAAAGCCCTAAATCCCAACTGATTTCTGATTCACAATATTCAGATATTTAATAGCTGAAGTAGTGACTCAAAGGAGACAGAGCTGTAGCTTCAGTGCTACTTTCTTTATTTTATGAGGCACAAATTAGCACAGAACTATAACCTGTAATTAATTCCATGGCAAAATCATACCATTATTGTACCATTCTCTGCAATTGCAAACCAGCAGATTATTTTTTTTTCTGCCGTATTTCTACTAAAACCATTTACTTCAGGCACTGGTGCATGACTACAGGTTGTTCTTTGGGTAGGCAGCCTGGAGTCATCAACTCCTCTGAGACCTGGGGTCAACCTTGGCTCCCTTTATTTCCCAGCAGATCTGGACACATTTCTCCTAGAAGAGACCAAGTCAGGGAGATGACCTGCTCCATGACCTGCCTTGGTAACTATTTCCCATAACTTCAGTCATCATTGTTTGCTCTAGGCTAAAGGGATAGTATAAGAAGAAGAAACAAATAATTCCTATAGCAGTACTGCCAGTGCAGGTGAAGTATCCCTAAGTAATCGAAAGCTGGGCCATGCAATGCCTGCACTGAATTATAATTCCACAGAAATGCTTTTTAAGTCACTTAATTTTATGTGTGGCCCTGCATCTACCAAGCAGCCCCTTGAAGCCATAGCTTTACAGCATCTTTGCTGTGGAACTATCTGGCTGTCAGAGTACACACATGTCCATTTGCTCTCCAAAGGAGACGCGCAAGAAGTACAGCTGCAGAGATGATCTCAAGGTGCCAACATCTGCTCTGCAGGTTGGTTGTGCTACAGTGAAACGGGTCTCCTTAGTTGCTGTGTACCACTGTGGCCATGGATACACAGGCACAAAGGTGCCTTAGACAAATCTAATGCCATCTCCCCCTTTCTAGAGACAGTTTAGTTAAATAAAAAGTGAACTGAGACCATGCCAGAGCTGTTGCACTGCTTTATTTACACCAGCATAAGGAAAACACCGTGAGCCTTCTCAGTAGCCTGTTTTCTCCGTGAAACATGTGCCTCAGTGTTCACTACCTCCTAGTGAACCATGAGCCTTCTCAGTAGCCACCTTCTCCGTGAAACTTGTGTCTCAGTGTTCACTACCTCCTTTTGATGTATGTTATTGTCAGGAGAATACGTAGTCTTTGAAGTTTCCTGCCTTCCTAACTGATGTGACTCATCCAATTATGCATAATAATTTTCTTTTTTTCATATAAGTCAACAGTATTTTGCTAACTGAAGTTGCAGCATGTCTTCAGCATGTATTAGAAAGTAACCACTCAGGAGAATGCCAGCAAATAACAGAAAAAGACTTCAGGCACTTTATTCAGTTGGTTCTCACTTAGGAGAAAAAAAAAACCAAAGGCTTACACCCTTGCCTGATGGTTTTACAGTCCATTGCACAATAGCCTGTTATTATGCGATTTCTTTTACCCCACTCACCTAAGGCAATGTGAGCTTTTATAATTGAAGTGAAATACTGAAACAGAATTTTCTACCAACTACACCATTATGAGCGATACTGATCTACAGCATTCTGCTTCTAGTTCATTTTGCAGGGGACAACAGTAAAATAGTCCTAACTCGTTTGGTTTATGTCATGAAACAGAAACGCCAAAATCAAGGTCAAGAGTATGCGAGTGTTTTAATTTCCCTGGTGCTAGCTCACAGTAAAACTCCTCAGGATATAGTCTCCTGGTCTCCTGCAAGTCATTATGTATTTAATTTTCTCCCTGTAAAGTGCTTTTCCTGAATGCAAAGCCTGTATATTCTAGAGGTAAATGCATTAAGATAAAAGCTTCAAAGAGTCTCTTTCTAAAGACATCTTATAATGTCTTGTAAGCTTCCTTATGAAATTCCAGCGCAAACCCCAACCAAACTGTGTTCAAAAGAATTCCCAGTGCATTTTCTTTATTTGCACAAAAGAAAGAAGGAAAATTAAAGGGGAGAGGGAGAGGGAAACTGTGGTCAATGTTATGGCCCAGCAGATTTCTGGAGTCAGACATTCTGGACCCTCAGAGTGACAAAAGATCTATTAGGCAGAGCACTGCATGGGAATTCACTTGTATCTACTTGTCTTGGCTTCCACGGCCTTTGGAGCATCTTGTCTCTCAGATGATACTGTACTGCCAACTCCTCTCTGACGCGGCAAAACCCTAGCTCATTTCCGGCCCACTTGTTGCTTCCTTCACAGACTGTCTCTGGCTACAGCAGGAGCCCCCACTAGAAACAGCCTTAAGGTAACCTTGCTCAAATCACTCCTTTACCAGCATGACTCCCCCAAAAATTACACTGGAGTGCTGAGATTACTGCCTGATTTGCAGCCCAAACCTGTCTCGCTGGTTTCTCTTGCCACCTCCCAATCTCCTTGTTTTATCTACCCATCGCCCCATGTTTTGTGGCACAGGATCTCTAGGGTAGGGACTGTTCACCTCTCTAGCACTCCTAAAGCCCTGGAATGGGGCACCCCAAAGTGTGAGTGCCTAAATGACCTAATAAATTACAATCCAACCAGTCACATGAGGAAGTCTCACCCCTCCACTTTAGAGAAACTAGCAGGAAAGATAAAGATGAGGCAGATCAAGCATTCTGCAGCAACTAGTTTAACATAGCTTGGCTTTATATCATCCCTCTTCCAAGACCGCAGAATTTTTGCGAGACTGCTCAGGCAGGCTTGATGGCTCTGCAGAGCCTAGTAAAGGGGTAAAAAACCCAGCCTTCCTACACTTGTGGTCTCTCTTAGGCAGTTCTTTTAGTCCCCAGGGCTGACTCCAATTTCAGGAAGGCTGCACTTCCTTCCCCCTCTAACACCCCTGAGTACCGGAGTTTCTGCTGAGGTCTGGCATCCCTGCCTTCTATGCAGGCATCCCCCCAAAGACATAATGGGGGCTCAGACAGGTCCCAGTCTTTACGGTGCTGCTGTTCCTGCTGTGACTGGGCGCTTGTGAATGTGGCAGATGCTTATCTGCATTCAGCCTGTAGCTCAAGAAAAGAGGTCTTGCATATTTACAGTCTGCTTCCATGAATGACAAACAAGGCCTACAGTTGACTCGAAGAGCCCAGAAAGCCATAACACAAAACTGACAGGAAGTCACAGGAAAAAACTCCAGAAGAACCATATTAAGCTTGCCAGCTTATGTGCTGTTCACAGGGCCGTGGCGCACCTGGCTGTCTTCAAATCCTGCTGCCCCACGGTGCAGCCATGGCAAACCACTGACATTACACGGTCAGCCTCTGCTGAACGCCAGATCAGCCCAGAACTGCTGCTCTCCGGGCTCAAAAGAGTTTGTTCAGGATTTGGTATGCTAAAAGGGAGGTGAGGTACATGGTAGAAAGGGCAGTAGCCAGGTGCTTTGTAAAGAACTCTGACACAACAGTGTTACACCTCCACCTTCCCAGTGCTCCCAGCAAGGGAAGGAAAAGGGGCTTACACTACCTAAACTTTGTGTAATTGGGTGACTTTTGCCATTTGCATAGTTATTTAAAGCATTCTTTCATTGTGCAAGCTAGAAGAGGGAATTAAATAAGAGCATGCCTTGCCAATGGGATTGAAATCAGGTGGACATTAGGATTCATGGACGTCAGTAAGGATGAACACACGGAGCTGTTCTTGGAGGGAACACAAGTGGGGACAAACAGTGTAAAGTCAGAGCAAGCATGTGCAGAAGTCCACGTTTCAACAGATGTGCTGTTCAGATGATTCCTCACTGCTTTTTGGATTAGAAGAAGCTGTTGGCTTTGTGCTTTGTGCCTCCTGCATCTGACAGCTGGTTGCTAAATTATCTTAGCCACTGACTCATTCGCCAGTAGAAATTTGCCAGAGTTTGTGACGGTGGTTGTAAACGGGCTCAAACTGGGCTTCCAGCAGCCTGTGGAGATGATCCAAATGTGCCTCCATCAAACAGGCACAACTGCATTTATTTGGCTACCAGTCTGCCTTTGCCACTGAAAAACCTCGTGGAGTTGAACATTTATGTGCTTCAGACTGTGAGAAAATGACTCCAAAGCAACCTTTATTTTACCTGCATGTATACTGCCCTGTGCTGTGATCTTGTCAGATCTGGTTAACTCATCAGTGCTAGGGTAATTTTGGATGATAGAAGTCAAGGAAGACCTCCCTGCTGAGGGAGGTTATGCCTGCAGAATCTCAAAAACAGGAATAATGAGGCACCGGCATCCTTTTTTTCCTCACTTGACAAAAATCTTCACAGTCATTGACAAGATATTATAGATGGCTTGTGAAGAGCCCCAGATCTAAGATTCTGCAGGAAAGAAAAAAAAAAAAGGCTTAGAGCTAGACCGATCTAATCCACTTTATAAAAGATGCTGTGTAGACAGTTTGTCTCTCTTTTCCCTCCCTTTTGATTACCCTAACTGTACTCAAAATACGGTACACAACACAATACAGCCTGCAGTTGTTTTCTGAAACAGATTTTGGGATGCCTATTTTAATGCTGATGTTGCCATGTCTTCACCTGGGTGTTTCTCTGTCCTTGCAATGGGTTTCCAGTGCTGTGCAGACCTGGGACACCTCCACACCTCCTACGATGAAACCCAGGGAACAGAAATCAGGAATATGATGTGCCAGGCTGCTTTTTTCTTCCAAAGTTAGAGGATGTGCCTGGCAGCAGGAGCAAAAGAGGGCAGGCACACAAACCCTCTCAAAGTGTCAGGACATCCCCACCACCTTCCAGCAATGCCATGCCCAGTCCCAGAAAGTGTGGTGGGATTTGATACAGGAATGCCTGTCCTGCTCAAATCCATCTTAAAATGCTTGGCTGTAAGCTCAGGTGCCAGGGTCTGTAGAGAAATGAACATCATTCTTTCTACCAAGCACCACTCACAGATGCCCCAGCACAGTGACACCAAAAGAAAAATTGCTCTGTACCTCCAGGTTTTTCAAGCTTTAGAAATAAAGATAGACACTCTTGTGTTTGGTTTTATCCCATTTTTAGTTCTAGGGACATTGGAGCAGAGGGACAGTGTGATGCCCTGCGGCTACCACAGCTCTGTAAATGCATCCCTGTGCCCAAGGTGGAGTTTGCAGATCTGCCTGTGGAATAAAGTCTCAGCTCTGAGCCCGTACTCTGAGCCCTGCCAAGGTGAGCTGTCTGGACAGGTGCTCAGGGACACATTTAAAATAAGCTGTGTGGCCAACAGACACAGAGTCACTGCCTTTGTAGAAATGCAGATACACCCCTAGAAGTCATGGCTGGCTACAGCAAGAAGACTATCCTCTCCCAGACTTCTTACAATGTAAAATTAAAAAAAAAAAAAAAAAAAAGAAAATCTAAAAATCAGTACAGTTCTATAAAGTAATAGCTGTTGTGTGTGATACCAATTGTGTCTGGTCATGGAATAAAGACCTGCTGGGATCCAGCAGTCCTTGTGACACATTGAGGAGGAAATGCAACCTTACTTAGTTCAGTTAATCTCCACTAATTGATGGAATGAAAGACAAAGCCCTGAATACCCAGGTACTCCATATGCTTTAAAAATTCAGGGTAGTTATAAAACTATTGTGGTCCTTTAATACTGAATCCAAACAGTTGTTTTCTACTCAAGCTTGAATGTTTGGAATTCATTAGGTTAGGCTTAATTACAGAATAATGAATGAGGAAAGGTTTGTGAGACTGGAAAAGACAGAAGTGTATGGGAGCCTGGAACTTCATGTCCTGGGTCTGTTTTTGGAAAACCATGTTCAGAAACATCCAGGGCAAAGCACTCTAAGATGAACATCAGACAGCCCATCCCTGTGTCCAGCCTGTGGTCTGAGAACACGAATGGATGAGCTCCGAAGGGAGAGAAACCTGAGGAAGAAGAATAAAAAAGCCTGAGGAAGGGAGTCTGTAAATGGGGCACAGAGATCATTCCTGAAGGGGAAGACAAAACCATAGTGTTGATGTGTCCCTCAGGACGGTGCTGTGGGGTGAGTCAGCGGGTGGTGGCCAGAGAAAGAGAGCACGGGTTGAATCGGTTGGGTTATGTTTTGCAGATAGAGTGACTGAAGACAAAGGTGAAAGCAGCTTATTTATGTTCATTGTGGATCCAGGCATAAATGGGAGGAATAGCACATATGACATTATCCTTGGAAACTGGGTAGAGGTGCTGCTGTTTAAAGTGCCGGAAGTGTGAGCAGCTGTAAGACACTACTTTTCCTCAAGAAGTATTTCCAGTCAGTAGATCTTAGACAATAAAATAATGTTGAGCTAGCTGTTATTAAAATCAGTGGTTGGTGCTGTGCAGTGTTAGCTCCCAATTTATCTGGGTATAAACCCTGAGTGATGGATTGTCACATGCTGATGTCAGACCCAAAACCCTGCAGAAACATGACGGTGGGGAAGGATCAGTTCCAGGAGGCTTTTCCACAATGTTCCTGAAGCTGGATGAAATATATTGAGCTTGCCAGTAACAAACATTCAGTGCTGCTGTTTCTCTCATGACCACACTGTCCTGGTGAGGTGGGTCCAGGACTTGCAGATGGCTGCAGGGTCGTTATGCTCATCTCCTCCCCACTAGTCCCTTTCCTCCACTGCACGAGACACAGACCCCCTGAGAGAAGCAAATCCTCACTTACACTCAGTTTGCATGAGCAGCTATAGCACATTTGTTGCTTAAGGGTGCAAACGGCCCACATTTTTAATGATTGTGCAAGAAACTGCACTGTGAATAAAACCTCAGCTTCAGAGGGCTGGGGTTTTTTAGGTGTAAGCTGAAATAAAAGTTTCCATAGCTATTTTGGATTTCCAAACTAGCTTTTTCTGTTAGTAAACATCCAGACAGTGGAGAGGCTGTCCTCCCTCTCCTCTCCCATGAGGAACCATCTTATGGCTTTACCTCCCCCTCCCTGAGCTGCCTGCTGGCTCTGGAAGCAGCCCCGGGAACAAGACAACAAAGGCTGTATGGACAGCAGCTAAAACCACCCAGAAAAGCAGTCCTTGGTGGGCAGATGGGAAGGCACTGTCTCTTTTTTCCCAACTGTGAGAACTGCACTCCGGTGTGTTCAGAAAGAAAGATGAGCCAACTAACATGCCAACTGTTCCCAAAGTTTGGGCCACTTTTGTCCTGATTAAGTGCTTGAAACTCAAGCATGGGGATTTTCTGTGCTACTGAGCTCTAAAGCCTTGCATTTGTCAGTGCTCAGAGAGGCAGGTATCCGCTAATTGACTGAAACATCTCTGTACACAGCTGCAGATACATGAATGTTAGGTGCTGAGATTTTATCTTTGATGTTTCAGTCATTAAAGTTATTCTGAATCAGGCCAGATGCAAACATTGCTGGCACTGACTGGTGGGCATGGTACATGCCTTTGCACAATAAAATAATTGCTGAGGCCTGGGCAGTGCTGCTGTCTTGGTGCCTTCTCAGTGGGCTTCACAGATCTGCTGCGTACAGGTACTTCATGCCCACATAAGAGTCTGTGGTTCTACCTGCTTACGTCAGGACAAGATCCCTCAGATGTCTCCCTGAGACAGGCTGGAAGGCATCTCTTTGTCTTCCCTGGCATTTTGCTCCTGTGGCTTGCACATTAAATGACAGAAGCATGTTGGCAGTCACACAGTAGTGGGATACCTAACCCAAGGTGATTCCAACTCTAATCCTCACTCATGCTTGCCCTGGAGCAGACCAGTGCCAAGCTGGGGAGACTTGTCCAGGCCCCACAAGCTTCCACGATGTTGCTTATCAATGGAAATTGGACAGAAAGGACAGAGGGATGCAGAGGTTTTGTGAGTGTCTCCCAGGACACAGAACAGGCATGCAAACTGAGCCATCACTGGGCTCCATTTTGGAACATCCCCCTCTCCCATGCAAGAGTCTGCTGACTGTTGCTTGTGAAGGGTCTGGTGTGTGATGGTGCCATCTCGGCTCCAGACATCCTTTCACTAGTGTCTCTCATCTTTCCTGGTCAGGAACTTCTGAGTTTGATTATGGTTTTAAAAAGTTTATTATTAATCACTTATTCTTTTCAACTTTTTCCAAGGCATAAAAAAGGACACAGCACTAGAGAGTAAAAAGTTCAAAGGCAAGACTGGAGCACACAGGCATATGGAAAGCACAAATGAAGGAAACACCTAAAGCTTTAATTTAGATGCTGACTTCTTAATCATCTCCTTTTGTGGATATTATAAGGAAGCTGGGTCTTACAGGGACCTAAGAACATGAACAAGTTGTCAGTTTGGTAGACCAGGAGGGGAGTATCAGTCAGTAAGTAAAGACAATGTAGAGAAAGACAAAAAAGAAGGAAAAAGGGAGGAAAAATGATAATGAGAGCAGCATCCTCCATCAGGAAGATGAGAGCAAGGAGAGAAAAGGGGTTGAATCCTGCACACAAACACAAGGGCACAGCATTTTCATCTGGAAAGGAGAATTTCAGAGACTTTCAAGGACTAAGCATCTAACTGAGATGATTTCTTTAGGAAGCAGCACAGCATCAGAATTCTTCCTTGGGTACCTGGCATTAAAATGCAAGCCCAAGTTAGGCGGCTGAGGCTGAGCATCCCCAGGTGAACTGAGTCTGAAAAACTAGTTCTGTGCATTTGGGCACAACTGCAATGACAAGGGCTGCTTCTGCAGCTCCTATGGGCTGAAAAGTCAATATGAGAACTCAGAGCGTGGAAGTGCTGACAGGATAAAGGCGTCCTCACAGCGTTTGAACCCAGTCCAAGATTAACATAAGTGAAAACCTCTGGAGAAGCTGTTCTTGTTGAATTGCAAGTTGCTTTTCCCTCCTATTTAAATAAAACAAAGTAGTTAAATTGAGATGATAAGAATCTGAACTGCTTATCTGAACCCTATCAGTGAATTCTACCTTTCAAAAATAGTTATTCAAACTCTTACTTCATCAGGATTTAAGAGGTAATACATTTAAAGAAATAAAACATGGAAAAAATCCATTAGAAGGTGCTGGCTTCATCTGCATGGCAATGCAATGTTCTCAAGAAAGGCGTTTTCTTTTAATTAATAATAAAGCAAATGCAAAGCACCACAGGCCACATTTGAGAAAATGCTGCAGTTCAAAGTGAGAAAAGAGTTTTATTAAATGAAAGTGCCAGCAAGTACCATTACATGAATGTCAACACATTCATTAGAGCAATCTATCAACCAGCATAAAGAAAGTGTAAAATCACACAGGCAAGTTATGGGCATAATAGAAGTTTGATTGTATTTTGCACTTTGGCTCCAGGAAAGAGAGGTCTCTCCACAACAAAAGACAGTCATCTCAAAAGCAAACCCCAGCCCTAACCAGGAGGGGCTGGCTCCACCTACCATATTTTTCAAGATCCCCACTGCAAGGATTTAACACCATGGTCAGTGGGGTTAATTCAGTTCCGACCTGATAAGCTATATTGTCTTGCTTATAGCCCATGCTTCCATTCATGCCTACCACTGTTAAATCCTGCTTCTTTCTAAGATCTCAGATAAACCACATCCTTGCATGACCCAGCACTGTGACTGCTACTCTGTGGCCATGCTGGGGGTCCCACAGTCACCCTGCTCTTAGCTGGACAAAAGGCCATGGCCAGTGAGGATGCAGACTTTGGGGTTGGAGGATGGGTAGCTCCTGTTTCACCCACAGATGCACACAGCCCCTGCAACTGAGCAGCTGGGGCTGGAGGGGATGGGCCACAGGTCACCCATGCAATGTGCTGTGATCTGGTCCCAACAGCACATAGAGCTGATTTTTCACAGAAATTGTGAAAATTGTGAAATTATCTTCCCTATTCAGTACACTTCCTGAGTGTATACCTCAGGGCTGGGGCTGCCCCTTCTTACACCCATAGTATACCATGGGTGCTGTTAGTAGCCAACATACACTGAGTCATCACAACAATACATTTCTGGGCCAATTTCCAGCCCTGTTCCCCACACAGCTAGCACCATAAAGAAATTTTTACCAGGATAAAGACATAAGGAAAGACAATAAGGGAGGGTGTGTGAGCACACGTCTCCCTCCAGGAGCTACAGAGCCAGCCTTTGTAGCGTGCAAGCCTGCAGTGCTCAGCACCAGGGTGCACAACCCCCACAGGACACTTCCCCAGGGAAATCTGGGGCTGCCTTTCATAAAAAAAAAAAAAGATGCTTTTTATTTCATTTGCTTAGAAGGCAAGAGGAGCACACAGTAGGGCTGGCCATATTTAGCTGCATCAGAGAGAAAGATGCTCAGTCTATTTTCTTGCTTTGCTGTGCTCCCCTTTCACTTCCAAGTGCCTTGAAATGATGGGAGCCGCTGTGCTGGAGGAGCAGGGGGTGGTGATGCTGCAGGAGGAAGTACTAAATATAAGAGTGGCTAAATGGGAGCTTGGTGATCTCAGCTCTGTGTGAGATAGGAAAAACAAGGACTATGTTCAGCTTCGCCGGGCTCAACAGCAAGGGCATGAGTGGGCTAAACAGCTCCAGCCCCAGAAAAAGACAGTTGAGTCGCTGAGATTATACTTAATTGGCATTGTGGGAAGGCAGCCTCTCTGCAAGGCAGCCCACGCTGTCCCCTTGTACAAAGCCTTTTCATGAGCTGCTGGGGACATACTGCCAAACTTCTCAGCAAATACCAGTGCTGTAATGTCATCTCAGGAAGCAGAGGAGCCCGAAGCCACCAGGACAGTCTCAATGCCCTCATAGCCCAATCCCATCAGCCCTGCAGCTTCCCTTTCCCTCCTGGGACAATTCACCCCTGTTCCCCATGCTCCAGACCCCCTAGCAGGCTGGATGAGGACCACATCCCATACCCGGGAGCAATGTCAGTAACAACATGGGCAATGTTTGCATCTAAGGAAGGACTTGGGTCTTTTCCCATGTCAGCATGTCTTTCTAAAGTATTTATGCAGGATTTAGGCCTGGCTGCATGAAGGCAGAGATACAGCTACACAA
Source organism: Hypotaenidia okinawae (assembly GCA_027925045.1). Classification (NCBI taxonomy): domain Eukaryota; kingdom Metazoa; phylum Chordata; class Aves; order Gruiformes; family Rallidae; genus Hypotaenidia; species Hypotaenidia okinawae. Next base: position 17,801,498 of record BSDF01000002.1, read on the forward strand.
CCCCCCAAAGAGCAAGACAGTGCAGGTACCTTGTGCAATCCAGTTTTCTTCGCAGCAATGACACACACCCCTGGGCTCTTCTACATCATACCAAGAGGCCAAGCTTCCCACCTTGTCCATGAGTGCAGCTGGCTGCATTGACTTGGTCTGCTAGTGCCTGACAGCAGAATTTTGCCCTAAATATACTACTGCCTCCCTAGCAATGCTGGAGCTGCTTGGACCTCACCCATCTAGAAGCTACATTTAAAGTAGGAGGCCTGGAATATGCTGCTGAGATGCTGGTAGAGAGACTTGCCCACACCAGGAGTCCTAAGGAATTAGCTGACATCCCTGCCTTTCCAAGCTTTCTCTGCTGCTCATGGAAAATCTCCCACAGGAAAAGGAAATTGGCAACTTTGAAATTTGATCATTTCTGCCTCTTGGTGAATGCTACCAGAAATCACCAAAATCATGTGCTGTGTATACAAGGACTTGTCATGATGGTGCTCAGGGCTTCATGTTTCACAGGAGAGATTCAGAACAAAGTAGGACCTTCATATTATGCTGAGGTATTTGAGATGGATGATAAAGAACATGGTCTTTTCCCCTTTCATCTATCTGCCATGTACATGCACATCCATTATGTTTTCTGCAGGGCTTGTTGTGTGTCCCAAACACAGAGCAGGTCACTGATGTAGGCAGCACTACAGCAAAGAACTAACAGTACTCTGAAACAGGCCATGGAGAGAGCTCATCTGTGGGCACAATCCAGCAGACAACGTAGGGGGTCTGACTTCCTTCAGAAATTTTCACTTCCCAGATTCACTTTTGCATGGGATATTAGGAGCAAGAGCTTGTCTGAGCCTCATTTGTCTGGCTGCTTGTGCACATTTGAGATGCATGTGTGTACAAACATGTGCATCATCTACATTTGTATGCAAATGCCTGAAAAAAGCAAGTACAAATGGCCAGAAAAACATTATAATAGTTGGGAGGGAAAAGTGGCAGTGGATGGATCTTTCTTTCTTTCTTTCTCTTTCTTTCTTTCTTTCTTTCCTTCCTTTCTTTCTTTCTTTCTTTCTTTCTTTCTTTCTTTCTTTCTTTCTTTCTTTCTTTCTTTCTTTCTTTCTTTCTTTCTTTCTTTCTTTCTTTCTTTCTTTCTTTCTTTCTTTCTTTCTTTCTTTCTTTCTTTCTTTCTTTCTTTCTTTCTTTCTTTCTTTCTTTCTTTCTTTCTCTCTTTCTTTCTCTCTTTCTCTCTCTCTTTCTCTCTTTCTCTCTTTCTCTCTTTCTCTCTCTCTCTTTCTCTCTCTCTCTCTTTCTCTCCTTTTTTCTTTCATTGGTCTGTTATGCACTGAAGAAATGGTCTAACTGATTTTTCAAATTTTTTCTCCAAAGGAATCCTTCTACTATTCTTGGTGTATTTTCTCAACTTTGAAACCTGAACCTAAGTCTCTTTTTCCTAACTATGCCTGGAAAATAAAAGGACATGGAGCCAGATGCTGAGCTGGTATATCATAAGAACACTTCATTTTGTTTCCTACATTGTACTTTTTCAGGCGGCCTCTTCTGAGGCACAGCAGAGCAAGTTTGTCCAGGCTGCTTCCAGGGGTCATTCAAGCTTAAAGTTGTGGTTACATGAGCCTAGTCTAGTGGCTCCCAGCTGGTGAGACTGTGATTCCCAAGGGAATAAACTCTGTTAATGCTGCTTGCTGGAGCTGGGAACAGTGGGAAGGTGCCCAAGCATCCCTGGGCAGAGCCAGCCTGTTCCAGCCATGCCTCCTGGCCCCTGCAGCTGGACAGGCTGAGATATGCAGCCCCTCCAGGGTCCTCTGGTGAGGCTCAGCTATCACGAGCTGGGAGAAGGATGACCTTTGGGGACTGTGATTTCCACTTACTTGTCATGAAATGCTCCCATGAATGAAACAAAGGTGCTACAGCATTTGGTGGAAATCAGTACACATTGAGGAGTGCAGACGGAACGAGAAAGGGTCCCCAATGCAGAGCAGAAGAACTCTTTGCCTTGCTGTGCTGCTCTGGCATTCCCACAACACTTTGCCTTTTGAGCTCAGCCTTACGAGCTTAAAGGCAAATCAACAAGTTCAAGCATGAAGCTAATTCAAGCTCTGAATAAAACCCATACCTGACAACTTTAATTATTAGGCTGATGCGTCATATTTACATTAATTTGAGCACTACTTAGATTCAATTACAATAATTCTTCCATATATTCATTCCAAGATATTTCAATGACTTAGCAGAGAGCATATATAATCAAACCTTAGCTAAAGAAACAGGTTTGCTTTCTATAGAAAAATTGTTCCTGTACCTAGGTGCTGACTACAGCATCCTGTGCATGCGTCTGCGTGGATGTGCCTAAAATGGTATCAGCATTTTGAACACAAGTGAGCCAAAGGACAGGGCCTGGAAAGCCCATGAGCCTTGGCCATGTTCCCAGGTTTAAATCACAGCCATAATGAGGGCCCATATCTATCTTAACATGTGCTTTTGCAGTCTAGAAGTACCATTGGATTCCTCTTTTGCTATTCATTTATCATGCTGCAGCAGTGCCCAGGACAGATGTTTTTCACTGTCAGCTGGCTGTAAGGCTTATTTCAGGTGGGATGTGGCTCTTTCTCCCTGATTATTTCCCTGTGCCTTTTTCAGGGACACAGCTTTCATCTGTTGGATGCAGAATGTGACAACACACAAAGCCGGAGCACCACACCTGTAGCTCCTTGCACCATATCATGATGTGATGTTTGATAACACTTAGGTATAGACTATGCTGCTTGTGATTGATAAGGTGTTAGATGATGTGCATCCTCAAAGCGGAGAACTTGTCTCCCCCTTTCCACCACCAACACCCCAGAACAGTACTCATGAGCCGCAGAGTGAAGACTGAAAGCTCCTACCCAGGTCTCTGCCACGTTTGGGTTTTTCGCTCACCTGGTGTGATCTAGAGAGCCGAGATGTTCTGCAGGGGACTCCCCAGCAGTGGGTACGAGGGCACGCCACAGAAAAACATTTCAAGCCCAAGTTCTGTGCAAAGACCCTCATCCTCACAAAACTTCTTCTCAGGAGAGGACAACAGTGAACAGAAGGGACCTCTCCTTGAGCATAAGTTTCACTCCCAAGGAAGAGGATGAGCACATAAATCGGGGCTACTTTAAATTCCAGCAAAAATCCCGCAATCCTGTGACTTTTCTACGCCCCACAGTAGTGGGGACTAGTTTCCTAAACAGTTTGCCCGCCTGTAGCAACGTCTCGATTTCACAGGACGCAAGATCCAGCAGTGAAAATGACGTTATTGCGTCACTGACATTTACCGTGCTGCTCATTCCCTCCAACGTTTGTCCCTTGGAGGTGGCGCAGCCGGCGGTCCCTGCGCAGCGGGACGGTCGCTCTGCGGGAGCGGGGCCCCACTGCAGTGGGGTGTTTGCTCCACTCGAGGGAGCTCATGCTTTTGAGTAGCTGTGAGTACACGCTCGCAGCATCTTCAGGCAAACTCCTGCGGGTGACAAGCCCTCTGTGCCAGGGGAGGCTAGGGGAAGGGGATAGCACCCAGGGAGGACTTCTTTTCTCCTGAAAGGCTGAGGAGATGCCTGTGCCAGAGCCTACACTGCTCCTAGGTAAGGTGAAGTGTTTTCAAGGCTGTCATGTTTCCGCTCAGGGTGTCCAAGGCTCTTGTCACCTGAGCCAGCGTTGGGGCGGCCATGGCACCCAGCACAGTCCCAGCTTTCCTTGTGCCCACAGCTGTCATGGGTGGGAAGGGGAGGTTTCCCACTGCAGAGGACACTGTCAAGGGTGATAGAACCACTGAACAAGTGGGGGAAAAAAGTAGACTTGAGGAATAAGGCCTGCTTTGGCTATTGTTTCATAAGCAATAATTGACCTTACTGTGTTCACACAGCAGAAGTCTACATTTTCCCAAAGAATCACTCTTCTAAGGAAGCTGACTCTATGTAAAAGGAATGACTGAAGAGATAATTTAACTCCTTTAAAAGGAAAAAAAAATCCTTATCTCATACATCCATGCCTCCTGATACCAAGACAAAAATAAGGTCTAATGAGATGCTTAGAAAATATCCACACCTTTGTCAGGACAGTGGGAAAGGAGCTGCTCCTGCATCTCTGGTCAGCTGGGTATCTCAGAAGTACAGATGCTTTTAGAGAAGTCCAGAGGGCAAAATCCATCCCTGGCTTCATTAGAGACAGTTAAACCTGATTCATCCCATCTCCAGCCACTCCCTGACTTGTCTCACAAAATCCAGCAGCACACCGAGGCGTTCCCCAGCCAGGGTCAGGTGTCAGAGGCAGCTTCTCCAGCAAGCTGGTGTGAGTCAGAGCATTTGGGAACAGCTCCAAGCTATTGGAAAAAAACAACTCCCAAATTAGCTGGGGTAGCTCCCAAGCGAATCCACCTCCGCAGGGAAGGAGGTGATCTAATGAAAGCGTGCGGTCAAAAATCAAAAGAGCCTGGAAAGCATTCCAGGCTGCATAATAAGATTTCATATTTCATATCTTCAAAGCATTAAGTGAACATTATCTAATTAATCCTCACAACACTCCTTAGAGATATTATCCCTATTTTACAGACGGAGAAACCAAGGCACAAAGTTAAGTCACTTGCCCGGGGCCAGAGAAGGGAGTGTCAGAGCTGGGATTAGAGTCCAGGAGTTCCTGGCGCCCAACATTTTCCTCAGACTACTGGGTCATGTGTCTTCCCTGCAGGGAAGATAATAATGAGCCCATAATTACCCATACAAATTCCCAGTGACCAGGCTAACCCGTCTGTATAAAGCTATTTGTAATTCCAATAAACACACCCACGATTTAGCTGCCTGCATGAACTACCAGCACTGTCTCAGCCATAGGGAGCAAGACCTTCAAATAAGGGCCACTCTTTGCTAGCATGAATCTCAGCTCTGATATGCTCCAAGGGCCAGTGGAGAACATCTTCTCACTTGCAAATCCCTGGTGGCCATTCATGTATGGCATGAGCACTGTGGGAGCTCTGGTGACATGGCAAGGTTTGTGGAGAGAGGGAACAGAGCTGGAAAAAATGGACAAGCCTTTTGGGCATACATGCCCTTTTCCAAGCCTGACACAGAAGCTTTGTGCTTGGTACAGGCTGAGAGCAACTCCCCACCATCAAAGATGAGGTTGTGTGGTCAAATGCATCACCCAGCTCCATCTGTCATCTTGTAAAATAAATGACCCTTTCCACATGTCAACGTGGTCCCCTGAAATGGGCTTGAGCAGTGTCACTGGAAACTTCAGGGCACCCAAAGTGACTCACACCTTTGGCTCATTCCCTACCCTGCACAGGGAAGAGGAGGGCAAGCTCTTGCCTCCCCACTACTTGAGCTCCTATGTATGTCTGGGGAAGCCAGCTATGTGCTGAGGCACCCATTGTGATTGGTTTTCAGCCTGTTTTTCCAGCACAATGAGACCTCTGTGATTATGCCATGAGTATGTGAGTGTGCACATCTGGCTGTGTGTATGCCTTTACCTCTGTCGTGCTGTATTCCCTCTTCTACCAGTATCTTTTGAGCCAAGCTGGTGAGCTTCTTAGGGTGTGATGGTCTTTCTGAGCTGAGGCTGAGGCACTGGGTGCCCAGGCCCTTGGTCATGAAACATTTGTCTGCTGTCATCTCAGCAGTTATGCCTTTCCACAAAGACTTCATCATCCCTAGTCAAACCAAATTTACTGTTCCTCCAGAGAAGAGATGTCCATTAAATGCCCATGTGGGATGTGATGCACTGCTGTCACAAGCAGCACAGACTATTCTAGCTGCAACTCACACATCCGCTCTGGCACTTCTCCCACACTGACCTGTCTACTCTGGCTTGTGATGTACCTTGTAAGGGCCAGCTATGGTTCCTGTCACAGGCCAGAAAGCAGTGCAATAGACACTATGAAATACAGGATTAACCCCTTTTCCTGCCATGACAGCCTCCGTGCTTGACTCAGATCACTCACTGCCATGCCAGGGATGCTGCAAGGACTAATAGCTAATAAAGGTTTCGGTGCTCAAAAGGCATATGGTGGTGCCTGGGCACAGGCCAGGACTCAGGCTCACTCCTCCAGAGCACTGTCATCGCAGTGATTAGGACTCATCAAGGTGCCTTTCCTTTAGGTGTGTGGCCACCGTTTCCCAGCCAGGCTATGCCACGGGTAACTGCTTACAGCTCCCAGAGGTTTGCTTCTGCATGGGCATCAGTGCCAGAGATACTCCCACACAGCTGAAGTGCTGCTTGGTATTTCCTCTGATTCACAGTGATGTGGAGGAGCCCATCTGCTACCTTTCAACACCTGAGGCAGTATTTCAAAACCAGGTCAAGCCAGCAGCAATGCTGAGCTCCAGCTAATGCTGTTCTGGCTGAAATCTGTCCTATGCTGGCCACATTGCATTCTTAGACCGCTGGTTCATTGCTTTTTGGGGGTCTGGAGTTTACAAGGGGCAGGGCAGAAGAAACAGCCTTGGGGAGACACAGGAGGCTGTGGCAAGTGTCCTAGGATAGGGACAAGAGAAAGTTGAGGAAGGGGCAGAGGCAATGAGTTTTCATCCAAGATCTGGATGCTCTCTGTATGGTACCTTGCTGCTGAGGGGAGAAGAATACAAGGGCATTGCAATGACTTAAAAAGAATGTCAGAGGCCATGTCTGACAAGACCCAGGGGGCCATATCACCAGTGCAGTGGGATGCAGGACAGACTAGCAGGATGGTTACTGTGGAGGATTTGGGAACACGTACAACTCTTCCTAAGCCAAGAGATGCACAGTAAAGCCAACTACTTAGTCACAGAAGTGGAACTGCTCAGTGTTTCGGGCTGTTTCTCAAACTTGATCCAAACCTGCTTGGTCCCAGGCTTTTCGAGCACCCAGTTGAGGAGTATAGTTGCAGTGGTTGTCCTTTTAAACTGCAGAGCTGAGGGCTAAGTGCTTTGCACAGAGAGCTGTTTCAGTGCCGTGCTGACATGAGAGATGGTGCTTTTTGGAAAATCTGGCTTTTCCTTTATTTTTTATTCTTCCTTTGATTTTTATAACTGCTTTTATTTGTATATCCGGAATGATAATTAAATGAAATTAAAGCCACATTTTGTTTACTAAAATACTTTAATGTAATTTTTAAGAAATAATTATCGTAAATGTACACACACACATTTTATCTAGCCATTATATTTATGAGCAAATCTACTCTTGTGAGGAATCTAATTGCCTTTTTCTCTTTTTTTTTTTTTATCCAAGGACCAAGAACTGCTGTGCAAGAACTTGCATAATCAGTTTATCAAGTCACAGAGATGTTTTCACTGAAATAATTACCAGAAGTTCAGCTTCTTTTTGGCTCCTTTCATACTGAGCTGTGACAATAAAAACATACAAAATATGTATGTGTATGTATCTCTCAACACAAATGCAAACTTCTGTATAAAAAAAGATTGACTATGAGTGCTGACAGACAGGAATTTTATTATTCCAAAAATACTGCTAACCATAGAACTAAAACATAGTTTTTTCTGTAAGTGGTATGGTCTAATGACATAAAGCGATAGTATGAAATGGCATGTTAGAAGCTCATGGGACACCGACAGCTGTAAGCATTTCAGGGTGCTGTATTAAAAACATCTGCATAAAGGAAAAAATAGCCTTAAAAAAAAGAAAGAAATGAAAAGCTGAAAATAACCTCATGTCCAATTTATTGTCTGGTAGCTGCTGAAATTGGGAGTGACCAAGACCTCCTGATTTTAATAAGCTAACTATAGCCAGGGCCAGGTCCTTGGGATGTGGGCACACTGTGTCTCGAGTTACATGTTTTGCCTCATATTCCCCGGCTTGTGGGGCACCCGTTTTGTGAAATGTCTTCGCAAGGTTATCACGTGGGAGGTGGTTCTGATAAGCAGTGTAACCACTGTACCACCGATTTCTTACCAGCTGTGGTCTAGCAGATTTTTCACTCAACATGCTCAAGACAGGTTTTAGACATGAAGAGATCCTGGGCTGCGAAGGAAGACTAAAATATCTGCTGACGATATTGTGCAGCAACAGGGATATACATGTGGAGTCGATCACCCAAAATCCAGATGCAGCTACTGTTTGGCATCTGCTTCTGCTGTTTCTAATTTTGTTTTTCCTGAAGCAGAATTGCTATACCTTTGGTGTCCTCAGCTACCAGGTGCTGGCTCACAGACAAGGAATCCAGGAGGAGGTAACCTCATGGTGCATCTATACCACATAATACGAAAGGAAAACCCAAAAAACCCAACCCTGCAAACTCCCCTAAACTGGAGCCATGAACTGGTTAATCTCCAAATAGGAGCATTTCAGAAACAATCCTGCTCTTTTCAGAAGAGCCACTTGGCCATGGCAAAGCAGAGAGAAGAGTCTCATTCATAGGGGGTGGGTAGAAGAAACACTCCCAGAGAGCCCAAAACCAAGAGACTTGCGTGAAGGGTTGCTGTTTCAGTTGCTGAAGGAATGCTCACAGCCATGGATGGAAGCTATTCCTACTATTCTGCTGGAGCAAGAACTACCACTGCAAACTGAAACTGGAATTGTAAAACTTTGTGAAATGCTGTTCTGTTTCCTAAACAGAACAGTGTTTGAAAATGGAAAGTATCAACAAAGAGACACATATGTGCAACTTTCCCTTTATGGAAAAATTTCAAATTCAACATTTCTCAGTGTCTCAGTGCCATTTTGCACAACATCGTTCCAGATTTTTCAGCTAACTTTGGAAGCATGAGCATCTGATGCCTGGAAATTAGACTGAGAGTAAGCGTCCAAGCATTTCAAGAAAAAGTTTCTAATGGAAACTATTGAAATGTAAGGAAGTTGAGCAAGCAAGTCATGCCACTGAAACAAGAGATTCACTCTTGAAAATGGGATGAGCCTGAGATTTTAAAAGCCCAGCCACATGGTCAAGCTCCTGAAACTTCAGCTGTTGAGCATCAGCTGAGCTGTCTTTACTCTCAAAACGCCAAGCAATGCAACTACATATAGCCTAAGTGAAAGAAAATTTGAGAAAATCAGATTATTGTGCATTTTCCATGGCATATACCTGCATATACCCATGGACAACCTCTGCCTCAGCTGACATGGTAATTTGGGCAGCTGTAGTAACACGACTCAGACAGAGCCACAACTGCTGTTCATGCGTCTGGTCCAAAGTCTGTAAGGAGGTCACTGTGACTCTCCTTCAGTGGATTTTGACCCAAGCCAAAAGTGAATCAAAAGGAGAGCCACAACTGTTTCTGTACTGTTACACCTACCTGGTATTTCTGACAAGGAGACACGCGTTCCCCTTTGCGTTTAGTGGGATACAGTAAGACAGCCTCATCCTGTGAACACAACTTCTCCTTTTCAGATGTTCTCGAGGTGTGGGGAAACAAAACAAAATCTCAAAATACATTTCACCCAACAGTTTTGCTCTTCAGCAGCAGTTTTGCTTCCAGCAGCCAATTTATGCAAAGCCATCCTTCGACAGATATGAAGTATCCCTTCCTCTTGCCAACCCATAAGGAAAATTCCCCCACAGGGAATTTCATGGGCAATTACTTCCTGCCTCCATCTTGAACCAAGGACTCATAGAAAGATTTACTCCTGAGCAAACATCTGAAAGCTTCACTGGTTGTGTCTAAATATTTATGTTCATGCCTAGGTAGGAAAAGATTGCATCTCATACGAAAGGAAGAGGTACAGACAAATAAAGGAAGTCTCAGTGACAAAGAAAAGTGATGAAAACCGTCAACCAGTTTAAAGGTTAGACAAATGGCTCCCGAGTTGTGAGCTGCATACCTGCTCAGATCATAACACTGTAACTTCATTGTTAACATCTCTAAATGCAATTTTGCAGTCTTAGGAGAGGTATTCTGTACAGTGCATCTTTCATAATTAAGAAGAAAACTATTGTCTGTTTTCCAAGTCAAATAAACTTTGTTTATCTTGAGGGGGAGCTGGTCTGAGAGACAATTTTGAAACTTTAGATCCAGAGGAGTCTGAAAGTCTGAGCTGGGGACAAAGGACTCATCCACAGCATCATATAAAGGGCCCTGGCACCGAAAGCTGTCAGGACCCTGGCTGTGAACACTTGGGGCATGTTGAAAGCCTAAAGACAATAGATGTGACCCAGCACTGCAGAGCTGGAGGGCACTTCAGCAGACCTGAAGTGTGCACAGTGCTGAATCCCAGTAGACGCGAACTGAAGGGATCAAAGCCCACATGAGCCCTCCCCACCTGGTGCCCTGCCTGCACATTGCTGCCTGCACAGACTGTGCTTTTTTATCACAGCTGTCATGGTGCTGCCTGACAGCATCAAGAAAGCACAGACATGCTGCAAGGAGGGATGGGGTTTGTGAATTGAGGCGTTTGCAGTTTGAGTCTCATCTGGTGGCCACTGAGAGAGGATCTGTATAAATGCTGGCCATCCCATGGGAAGGCAGGCTCAGAAATGATCAGGGCTAGAGTTAGCTGCCATTCTTGATCAGTTCAGTCCAAAGGTCTCCCCTGTGCCCTTGCTGCCACATGCTGACCATGAACTAGGAGAAAAAAATCTCCAAGCAAACATTTTTGTTCCTAAGAAATCTTGCAATTACAAAGATTCATCTGAAATGTGGTGCTTCTGGTGATGTGTTTGATGTTGCTTCTTTCATCTGCTAGACTCCAGCAATAAAGTCAGCAATTGTGGCCACTCATGCAGTAAGTGTGGCAGGTTCATAATGCCAACTGAGATGTATCGTTTGCAATGAACAGTAAGGTTTGTGGCTAGATTTAGGCTAAGTCCTTGGCAAATTCCACTGCTGACTCCACTGGAAGGTCTTCAGAGACAGACTCTGGGGCTGTTTTGGACTCAGGCAATTGCTGGTTTGGCCTCTCTCTCATGTCGCCTTGGACATGGCTCCCCTTTGTCTTTCTTTCCTTGACATGTATTCCCTCTGAAACAATTAGGACCTTCACAAGCCCTTTGTTTCTGACTCCGGGCAGTTTAGCACAAAGTATATTTATGCTAGTTGCATACTGAAAGCGCACTCAGCTCAGCTTGGCTTTCCCTTGTCAGGACTTTTGAGAAGATATCTGTCATTGCTAGGAGCGACATTAGAAGTGGGAGTGCTGGAAACCTAAAGGATCTGCCCCCTGTCCTGGAATTGGGTGACACTGGGTATTGATGTCTTGATAGTTTTACAGCTCTTGTTCCACTTTAAAATGTCAACTCTGCTTTAAAACTTCATGGTTCCCATCCAAGCAAGCATATTTGCTCTGAGCCTGGGTGATGTCAATCTCCCTCTTCAATGGAGCAGAGCTGGGAAGGAACAAAAACCCTTCTGTCTCACCTTTGGAGAGGCTGTCTCAAGGCCAAGACTGTGACTATGAAGCATGAAATGAGGCCTAGAATTGAGAACTAGCTCAGGTATCTCTACATAGTCCAAAGCTCATTCAGGTATTACACAGAATTGGCCTCCAGTGGATAAAGCACTATCCTGGGCTGTCAGAAACTCTGTTTTGAGTCCCTGCTGCCCCATAGCTTCCCGGAGTAAGCTGTTAAGATGAGTAAGTGGAGTAAATCATGGCTCAATGTCCAAGTGGAAACCAGTCATGACTGGTGTTTCTCAGGGTTTAGTGTTGGGACTGAAGCTGTTTAACACCCAGGAATATTATAATAGCTTTCACAACCAGCTGCAGTATACCTTCTTTCATTTTTTTTTTAATCTATCTGTGGATCTTTGGTAAAAAATTCCCTTTTTTACAGGATTAAATTGCAGGTGTGAGTTGCAGGTATGAGTGTTTTAAAGCATCTTCTGTCAGGCAATGAAAGAACAAGGGCATCACATCACTGGTGCCTAAGGAAAGATGCACACAACTAGGCATGTCTATAGTGTTTCTGCAGAGCTTTCTCACACCCAGAGGTAAGCTGGATACAGCCCAACTACAAATTGGAGGCTGGTGGCCACTTCCACCCTGCTGAGGTGCAAGGCAACATTAGCTCATCTTGTTAAGATGCTGACGCATCGCTGCCGGTTTCTGACTATCTTTAAGACTGTGTGTAATCCCACAGTAGCATAGCAGGTAGAACTGATTCTCCACTTTTTCTGGTTATCTTCAGAAAGCTTGACCATCTCTGCTTGCCCTCTGGCAAGAAAATCTTGCATATGACATTAATGTTCTTGCTAGGCATGTACATGATCATAACTTAAAAGTCAAACAAGCTTCCCAGCATGGTCCTCTCTGAGCCCAGTTACTGGTCCTTCAGCAAAGCACACTTGTGGATCCACCTGGAAAACTTCCATTCAGTGCAAGCATCCATCTCTACCAGTGCTTGGAAGCACGTAAATAGATTTCATTAATAAAACTGCCTGGCGCTGCATTTCACAGCTCATATTAAGCTTGCTATGTGGTAATGACAGCAGCTAAGCATGGTCTGCAAACCCCAGCCCAGAAACAGGGTACATTTCTGGGTTTTAGGCCTGTGTGACATCCCTGCTGCTGCTGTAGTGAGACCCGATATACCTGAGCCTTCAAGCTCTTCTGCCTACAGCACAACCATATCCTAAATGCAGCTCCAAGATGGGAGCTATGAAGGCTTCATAATCAGCTCCCATCTTCTGCTCATTGCGAGATGGAAGCAAAATCATCTGTGCCTCCAGCATCTACTATCTGAGAGATGCAATGGCCTGGGATGGGAGGGGAAGAAGAGGACACTTTGGCTGTAAGTATAATTTAAACCAGTGTCTGCAGGCCCTGACCCCACTGGCTGCTCTGCTTCCTGCACAGCCATCAGTTCCAGAAGAGAGCAGAAAATGGCTAGGACTGGAGTGGCCCTTTATAACCTGGGATTTTCCATCAGCAGGCAAGTCTGCAGTTTGCTTTACCCCAAAAAAAGAAACAGTCAGCACCTGGCCCAAATATTTCTAGGATATTACTCCTATTTATCTTTTAGCTTATGCTATTTCAATTTCCCAAACTACATTCAGTCTCATGAAAAAGAAAAAGGCACCTTATAGACCGAAAGGGCTCATTTGTTTAAAAAAATAATGGGTGCGTGCTGCTGGATTTATGGCTGAGAAGGTAACGCACAAGCAGTGCCCTGCACTTTGATAGCTTAGCACTTCTGTGATGTGTGAATGAAGTCCAGCAGGCCCAGGACCACGTTAATCTCATGGTTTTGATCTCTGTCAGTAATGAGATGCCGGCAGCCTGAACTTCAAAGCCTCCACTGATACAGATAATCTTGTGAAAGGCTCTCTGCATTTTCAGCCAGCTTGTATTGGAGATTATGGTGACAACAGGAGGAGATGATGGAAGAGGAGGTGCTTTTTTGACGCTCATTCCTTTGGTTTCTTTCTAATATTACTTTTGGTTTTAATTTCCAAAGGATGGTGTGGTTCCCCCCACACTAAGCTCAGCAGGACTCGCTCTGTCAGACAGACCCTGTACTACTGGGCAGGCAGGGTGTCCAGGATATTCTTCTGCCCAGGACATCTGTGAAAATACGGCCATTCAGTGCCGAAGCAGTGGATGGTACAGCACCTTGGCTGCAGTGAAGGAAAGGATTGTCTTAGAAACTGCACAGGCAGTTAAATGCTTCACTTCCAGACTTCTGAGGTTATTTCTTTCTTGAAACAGTTGTGAGGGAGTAGGGGAGAGGGTAAAAATGACAGGAGACCACAGGCTATGAGAAGCATGTTATAAAGCAAAATGAGCACTAGTTTCACATACACAATTATGCTTTATGTTGAAAGTATATAATTTTCTAGGCGTGTCTGACCAGGGAACAGAACTGAAATATTTTGATGTTGACAAACCCTACTGATCTATGAGAAAAACAGTGACAAGGATGTGCTGCAAATGTGTACCTTGACTGCTCTTCCAGCAAGAACATTTACAGAAAATAAGACCAAAAACTATGCTGTACATTTAATTGGAATAAATAGAGTTTAATAACTGGGGCCCCAGTCCCAGCTACATTGTTTTCAAAAACCTTGTTGAAGACTACTCAAACATATATTTAAGCACGGTTAAACCTATATTTTCCAGTCTTAAAAAGGAATAATGTGGAATTGGGTTTGTATTACTGTCCGTCTTACAGGGACAGCAGCACTGACTGCTAAGAGAAATGGGAGAGGTAGCAAGAGCAAAAAAGTGATTGTACTGGATGAATTCAGTCACTTTCGTGTGCACTGGCTATTTGCCACATAGGAACTTGAAGAGCAGGATAGTTACTGGGATGCTGCTGTCACTGCCAGCATCCTGGCATTAATAGGTTAGTGACTCCACAGAGGAAATCCATGCCTGTCCTCAGGACAGGGAGGTGTACAAGGTTGGATCAAGAGCTCATAATGGAAACATCCCTCTGTGTTTTCACCATTACTCACATAGATCCACCAGCCCTACTTGAGCATTAGAGCCCCAAAATCTCTTCCACAGATGTAATAAAATGCGAGGAGGTAAGCTGTATACATGAGGAAACTAAAATCAGAAGCTAAGGCAGCTAAATCTTTCCTGCAACGTGGAGAGCATGGGATGGCGGACACCACGCTCGGAGTGACATGTACAAGACCCAGCAGAAGAGTCTTAAGAAAGGGTAAGGGTTTGCTAGGCTATGTCACCAGGTGAAAGAGGTTCTTTGATTTCCAAAAGCATTATTCAAGATTTCCAAAAGTATCATCCAAATGACGACGATACTCCAGTGGATTAAATGTAAAAATATTATTAGGCTATAAAACAGTTGAAGGAGCAACTGCATAAAAAGAATCAAAGCTGCTTCTAAAGACTGCTTCAACACATCGAGACCAAAGAGTCTGGCAGAAGTCCATGGCGCCAGCTCAAGGCAGGGGTCTAAAAGCAATGTTCAGGTAGAACAAGACCACTGCAGAGAAGCCAGGTGAATTCTTGGGGCCCATGGTCTCTTGTAGCAGAACCTGTGAAATTCCCTTGCAGGGAGAGGACTTGGGCAAGGTGTCCCCAAAAGCTGGGGGGATTGCAAGGAAGAAGCCATGGCACAGATAGACTGGATTGGTCCCATCAGACTACCAGGAGCAGGTGGCAAGGGATTCAAGACAACCTAAGGACTGCTAGATTTGGTTACCGAGATAGTGCCCACCTCACTAACACTTCCCTGACTAAGAAGCAAATTTGCCACCAACGTTAAGAAAGGTGCTAGGAGGATCTGGGGACCTAGAGGCACATAAGCCTGAGGTCTGTACCAGCCAAAATAATAAAAGTTATAATAAAAGATCAAACTAGCAGACACTTTAAGAACTACATGATCTGAATAGATATGATCTACTTGATAAGAGTCAACAAGTTTTCTGGAAATTATACCTTTCCAATCTCTTTAAGCTCTTGAAATAAGAAGCAAACATGTTGCTGAAGGTTATCTAGTAAAGTCTATTACCACAGGCTTTTAGGGAAACTAAGGAGCCAAGGTAAAAGGGAAATTTCTGGCACAGAGAAATGGCTGAAAGGTAGGACACAGAGCACAGAAGAAATGGTCATTTCATTCAATAGAGGGAAGTTACCAGTGAAAATTTCAGGGATCTGCACTGAGGTCTGCTCTGTTCAAAATCCCCATAAACAACATGGAAAAGGGGATAAGCAATGTGAGACAAAGGTCACATATCATACAAAGTTGTTTAAATAATAAGGGCAGGTTATGACAAATTGTGGAAGCACCTTAGAAGACTATGAAATGTCAAGTGAAGTTTAGTGTAGCTAAAAAGAAAGCAATAAAACACATGAAAGCCAGTCCTAGTTTCACACATCAGATTTTGGTCCTTGAGTTGGACATTTCCTATTGAGGAACAAGGCTTTGGGTTTAGTACAGACAACTCCATAAAGACACAACTGCAGTGCTGCAGAGCTGTAGAATTCCTTGCAGAAGAATGCAAAGGACAAAAGTAGTTTTTATCAGTTCAGGGGGAGACTGTGCAAGGAGTGAAATCCACTGCAAACCACTTGACAAATTGCAATGTAGAAAAGCCTAGTGCCACTGCCTTGTTCCTCTCCTGCTCCACAGACCAGGCTGCCTTTGAACCCCTTACCTCTATGGTCCTCAGGGGCTTGTGGGGAAGGTGAAACCATGAATGGGGTTAACACCTGAGAACCTGTGTGTGCCCGGAGAAGTCCAAGAGGAGACTGAGACAATATGGAAATGGGGCAATGGTGACTGGATGGAGGAATGAGTATATGTAGCTGATATAGAGCAGCAGGGCTACTGCCTTTGTCTTACACCACATACTTGTGGCAGGGCTGATGTTTGAGACATGGCATGTCTGGAGCTGTATCTCACAGTCTGACGAGGGATTTTAAAAGCAATGGTATGAGATAATTGCTGCTCATGAAGCCATATGTGAGGGCAGTGGAACAAAGACCAGATGTATCTGGCAATTATGAGAGACAGAAGAGCGTACGTGTTCCCAGTGAAACTGCAGGTCTGCACCTAGGACCAGTAAAAAGGGTTGGAATGGTTCAGCTGGGAAGCAGGCAGAGGCTGACCAGTGGGAAGAAAATTGACCGGAGCAAGTGATGACAGTGCACTTCTCATCTGAGCAGGGTTACAAGGAACGAGAGCTAGCTCTGCACTACAGGGAACAGGGACATGTGTAGATGACCTGTCTCACAGGGTAGGTCAAACACATTTATAAGGGCAAGGAGGTCTATGAGGTAAGAGATTTTTAAGAAGATAATTTTATATTTACTTGAAAAAATATGTTGATGGGAGCCATCAAAATGGAGGAGGAAGAGAAAGAAAAGGGGGAGAGAGAGAGAGAGTAAAGATAGAAAGAGAATGAAGGAGTATTTAGGACTGAAAGGCGCAGCAAAAGGACAAGAGGAGAAAGTAAGTCCATAGAGAAGACATAGCTAAAAGGTGAGTCACAGTCCACAGAATAAAGAATGAGTATGGACACAGAAGTAAGCGATACATGGGTGAGGACTGTGTATGATTTCAGTGACGTCATCAATACATCTGATACATATGAGCTATATATTAGCTCACCCCATTTGCACATCAGACTCATCCTGTGTGAAATCTTCTGGTAAATAAGAGAACTTGCATTTTTTTCACAAGCTTTGTGGCATTAGTCCTCCGTGCAGCAGATGCTGCATAATGTCTCTTCCCCAGTCATTTCTCCTTGGTCACATGGGCACAAACACAACCCTACAAGTTCCAGGGCATCTCAGTTCCCAACGATGGTTGCAGATCCCAGCTCAGAAATCCTGGTGGGTTCAGCTGCTGTGTTCACTCCCAGGTCTGACAAGCCCCCAATGTGCCAGAATCCTCCCAGAGAGCCTTCCTAAAGGCACAGTTGGTGGAAAGGCAAGGAATATGGAGAAATGTGTTTTTCCAAGTTGGACGGTCTCAGAGGGTGCAAACTGCAGCTGCACTATCAATTATAATTTGAAAAAAAATACCAGAGGAACACTGAGGTTCATAGTCTGTGATTAGGCAGAGACCTTAATTTATGCTTGCCTGTATCCAGAGGATGTCTGCTACTCAAGGCTGAGCCTACCAGCTTTTGTACAAGGGGCAAAAAAGAAGCAGATGCCATCAAAGCAATGTACTGACTTGCTTCATTAAAACCAGCAGCTGCCACAAAGAAAGTTTCCTGCAGGACCTCTAGTCAAAGAGCATCCTCTTTCAGACAGGTTTGATAGAAAGTGGAGATAAATCCCCACTTTGAGTGCCTCGCCCTGATTCATCTTCCTTTGGACAAACCAGCTGCTGTAAGTGTGTGAGGCTGTGCATGGAGAGGGGGAGTGAGGAGGAGGAGGGACACAGCATGAGGAAGCCAGAGGAGAAACTGCCCTTGCTTCCCACTGCTCACGCCTCCCACACTCTACCATGCTGAGCATCTGCAATCTGACTCCCGAGGGGAAGATGGGGGTATCTGCTTCCCCCGCAGGGCTGCAGCACTTCCCTTCTTCATCAGAGTGAGAGCGCAGGGTGGAAGGAAGGGCGGATAAGTAAATAAAATGAAAAAAGCTCCCCAGCTTCAGAGGTGCAACAGCTGGAGATGTTCTGCACTCACAGAAGCTAACTGTCCTCCTTCAAAAGACAAAATCCAAACTAAAATAGCAACGAGAGGCTTAACTATTTTTAAACCTAATTACTTAGTATGTAAGTAAAGAAAACAGATCATCAAACTAGCGGCCTCCCCTCGGTCTGGAAATGATCACGAATCCTGTTTCATTAATGGCAGGGGCAGTGACTTCTCTGTGAGGTGGTTAGACACCTCTCTGTTCAGCAGGACAAGAAAAGCAGCGACTTAAATGAATGTCTCTCTGCTTCAGAAAGCATCAAAGAACAAATTTTTATAGCACAGAGTAAAGAGAGGATTTATTTGCATAGTGCAATATATTATTATATTCTATTAAATATACTTTCTGAATATATATCCCCATCCTGTCCCTGCACTTCTACAAGATGTCTATTTATATTAATTTATACACCTCCAGAATCATAAAATGCCGCTATTCTTACTTCAAAGGCTTTCTTGAGCATGAGCTGGAGATTTTCATTAGGCATTTTATATCAACTAGATACTCTTGCTTTTAAGTATCTTCAGAAATTATCTCTCTAAGCTTTTATTTAGTTGAAGCAAGCACCTGCAAGATATATGCAGAATTATTTTCCTAGGAGACAGGCTTATCGTGATTTCAGCCAGAGGGAATCTGTGTTTTATCTCACCTGATGCAATACCCCATGTTCGTCTTAATTCACACTTCACTTCTGGTAACCTCTAGGGCACCTTTAATGACTACTGGAAATCTTCTCTAGCAGGCTGTACATTTTGGAAAGAAATCCTTTGACTGAAATCAATGGTTTCTGGCTTCTGGAAAGGTTTTACTCCTTTCCAGCTACTGCACGTCTGGAAACCCTGCCAAGTGCTTCTGACTATACAGTGGCTGTAGAAATACAATTCCATTGCGAAGGGTGCACCCATAAAACCAGATTTTGATCTCAGCAGTTCTCATTCTCTGCCACCTTATTTGCCCTGCCTGCCACCCCCTTAGTACACTCAGACCTACACTTACACTTGTCACACCTGATGTAAGACACCAGAGAATCAGCTCCAACAGGTAGCAAACAGTGTTCCTGCCCAGATGAGTCTTCTGAGAGGTCCCATGCTGCCAATGTTTCACAGAGAGATTTCGGTACCTTCTCAAAAGGCACCAGTCAAAGGAATCCTCCATCGCTCCAGCAAGGGCAAGGGTCTCTCCTGCATTTGCAGCACTGCAAAAGCATGTCTGAAGTCTTGAGTTTCATCCACCCGTGGAATATAGAAATGATAATAAGAGCACCTTTGTAGCATTATAACATAAATATTTTGAAGCCCTCATGCGTCTGTAGTGCTACCTCTGTTCTGCAGGTGAAAGAATAGTGAAGCTAGCACCCGTCATCTGTTCTGGATCAGGGATCAATGCCAGAAATTAAGTTGGCTGTTCTGAATCCCTTAGCTAAGACCATGTCTTACCAGTCCTTTTAGACTTAAAGGCTGTTGTTAAGTGAGAAAGGAGAGACAGAGCTCAGTTACTGTTGATTAGATCTTATGGTCATCCTGTAGCAGATCACAGTCCTTTACATGGCAGCAGGGTCGTGACAGCAGCAGTGCCTGTGGCACTGCAGTACTTGCCAAGTCCAGCCATCAAGCAGCCCTCCTAAACATCAGGGTGCAATTTAAACACACTTCTCTACTATGCAAAATGTTTTTCTTGTGTGCTTCTCATTTTTACAATTGATGCTTCATGGAAGCCTGGAATTAAATAGAAAAAAACCCAAACAACAAACAGCCAAAAAAATACCACCCCCCAAGCTTCTGGGAAGTGTGAATGGAGATCAAAAATGGTATTTTTGTAGATGGAGAATCCATATGGAATTTTGTGAAGATGTGCTGGTAAATCAAGGAAGATATTAGAAACTAATAGAGGAAATAATCCGGTATGTTTTGGGAAAGTGAGAGAATTTTTCCTTTGGAGACTTCTAATTTTAAAGACATAGGGGATATCTGTCAGCTCAGAAGATTTCCATGTCTCTGTTTTGCATCACTAAGAAACAGCTCTCTTGTGACCAGGAAAAAAGTCACAGTTGTTAAATTTTCAAATTTGCTGCAGAAGATGGAAGAGAATAAGCAAGCCATTACCCAGTACTGAAATAATTCTGAAAACTGAGGTCTCCGTCAGAAGCTCAATTATTGCACCTCTTTGTCTGCTCTGAAATGTCTGCATTTTTAAAAATAAACTGCTGCAGCCCTCTGACGTGATGAAATCTAGTCAGTACATCGCTGCTGTAACTCTGCTGCATGCTCCCTTCACATTCAGGAGCACAGCAGGGCTCTTCACACCTCTCTTCTGCCAGATGAGAACAGGCTTGCTTTTGGCCAGATTGCGAGATGAATAAATCCCCAACTTCTGATCTGAGTTCTCCTTGTGGTATGAGAAAGAACAGGAGAGATCACAGATTTGTACAGCTATAAAGAAATATCTTTATAGCTCAGACATGCAATTGGGGAAAAAATTGTGGCAGAAGAGACTGGATTAAGGCTGTCTTGAAAGTCTCTATTTGCATCCAAAATTTCAATTTACTTTTTTCTAATTTAACGTACATATAGTTATTTAGCCAGAATAATGTTGTACATGGAGTCAACTTATCTTGTTTTCTAACCTTGCCATTGTGGTGGTTCAGCTCACTTACTCCCAGAGGAAAGACAGACAGAGCCTCTGTGGGTTGGGGTAAGGACAGTTTACTGACAAAAGCACTGTGAACGTAGAACAATAACAGCCCACAGTGAACTTCACTTACACCTGGTAATAACAGAGAACAGCACAATGTGAGGACCAACCTGATACCCTGATCACACTCAGACTGTCCTGGAAGCACCAGGAACTCTCCTCCACAGCCAGCCCCTTTTATGGGAGAGTGATGTCAGGTGGTGAGGAAACAGCCTGGGCTGACTCAGCTCACCTGGGCTGACTGCTTGGGGAGGTTGACTCTGGTCTGGCCAGAACTGGGACAGGCACCTAAGGAGGAAGAGCTGCTTCTGGTATGGAAACAGATGCTGGCAATGACCCTGAAGTGCATGTTCCTGCACACAGCTTGCACAGACAAATGCCCATTGGCACTTGGGTGATTTTGGCAGGTGGCACACAGAAGTTTATTTCTGAATACCCACTGTGGACCAAATCTATCACACATTTCCATGAGGTTCCCCTGAGGTGTAAGAAGTAAGGAAGGTATAGGACAGCTTTCAGTCTCACAAACAGTTTTGAATTATACATTGTGGCTTTTCCATTTTAGCCAATATAAAACCAGGATTACAATTGATTTATACTACTGAAAACCCCCAGCAGTCACTAGGTACTTTATGTTTTAAAAACCTCAAGTTCATCTGTGTAGTATTACTGGATCTAGAAAGGGGGTTATTGAAAAGCAGGGATAGAACAAGTTTGGTCCAGGCCTGTATATATGTCTGATTGATAGCATCCATCACACAGCTGTCTAAAATACAGGGTTTGCTTCACCAGGCTCCTGCTACAGCAAGGGTAGGTCTCACTACATGGTGAATTATCCCATCCTAAAATTGATGTCTATGTAGGGATTCCAGTTCAATGAGCTTAGTGAAAAAGCCTATTGTGACAGTAGCATTCCCTAGCTCTTCCTCAGAGGATGTGTTTTTTGGAATCCCATTTTTCAAAGGACAGTTTAGTTTTCATTGAAAACCTTCAATGCATGTTACACACTCGGTGTCGTGTTATCCCTCTGGAGATAACCTGAAACTGTCATAGCACACAAACACAAAATACTACACAACTACTTCCTCTCTCTTTTAATGTTTTAATTTATTTATGCATTTTGTTTGCTGGACTTTTAATTGCAATTTAATTTTTTGTTGTTTAATCAAACCCTTATGCTTTTTTTTCTGTGCAGTGATGAAGGAATGCACAAGTCATTGGATCAGACTTGTAGATTAAGCCTGTGCTATTAGAGCACAGGCAGAAATAGAAGAAATGTTTTACATATAAGGCCCACATTGTAAGCCTGGGAGTGAGAAAATAAACTGTATGGGAAACAAGATTTCTGAAGTTACAGCACCAAAGAGAACAAAATTACACTGACAGGAATGTTTTAGAGCACCTAGCTAAGGATGGTGAGATTTCCATGTTGTTCTAGATTTTCTCTCTTACTTTTGGAACCATCTATTTACTACACAGTGCTCAATATTGTTAAAGAAGCATTTATCCTGCTCTCTAGAGCTCAATCACTGGTGGTTTCTTCTGGGACACCTCGCTGCAAACCATGCTTTGAGCAGGGGTCACCGAGCAGCTGGCAGTCTGATTGCAGTCCAAAGAGCTGCTGCAGATCTGCCTTTGCAGCTCGGAGGTATGCTGTGGACCTTCAAGGTGATATTAATACCAGTGCTACTAGAAACCGCAAGAAATTATTGTGGTTTGCAGTTTCATTCCAAGGTCTCAACTCAATCCAGATGTATGCTTCAGGTCTGCACATTTTTTCAGGAGACCTGGACAAAATTCTTCAAAAGTTGACTTACTTCATGGTTTGTGACCAAAAAAACCCAATCAAAACACAAAAAAACCCAAAACCAAAAAACCCCAAACAATGGAATTTACAAAAGGAGGGAAAACCTGGTGGTTTTAATCAAATTTCTGTATGCAATGCACATCCTCACACAATATACACTTTAAAGAGCCAGGCGTAAGGTGATGTTTGTAGAGAGAAACAATGTTTCACTAAAGCAGCTGATCTAGTTAAGAAAAAGCTTGGAGCATGCAAGCTCTTCATCAAGTCTGAAATGGAGACAGAAAATTTCAAAGCTTCAAAGCCCCTTTTGCATGTGTGGAATCCCTTGACCCTGCCTGAGCCACAAGCACAAAACCTACCCACAAAAAAGGCCCTCTGAGGCCACATCATCAGCATCCCGCATCTAACAGCGATTCCCCCTGGAGGCAGTATGCTTCACCCCAGGCCTGACCTGGTGGAAAGGACCCAGGAAAAAAGGAACAACCACCCTTCACTTGGGGGAACCCACATGGACAGTGGATAGACTTTTTACCAGGCGGAGAGCTTTTCACATGCTCTTCTAGCTTTTCAATCCTGGTCTCAAGAAAAAGCTATAAAGTAGTCTGAATTGGTGGAACTCTACTGGATGTTGCAAGTCACAGATTTGTCTGGTTATTTAGTTCAACATGATTCCTCCTCCTACCTTCACTTTGGCTCCTGGTCTCTCTTTTTCCCTTGAGATAACCATGGTATCAGCTTTCCATCTGCAGTTCCTCACCCTTTGCTCCACGGGAACAAAGGCCATTTGTAGGCAGGTGGGCCATCCAATTGCCATGTCTAGTGAAACATGCACAGGATGTTCCCAGTTTGCACTCAGTGTTAACGCTGCCTCTAATTCAAACCTGATCTTCAGAAGACATGAAAATATAGGAACGTCCTATCTGTCTTGGAAGTTCATTCTACAATATGATCATCCTCACAGATACAAACCACGTGTCTCTCCCTTTCAATGCTTACTTTGCTCTGAAAGAGCCCCTGAATATCTATCTTATGAATGTAATTCAACAAAATGATTGTGCCACCTGTCTTCCTCCTGAGTAACCAGCAAAAGGAGCAATTTAAAGTACCTCACTACAGGGCAATGTCTCACTCTGCAAAACCGTTTTCTGGCTCTTTTCTGCACCCTGTGAAGTCACCAGACCTGGAAAGGGCTTTACAGGAGTGGCATAAACAGTGCTATACTGAGATTTGTAACACCCTTTCTGATCTTTTCACTGCTTTTTCTTATACTCATGGCACGTTAAGTCATGTTAGGTCTCCTTGCTCTACAGCCCTGCTATACTGAGTTGCTTTCAACCACAGAAACACTATTTTTTAATAGACACTTCTATCAGGACATAGCCTCTCCTTTTGTTGTATAGTTTTGCTCCCAACTGGAACATTCAAATTTCATTATATCAAAATATATTAACAGCTACAGATAATTTTGTCATTGAATCTAGCACCACTTTATATGAAATTCAGGTTAATAGCTGCCAATCCTTCCAAATATCTTTTAAAATAACTTCAAATTTCTTTGGCATTTTTTAAATTAACATGGTATTTTAAGATACATATCATCAGCAAGTAAAAGATTTAATCTGTGAGCCATAGAAATTTTTTTCCCAATAGCTGTTGTCCAACAGCCTATATAGTCTTTAACAGATTGCCTTCTCTTATCATCCTCATGTGGTAGCAGCCCATTATCTTGTTCTTTCCTAAATGGAAAATAGTGGAGTTTATTGAATATTTTATTCTATATAATTACAATCTCTCTTTCACATAATGGCCCTAAATCATTGTTTTATTTTCTCTTGTTCCTAATACAGGTAAAATGTTTTTCTTTTCAGTGTCCTTTGCTTCACTAGCCGCTTTGGTGTCAGCTTGCCATGGCAATGATGCTTTCATCTTCCCTCTTCGGTGTTTTCTACTACAGAACTTGCAATTTCTGTTCATTGACACTTTGGGGGAAGATACTTTCTAGTTACTGTGTTTATAACTTGTTCTCAGATTACTAGAATGAGCTTTAACCCAAAGGTGTCTTCTTTCCTGACTGACTTCCCTAACAATGTTTATTTTGCCAATCTACGCAGTTCTGATAAAGAATTCCCAGGATACATTCACATTTTTTCTATCCACACTCTTTGTTGCAAGATTTGCACTCCTAATGCTTGTCAGGTGGACAACACCATCTGGCTGAAGCACAGAATAACTCCCAGGTGGATCCACCTGGCTAATGGCTGGCTCCAGCTGCCAACACATACATACCAGGGAGTTAGAAAGCTTTGCCCCTGATGGATGAGTATTTCCTGTGCCCTCTGTAGCACCATTTAACACACACAGGTACATGGAGTTTGTCTTTTAGATGCTGCACTGGTTGCTACTACAGTGGAGGCAATGTGATTTATAATGCTCTTTGGTTTTCTGTGGTTCCTGAAGATGTTAATGTTAAGCCAGAGGAATTCCTCCCATGCTCTAAGGCTGTCTTGTATGGGACAGGGGAAGGAGATGACTTAAATTTGCTGACAGATGACCCTTTGCAGGTAAAAACAGAGGTACAAAATGTATCTGTTACAGCTACCTTGTAGGGAGCTGTAGGATATAGGGATGTAGTAATTCCATTGAGGAATAAATTATTTCAGTCTCAAAGGGTGATTTATTTTTAATTTTTAGCTGTAAATTCTCCTCTTCTTCCTGCAGAGATGAGACATAAAAATAGGGTTTTTTTTCTTGGAAACTCAATTTTCCATTAATTCTCTGGAAGATGCTGCAAGATGCTCAGTCCACCTGAGGGCACAGTGTATTTCACTGAAATCCTCATTAATGAAAGGAACCAGTGATACCATGCAGTTCTGTGTAAAGTCCTACCATGCGACTGTGATCTTCACTCCCTGCCATGGGTCAGCAGGGGCAGATGGAGAGGAAAGGAGCTAAATGATCATGATCTCTTTGCAAGCAAGATGCAGCAGTGCCTATAGTGAGGTAGGAGTTGTATCTCTTTAGGCAAGACAAAAACCAGGCAGTTCTGTTCCTATCTGGGATGGACTAAGCCTGCTACAGTGATATTTGGGATTATCCTGCAGAGAGATTCCAGCATAATTTAATGGAGAGTAACACCACTCTGGAGCTCCTAGGCAGGAGCAAACGTGGAGGCTTGTTAGCACAAGGTTACAAACCAGCAGGTCTGAGTAGGCCAAATGACTAATTCTGTCTAGCATTTTTATGTGATCTCAGAGCACACACTCAAGCTGTGCAAAATTTACTTTGTGATATAGTAAAGTCTAAACACTTCAAACATTTTTAAAGTTTCCTGAGGCTTGTCAGAGCCCTGTCCTGTTTTATTGAGTAACATGTTTAAATTTATGACTCTATCAGATGAATTCTAAAGTAAATAATATTTGAACAAGACGAAGAGCATAAAGTTGCAAAATAAAAAGCTTTTTTAAAAGCAGCCTATTACTCTGTTCAAATATCCCGGCATTAGAGCGCTTGGAAACCTCTTAGAGCTAAGTGTGCATTTTTAAATAACCTAAGTTGTTCAGGCTGCAGTTACCGAATTCCAGCTTGACACTGAGCACTTAAAGAGTTCAGAGAATCCAGACTCTCTTATCAGCTTGCAGACAAGGGCACTAAATGTCATGTGGGCTTCCTTTTGGCTTGTAGCCACAAGCTGCACACAGTATTTAATGTAGTCTCTGGTTCTTAAAGTATTAGGAAAACCTGAAAACAAAGTGCCTGCCATTAGTGAAATCAGTGCTGTCTTTTGACATTTCACAGAATGCATTTCTGGTTTGGTATGCTTCAAAACTTCCCTAAAAACAGAGGCGGGGTGGTTGCCTGTAACTTCTTCTCAAGACAGAAAATTTTCATGAGGATCCTTGAAAGTATGTGTTCCCATTTTCCATCTGTATGTTTGGTGTGTTGATTAAATAACCCACTTTGCTATGTTTTTATGTCACACACTTCACCAGAAAAATAAGATATGGAAGATGTGCATTACACTAATGATTGTGTGGTTTTTTTGTGCATAGAAATATTATAATTATGGGGTTACATTCACCATAACTTAATGCTTAAACATAAAAAATATAGTAAGGGAAGATGATAACATCATTAAATCTGTTCAATATACTTTATATTTTAAAGTATATTGAACAGATTTCTATTTTATACTTTACATTTTAAAGTATTACATTTTTACATCATCAGATGTCTAATATTACAGAATGGAAAGCATTACTCTGAAAAGATATCTGTCAAACATCTATACATATTTATAGGAAGATAGGTGTAAAAAGCTACAAACAGGTAATAGCCTATGTTGAAAGAAACGAGGCCAGTTTAATTTCAGTGGTAGTGCTAAGAATTAAGCAGTAGGGGAAAAAAGGTCAAAGATATCCACTAAACTATAAATTACAGGAGAGGGGGAAAAATACGTATTTCTCTTAATATGACTTCAGCAACAAACAATGCCAAATACTGACATTTCCAAAGGTTTTGCAAAAATAATATTCCAGTTTGCTTTCAAGAAACTCTGTGGTGTTTCTGTCCCCTTTTGAACATGGTGTTATCAAATCTAATCCATAATTTGTGCTTTGTTCTTACCCTAGACTAGATTCTATTCCATCCAAGCATCCAGACCTACTCTAGCCATAGGGTGACCCCTGCTCTATAGTAATCTAGATAAATTCTCATTTCTAGCAAAGCTTATTATCATTCCTCCTATGTGGTCTCTTTGCAGCAATATATGACCTTTGCCCATATGAAGATACATGCTTCTAACTGCTTCTAACCAAAGGGACCATAGATGCGTAATAGTATCTGGACTTTCACAGGGAACTAAAAGGACATGTAAACTGGCTACTGGTGGCGAACTGGTGGGAGGCTTCCAGGTGCACTTTTGGAGTGGTTTCCCACACACCAGCCAACAAAGCTACTGCTGCATTGGCATTGGCCACAGGAGAAGGGTGACATTCCCAGATAAACATCCTACACGTGGCAGTAATATGCACTGCAGGTGACCAGCACATTGTGTATGCGGAGGGACATCCTTGAGGAACTGGAGAATATCCTTCAGGTCCCTTCTCAGGGTGGAATTTGGATCCTAGATACTGAAGTGAGACCACCTGATGAGCTACAAATTATTATGAAATTATTCAGTGTCCTGTATTTTTTCATGGTGCCAGCCAGACAAAAGTCCAATGCTGTGAGGCTGCCTCAGGAACAGAAGTGGCAACAGCTTGGATGCTCTATATCTCTATGGGTCTCTGGTCCAATATTAAAGGCATCAGTGGCATCCCTAAGCTTCAATTCAGCTGCTCCAAAGCCTTCTGCCAGGCTTTAGCCTCTCTTTTTGTATCCCAGCTTGTCCTGGTCTGGGGAGTGATCCCTTCAGAATCTGGCGGCCTCAGAAGAAGCTGCCTGAGCTGTAGCCCCGTGCTGCCTGCCAGCCTGGCTGCGAGCATGGAGCTGTGCTTGGGCACCATGTGGCTTGGCAGTGCCTAGCCCCAGTGGCCCTATGCCACCTGCCATTGCAGCGTTCCTGGCAGACGGCATGCCTCTCAGCCAACCAGGGGCACCTAAACTGGGCTAGTGTCAAGTGTAAAACAAAACAACATAAAATACAGAGACGTTCATTGGAAAAGACAGTTCCAGGAGCAACTCGTTGCATCTTAAAAGAGGGTTCTTCCAAGACCTTTGGGTGCTAAGCCCCAGATGCAGCAATACAGACTGAGCATTGTGTTTTAGCTCAACCCCAGGGTGAACATTTAGCCATCAGCTGTGTCTTATGCAAGAAAGTGAGTAATTGTCTGCATTCACAAACCAGGCAAATTTGTAGGAAAATTGCATGTTCTGAAACTGATTTTGTTGAAAATCTGTATTTCCTTTCCACATATGGGTTTCTTACTTTCTTTTATGCATTTTGACATTATGTACACAAAAGGGCTTTAATTCAATTACTTCTCTCAGTATTAAATTATTCTGACATTGTTTATTCCATTACTTCTTCTACAAATTTGAGGAGGGCTGAACACTGGTTTTAATTCTGTCTGTCAGTTCCTGATTCATTGCCATTGCAATGTACATCATTTGAAGTGGGAAATATTAGCAAAAGCTGGAAATTGCTCAAGGACATACTACTGGATGCACCCAGACTGACAAACTGGAGAGAGAGGGGAAAAACAGTTATTCTGGCCACAAAAACATCCTGGGTAGAAGGACGTTTGAGCAGAAGTGAAATGTTTACATTTGAATAGAAAAGAAAAGTTAATAGTGAGTTAAAAATGAGATTGAAGCCAACTGATAAAATGGACAAAAAGTAAAGAAATTAATGAGAATTCAGTCATCAGTGGCATTTATAATACAATGTATAAAATGTGTTAAGAAGAAAAGGAGCTCAAAGTGTCTGAGGATATTTAATACATATTTCAGCCTTCAGAACAAAGTGGGATAACAGATTCAACTCACAGTGAATCCGTGCACTAGAAAGCTAATCGACTTTCATGAAAGAGGATTCAAGCCAGAATCTACTAAAATTAAATGTTCTTAAATCAAAAGGACCAAATAACTTACCCCAAAGGGTCCTAAAGGCTGGGGAATTGCTGAAATTAATACTTTGGGAATAAACACATTGGCATTTCCCCTGGCTTTGATACATTCTTACTTTTCCAAGACTGAAAAAGGAGGAGAGTATCTACCCAGGAACTGCTACGTTGCTTCTCTACCCAAGCAAAATAATGGAACATATTCCCTATAAAAAAAAAAAAAGATTATGAGACTAATACAGAACCAGCAAGGGTGTGTACAGTTTCATGGACCACAGGTCTTGTCAAACAAACCATTTCTGTTTTGGAGAAGATGACATTTCTTGTTGATAAAGGCAACCATGTTGACTGCTGCAGTTTATTTGAACTTCTCCAAAGTGTTTGGTTTGGTACTATACTAAATTTTAACTCAAATATTTATGCAGAAATAAATGGGCACACCCGAGATTAAAAATCTGGCTCCCTTATGACCTACATCCACTATGTTATTATTTCTGCCAATGCAATGTGATGGTGTGGGCAGTGGGGCAGATGCTGAAGCTGTGCAGGCAGTGACATAGCAGTGACAGGGGAGGCTCACAGCAGGTCGTTGTGATCACCTCAGAAATGAAGAATTGACCCTGGTAAAGCCATCGTTCCCAATTCTTCATTTAATAGATTAAATATATATTTAATGACTTGACCAGGGTCAAGTCATCCATGGAAGATACCCAAGTGTGGGGAGGCCACTCGATGCTGCTCACAGACAGCATAGGAAAGCTGAGGCCTTCCTTGCACTTGTCACTGAGTAAGAACTAGCGACTGCCAGTAAGGAAGGGTAACTGAACTTGGGGGGTGACTTACCAGAGGCTCGTCGCTGCCTGGGGTCTTTGCAATGACATGTGGACCAGTGATTGCCTCTGTGCCACTGTTAGGAACATGCACAAGGTCAGCTTGTAGAAGGCAGCCTTTTTTTCTAAATTGTCATTTTTACTTAAATATTCTAATCTTATGAATTACCACAGATCTAAGAAAGATATGCAAATTATTAACTTTCCAAGACATGTTTGGACATTTACAGGAATGGCAAAATCATTGTCACTTCATGTTTAAATGTGTTAACAGCCAGCACAGGCTAGCATGGTGCACTCAAGACTGTATTTTTACAGCGATTTCTGTTTACATCAAACTGTTGCTATGTTAGTAACATAGGTGCTAAAAATTTACAGCTAAACCTGGACCAGCCATGGAGACATCATACACATTTTCGCAGTTCACGTACTGATACTGTGAAAAAAAATGGAAGGAAAATTCATGTGAACATGACTTAGTCAGATAGCAACACCTGAAACAGTAAACAGTAAGTGATACAATCTCCATCATCCTGGATTTTAAGGAACAACTGTCCTACACACCTGGTTGCACATTTGCAAACAAGGTAGGATAAGAATAATTTCCTCTTTCCTGGGACTCCTATGTTTATTTTTTCATTCCTACAGCAACATGTAGCACTTTCAAGGACAGATTAGTCCTGGAGAACATTTTTATATGCCACAGAGGAGAAAAAAGAACCTTACTACTTTTCTGCTTTGTCACTCATCCCTAACAGTAAAATATGGGTGAGGTGGAAGAAAGGTAAGCTGATATGGATTTTTACTTTTGTCAGAAATGCATCCAGATAACAAATGCAGAGCCCAAATAGTGCTTAACCAGAAATATTATTGGTTAAAAAAAATCACTAATGTACCAAGGAAGTAAACATTGGAATTTGAAGAATGTGGAGTGAATGGGTGCTTTTTGCCATGGAGAGAGCTGGAAAAACTTACTGGAAGAGGATTTCCCTCGATGCTATTCAGTATGTCCTACCCAAGCATAACTTTTAATATACTTTTTCATATTAGTAAAAAAACCCCGATTCCACTGGGTCACTGTTCAACTGTTTCTGGAGTAACATGCTTATCTTATGTAACCTGCAGGAAAGTTAAATAAACCAGTGTTAGTACCAAACAGCCGCAGCATGTATGCTTGGGGTCCCCACCATGCACTGAACAGCATCAAAGTGCTGTCACACGCTGGTTCTTGGGAATCTGTAGAGCTATGTATTTGACAGCCCGGATAACAAAGACATCTGTGTGATCGTCAAAGTGAAAGACGAGGGAAAAAAATGTTGTTTAATTTTTTTAGATAATTTATGATTTTATGATTATTTAATACATTACTGGTCTCTCGTTTTAGATTTCAAGTACACCTATATCAGACCAGAAAACCTCAAATGAAGCTGAAACCAAGACTCTGCATGGATAAACAAAGACATCACCAGTGTCCAACTCAGCAGGTATCAGTGAGCCAGGTATGGACCATCTGTGAGCCATGGCAGGACCTACTCCTTGATGGACGATGCCCCTGGCAGGACTGCCTTGCACCATCCCCCCATCCATCCATCTGGATGTTCAGAGGCAGGTCTCAAGCACTCTCCCCTGTACAAATGAGAGATGGCTGCCCTGACAGGACAAAATGGACAGGTGAGGAGACAAGTGAGACCATGTTCTGGTCATCTGCTGCTGGTCAACCCACCATACCATCAGAGGTCACAGAGTTTGATCATAAGCCAGTATGAGTCTAAATTTCCACTGACTTTAACAGGCCATGATTTCATACACATCATTTCAAGTCTAACATGAGACAATAATTCTCCTTCTTTATTAATCTTCAACAGCATTTTAAAAAAGATTTATCCTGGTCAAAGAAGATTTGATTCAGTTCCTAACGCTTAATAAAGAACTATTAAATGCTGAATCAAGTTATGAGACCATATTTCTTGGCCACATTTCACAGATGCTTAGTACTTAATAACTTGAGAATTCTTTATTTCCTCTTACTGAATTTCTGTATTCTTTAATTGTGTGAGTTAATTAATAAGAACATAGTAAAAGTGAAATGAGAACCATTACTTAGGAAGCATTAGCAAACCAGTCACCCTAAAGTGGCACTTAAACTGCTTTACCTTCTCCCTGTGAAGGAGAAGATTGTTAACAGGGCAGCTATAACTTCATGGAAAGCTTAATTTTTTAATGTACCCTTTGGTACCACTTTATTGTTTTCAGTGCTGGTTGAAGATAAGGAGGAAGAACAACATTAAGGAGTTGAGAAATCACGTCTTTCTGACTTGACAATTGCCCTGTTTGTGTGAAGAGCTGTGCAGTTTAAATTTCAATCACTCCAAAAGAAAACTATTCCTCTAAGCTCAATTTAACTTTTTTTTTTAATAGCTTATTTAATTGTTATGGGGTTGGTTTTTTTTTTAATGTTCTGCCAGGGTGAGTGACCTTAGCTAATAATCAGTTATTTTAAAAATAAATTTACTACCCTGTTTAATTAACTTTTTGTAATACTGTACTTGGAGCTTTTGAATGGATTAGCCTGCCCCAGCTAACATGTTTTCCTGCAAAGAAGAAGGTAAAGAAGTGTGGGATAAGTCTTATTGCAAAAACTTGAAGAGCAGTTTATCCATCAAATCAAAGTTCAAAGCCTTATGTGTTAATACAGACTTAGTGTTTGGAGAAATAGCGTGAGCCAGTCTTGAGAGGAACAACCACCAAGCTGCTGCATTGATGTTGGCTTTGTTTGATGTAAGTTTTAATCTAAATGGGAAAGTTTTGCCTTCCTCTGTGATGTGCAGTTGGTGCGACCTCATCCCTGGAGGGACAGAGTGAGTAATTGCCATCTGATGCCCAGAAAATGTTTATTTTACAATAAAAATAAAACAAGTTTGATAGAAGAAAACCATTCCCCCACCACCACTGCCAAACTGGCTGGGAGGATCCCCCACAATTATCCTCTGCTCTCCCGAACCAGGCAGTGCGGCTTTTTCTCTCTTAATTCAGTTCAGCACTCAGCTTTGATTTCGGAAATCCTATCATCATCGTGGCTTGTAAGAGAGTACAAAAGTGAGCAGAGCCTGCTTTGAATTAGAGAATTACAGGGAAACACTGTTAGTTAAGAACAATGAGAGCATGTGATCTTTTTATCTTGGGCAGCTAGATCCCCAGCAACAGCTCAAGTATGTCCAGAGAGCGGGAACAAAGGTGGTTTAACCCTTTGGAGCCAGCCCCCTACCAGGGAGCTGAAGCCAACCTGTGAGCAGGTCTGGCAGATAGAGCTCTCTGCAGCTCAGCTGAGTTATGGGGGAGCTCCCTTCTCTGTCTAGCATGGAGAAAAGTCTTCACTGATCTTATATGCAGGATTTCCAGTTAGTTTGCACCTCCAAGATAGCACAAATCCTGGAGCTCACAGCAGGGAACCAGGGAGAGCCCACCACAATACTGTGCCCAGCTCCATCATCCCACCCGAGGCACAGACCAACAGGAAGAGCTGTGCTGGGCTCCATGGACACACCATCCTGGGGTGGTGCACAGGAATCCAGAGACTGTAAATCAGCCCCGTCTGAAGAGAAGGGGAATATGCAGAGGTGAGCACCATGCTTATATAGTCATGTCTCTTACTCTTGCTTTCCACCTCCTCTGTTATAGGTAGCTGTGTAGGAGTTCCTAGGTGTATGCTACTTCCAATTAACTTTTCAAAGAAAGAAGATCAAGGAAGAGCTATGTAAGTAAAATATTTCCCAAAGCTGGAACATTTGTAGGTACATCCTGCTCTCCTTGCAGCCCCAAAAGGCACATAGCTGGCTAACAGGAATACATGGTGAGAGAGCAGGGCTGGTGACTGGTCTCCAAAACTTACTTTATTCTTGAACAGCTTTACATCAGAAATATCACCTCATATCACCTTCCACCATGTCAGTCCAGTGTCAAAACATACATGGTCTTGGACTGTACAAGTGTCCCAAGTGTTAATATAACCAAAATGAACCTGCACTTCTTTTTATCAAGATACTGTATTAGCAACTCTAGCAAAGAAAACCTACATCCAGTGAGATTTTTTAAAACTTTTCAGAGTTATAAAATGGGTAGAGTTTTAAAAAAATCTCTAAAGGAAAAGTTTTCCTTTCTATTTCACAGTTAGTACCAAAAAACCAAAAAAACCCCACACACACCCCCCCGGCAGTTATTTCCAGAGAGATTTGTATTGTAGGGCCAAACTTATATATTAGAATTTAGGAATCCTCTGAGGGTACATGTTATAACATACCACAGAAATTCTGTGAGCAAGCATGGATTTGTAAAAAGAAAATCACACTTCACACAAAGTTACCTTTCTTTTGACAGGATTAATATAGAGGAGAACCAGGAGACGTAACTGTAGCTGAACATCCTGAAATGTACTGAAAATTTCACATGGTAAATTAGAGATCCACTTCTCTAAATAGGACTTTGAGTGTATGAAACAGGAATGAAATTATATGTTGAAATCAGATTTCAGAAAAAAATTTAAAAGAATATGCTTTCAAGAAAAGATATTCTGGACTTTAAAACATGCAAAGTCCACTTGGCATCTCTTTGACAGTTTCCCAGCTACTGAGTAGGGCTGGGGAGCTGGTCCTCATGGACTGCTGGGACTCAAGCTCTAGCCCTTCCCCACAGATCTGGTGTCTTTTCACCCACTGCAGTGACTCCACAGCATGGGGACTGATGGAATCCCCCTTCCACATACCCAATGATTAACCCAATGATTTTGACCTTCTTTCTCAGCCAAACTATTTCTTATATACCAAGTTTGTCTTGTGCTACCTGTTTTGTCTAAGAGAAACAGTTTTCTGCCTGTTACAAGGCTGTCCCCCCATTCAGAAAGTGATATTAATCTCTAAATCTGAAGTGAATAAACTGAAAGACTCCTAAAGAAACAAAACTGACCTTACAAAACATTTATGAAGTCTGTCATCAAATTAAGCTCTAACAAACGCTTTGGAGGCACATGAAAGCTTGCATGCATTTTTTTTCCAGCTAGACCAATAGAGAAACTTGACTATGATAAAACCTTTACACAATACCGCCTTTTAAAGCTATTCAACCCAGCCTTTTTCTATACAAAGAAATACTAAACCCCATCATCATTCACTTTTAGAGGCACTCACCCTAACTGATGACTGCTCTTGTTGCTGAAGCTAACAATAAACATTAGCTCATCAAAGGCTGTTCTCAGCCCATCTGCTTCTAGACATTATTTCCAGTTAAAACTGTTGTCCTCAGAAAAGAAGAAAGTCCTACGTGTACAGTACAGACATGTATGTGGACTATGTTCTGTGCAAGGCACATGTGTGTAAAGCAATAAATATGTATCTACTGACTTGGTATCTGACTTCAGCCCAGGCAAGGCCAAGACAGCACAGATGTTGGTTAGCACCTGGCCACAAACAGAATGGCTTCCCAAGGCTGCCTGCTCTCCATGGAGACTCACACAGATCCAATTTGTATAGAGCTAATTAGGGATGGAAATTGCTTCTTTCTCTTTTGGGAGGATGTCAAGAAACATTCATCCCAGGACCATGCACTGAGTTCACCAGAGTTACTGTCATGGGCCAAAATCTTCTTTTCTCCCTTGAAAATCCGTGGCTCGATGCAGCTGCTCACACAGCTCACTGAGGAACACCAGCAGCTGCTACACCAGTCCTGGCAGTGGGGCAGCCCTATGTCCTAGGCATGTGGATGTATGTGGTCCCATCTCCCTGTGCACTGTGCCATAGCAATGGTGGCTCAGGTTATGTCCAAACAAAGCAGGAAAGAGCATTGTGCTGCCATCGCTCAGAAGCTCTGACTTAACATCACAGACCCAAGAGAGCACCTGTTATGCTGTGTCTGCAAATCCCGTGCTACTTACCCATAGGTAACATGAAGTGATGTTAGCAAAGACCCCAGACAGCCTCTCTCTGGCACAGGGATGCAATTTTGACACACAGTGGATATACAGGTCAAAGGATTGTCTGGACAGCCATAACCACAGCAGGATCTGCCCTGTCTGCACCGCAAAGAGGCCTGTACTTTGCCAAAAGCTAACAGGCAAAATCAATCAAGCTGCTCAGCTTTCTCTCCTGGATCACACCCTGATCTATTGTAAAGGCTCCAAAATGAGCATGAGCTTGGGTTCAAAAAAATCAGGAATGTGACAAAGATTAATTCTTATGCTCATTAATTCTTGCCTTTAAGCTATAACACAGAAGTCCCCAGTCATGTCCCCAAACCCAGCAGGTAATGAGAAGACTGCATGATAATGAGGAACAGCAGATGAAGACTAGCACACCATTTGCTCTAGTAACTAGTGTAGTCCTACCTCTGATAGAAATCTGCTTTCATAGATGAAACTGCCCTCATGCTGAGCTGGCCAGATTAAGGTTCTATACAGTCTTAGCTGAGTTTTGGGTCAAGTGATGTCTCTGTGGGCCAAGTGCCTGAGAACCCTAGGCAGCTGCTTTTAAAGCCTCAATGGACAAGCCATCTTAGTGTTGCAGTTCTACTGAGAGGGCCAGGTCCGGCAGAAAATGGCTGCTGGAATCTTCTGCAGGCCTGCTTATAGCGCCTCTGGGAATCACATATAGGAGACAAAGACTCCAACCAGAACTTGGAGTGCCAGGAAAGACCGCGAAGTTTGGCCCATTAAGGGCATTGTGATGTATATTTGCTTGTGAATGTAAGCAGCCACAGACACCAAAGGCCGGGAAGGCTGGGGGAGGAGGCGCTCCAGGTGCCCGAGAGAAAGATGCCCCTGCAGCCCATGGAGAGGACCCATGGAGGAGGCAGAGACCCGACCTGCCCGGTGGAGAGGCTCCACGCTGGATGGAGCCGGGGGAGACATAGAGAAGATGCCGTGACTTACGTTGGGATGAGCCCCTGCCAACACAAGCGACCTACAGAGATGAGCCAAACAGGTTTGCTGGAGGAGGCCTATAGCCCCGTGGAGGACTGGGACTGAGAGACACTGTGATTTGTTGCTGCCTGCCAGAGCAGAGATGAAGCCCGGTGGGAAGAGATTTGCCTTGGAGAAAGTTCGTGGAGGACTGGCTCTTGTGGGTGAGATCCTACGGTGCAGCAGGGGGAGGCTGTGTGGAATGGATGCCCCCATCCCGGCCGAGAAGGAAACCATCTTGCAAGGGACTGACTGAAGCCCCCATCTCCTAGTCCCTGCCCCCCTGTCCTGTGCTGCGAGCAGGAGAGGGGAAGAAGGGAGCAAAATCATGGCTGAAAGGGAAGTCTGCTTTAGAATGGAGGGGTGGGGGGAAGGTGTTACCAAGACCCCCATTTTCCCCAGTCCCTGCCCCTCCTGGGCTGTGACCGGGAGGGAAGAAGGGAGCAAACTTCTAACTAAAGCCTGCTAAGGAGGGAGTGGGGGGGAAAAGTGTTTGCCTGGTTTGCATTTGTTTCAAGATTGTTGGTTGCACTCCTGACTCTGGTTCTTTTTCACTGTTTTCTCTTTAGCGTGGTGTAATAAATTAGATAACTTTTTCTCTTCTGCTCTCTATGTTGAGTCTGTTTTGCCCGCGTCATTAACGAGTTTGTCTCTTGAGCCGCCCAGTTATGTTTTTTTCCTCCCCTGTCCAACTAAGAAGGGGAGTAACAGACTGATTTTGGTGGGCGTCTGGCCTTTGGCCAGGGCTCAAACCATCACACTTAGTTAACTAAAGGATCATAGAATCATAGAATTGTAGGGGTTGGAAGGGACCTCGAGAGATCATCGGGTCCAACCCCCTGCCAAAGCAGCTCCCTAGGACATTTCACTCAGATAGGCATCCAGACGGGTCTTGAATATCTCCAGAGAAGGAGACTCCACCACCTCCCTGGGCAGCCTGTCCCAGGGCTCTGTCACCCTCACTGTGAAAAAGTTTCTCCGCATGTTGGTGCGGAACTTCCTGTGCTCCAACTTGCAGCCATTGCCCCTTGTCCTGTCTCCACAGACCACTGAAAAGGGGCTGGCCGATTCCCCCTGCATCCCCTGCTTAAGATAATTATAAACATTAATTAGGTCCCCCCTTAGTCTTCTCTTCTCAAGACTGAACAGTCCCAGCTCACTCAGCCTTTCCTCGTAGGGGAGATGCTCCAGGCCCTTAATCATCTTTGTAGCCCTTCTTTGGACTCTCTCCAGGAGATCCCTGTCCTTTTTATACCAGGGAGCCCAGAACTGGACACAATACTCCAGGTGGGGCCTGACCAGGGCAGAGTAGAGGGGGAGGATCACCTCCTTTGTCCTGCTGGCCACACTCCTCCTGATGCACCCCAGGATCCCATTGGCTCTCTTAGCCACCAGGGCACACTGCTGGCTCATGGCCAACCTGTCATCCACCAGGACCCCCAGGTCCTTCTCCACTGAGCTCTTCTCCAGCAGGTGATCCCCCAGCCTGTACTGATACAAACGGTTGTTCCTTCCCAGGTGTCATATACAACTTCCCATTGCCAGGAGATTGTATATATTGTACCTGAAAGCTTTCCTAGGGCCTAGCTCAGTCTAAAACCATCAGTCTTCCTTAGATAATGGGATCTCTATGGCCCTTTGGGACTTGGCTCAGTGCTGAGTTAGTCCTGAGCACAAGGCACTGATTCCTATGGGAGAGTAAGTTCCACCCAATGGTCCATGTCACCCTTCAGTTGAGTTTCCAGGAGTTTGTCCTGGAAACACAGCTCTTTTATTTCACTGCTGGCTGAGTTAACTCAATACACTGGACATATGTTACCAGCTTAAAGTATGCACTTGAACTGTTATTTTCTACAAGCTGACACTTTTTACCTTATGGTACAATAACTAAACTTCTACTGGATGCTATGGAGAGTTTTGCCATAACATCAGTTTGCATATTTGTCATGCACAGTTCAATGCCTTTCTACTAGAGCAGTTCAAAACAAAAGCACTGATTTTTTTATAGGTGCAATGTTCTTTTATAAAAACATCTAAGACCTAAGAGACTGCTCCAGCTGAACCACAGTAGTCAAATTATCTGAACACCTGTTTAATTAAAGACAGTCCATTCATGTTTTTTAAGTCTAGAGGGGAGGTTATCTGTTTGAAATGTGAAGACTGAGGTTCATAACCCTTTTTAATGGCTTCTAGATGTCAGCAACATGGTGCCTATTGCATCCTCTGGGCTGTGAGATGGAGTCACTCCTCTAAATCCCTGCCTACCCTAGATGTGGGATAGGATACAGAACATGTAGGACCCGATCTTGTCTTGTGCCTTCAGACAGGTGAGGATCCAGACAAAGAGTGCTGTTGGAAACTTTATGGAAATCTATGCCACTAAATGTTATTTCTATTCTCTAGCAGGTTTCTGATTTAGTTTCCATACTATTTTAAGTCATTGGTGCTGGAAGGTTTGGCTTTGTCACAAAATACTGACCTTGTAAAACAGGCACTGTGAGCAAAATATCCACACTGAACAGCACCTTTGGCTAATGTAAGTTAAATGTCAATCTACCCATCTTTTAAAATGCTGAATAAAATTTTGAAAAGCCCTGCTTCAGCAACAGCAGTGGAATTGGGATCACAGACATCTATACATTACCTCTCCAGCCATGTCCATGGTAACACAAGACAAAAGTAGATGGAAGTTTGCACTGCAATTCTCCAGATGAAGAACGTCAACTTAATTGAACCCAGATGAGACCAATAAGAAGAAAACCTCTCTGTTACAGTAGAGACCACTGAAAGCTGT
The DNA here is from genome assembly GCA_027925045.1 of Hypotaenidia okinawae. Lineage (NCBI taxonomy): Eukaryota > Metazoa > Chordata > Aves > Gruiformes > Rallidae > Hypotaenidia > Hypotaenidia okinawae. The sequence goes on from BSDF01000002.1 coordinate 17,841,144, forward strand.
ACCCTCCAGCAGAGAGAGTCTGCAGGAGATAAGGAATTCTTTGCTTGAACTTGGCCCATTTTCTTCCCTACTGTGATGAAATCCATGGCCAAATAGTAGAGATGCAAGGAAATTTCCTTACAGTATAACAGGACTTGACAATCAAAAATGTAACATAAACAATGGTTTTCTGACTCCTGGAATGCTAAAGCAGTGATATCTGTCTCCTTACCTTTATGACTGTGCTGAATTAGAGTAGAGGAGTAATATGCAGGACACAAAGAATTGGAAATATTCAGGCTCTGCAACTCTCTCAGTTCTGTTCCCAAACTCTTTCTTCCCATTAAAGCCTCCCAGCTTCATTTTCTGACACAAGTCAGTGGTAGGATTAAATGCCAGAGAACATCTGCTGGATTGCGTGAAGGGGAGCATCTCCATTGGCTGGTGGTAGAGAGCCAGGAAACAGAACGGGTGTTTGTTCTCTTCCAGAATTAAAGAAGCATGGTACAATATATTGGGGAGATGTATCTCCCCTGTTCCCCCCACCCTGGATTACATATTTGTTACAAGAATATCAGAATCACTGGTAGCATTTTTTTCTTGTGGCAAGTTTTTAACATCTAAAGACTTCCCCTAACCTTGGCAGCATTCTACACCATCAGTGACATATGCTCCCTGTTGTCACTGAGGGCATGATCCTCTCATTGTTCCGTCTCTCCAAGAGGACACGTCACCATGGTTGCCAGGGCCAATTCCTCTCCAACTTGTTCCATGAATCAACAGCTCTGTCAATATCTTGATGAAAAATTGAAATGTTACTATTATGTCACAGGTGCAACATTTTTGATAAGCCTCTTCAAGGCTATCAGTATCCCTGAGCCAAAAGGACACTGACAGTTGACGTGGGGACTGGGTTGTCTCAATGTAGTCTCCAAAACCAAGAGCTTAAAGAATCCAATATACTATCTGGTGACACCATTCACACAGAGTTAGAAAAGATAATTTGTAAAGGTCTTACATATTCCTTGACTTGAGGACTGCATTCCTGGACAAAAGTAGTCATGCTGCAGTGGGTTAGTGAATGGTTTATGTGAACTTTAATGGACTTCTTTTACAACAGAATGCTGTGAACCCCCCTCCCCAGACTCAAAAAGAGGATAAGACCTAATGGACACCAAAGTAGCACAGTCACTGTCATTGTTGGAGATACTCCTCTGGATACAATTAAGGGTACTCCTCTGGGTATAATTAAGGGAAGGTTGGGTTTGGGGTTAGGACTAATGATTGTAGTATAATATACTGAAAAAAACCTAAAAGGCACAAATAGTTAGCAGAAGAGGTAGAATCATAGTAGCAGACACCTCACATTTTCCTTTATTGTAAAGCTGTATACCAAATTAGGTTTTCAAGTTGGGGATTCAGAATAAATTTAATCTAGAGTTGTTCATATTGCTACATGCATGAGGATGACCCCAGAGAATTAAGGATAGGACTAATAGTTGAAGGTCTTGTTTAATTTTGTTGTGTGGATACAGGAAAGTATATCAGATAGAAAAGTTCAAAGAATTCTAGGCCAGCAAAGACAGGTAAAGGATTAGTATTATTTACACTCAGTACCTTTTTTTTTAAGTACCACAGACCGGTTTACCAGGTACATGTTAGTGCATGGTTCCAGAGCCTAGGACAGCCAGCCTCTCACACAGGAGTGTATCAGGAGCATTTTAATGACTTCAAAATCTAAAGCACCTGCAATTCTTATTGTCTTTGTAGGTATTTTTACAGGATCACAGAACAGGAAACACAGAATTACAAGGCTGGAAAAGACCTTTAAGATCATTGAGTCCAACCATTCCTGTCCTATGCTAAACCATATCCCTAACTACCTGATCTACCCTTTTTTAAACACATCCAGGGATGGTGACTCAACCATGTCCCTGAGCAGCCTGTTCCAGGCCCTGACAACTCTTTCAGTAAAAAAATTTTTTCTAATATCTAATCTGAGCCTGCCCTGGCACAGCTTTGTGCCATTTCCCCTTGTCCTGTCACATGTCACCTGGCTGAAGAGACCATTGCTCACCTCTCTACACCCTCCTTTCAGGTAGTTGTAGGCAGTGGTAAGGTCTCCCCTCAGCCTCCTCTTCTCCAGACTAAACATCCCCAGCTCCCTCAGCCACTCATAGGATTTGCCCTCCAGCCCCTTCCCCAACCTGGTTGCCCTTCTCTGGACTTGTTCAAGGACCTCAGTGTCCTTCTTATGGTGAGGAGCCCAGAACTGGACACAGTACTTGAGGTGCAGCCTCACCAATGCTAAGTACAGGGGCACAGTCACCTCCCTAGACCTACTGGCAACACTATTTTTGATACAAGCCAGGATGCCATTGGCCTTCCTGGACACCTGGGCACACTGCTGACTCATATTCAGCCTGCAGTCAGCCAACACCCCCAGGTCCTTCTCTGTCTGACAGCTCTCCAGCCAGTCTCCACCAAGCCTGTAGTGTTGCATGGGGTTGTTATGTCCCATGTGCAGAACTCTACACTTGGCCTTGTTAAACTTCATCCCATTGGTCTCAGCCCATCGGTCCAGTCTGTTCAGATCCCTTTGAAGAGCCTCCCTACCCTCAGGCAGATCAACACTTCATAGAATCATAGAATCATAGAATCATAGAATCATAGAATCATAGAATCATAGAATGACATGGGTTGGAAGGGACCCCAAGGACCATAATGTTCCAACCCCCTTGCCGCAGGCAGGGCCACTGACCCCCAGGCCTGGATCTACACAAGGTTGCCCAGGGCCCCATCCAACCTGGCCTTGAACACCTCCAGGGATGGGGCATCCACCACCCCTCTGGGCATGCCATTCCAGCACCTCACCACTCTCTCTGTAAGAAACTTCCACTTAATATTCAATTTAAACCTTCCTTCCTTTAGCTTTAATCCATTCCCCCTTGTCTTGCCATTGTCTACATTTTAAAAAAGTAGATTCCCCTCCTGTTTGTATGCTCCCTTCAGGCACTGGAAGGCTGCAATGAGGTCCCCACGCAGCCTTCTCTTCTCCAAGCTGAACAAGCCCAGTTCCCTCAGCCTCTCCTCATAGGGGAGGTGCTCCAGCCCTCTAATCATCTTCGTAGCCCTCCTCTGAACCCTCTCCAACAGTTCTGCATCTTTCTTGTATTGCAGGCCCCAGATCTGAACACAGTACTCCAGATGGGGCCTCACGAGGGCAGAGTAGAGAGGGACAATCACCTCCCTGTCCCTGCTGGCCACCCCTCTTCTGATGGAGTCCAGGATACCATTGGCCTTCTGGCCTGTAACTCCCTGGGTCCTCCTTGCTCCCTTTCTTATAAATGGGAGTGACATGACCCATTTTCCAGTCCCTGGGGACCTCTCCTGACAGCCACAACTTTTCAAATATGATGGAGAGCGGCTCGGCAACCACACCAGCCAGCTCCTTCAGGACCCTGGGATGCATGTCATCCGGCCCCATAGACTTGTAGACATTCAGTCTCATGAGGCTCCAGCTTAGTGTCATCTGCAAACTTACTGAGGGAACATTCAATCCCTTCATCGAGGTCATTGATAAAGATGTTGAACAAAATTGGACCCAGGACTGAGCCCTGGGGGATGCCACTCGTGACCAGCCTCCAGCTGGATTTTGTTCCATTTACCACCACCCTTTGGGCCTAGCCATCCAGCCAGTTTTTAACTGAGCTGAGGGTCCACCTGTCTAGGCCAGTGGCAGCCAGTTTCTCAATCAGAATGTTGTGAGAAACAGTGTCAAAGCCTTCCTCATGCAGAAGCCAGAAAGATTTGGCAGAGAGAATGGTATGAGTGAGCCTCTAGAAGCCTCCAGATATTATTAATTTGGCATACTGAAGCAATGAGAGGGTATGGGTCAAGACAGCTACTGGTCATACCAAAGATACTATGAAGATACTAAATTGTCTTTGACGATATAGATCAACATCTGGGTTATTTTAAAATTAAGATTAGGAACAGTTTTAAAGTTATAAATTAATTATTGCTGCATTCTGCAGAGACAAGAAAGCACTTAATATGCAAAGTACTATAAGTATAGAAGTACTTATCAGCATTTCATTTTTATGTAATAGCAGGTCCCTGGGTGCCCTATAGGTTTGTATTATGGATAAAGAACCAAAAGCATCGTGAAAAAAAGCTGTATTTATTAAGCATTGAGGAAGACGGAAAGGTTGAAAGAAAAACTTAAGCAGAAGTGCTCTGGGCATCTTATATTGCTTTATGTTGCATGAGTCACTTTATGACTTAGAGATAGGATCAGGTTTTATTCTAGAAGCAAACACACCTAGACAAGCTACATTCTCTGTATTTTTCAGATCTCAGATCATTGTGAAGAAGAGTGGTACTACTTGATGCTCTATAATGTGGGGTTTCTGACCCAGAAGCCTTGCCAAATAGGTGGATGTTAAACTCAGGTTTAGTGTTTGAGAAGCTAGGGCATCTACACACAGTGTCACAGGGCTCAGGTAGATACGGTGAAGACTAGTATAAGTGGGGTTCTCTGCTTTGTTGCCATTGAATATAGGCAACGGACAGGCTGCCTTAAGTTTCAGTCCTAGGACCAAATGCATTTGTCAGCATTATTATTGGGGCATGCTGCAGTGAAATCAGTACAAGACAATGCTGTAGCTGGTGTTGCTGAAGGCCCTGTGTAGCACCTTGTTAGGTGATCTACTACACAAACCAGAGTATGTTTCAGGTTAAGGTTCAGGTTGTATTTAGTGTTAGACAGCTTAAAGTAGCCGGACAAGTTAGTCTTGCTGCACCCCGCAGAGCACAGCAACACAGACCAGAACTGGTGTTAGTTTTGCAGTTACCCCAGGGGCAGTGAGGGCTTGGGTTATTATGGCAAGAAAACATACAGCAACAGCCAGTTTATTTCTGCATCATTCCAAACAGTCTGGAATGATAGGGATAAGGCTGATGTGGGGGCATTCCATGGCTTGTCTTATGAGTTAAAAGAAATGACCTGACTTCTTATCACACTGGGGCCTCTCATGTGCTATAGAGAACCGCACTTAAAGACTGTTTTTGTGGTGTCCTCCAAGGCGCACACTATAAGACAGTACTGCAAATTTATGAGGTAAAGGCCTTATGCTACCACTGCACATCTGGTTAAATACAGCTGGGGATAGGGTTAGAGTTAGTGCTAATGTTATTATGTATTTCTTCAGAGACAAAAAAAGGAAGGATCACTCGTGTGTGCTAAGGTTAAGGTTATGGAAGAAAAATTTGCCAGGCAGGTTATTTTTGTTGCATCCTGCAGGTGGTGAAGGATCATGGGGAGGAGAGGTATATGTGAGTTACAGGAGCTTGCTTATGACTTCAAGCACTGTTTGGCTTCCTGGGGAGATCTAACCTTGGGAGTATACTGTGATTTTCATAACACAATGATTTAAACCAAGATGGGGAGTTAAGAGTCCGTTTTAAAATGCTACAACAGAGTAAAGTCTGTTCTTGCCGCCTTCATTCTAGGAAGATGGGTACGGCATCTAGATTACCTAAAAGCTGTCTATTCCATACAGTAAATAATAATACAAGGACCAGAGCTCTCATTCCCATAAAAATTCTCTGTGCTCTGCAGTAATGAAGAAAAATAAACTTTCTGGCTACATCTGGTTCTGCACTCTGCTCCCTCTAGCCCTACCCCAAATCCCCACCCAAACCCAGCCTGAAATGCGCTTAAGTGGGAGTAATTTCAGACTCAAACTAAGCTTCTCAGTCCGTCTATCAGCAGCCTCCACCCTTACTGCCTGTAGCATGCAAGATGCTACATCAAGACCTGGACCCCAAAGGCAGGTGGATGAGGAGCATTAACTTCCCTGAAATCATCACAGAAGGGTTAAGGGCTGCCAAACACCTCATCTCATTCTTCTGAGCTCTGCATGCACAGCAAGAAAAACATGTTTGGCTGCTTCCAGCTCCCCATCTCTACTCCCAACCAGAAGTCCCAGCCTGCAATGAACAAGGACTCCCCATGTACACAGAGACATGAGGGACAACCTTCAGCCTGTCACCAGTTTTTCACTCTCTGGCCTCTACATTACCCCACGGGGAAGGCATTTGGGTTTCATAACCAATCCCTGTCCACAGGCTCAGAAATAACCAGGCCATACCAACCTGAGGTCATGGTAAAAGGATCTTGCCCCTGCAATACCACTCCTCTCCATAAACCCCTCCTAGCTCTGCAGAAGACATCAAGAACATTTTCTTCCACTTTTCCAACTCTTCCCTTAAACCTGACATTAAATTAGCACATTCCTTCATTCCTGATGGGATCCTTTCTTTGAATATAAAAACCACTTGGTCATGCATAGTGATGTAATGGCTTCAGTCTCCAGAGCAAAACTCTTCTTTTCCAATGTCTTGCTGCTGCACAGAAACTTAAAGAAAAAGTCTCTCCATGAATCGGGATCTGCACCCCACAATCAAGGCAGTTATGTACACAGGACCATGCTCTGCCTTACCAGAGTGTCTCTGCAAGGATAGCCCCTCTGGCTGCTTTAAGTTTCCTCCCTAGCTATAACCAGCAACCGGGCAGTAGCAAATATACTACAAGATAGCCCCCGCCTGAAGCCCATAAACACATGTCTCTCTTACCTTCTGTGCCCTGCATAAAAACACTGTCTAGATGCTTTATATCCCTATATCTTGGCTGTAATCCCACCCTGAACATCATAGCTTCCAGGGGACCAGAAGCTACCCTTTAAAGCCCTGATTGCCTTTAGCATGAATCCTCTCCCTATCTTTCTGGTCTGCTCAGGATACAGCTAGCGTAACTTGTTTGGTTGCCTCATTTTCTCTAACTCTAAGCTGAAATGAATTCTGAAATGCAATTATGTACCAAGACACAACAGCCTTCAGCCCCTGTAGTTTATTACCTAGGTTTAAAGGATGCCTCTGTAAAAACGTCTTCAAATGCATTAACTTCTGCAATGAGAAATCTACCCCTACAGTGATATGTAGCCCGTGGGGCCATCCCATTCCTGAAATCAGTTAAGTCAGAGAAGAAAAAGCAGCCAGACAGGTTATTCTTGTCACAACCTGCAGAGCCCAGAAAGGCAGGTAGAGAGCTGCTTTTAGTGGGGCCTCATGGTTTAGAGAAGTGCCTGGTCCCCTGAGTACATTCGAGGTTAAAGATGTTCAGGAGTCCCAAGCATTTTAGGACATCATTACTGCAGCATCCTGCAGTGGCTGGACAGGGAGATGGGATGTAAGAGGGGACTGTAGCACATCAAGCAGAAGGTGTCTTGCTCTTTAAACTGATACCCAGGTATGTTTCAGGTTTGGGTTAGGATTTCAAAATTTAAACCAGGCAGAGAGGATATTTTTGCTATATCAGGCACCACACAGAAAGTCAGTGAGCAGACACTTGTTGGTAGGATGAGTCCTTGTCTAGCACTTTAGAATATTAGCCTAGTGATCCAGAATCTACTATATTTCAAGTCATAATTATTGTAATACTTTCCAGGTCCTATAAAGTAACATATAATTCTGCTGCTAGGGGAGCTGGAGTACTTTTTCAGCCCCAACAAAGTGACCTGGTGCCTTGTATGGCTGGTGAGGGCAGAGGTAGAGGTCCGTCCCCCTGTCTTTATGGATAGGGACAACATTACAGACACTTCAAATGTCTTGAATTAGTGGCAAATTGATGCTGTCCTTTATCTTAGGGACTGTTTTCTGGGTGTTTCATAGTGGATCCAAGTGAGAGACAAGGAATCTAAGGCATGCAGAAACCTTTTAATTGCTGAATGCCCCAGGGACATGAGAGCTGGGAAGAGACCTGGTGTGTGTGGGCATCAAGGTGGAATATTCTCTGCTATTCAAGGGCTTTGTTTCCTGGTTATAATAGGGCTGAGGGTGGGGTTTGGGTTTGTATGTGGGAGTTGGTTGCTTTAAAAAGTATCTGTTTCTGATGGCCTCTGCCTTACAATGGGCATGCTCCTTAAAGGTTGAATTGTTTTGTCTGGGAATGTTTTCAATGGAGCCTGTGATGGTCCTAAACAAAGTGCCCTGGATCAGCTGTCCCCCTGCCACCCCAGCCTCACTGCTCCCTTTAGAGCCAGTGGGTACTGGCAACCCTCTGAGCAGACCAAGCATGGCAGCGCTGATAAGATGGGACTGGAAATGTGTCTCCAGGCTTAGACACCTTAGGAAGACATTAGCAACAAATGTCTCCTTACCAAAATAACCTGGTGAAGCTATGGTTTTCCTCCCCTCCACCCATGTCTGTGGCTCTCTTGGTCCACCAAGGGATGTCCTGCAGGCTTTCTGCCTGGTGTAATGACCACTTCTGTTCTCATCTCACTGCATGTCTGTCTGTGGACTTGGTGATGTGTGTTAGACATCCATTTCTGAATCTTGCAGGTCAGCAGGTAACCTTCAAAAGTAAATGAGCATCCAAATTAAAGACAGGCGTGTTTCAACAAGGGAACTCAATCTGATTCCAAAGGTGAAAGATCAAGTTTATTAACTAAGCCACCCACCTCCCCAGGAATATTACATGAATTAAAACCAGACTTCCTGGTGTTATATCTGCAACAGCTGTCAACAGCATAATTATGCCTGAAGAGTTTTCAGTTGCTTTTCTTGAAAAATAAGAAAACTTCTTTTGATTAAAAGGTTGCAAAGATTTTTTAACATTTATGCAGAAAATATCCTGTCTTCTACTTGCAGACTTGGGCAGTTGCAGTAAGCTGTCCCTTAAGGGCACAAAGCAGATGTCCAAAGACTTAGACTGTTTGTCACAGAGAGAAACCCTCTTTAAACTGGCCATTTAAAATGAGTTAATATGTTCTATCTACAGCTATCTCTGAAACCTAGTGATAGGATAAAAACTTTATTTAAAAAGCAAGACTCGAATTACCAGTTCCTTTACAGTCATTAAGTGCATCCAGATAGTTTATGGCACTTCTTATACAAATGCTAAGTGTTAAAAGTCAAAATGAACAGCTGATCTCAAGTATAATCAGTGTTGAAAGTTACTGCAGGGGCTAGAAAGGCTGACAGTTCATTTGCAGCACAAAGAGGAATTACCATACCATCCATGAAAGACAAAGTTTGAACTAATAAGAAAGAAATGACCTTCCCTCCAGTAGTCTACTGATTAGGCATTGTTTCATAGTACTTCCTTGAATGGAGATGAGCATTATTGGCCTAATTCAGTTCAGGCTGGTGTAAATCAGGACTAATTCAATTTTAATCACTGGCATTAAACTAATACAAATAAATTCCTCATTCTATTTTCTTCGTGATCAAATTACTGCATGTGAACTTCAGCATGTAATAATTTGTTCTAGGTTCCCCTTCAGTGCCCAGAGTAAAAGGTTGCAACAATAAATGTAAAGCCTCCCACCAGAATTAATTTGGTAAGATGCTTACTAGGGCAAGGCTCACATATACTTTATATTTGGCATGTAGGACAGGCCACAAGATGCACTGAAAACTTTCTGGAGAAATAGCCAGCCATCAACAGTCTTTCCCTGGTTCTTTCTTGAGGAACCCTGACAAAATTAAAAGCAGCAATCTACGTTTATTTAGCTAGCTATTTAAAAATAGAAGCAGCAATCTATGTTTATTTAGCTAGCTATTTAAAAATAGAAGCACTGATCAACTCAAATGCAGCTGGGTGAATTGACAATTAGTCACTGAATGGATTAATTTTATATGTGTGCTTGTGAATTATCTGAAAACCCAGCAGAATCCAGAAATGTATTCATTCGGCAGTCCTGCTCACTGTCACTTGCAAAGACGTCTTGCATTGCTCCCGCTAGACAGATAAAAGCCATCCTGAGCCATAGAGACCACAGAACAAGGGCATGTCAGAGACACAAATGCAACACCAGGTCTGTATGAAATCACTTTTCCATTAAAAGCTGGGTAGATTTGATCCTTGTATACATATACTTCTGTGCCTTCCCATTGGACTGCTCCTTTGGGCAGGTGGGTGAAATGGCGCTGCAGAGCGCCTGACTCTGCTCAGTAGGCTGCCTCCCTTAGAGGCCATCTCCTCAGCCGCTCAGCGTTACCTACAGCTTCCACTCTGGGGGAAGCTTTAATGTAGTCTTGTCTCTGATCTTTAATTTCATTTTGGAAACAAGCCATACACACAGATGTACACTTGCAGCCTTACCTCTGGGTGTAGAAGTGTTCTGTTTGCAGGCAGACATTAAAAATGACCCTGAGCTTCCATATAGTGTGGAAATTTCTTAAGTCCTGGTGATGCAGATTGAGTGACACCATATGGGACAGCACTGTGTGAGGCGTGTCCATCATACATGCACATGCACATCTATGAAGGTCAACAGCAGATCCAGAAGTGTGCACTTGCATTTTCCAGACACGGCTGTGGGACTCCATAAAAACCTCAGACTTGTGCTCACATACGAATGGGTGACACAGAGATAAAAACATCCTTTATCCAAACAAATTTGAGTAGCTTCTAACAAGGCCACAGTTTTCTCCTCACTGGGTGCAAAGGAAGAGCTGGCAGCACCAAAACGTGCAGTTCCTGGTGCTGCAGCAGGAGCAAGCAAGAGGCAATGGGGTTACTGGACATTTGCAGCACTGCCTGAAGTCGCCGTCAAAGCAAACAAAAGGAAACTGTTGGGGAGTGCTGAGTCCGGCATCCTGGCAGAGCTGTCTGGGTTTGGCGTCATGGTAGGGCTCTGTCCCCACCCACACACTGTGGACTGGCACCATGGTGTCCCCGAGAAAGAATATACCCATTTCTTAATGAGAAATTCAGTGATTTATCTGATAAGGGCACAATTATCTGAAGACAATATCATCATTTGTGGGTAGGAAGCCATCCTCCGTCACGCTGGGGATGTGACCAAACACAGTACATGTTTTACTTTGGACTAAGCATTCTCTTTCATCTAGACTGTGGCTTCCTTTCACAACTGTAGCTGGCTTGCATAAAGCTACCTTTCATCTGATTTCCTAATAAATAAGTTTTCTAATTCACATGGGGTCAGTTGGTTGTGACTAAAATGTTTTCTACAGGAACATGTCAGAGCAGATACATAATACACCTACTACAACATACCTTGATAAAGAATGAATCCTACAGCAGTATATCACAACAGTCCATCTCAAACACTGGAAACTGGCCGAGAGTGCCCTTCCCTCCTGAATCACCTCAAGACTGACACGTACACGTAGAAGTAAGTGAGAGACAGGGAGATCCCACACATGTGATTTTGTGCCGTAGTTGTGTTCATTCTTTGTTTCTTCTTAGAAAATGCTTTTTAAGGTGCTTACTTCCTCTGCATGAAAAGGGTGAAGCTCAAATGCCCTTAAAAATCTTCTAAACCCTTGAAAGCAGGAATAATTTGTCCTGCTGGGAAAGCAGTGGCAGCTTTACAGCCCATTTAGCTGCATCTGCTGGGAACCTCAGCGTATGCCTGGCCATGAACTCATCCAGCCTCCTGCCAGCCAAGGCAGATCTTTGCCTCCTTCTAGCCTGTAGATAATCATAGTTCTTTGCATCGGTGTCTATAAGTGAGCAGACCTTGCTGGTCTGAAGGGCAAAATTCACTTGCTTTAAGTTCAGCACATATTTAAGTGAATCTGGGACTGACATGGCTCAGAGTCCTACAGAGCTGAATCACACCTAGGCATCATCCTGCGGTGTCACTTTTAGTCCCCTTACTACAATGAAGTACTGGCTTTGTTAATCCATTTCAGATGTCTCAGTACACGCTCCTTAAAGAACATAATGCAAATCCCATTGCTTCCAATGCAGATGATTTAGTCTCTTTTTCACAGCCATGCACAGAGATGGAATATACACAGCTTTGAAATAATCTTTAAGAAATCTATTTACTTGCTGCTGCTTAAAAAAAATCCCTGCCATCAGATCTTAATCTCTTCCCACAGAAAACAAAGAACAGATTTTTCAGTGTTTTGCCTGTTTCCTAGCTGTTACTAGCAATGTACTGGCATGAGTTTAGAAGAAGACTGTCCTACTGAACATGACTATCCTTTTAAAAATATAATTGCTAGGGGCAACTTAGAACAGGCTCAAAGAGGGTAGAGAAGGAGATGGGGAAAGAAGGGAATTGCTTTTGTTTTGATCTATTGCCCTCACAGTCCCTCAAATCCTCTTTGATTCAGCTTCTTAGATTGTTTTCACCATCCTTAACAGCAAGAATCAGAACATAATTTATCCTGTGTCAGCAGCAATACTAAAGCTGAAGCACAGCTACCAGTTTTATCTCCATGGCATTTTTTTATTATTATAGGCTGCAACATATCTGTGATAGAACTCTGTAGGCCATGGCAGAATAGTTGTCCAAACTGCTCAGCAGTTACTAACTCTGATACTGCACTTTCCCCACACGTGATTTCCCTATGTTGGAACAACAGGGTATCACAGTTTGGGGTCCTCCTGCATCTACCATGGATAGCTTGAAAGCTCTTAAAATCTATATTAACCTGGTGTTATATCTGAGATTGAATCATAGTTTAGGGGTAAAATATTACAGAATTACTATTATTAACCCCAGACAGGCAATCCAAATCTAGGAAAAAGTGATTAAACATAAAATAGACTAAAAATACATAGAGGCACAATAAAGCACCTAAATAACCTTACTTAAAGTAATCCAATGTGAGGACTGAACAGTTATGACTAGCTCTTTGTTCACAGTCTGAATTTTTGAGACATCTGATTATTTTCATAATCCTGTCCCTCAAGAACAAATGCAAATGCTGCAAGCTTGTCAGGATGGACGCATGACAGGAGAGAAACAAGGAGTAAAAACACTCCAAGTGTCTTCAGGAAGGATTAAGACTATATTGGAACAGCACATGTGGAATATGCCATTTCTAATCTTATTCTCGGAGCAGGTGGGAGGGGAAGTGCTTCACACTCCAGTGGCTGAGTAACATTTTGCAGTTTGCATTGAGGCACAGCCCAGAGCTGCAATTTGCCCGTATCAGGGCTGACAAGACTTGGAGTTTCTCTTCCACTGTTGCATCTGTTATGCTTGTGGCAGAGACACCAAAATGCATCAGCTCCCCATATATTAAAAATGTACAAAAAGTAGGCTATGTCCACGTGCCCAAGATCTTAAAGTTTGAGGAAAGATAAGTTTAGAAAAGTAGATTTTTAAAACTAGTGAGTGAAGTATGATCTAAAGTTCAAAAACTTTTGCAGCTCTCAGAATCACCGGTGTTATAGAGACATTTTCTTCATGTCCTGGAGTCAACAAAGGCAAGACTAAATGGGAAAGCTGAAATGGGTCCCTTCCAGTGAAGACATGCAGACACTTAACTGCCTTGCCCTGAGCAAAAGGGCAGGGATACCAGCAGGGACACCGCCAGACTGATCCCACTCCCCTCACCTCCTCCTCTTCCTCCAGTGTTATAGATACAAAGGGAGATGACCAAGACAATGGCACTACCACTGCTCATGTCCCCTGTGCTAGGAGTCGGGATAGGGCTGCAGCAGAGCTTGGGAAAGCCCCAACCATGAACCTGGTGGGATCACAGCATGGGAAGAGCTCTGTTTTACACCATGAGCTTACGTCATGTTGAGTGAGAAGGGTATCTGGCATATCTAAGATCAATTTAAGTAGATAATATGCAAATTGAAAAATATTTCAGTGTAAGAGAGAGAGCTCTGTACTCTCATCAGAGACCCTTCCTCTGTCTCATAGCTCTCCTACCAGCCATCCGTAAGCAAAGCAGCGGTTTATGGGACTGATGAAACTAATTGTTTTCCAGAACTTTTTGAGCAACAGTTTGCATTCACTTTTCTAACTGTGTCCACACCTCAGCCTTTGCTGCCGTTGTTATTACAGAAGGAGCTGGGAACAACAACGTTTAAAAGAATAAAGGGGACTTCAGTTGCAAAAGCATTTCTCACAGCAGCCCAGCTGGTACAGCACTGCCCCAGGCTGCAGTTAGGAGAGCGCTTTCCGTAACAGTAAAGCTTGTTTAAGAAGCTCTTCCCCCAGACAGTTGTTCCTGTCTTTGTGCTATATTTCAGCATCTTTTTGCTTGCACCAGTGCAATTGTTTGTTAAACCAAGCTGTAACACAAATCACAGACACGATCTGAATTAAGAAACCTTCCAAGAAAAAGTTGTGGGCTTGCAGGGGTTGGGTTTGTCTTTAATGCATCACTTCCATGTCTGGTTGAGAAACCCTGCAAACAGTACAAAAGCACGATGAAGGAGACAGTCGACTGCAGTGCAGGCAGGAAGAATGGCAGCTTGTGGCGAGGATTTTTTAAATAGCACTGCTCTCAGACAAACCACATGTGTAACTGCAGAGTGTGATGCCCAAGCACTGTGAGCTCTGATAGAGCCCTTCTGCTCCTCCATCCTCCTTTCCCTGCTGTGGGTTTGGGAGGGCATGTTTAGATGCCATGAGCTAGCTGTCTTCCACCAGTTTCTTCAGGAGGTTTCATGGTTTTATTTCCACCACTCCAGGTGTTTATGTAAAAGGGAAATAGAATTCATGCTTTAGCTTTTTTGACATTTTTGTTTTCAAACCCAAGTTCCCCAAGAGAGTCTTAACTCTTCCAGGCTCTCAGGCACAACCTCATCCCACTGTAGATGATACCTATCTAATGGCCTGAAAAGGAACATCAGAAAGGTACCAGTAAGAGCTTCTCCTCTGTTACATCAACAAATCACCCAATAAAATCATGCAGGCAGATTTGACAAGGTATTAAAACAATCCCACCAAATCCAAACCCAAACCAACACACATTTTCAGGCCTTCTTTACACTCAGGGTAAAGAAACAACAGAATGCAAAAATCAGTGTATCAGTTTCCTCCACAAGTCTTTTTTAAAACTGGCATCTCGTCAGATTAGTGACATAAAGGAAATAGAAAGATGATACTGGTTGTTTTGTGGGGACATGATAGTAAGATTCCACTGTTTTTTCATGATGGGTTAATTTGAATGGGAAAAGACATGTCTCTGAATGGCCCTCATGATAGTCTTGTGAGAATAAGCAACAGACAGAGTGGAGCCCGTCTGGGATTTTACTAGTTAGGCTCTCTCAGGACAAAGACCTCTCATTGCATTAAAATATTAACTTGAAAGACACTGTTTGACTCTTGCAGAAACCATATCACATGTATTAAGCTGGAATTGTGTATCATGTTATGTCATTTTTTATCAGTTACTTCACAATTGTGTAATTTGTTCCTGCATCCAAGGCATTAAAGCTCATTAATTTCATTTCATCTTATCAAGCAACAGCTAAACAGATGCTCAGTGAAGATGAGGAGAAGAAAACAAAAAGCTTTTTCACTCTAAGGTCTCTGCTGTATGTCATGGGTGCTTACAGGGGCTCACAAATCACTGGTGATAAAATGGACACCTCCTGCAAGCCAAAGACATCAGCCTGAGAAGAGTGAGCCAGAAAGCCAACTGCGTGTGACAGCAGCTGGCATGAACTTCAAACCAGTTGTTCACTGCCATATAAAACCTCCACACCGGAGTCATAACTTTTATTATTTATTCAAACTTGCAGAGTAGCACTGCTGCTGCAGCAAGGGTGAAAGAAAGAGGGCTATCATGTGGCAACACGGCAGCAGGCGTGCGGATGCCCTGGCTCACAACCCAAGCACGCTGGCGTATTTTCCCAAAACACAGACCTGCAGCATTCCCCTATGCAGGCAGCAGCAACACCCTTCAACATCCAGCTCACCGCTTTGGTGTTTTATCAACAAATACTGAACGTGTTTTTCATGTTCTTAAGAAAACGGATATTTCTCTGCCCAAAACCTTTTGCAAGAAGAATTTCTGCCCTCATTTAGCTGGCTGCAATCTGTGCAGGGGGAGTCTTGACAGGTGTTGTGGTTTAACCTCAGCCAGCACAGCCACTCACTCACTCCCCAAACCCCCACCCCGCCTGGCCCCCTCACCCCCCACCCCTGCACCGGGATTGGGGAGAGAATCGAAAACAAAGAAAAGTGAGAAAACTCATGGGTTGAGATAAAGACAGTTTAATAGGACAGAAAAGTGAAATAATAATAGTAATGATAAAAGAATATACAAAACAAGTGATGCACAGCACAATTTCTCACTACCCAGAGACAATTCTCAAATAGTTTCTGAGCCATGCCACCTCCCAACCAACTCCCTGTTATATATGGAGCATGATGTCATATGGTATAGAATATCCCTTTGGGCACTTGGGGTCAGCAGTCTCGGCTGTGTCCCCTCAGAGCTTGTTGGATACCCCCACCTTCTTGTTGGCAGGGCAATGTGAGAGGCTGAAAAGTCCTCAACTGCTCGGCAACAACTATAACATCAGTGTGTTATCAACATGATTCTCATCCTAAATCTGAAACACAGCACTACACCAGCTGCTAGGAAGAAAATAAGCTCTATCCCTGTCAACACCAGGGCAACAAGACAACCTAATGGCCTATATATTTCTTAATATATTAAAGAGTGACAGTTAAGTATTTCGGTTAAACTATACCACCCTAAAATGAGATGGCTTTTAACAATTCAAGAGATCAAAAGCACCAGCAACAAAGCAAACCAGAAAATTTTAATTCTAGGGATGAAATTCACATTGAAGGATGCCATGCTCCTATTTCTTCATCATAGCCTAAAACAAATGAGATAAATACAGGCCATTCACTATTCTGGAATTCAAATGGGATTTATTGTTTTTTTATAACTTGGCCCATTAATACATGACATAGTCTAGCAAAGGTGCACCACAAGACTGTACTTACTCTCTGGTACTGTCTTTCAGTGTGCATGAGCATGGAAGCTTCAAAAGAAAAGAAAGATTACAACAGGGCAAGTATAGATCAGTTCTTCTACTGGAAAGGAACCATAAGAAACTACTTAGGCCAGGGGTTAACCTTATTTAAAGGCTACTGACAAGCTATGAAATCATCACTCTACATAGAGGAGAATGAAAATGTAGATTTCTCTGGCTTTTGGAAAAGAATAAAACCCATCCATGTGTTAGCTTTTGGAGGTTCCCCGTATAATTTGGAATAAAGGCTGAGGTCTCCACACAGTCTGCATCTCTCAGATCACACCACAACTAACCCATGCCTTAACACATCCTGTGAGTGTGAAAGGCAGGCTCAATCATCTTCAGAAATGGCAACAGTGTAACTTAGGAACAGCTGAGCTGGTCCAGTGTCTCATGTCTTGGCAAGGCTGCTGGCAGCAGGCTATTTCAGCCAAAACCAGCTGGGGAATCTCTGCCGAGCTGCATTTCATTCTCACATCAAAAGTTTTGTTGATAATATTCAGTAAATATTGAACACTTAAATAAACACTTTCCCCCCTCTTTTTTGCAGACCTAACAGCAAATATTTTCCTTCACCCATGACACCAATGCCCAGTGGACCCAAAGAAACAAACCATGAGTCTCTGGCCTCACTTCTCCCACAGTGCCGTAGCAGGTCAGACATGGGCTGGGCATTAGGAGACCAGAATCTTTGGGTATCTCAGCGCTGACTCATTGTTGTGCCCTTGGGAAGCTGCTCACTCTCCCTCTGCATCAGTGTTTCCAGCTGGTGAGTGGAGATAATGTCTACCTATCTTCAGAAAGTGGTCTGACTGATGAAGGTGAAAAAACACTCATAAACTCTCATGCTGAAGATGCCAAACCTAGGGAAAATACAGAGATAAAACAGATGCTATTGACGGTCTGACTGGTCTTGGAAAGATTTCTTAGACTGATGTGTTCTGATGAGAGTGGATGAAAAAGAAATAAACCCGAAGCTAGTAAGATATTATGGGTGACAACAACACAAGCAACCACAACCAGCCTGTAGGAAAAGAAAGTTATTATTTTGCTGATGGCTGCAAATTTGGCCAGCAAAATGCCCAAGGAAATGTTGTGTAGATGAAGACTTGTTCACCTTGAGTATCTAGAGTTCATCGATTTTAATTTAGCAGCATTCACAAGAAGTCATTCTTGGTTTATTCTCCCGTCAATTTATTTGAAGCAGTGTGTCTTTAAAGTTAACCAAATGTAATAAAAGGTTATTTTCCAGCATACATTGTTGCAACAAAGAGGAGAACAGTGGAACACATTTTCCCGAAACCATTTACTAGTCTCCAGGGAGATATAATTTCCTTTCAAACTGAACTACATTTCAGTTCCTAGGACATTTTTATTAGCCGTTTCGGACTAAGTAATTGACTCGTTTGGAAGCAGTTCCCTTATTGTCACAGTATCAATTAGTTGACGAAGTATCATAAGGTAAAGTGAGAAACTGACAAGATAGCATCTGCTCTTGCTCAGCACTTGGATTAAAACCTCCTTCTTTTTCTGAACTGCTTACCTGATGCTCACTTCATGTCACCGCTTCTAAATGAGCAACAATTAACTTCTCACTGTGGAACTGCAGAAAATACCACTAAGTGAAAACATCAGCAAGAGTGTTCCCACCCTCGGTAGGTAAGACCATGGTGGAAAGCAGGAGGAGACTACTGTGTGCTGTGTTAAGTGTCCCTCTTCCAAAAGCAGATGCAGCGGTTCACACTGGACCATGGATTGGGCAAGTGCTTACTTCAACATGAAGCTGTGGCTCAGGGGTACTGGTTTCTTGCAGGTTTTGGGGACAGTACAGTAAATGTCTAGTTCCCTTGAGCGGTGATGCAGTACTCTGGATCATCACAGCTGATGATGATGCAGGGAAAAATGATAGAAGATGAAGGCAGGGTATCCTGAGCTCCTGGGAAGAGAACCAGTGAACAAACAGAAGGTAGAGCCCCCTGGACCCACCAGCTAAGTCTGCTTTGGGTAACCGCAACTGCACAAAACCACCCCCACACACTGGGGGTTTGGGCACAGAGTGATGTATGTACACTATGCATTTTGGATGTAGTTTCATGGCCTGTTTTGAGAGAGCTCACTGTACGCCACAGTTAAGGAGAACAGGAAAGTTTGCAGTTAATGGCTATTGGCCATTGCTGCTCGCTTTCATATTCATTCCACTTCTGTCAAGGAAAGATCAATGCTGAGCACAAAACTAATGTAATCAATGCCATGTTTGGAAAGGTTACACTGCCACTTTGTCAGGAAGTATCAGAAAAAAATTATATGAGAACCTGAAAATACTCTTGACTGGTGGAGCACATGAACTGTGTATTGCAAAGCCCAGAAAGTTAGGAAGCTTTCATTACTGCAGACTGGACTGAATCACCAATATCTGTATGACATGACATACAATGGCTACCCACTGAAAACTGATTAGCAACTTCAAGTACAGTAGCTTTTTAGAGCTGTATTCAGACAATGAGGAAGAATTAAAGATCCAGGCAAAGTTTCACAAAGCAAATCATTTCCTTTTTATTGAAACCAGAAGGGCATAGTTTTGGATGTGGTGAATGCTCTGGAGCTCTTCACTTCATCTGAGCACAAGTGATTTCAAGCGTATTGTTATGTGAATATATTATGCTACATCACTCACTTGAGAAAAAAAGGTATGGAAAGGCAGCAGGAACACAGTTCCCTCACACCACGCCCCCCCCCCCCCCAGTTTTGAATGTGGCATACCAGCAAGCTTTTGGTGGCATGGCAGCATGCATTAATGTGGCGCATCTATACAGGAATCATATACCATGTTTATATGTTTCAGTCTTAGCCAACGTTTCCTTCTTGTAAAATATCCAAGGCTTCTGGTACGAGCTTCATTACAAAAGATACATTTTTTCCACTGAGCTATGTACTGAGAATAATCAGGCAAAACTGTGATATTAGCCATAATAGAAACAAACATCCCTTATTATTTGCTGTTGATGAAACTTTGTAATTTGAAAAGACTCCAAAGAAAATTATTAGCTTCAGAAAGGTGGAGAAAATTATATAATTTTCTATGTCTCCATTCTGCAAGGTGTCTGGTTTTAAAGAGATCTTTAACAGAGGTGGCAACCCTGGGAGCTGCAAAGCTTTCCCCCTTCACATGGGAAGGCATGAGAGCTGGGCAGTGGGGTGAGGCAGGTACCGCAGTGGCCTTTTGCCAGCTGAGGACGTGGTAGCTGATGGTCTGCAAAGTACATGCTGATCACATGAGATTTTTGTTGTTTCCAGTTCCTAAATGTAATGAAAATAAGCCTAAACACTTTAAATAGTTTCCACACATCTCTTTACCATCCCTGTGGTTACCTCAGGTATGTTCTGTGATCACAGATTAAATGTTCTGTTCAGTTTTAAGTGGAAGAGCAGACAGCGGGGCTTGATCAAAAAATAAAAGTGGAGGCACTTACGTGCATGTGTGGCTGAATTTCAGGGGCTTATTTCCACGGAACCCACAGTCCAATGGTGTTAAATGACTTCTCGGAGGAGCATAGAGAGGAAAGCAATGCGGACAAGGAAAAATGTGATCACACAACCCTGCAGAGCTGCCCAGCGGGGGATGCGCACAGTGCAAGGGAAGTGGCCTGGGCAGGCCAAAGGGCCGTGCGTGGAAAGCAGAGGCACTTCTCCCACACAGTTCATAAAAAAAGGAAACTTTTAATGAGGTTTCAGGTGACACATGTTATCACACTGTGTAAAAATAAAGGTACGTTGCGTGTCTACATAAAACAGTTAGCATGAACTCGTATTTGCTGTCAGAGTCCAAAGCTGGCTGGAGAAGGTATCTCTTCTCGCTTAGAACAAGATCAACGGCTGTTTTCCCAGCAATTTGGGGTGCAGTAGTCATGTTTGCCTTCATAAAAACTTAGGTAAATGCATCTCTATGTAAAAGTAGTCACATAAACTAAGACTTCACCCTCTGTGTCTGGCTAATCAGATCACAGTTTTATGGAGACAATTCTTTTGTATTCAGAGAGGAAAGGGACATTCACAAGTAAGTTTCTCTTACCCAAATTATCCACTATAATATTGTAAGAATTAGAGCTGAGTAACAAGTTTTTCAACAAGTTTCTATGATGTTGAGAAGATACCAAAAAATTGAGTGCTCAGGAAATATTCAGAAACATAAAGTTTAGCAAATATTCAAGAAACATACCTTCCTAGTTAGTTTAATATCTTCCCCCCTTTTTTTGTAGTATAACTTGTACAACCACATAGCAGTGAGTTCTGACAGCCCCTTATCAGCCAGCACCTGTGGCATCTACAGCCCTATATGAAAATCATATGAATTATCTGAGCGATGTTAGGCTATAGTGGATTAAAGGGTATTCATTACCATAGTATACATGCTTATTGATGTTTTATTCTTATGTTCCCTTTCCCATAGAAAGTTTTTCAATAGGGTGATTTTAGTATAGAAAATAAACATGGACAATAGCCGAATTACATGGCACAAAAAACTAAACTGTGCCTTGTGGAGAAAGTAGATTTTTAGAGATGCTGCTGTGGCACAAAAAGATGAGTTCAAAACCCTGGTTTGAAAAGCCTGCAGTTTTCTAGGTTTAATGTACCCCACTCCGCTGTTGGAGACCTTTACATGCTGCCCTCAACACTGGCAGGGAAGGCAATGGTGAGGGAGATGCCTTCCCACCCCCAGTGCAGAGTACCTGGAGTTGGGTTCGGAAGCTGCTACTGAAGAAATCTGCAGGGAGGGAGATCATGTTGAAACCTCCCTGCACAAAGTGTGACTATTCACCAAGGACAGAACATAATTGCCAGTGAATCCCATGACCTCTGCCCGAAGACGGAGTTATTACAGAGCCCAGTTTGATATCCTGGTACAGTCTGTGCAAATAACAAAACAACAATCAACTCGAAGCAGCTCTGAGACGGGGTTCCCAGTACGGTCAAATCAAGATGCTGGTCTCAGGTTTCTTTGGGCTCCTAATGTGAAGAAGTAAATAGCACTGCTTTTAAAAAAAAAAAAAAAAAAAAAATCTAACTTTTCATGCTGCAAAACTATGGAACTGTACCTTAAGATGGACACTGCCACCTGCTTATAGTTACTTAGTTAATAAATTGGCTGAGACATCCCTCTGTCTGGGTTGGGTGCAGGCATGTTTTGGCAGGAAAGCCATCTGCTCCCTGTCACAGCTCTCTCCGGCAGCTCTGCTGGGAGCAAACAGGGGCTTCAGGGAAAAGGAAGCAGGGCAGGCAGGACTATGCAGGCAGGGATGAACAATGTCTTAACAAGAACAAAAGCAACTTCAAATCCTGCCAGTTTTTCAGATTACTTACCACATTTCACTGAATGTCAAAAATGTTTCAATGGATAGTTTTGCCACTCAGATCTTATTTCTAGGCCCTCTTTTGGAAAAATAAAAAGAAGAAAAAGAATAAAATCCTGAAACTTAGTAATTAATTACTTAATTTCAGGTGTCCTCCAATATATGTCTGTAATTCCATTGTGTGAATGTGACCCAAAGCAATAAGGCTTTGAACGAGTTAACTTGAATCTGGAGAAATTCCTTTCTGAGTCCAGTTAGGACAAAAATTAAAACCTCTCATCCAGCTTCTGGAGTCTTCCTAACAGTGCAGTTCTGCCCCAGCATTTTTTCAGACATCTAAGGCATGTCTCCCACACCTATTTGGTTCATGCCCAGCAGCCTCGCAGAAGCGATCACCTTTCTTCCAAACGGATTTGGTCTGCCGGGCGCTGACTTAAATAAAGCGTGTGATGCCATGTGTGCCATAAAGAAGTATGGCAATGTGATTCAAATGCTGCCTACACATTTTCCACAATCTTTCTGTATCGTAGGGCTTGCACTCCTTCGTACCATTCGGAGGAGCTCTCAGAATAATGATTTGACATGTGCAACTGTTTTTTCCATTTCTGTCGCTAACGCTGCTTTCAGGGCCACGCTGAAACTGCAGAAAAAGACTTTCCCACATCGCAAATCACTGTAGTACTTGGTGTGCACTATATCAATAAAAAGATTAGCTTACTTATAGGAAAAGGGTGACAAAGTCCACAATTGTCCAAGCCATGAGAAAAATGAAGTTCTGTTTCAACTAAACTACCTAGTAACAATGTCAGGTTTTAACCCTCAGCTCCTCAGGTACAGTACGAGGCTCACGAGTGGATTTTATCTTATGTGCAGCATTAAATTAGTGCCATTAACCTTGTAGGTCAGCCCTTTGAAGTCAAGCAGGATTTTTGCTATTGATTTCCATAGAGACAGGATTTCATATTTATTTCCACTGACTATTTATTTCAAAGGATTGGGAAACTTTTCTGCTTAGAAGCTCAGAAAAGAAATGTGAAACAGAAGGATGTGGGAAAAGGGGTTTCTCCCTCAGTGTGAATGCAGCATCTTCCAGTACCATGCTCACCAACAGCAATCTATGCAGACTCTGAGACAGCCCTACCAGGACCCACACAAGTATTTAAAATACTTACAGAAATAAATTCTAATGGTTTTCCAGGAGTGGAGAGAAAGCAACAGGCAGACAAATGACCCAAGAGAAGTTGAAGCAAAGAGAAATGTGGCTGGAGGAATGCATAAGAGACTAGACTTACACCTGGAATTGTGCTGCACTGAAAAGGTGGAGCAATTACAACATGCATCCCTGTTCAAATCCCGGTTTTTAAGTTTCATCAGAATAAAATTTGACTGAGCCAGGTAGAGGAATTTGAGAGAGAGGTAACTCATATTTTCTTCCCATTCACTGGAAGGAGAAAAGCACCAGGCTCCATGATTTTATTAGAGCGCCAAGAGCGCCAACAGTTGATAGCAAATTTCCAAAAGGCCTGGCTTCTGTCATGAGTAATTCATATTCTGTAAAAAGAGAAATAGCCAGCAATGAAAAAGTGTTGGGAGGGGAGAAAAGATACCTGGCCAGGGACTGGTGGCAGTGAAGAGCACAGTAAGAAGGTGTAGGTTTTCCTGAACTGCAGAGCTGGAGAACTACAGTGAACCACAGGGCTATGGACTTGATTACCAAGATGTAAGGATGGGCACCATACTGAAAGGGTGCACAGCAAGCACAGGAGAAAATGATGGCTCTTTTCATTGGAGAGCTTCCAATCTAACCATTCCTGTGGGTATCACTCAATCCAAAATACTCTGCTCAGAGTTCTCAGGGATTGGACTAGATGACCTTTAAATGTCCCTTCCAACTCAAACCCTCCTCTGATTCTATGATCATACTGGAGCCCAAGCAGTGACACTGCTCCTAGGTGAGTCCTATCCAAGTACATCAAAGAGCAGTTCCAACCAACTCAAAGTAGTTACACAAATTCTTATTTGTGAGAAAGACCTGTTTCTAGTGAGCATGTAAGAGAGCCTTACAGGATGCTCAAGAATGTTTGCATACTGATTTCCATTCCTTCTAAAGGAAAACAATTTTACAACCCTTTTTCTCTGGTATTTCCATAGCCCCTGGGCTTATTTTTAATTCGTAACCAAGGACTTGAATTTGCTGGGAAGGGTCAAAGAGAAATTCTTACTTCTTTGCGCATTTCCTTCCAGGCAGCCTACAGAAACCCAAGTGGAATTCATTGTCTTAATAAGAAGAAAAAGGAACAGTGTTTCAGCTGCCTGTGGGGAATCTTCACTGTGTAGGAAACGCACTACCTGGCAGCAGGCCCTCAGCATCCTTGGGTTTTGTTCAGAAATATAAATTATCTTTTTTTTCAGAAAGGAGTAGTGCCCCACTGCAGAGACAGTGATCAGAGGAAGCCCAAGGCTCTCCGAGTGATCATGTATGTTGAACAGGGGGTTGTTGCTTTTCCTGTCTGCCTGATGTGATTCAGAATCTGATTTATTGACGTTCCCAAGCTCTCCATCCCAAACCAAGTCAATGCAAACTGTGTTTTACACATATACAATTCAGTTTGGTGCCAAGTGCTAGAAAATCAAGGCCCTGTATCTCAGGTAGGTTATCCAAATTCAGCAAGTAGTTGCTGACCTCAGCCTTTACACCTTGGTTTCCCAGCTGGACAATGGGGCTGTCCCCCACCAGGAGATCATCTGGTTCAATCCTTTTCAAAACATCTTGTGCATACTTATGATCATCATTTAATAAGAAAGTATAAGCAAATTAAATCTTCCAAGGTAAAATGAAATAGCTCCAGTTTTCCTTTTACCTTTTTTCCCACAGAAACTATTCACTGGCCTCACCACAAACTACTGAACAATAGTTCAGTATGTCCAAAACACATCATGTCCCAAAAATGCACAGCAAAGAAGTAACTCTGCATCAAAAACATTTCATACTTCAGGTAACATTTTTACACTGTTTCTTAAACTGGTTTGTTGTTTGGGTTTTTTCCCCCAGAGAAATTTGCTTTTGGAAGAAGCAATAGAACACAGCCATCGGGCAGTGTCCTTGTGGCACTGGTGCAGCCCCCAGCGAGTGACAGCTGGACTTGGCCACCTGAGAAAACCAAGCAGCAGTGGCAAGCTGCTAGCTGGAATTCAGAAGAGGAAAGCAGCAGGATGTGCAGTGCTTTGCGTGAGGATGTGAGACAGATGATGAGACTAAGCAATCTCTGTTTCGTTTCTCGCAGGAAATGTGCCATAGCCCACTAGAGCCAGGGCTTGACCTCCTTCTGCTCCAGGCTGCCTTTTCCCCAGCTGTCTCCTCAAGCATCTGCTGACCACAGCCCTGCTTCCCAGGACCCCATCACAGCACCAGTCCTCCTGATATGCAGCCCCAGCATCTCCCTTACAGGCTTTCTGTCTTCACCTCTGGTTTTCTGCTCCTTCTCCTCTTACCTGTCCCTAAACAGTCCCTTGAAAGACAGGTTTTAGCCCATCCCTAAAAAACCCCACAGAGCTGCTCCTGAGATGTGGAGTGGTGAAACTCAGGAAAACAGAAGGCAGATAGTTACAGGGACAACAACAGAAACACCGGAGGAGAGGGCAGGGGGCAGCCCGTGTCTCTCCTAAGGCAGAGGATTAGCACAACCCACATGAGACCAATGTCCTGAAAAAGTCCAGGTTTGGCTACTGTCCAAGGACACAGTGTAGCAGCTATATGCACGGCAGAAAGAGAACACCCAAATAAAATAATTGCTGTGTGTCAGTGCTGTCCTTTCCTGAATCCTTTCATTGTCCCAGGGACACGTACAAGGTCTTTTCTTCTCCCTGCACTGGGCTGCCCTGCTGGATCCTATGGCCTGCCTTGCTTTTTGAGTCTTGTTCAAGATGTCCCTCCACTGAATCGGAGCTTAGTAGCAAACACATTGCACTGAATTTATAATTTCCTGCTTTTGGGGGCTTCCCCACACCAGGCAGCACAGATTCTGGGGTGGGATGATGCGAACAGGGCAGCCTGAGATGGGGCAGGGTGGAAAAGAGGACTGGGTACCACTGCATCCTGGCAGTACCTCCCATACGTGCCAGTCACGGAACGGGGCTCTGGGGTCTCTGATAAAAAGTTACCAGTTTGGAGTTTGCTTGCCTGTTCTTTCCAGTAGCAAAGGAACACTTTTTGACTGTTTTGCTGCTGGAGCTGGGCTGTTTTTGAAGAAATGATACTTTTTGAATGACCCAGCCAGTGTGAGGCAGGCACCGGCAGGGAGAACTTCTGCGCCAACAGTTAAAAATTACCAGCACAAAAACCAGCCCTGTAATTAGGGATGGGAGGCACCTAAACAGACAAGTGCTGGCAGCCCCCACCCGCTGGTTGGCCTCACAGCGCTTGCTATCAGTCTGGCTCCCACTGCCCTTTGGTTGGGGTATTCACTGCACACTCCCCCACACCCCCCACCCCCGCCCCGGCCTCATGCCTACCTTAGAGCTTTTTAAGAGAGTTCATCAATGGCTCTTTAGGAAAGTCAAATAAATTACGCCAATCAATTCCCCTGCCCAGCTACTTAGTGACAATTTTAAGAATTCCATGGGTTCCCTTAGAGGTGGTGAGTTGTTTTCCATTTAGGCACAATGTTCCTGTTCTGCATCAGAGTGATATTTGCTGATGCTTTTTCGCTTCTCAGCTAGCCAGGTTTTCTGCCTTGGCAGTGTGTGAGCATGCACACTTTGGCAGGATTCAATGCATACAGCGATGAGGGCATTGTAAATACCTAGACAAATTAATAATGTAGCACTGCAGAGGAACACAAGTCAGTTAATATTAATGCTAATATCAAAATTGTCTAGAGCAGCAGACAAGATAATTTTTCTCTTTGTCAGGAACAAAGGGAGAGCAGCAAGGACCATGTATAGATTGTATAGCTTGGCTTTCAAAACTCTAAATACTTTGAAAAAAAGCCATTCTAGTTGTTCATCTTTAAAGAACTAATCAATGCTAGTTCTCTCTCTACGACTTAGTAAAGAAACTAGAGCTATGCCCTTAAACCCAGGCTGTCAGTTTATGTTGACAGACCTTGATGAATATAATTACAGAGCACCTAACCCGAGTAGCAGTTGAGGGGGAGAAGTTAAAATGAAAACCTAATATTGGAAAGAATTGATCAGCCTTTTTTCCTTTTCTCTCTGGAGCCTGCTCAAAGCTCATTTATTGGAAAGACTGATGGCAGCGCGGAGACTGTGGGACTAGTCCAGGCTCGCTGTGCAGTGCACTTAAATGATTAGGGAATATTGGACACCTTCGCTGGAGTCGGCTGTTTGTCCTCCAGCCTGGGAGCCGCGTGGCTCTGCCTGCCAGTCGTGCATCAGGGCAGCCCCGCATGGAGCCACTTAGTGCTGCTGATGGCGCGGGAACCCTCCCTGATCGATAGCCCCGTTCCTCCGCTGCCTTGGCTAAGAGCTGGAGAGACTAGTTGGTGCATATGTGATGACTAGAATTTAATTATATATCAGATTGATTTTCAATTACAACTTCAAGGAGCTGCTTGCCAGGATTTCAAGTTCATGAGAAAGGCCCCGTGTCTCCTTTCTGAATTCTTTTCTCCCCATATTCCTGCGCTATGTGGAAAATTTTACAGGCTCTCTACCTTCAGACCTCTGTCTGGGGATAAACAGCTTCAAAGTTTCCAGTAATAATGAGAAGATCAGCTCTATCTGAGACTGAACCTATTCAAAGCTGGAAGAGGAACTTTTAAGATGTGGAATAAAATTAAAAGGTCTAGTTATAATGGTGATTTTTTTTCGTATGTTTTTTTTTTCTTTAATATAAGTTTCCCAGTGCTGAGTTAAGAAGCAGAATCTGCCTCCAAATTCAGTATTTTTGACCTTGGGCATAGCACCAAAGCAGGCTGAACTCAATCCAGTCTGTAGAAATGGGAATGTGTGAGTAATAAAACATTCTCATTTCATAACCCCATCTAAACTTGGTCCTGGATGAAACTGGGAATATTCTTTGTACAAGAGCAACCAAGCAGATCAGAATCCAAAAGTTTTCATGAAACCCATCTAGATTAGTTTTGTTTGTTTTGGGTGCCCTTATGGTTGTTAACATCAGAGATTTTAATAAGACTTTCAACAAAATGCAAATAGTATGTGAACTGGGTAACTACATGAAAAATTGAAGATGGAACTGAATTTCATTTAAAAAAATATTTGTTAAATTTCAGTGCTGGGTCTGATATGCTAACTCCAAAATAGGGAGATAAAATAAAACAAAATAAAATAAAATAAAACTAAACTTTGAGTGGACTTAAAATTGATTTGGTGTGGACAGAAAAAAGAAAACCCTGAACAGATGAATAAAGAGCAGGAAAGCAACCGAAGGATCTTTGCTTAAATTTGCTGTGACTTTGCTTATGGTCTGAAGAAACATGTGATGCAGCCACCTCCACATGGACCACTGGCTTTTCCAGTGATGGCAGCATCTAACTCCATCAGGCAGCCATGACATTGAGTATGGATGATGGAAAGCAGGAACATTTTCTGCCCCAAGGGCTGCAGAAGGGATTGCAGCCCCTTGCCTGCAAGCGTGGCCACAGGTAGCTAGCACCCACCTGGCCAGTTGCCTCGTCTGCCCGGTAGATGCACAGCAATG
Source organism: Hypotaenidia okinawae (assembly GCA_027925045.1). NCBI lineage: Eukaryota > Metazoa > Chordata > Aves > Gruiformes > Rallidae > Hypotaenidia > Hypotaenidia okinawae. Next base: position 17,869,942 of record BSDF01000002.1, read on the forward strand.
CCAGGTGAGTGCAAAACACCTTTTAGAAAGTATATTGATCTACAGATATATATAGGCATATGCTGTATATAGTAGTAAATTAGTCCTGAAGTCTGTAGCAGAGCCCTGGATTTTTATGGAATAAAATTTTAACCTGTTATTCCCAGGAAGCTGCACCAACAAAGAAATGTGACTAACAGCAAGTGAAGGTGAAACTGTTCTTAAATAAACCTGTAAACTGCTAAATATATGCATTGTCCAGGTCCATTTGAGTGTCAGCACTGCTGTAATGTATTCTCATTTAGATTTTCTTCATTTTCTGAAAAACTTGTACGGAAATCTTGACAATGTGTCCTGTATAAAATCCAGCCTTTTCCTCCTAGTGAGTCACAAGCCAGCTGCTTTCTTGAAACATCCTAGCTATGATGCAGGTACGGTTCACCTTGACTGTTTTGAACCTGCCACCTGGTTCGTCCTCTATGTTCTCATGATAATCATGATTTTATTTGCTGTATTATACCTCCCTTGTTACCTTCTTTCCAAAAAGAATAGTCCTATCTGAGTTACCGTCTCTTTTTCAAGCTTTTAATTACCTTACTTTCCCTTCTACCTATGTTTTCTAGTTCTACTCTATCCTTGTTATTTGGCGGGAGAACAGGCTTGTACATGATGTTCATGATCCAGGCACACCTTGGATTTATACTATTTGATGTTGGTAATTCCAGGTTTTTCCTCTGCTCTCTTCCTAATAATTCGTAATGCTTTATTTATGTCTTGTGATTGCTCCCATCCATGAAGCTGATGTTTAGATGAAACTACTTACTGGAACTAACTTTCCTAAGGATTATGGAATAACAGAAGAGCTAAGGTTGTTTTTTGGGAGGTCATCAAACCTAATGGACTGCTCAAAGTCATGAGATATTGGAAGACATCTAAAGCCATCTCTTCTCCAGGCTAGACAGGCTCCAATCTCCAGCCTCTCCTCGCAGAGCAAGTGCTCCAGCTGCCACCATCCTTGGCTCCACTGGTACCAAAGCTTTTTTTATACTGTGTGCCAAAAACTGGGTGCAGTGTTCCAGGTGTGGTCTAATAAGTACAGGGAAAGCCTCACTTCATTCAGTCCGCTGGCTAAGCTGCAGCAGCTGTTCATACGGTTGCTGACACAACCCAGCCTCCCATGTGTGTCTTTTCACGTGTCAGGATTACAGAGTTCAGCTCTCACTTTGTCACCCGGTTGCTCAGCACTGTGAGATCCCTCTGCACCTTGCCACTTCAGTTTGCTCTCTCTGAGATGGTCCCATGAGTGAACATTATCATCTCAGTCTCAGCCTACTTCTCCGATTGTTTCCAAATATATTGATGCATTATGATTCAAGTGCCATGACAGGGTGATAACTACATTTATCCTATTTCAGTGTTTTGCAACAGAAGCCGCCAAACCTTGAGCTAGAAAGCAAGATTAGCCTCAGCCTTTCCAAAGCCTCAGCATGCGTCAAAACATTTACCATATTGTCCATCCCTGGACAATACTGGTTGCAATTTTGTTTTAAAGTGGGCCCAACCACCACACAGAGCTTGCGTCGTCATGGTAACCATGGAGAAGCTTACAATAACCAGCATTATAGCTGGCGTTGGACGCAGGCAGGATGGGGTCGTCAGTGCTGAATAGTTAGGGGTTGAGTTACAGTAGCAACACACAGCACCTGAGTAGGGAAGGCATGAATAATATGAACATCTTGTCTGTGTCTGGGCTTCTGAACACCACCAAGATCAGATGCACAAAGTTCACCTAATCAGCAGGGTCCATCTGTAGAACCAACACATGTGGCTGTAACAGATACTGGCCTTTTATGTGTAGGTGAGAAAAATTCTCAATAGGGAGGACTGAAATCACTGCAGCCAGTTGGGCTGTCACCACCGCCGCTTCAGAAGCCTCCGTTATCTCTCCTACTTCTGTTTCTCGGGTTTCCCTTGAAAGCTCAATTGTGTCTCTGACATGAGGATGCCAGAATGAAAATGGAAATGTCCAGTGTTTAGAGGCAGAGGTCACTTGAACACTCTCAGGAACTAAATGCGACCAAAAAAAAAATTAACTTGACTACGAGATTAAAAGCACTTCATGACTCAGGTTTTGTTCTTCTCCTGAGGATTAACCTCCACGTTCCAGCCAGGATTTCCTGACATGAAACAGTCAGGGTGTGAGAAGGGCATGGCACAGTGACTGCAGCATCAGGGCAGCAGCATCCCTCTGGAGGGAAAGTCTCGTTCAGTGTTTCAGTACTCATTAGAATATTGTTTCAGTCACAAACCAAGGATTAAGAGAAAGGATTTGCACAGAGAAACAAGCCCTTGACAGACTAGGCAGCAGGATGTTTTTGTACCTCATCAAAGAGAGGACAAGCCCAGGACACATCCTGAATGCTGCTGTGTTTTAGTCCTCCAAAAAGAGCTGCTCTACACAGAGCAGCTCTACAGAGCACCACACATGTACGAGTTGAACAAAATTTCAGTCTTAAGGATCAAAAGAAATCAGAGGCAGGTCAAAATCAGAAACATTTGTATTTAAATTGTCATGGGCTTGTGCCTGTTTGCTGCAGAGTCTGTAAATGTTCAGATTGCCTTTTCCCCACAAGGCAAGGCTCCCAAGGCTGCCTGCACTTTGGGAACAGGGTCCCAGAGCCCACGGCTTTTCACAATGACCTTTGATTTTGTCTCCCACACATTACCATGTCTGCTGAGCCTTGTGTTCAGCACAGTAAAACAATGCATTGCATTGGATACAAACTTGTGTTTTGTTCCAGGAGGACTGTTCGGTGCTCCTCAAGGCAACTGCTAGAAGCTCATGTGGTGAGAGGAGATCCAGTTTTAAGATGAGGACAACACTATCACACGTATCCATATCCAGCAAATGCCAGCTGATTCTTCTTGAGTCTCCTGAGTCTCCTCCCTCTAAAATAAAGCAGATTAAATCCATCACATTAGTGTGTTCAAGAAGTTGCCTGTGCTGATGCAGATGGGCTCAGACACACTCTTATCATCCTGTATATCAAAGAGGAGAGTGGCCCATTCACTGGCCAAGTGCTTCCTGCTGGAAGCAGAACATTTTGCTCCTGTTCTGTGGTTTCCCCTCCCATGCCAGAGTCCGCCTGATTTTCCTAAAGCTGGAGCTTGATTCATCTTTTAAACCCCCAGACACCGACACTGCACTTGGCTTTTTCCAGTGCTCCTGCCCTATACCTGTTCCCCAAACTGGTCTTTCTCTGCTTCTTTTGCTTCTTCAGATACCACCTTTCTGACCCTGAATCTCAAAATATGTTCTCCATTTCTCCCTTTATCAGAAAAAGAACTGGCTTTCACTGCATGTTTTCTGCTTCTACCACAGTTCACTCTTTGTCTTGACTCAACCACTATTTAACCTTTCTGTAATGTACAAACCTTTCTCCCACTGCCCATATGAAAGTTATGCTCCCCCCCCCCCCATTTTTTCCTGTCTGCTACACTTTTCATTTTCAAGTTTTTCTCAAGCTACTTTATAGGGAGGATGCTATATAAAATGTTTATTGCACTGTATCCTAGGGAACTAGCCAGTTTTAGTGTTATCAGTGGCATTATTAGAAGGAACAATATTATAAGGAGGTTTGATGGGAATTACAGAAGCCAGGTTAGAGATTTCACATCAAAGACAGCCAGAGAGCTTGTAATATGTGGAGGGAATAGATGACCACATCCTAAAAGTCTCGTAAAGGATTCCTCTTTAGCCTTATGTAATCTAAAATAATAATAGGTCCTTATAACCCAAACCTTTGTGTCCCTTCCACAGGCTCATGAAAATTTTCATGTGCCTCTTGCCACCTTTTACATTCAGGCAACAGAATGAATAATTCCAAAGCCACTATTTTTCCCTCTTTTTCCCGGAAATCACTGTAGATCCCAGAAATTACAGTCTGCATGTGCTAATCTCTTCACTGAGTATCATTGAGAGAAGATAATATATGATATAAAATAGGCAACATTGAAAACTAGTGCTGTCAAAGCTGTGACACTAAATTCACAAGGGCAGGCTCAGAAAATCCATCTGGAATCCTGAAGCAGTGGTTGGCATAACCGAATAGAAGCCTGCCTTGAGGAAGAGCAAGGCAGTGGCACACTCATTACATCTGAAAATCCGTAATTACATCAGACTTAAGACCAGATTCAACACTGTTCCTTGTGTGCATCAGAAATTTGGATCTCACCTCATCCATGCAAAAAAGCCCTGCAGGATCCCTTCCACGCTGGAAGAGAATAAGGTTCTTCTTCATTGCATGAAAGAAACAATCCTCTTTCATATCAACTTTGAGGACATGACCCCAGGTAGATGCAGCCTCATGGTCCCTGCTGCTTGCACCCTGAGGGACTCTGAACCAGAGAAGCTGGTGGTTGTCTGTTGGTGCCATAGTCCCACAGCCTGCCAAGCTGCCAGGTGAACAGGAAAAGCAAGAAGGTGCCTTCATCAGCTGTTTTCTGTGCCTTTCTACCTTTATCTATTACTTTTTTTACTGTGGGAGACCCAGAGTAAGGAACCGGGAGCCCACGCAGGGGTAGATAACTCCGTAAATGTCTTGCTGTCGTGGGTGGAGAGGAGCAGCCTGAAAACCTGACACGAGTGCACTTAGAAAAGCAAACAAAATTACCCTTTCTGTTTTTAAGAAGTCCTGCAATTTTTCAGCCTGATTCATGTGAGAGACTGAATTATTTGGGAAGGAGACAGTCATACAGTCTAGCACTGGGCAGCCAATAGCCATGCTTTGAAACATCCTCGGAGGGACCGCTCTTGGACTGTATAGGGAAATTTTGCTGCTTAAAGTGGCCTGAATCATCCTGCAATTAAGTGTCTGTAACAGGGATTGCAAAAATGCATGTGATGTTGGAATATTTGTCTCTGACGAAGCTGGAACAAGTATGGATCTGAGGAGCCTCTCTGCCTTAAGAACTTCACCATTCACCAGTGCACTGCTATAAATGAAGTCTATTGGTGAAGAGGCAGCGGGCATCAACGAAAGCCGTTTTGCCAGCAGGTAGCAGGTATATGCCAAAATGAAGTATCACTTTGCAGAAAAGCACTTTGATGCGTGCATCACAGTCCATGTTCTGGCTTTCTTCATATAAAAATGCCTCCAAAACCAAAACCCCAGCTCACACCACTGCCAGGTACAATGTGTCAAGCTTAAAGCCTAAAGATGGGCAGAGATGTCCCACATGCTAACTTTGGGAATTCCATTGTGCAGTCCTGTTTCGCCAAAAGCCCAAGATCTTTTTAACTAAGTGGTTTCAGAAGCAAGATTGAAAATGGCTCAAATTCTCACATCCCACAGGCTGAAAATCAGAGGGTGAATAAGTCATGACAGTTTAGTGACATGGCAAATTTTGAGGCAAGACTTGAGACCCCTTTTGTGACTGACCATTTCTATATCCATTTTGTGTGTGGGGTGCAAAGTGTAAATACTTGCAGACAAGTCACATGACAGAGCTGAGAGATATACCCAGGCTTTTCCAGACCCAACCTGGACCCTTCTCCACTTGCATCTGATAAACACACAAGACTTGTTTTCAGGAGTCTGTTCCTTTTAATAAATTACTTGGTTGGGGAGGAAGGAAGGAAGATTGTGGGTTTGTGGGTTTGAGGGTCAGCCCATCATAAAGATGTGTGTGTACAGACAGGGGACAGCAATAGATACCCAGCTTCACATCCTACACTGAGGAACTGGCACTAGAGACTTTATCAGAACTTACTGTGATCTGGTAGAGGCTGAAATTTCCAAGGAAGGAAAATGCAAGAACTCTATAGTGCAGCTGGCTCCAGTCCTGGAGAGCAATTTCCATAGGATGTTGAGAAGATTTTTGCTTCCAGGGAAGAGCTGATAAAATCAACAACAGGCATTTGAAAATTTTAAGATCCACCACGGTGGTAAAATACCATTTATTGTTTGATATTGTTCTTTACATTGATTTAGGATGAGTTACCACAATGAATCCTGAACACTGAAAGGCTATTTATTTGCAAGACAAGCTCTTTACAATAATACAGTGGCTTTTTAAAGCTAAGTTCAGCCACTACCTTGAAGAAGACCATCAATGTGAAACAAATGAATTCTCTGCCCATGAGTTTCAGTAAGCTTTTTTTTTTAATCTACCATGCCAAAAATAGTTCATAAAAACTATGTATCAGGGGATTTTGTGTACAGCTTAGCAGTGGGAATTCATGGTTCATTTCTAGGTGACATTTTCTTTTCCCTCCCCTAACTGTTTGTGTTTTTTATGGGGGTTGTGTTTGGGTTTTTTTTAGTAAAAAGCAGCAAGGTAAATAAGACTACTGTCACCATCAAAGAGAAGAGCTGGAAACACGAAACTTCATTCAAAGCCCAAACACCAGCCATGATTCATGTCCCACTGATGTGGCACACGCTGGAAGCTGGGGTGAGCATCAGCCTCCAACATGCAGCAGGCTGCTCTGGGGAGAGAGCAGAGATGCTGAACTGGAGTAGACACATTCCAGTGCACACACTGGAAATATGATGAAGAAATAAGCCATGTGCACTAACGCGTGCAAGTCATTTTTGTGCTCAGAAGTATTGGTATTGCAGAAAAAAAGCAAAAGCATTGTTTATAGCAAAGCATCTAGGATGTGTTGGACTGTTATTAGCAGATGACTGTTTTTACTCTGGTGGGCTCTGGTCCATTAGAGCTACAGGACTTGCACGAAGTGGCACTTTAGGGCACAAGAGAGCTGGAGAAGGGAGGATAACCTAATCTTTGTTATCCCGTGTTTCTGACAGGATATTGAACACATGCTGTGACACATTTTGTAGCCGTGTCTATGAGGATGGCACTCCTGATCCACATTCCCCTCCAGAGGCTATCTACGGGTCAGAGCCCTCACCTCTAGGATAAGCGGATGGAAATGTTTCTATTTAAAACTGGAAAGCGTTTTGTGTTTTTTTGTAGGGAGCATCTCTAATCTGTGTGAGGAATTTGTGTGAGAAATCTTTCCTTTCCACAGAAAATATATGTGGGAATTTTTTTCATAAAATCCAAATATGTGAAAATTCTCCCTTTCCCTAACAGAACATGTCATCACCTCCCCATGCTTCCCTGCAATGGGGATCTCCAGCCGGGCTTCATTCCTCACAGTGTGTGGTGGGGAGGTTTCCCTGTGATGCAGGACCTTCTCTTATAAAGTAATTTTCTGCACACCCCTGTCATGTCTTTCTTCAAAACAAGCTGCGGTCCAAACTCACATCCCCTGGAACCAAGTGGAAGCACACAAGCAGACTGCAGGCTTTGAATCGAACACACCGAGAACCACCTGACTCATCTTCCCTAGCTCTCTGTCTCCCTTTCCTTTCCAAAACAGGAGGGAATCCCAGAGTGTGTACTGTGTAGCTGTTACTTGCTTCTTCCTTTCCCCCTTCTCTACTGAGGTGGGGAAATAAAGCAGCCTGAAACAGTGCTTGTCCATGCATCACGAAGTAGCCTGAGGCAGGGTGATCCACCACCGCTCCTGCAAGGTTGTCCTCCCTTGATGCTCATGCAAGAGGCGCAGGACCCGCTGCAGCAGTCACTGCAGAGGCTGTGAAACAGAGAAAAGCGCCATGAAGGGGAAACTCAATCACATCACTTACACAGCTGTTCTTCCTGCTCCAGCATCAGGAAAGATCCTGACAGGAGACCTCCCAGGCAGCTCCAGGTCACAGAGACATTTTGCTTGTGCTGATTTCCCTTGTTCTCTTCAGGCGGCATGAGAGCTGTTGTTACTGACATCGCTGCTGTAAGGCATCCCAAATCCCAGATTTTATGGATCTGCAAAATACAAGAACTGGATGTACGTTTTTAAAGCTCAACGTGTCTTGTATTCAAGGACACAGAATAAAACTCTGTGGAAAGAAGGGGGAGTTAAAAAGCATAAAGGCTAATGGTAGTAGCTGAATATTATTTCCATGAGCTGTTTATACCACGACTAAATCTGTCTGCTTCAAAGGAATGCAGATAAACAAGCATCTCTCCTGAAACTGATTATGGCTTTATTTACTGCTACTACATTGATAGGGTGAGAGGCAAAGATGGGTATAGCAGGGATTAGCACTCACTGCCTTCTCTCTGGCCATCATTGCTGCCGGGTGCTAGAGGCGCAGGCAGAGCAGCCTCTCGGGCTGCAAGACCGCTGGTACCTGTCCCGGGGAGCAGCCCGGAGGCACCTCACTGTCACCCACCGCAGTGCTCTGTCCTCTCCACTGTCACAAATGACCCTTCTTGCTTTGCATTTACTGTTAGTCTCTCGGGCAACTTTGACGGGGCCCAGGCTTAGTCTGAAAGAGATAAAAGTGAAAAGGTCACACCTCTGGGTCAGAGGCTAAAAGGCAGATAAAACACCCTGCCTGCAGAAGCAAAATCCTAGGGAAATCAAACCAGCTCCCAAGAAAGGGTAGCTTGTAGGCTGAGCTCCAGTGGGAGGATGCAGTTGCTCTTCTTTTACCAACTCAGCACCCCCCACTGCCTTTTTTTTCCAACATGGGTTAACAAAATATATGCAAGCACAAAACAAAATAAATTCAGATGAAACACCCAGTCTGCCTCCTCTCCAACAGCTGATTTAATGGAGACTTTTCCTCTGCAGGGTCATCTTTTCATCTCTTACTGAGGGCAGAAGAAAAAATATTTTTAAGCACAGGAAAGACAAAATGTGATACTGAACGTCTTCCTTTAACCAAACCGGGGCATGGCTATTCTTCTGACTGGCAACTTCAGGAGGACTTGGAACAATAAATCAGAAAATGTCAGCTTTTAGTTAGGTGGGTTAATGAAGGGGATAGTGGCAAGTTGTGGGAGGGAAGAATAAACTATGAAAAGCAAAACCACAGATAATACAAAACATGTGTAAATTAGGATCTAAGGAACCTCTTTAGAGTATTTAGGAAGAAAATACTAACATTTCTATAAGCAGGAAAGGAAGCTTTGAGGCATCTCAGGCAGACTGAGCCAGATGCACACTCAAGTGGACTTTTCCATATTGAGCCACAAGCTAAGGGAGAAATTCCATTCAGATACCTTTGGATCTGAAGAAAAGAAAGCAAATGTTCAGGTCACTTCTTCCAGGGGAATCAGAGCCACAGGGGTAGCTGAGGTTTGCATGTGCGTGTGCAAAGCGAGGTGCCACTGCAGCTCTGAGACAAGCATGCCTGCACAGAACCTACAAATCGACATTTGAACAGGCAGCTCCAGTTGCTCCAACGTTAACATCAGAAGATCAAGCTTCTGCAGTTTCACTTCTTTTAATTTATATTTCTGCAGTGTGCTGGTACAAACAGATAATTTAGGAGGCATTGTATGAGAGTTGGATCTTTCCTTGTGCTTACTGCTGGTGTCTAGTTTTATGTAGCGCTCAATCTGTTCCTCTTCAGCTCTATGCCCACAGATCCGGGTCTCCCTTCCAGTGAAAACTGTGAAGTGCCATTGACTTTGCTCGATTTCCAGCATTTCTCTTCAGGTTTTTTTTCTCATTCAGCACAGGCTGTCCCCAAGCCATGGGAATTGCCAGGAAAAAAAGAGAACAGAACAAACAAAAAAAAACCCTAAAAACAAACAAATAAAACCCCACAACCCCAAACCAACAAAAAAACCCCCCCAAAACTCAGAGATGCTTGTTAAAATACACTTTGCTGCACACTTCATTGTTTGAGGTTGTAAGAGAAGCTTTATTTTCCAGGTGGTGAAACAGTCAATCATGCTTTTGACACATCTAGGATTAGCTGGCCGATAGGTCCTTACAGCCAAAACCTGGGCGTGAGTCTTGTCTCACAATGATCGAAATTAGAATCGCAAGTAGAACTCTCAATCTAGTGACTGATAACATGTTGTGTAAATCATTACATTAAACAATAAGCCCTCTGGGATTAATTTTCAGCACATGGCTGATCATTAAACCTCTTTTAGGTCTTTTAAGGTTATTCTGAAGTTAAATCAATACTTAGCTTCTCTTCATTGTCCTTCATTGAATGCATCCAAAGGACACAACCCTTTTCTCAAACAAGGGGAATCCTCACTCTGGTTTCAACTAAAAACTCTCGATTCCAATTTTTGGAATATTGGACTATTCCAGGAAAGCTCCTGAAATGACTTCAGCAAACAGTTGCTCAATCCCCTCCTTCCCTCCCCTTTAATCTCGGGTGCTGACCTGGCCATTCATTCTGTGTTTGCGGTAGTGAGCTCTGCAAACCGAGTTTCCATGGCAGCCCTAATCCCTGAATAGGGCTGGCTCCATCGGTGGTCACTTAGGACAGGCTTTGTCCTCTTCATGTCCTGTCGCTGGCTGAATCAGAAGACAGAAAACAAGCGCCTGGTAAACATGACCTAATGAGATCCCCGGCTCCGTGACGGGGGCCTGGAAAGGGAACGTGTGGGGACACCCGCCTCTTCTGGGATTTTCCACTGAGGTCTCCCAACGGTTTCCTGACTGTTTTTATAGACTGTTTCATTTAAATTGCATTTCTAGTCGCTTTTAAATTCTACTTTTCTTTTTTAGATACAGATATAACTGCATGAGCATGGCAAAACCAGGCTCTGGCTTAGTGAGAGCTGTGTGCAGTGCTCCATCTGTTCTGCTGGTGCCTGGCTGACCCCCTCTGTCACCACAGGACCCCCATGGCATCGCATGCTTCCTCCGGGGACTGAGGGGTCTCCGTGGGGCTTCTGCTGTGGCAAGAGCAGGGCCCCCCATGCTTTCAGCCTGTTCCTCCTTCGGGTGTTAAACAGCAGCATGCTGATCCTGGGCTAGAAACCCTTCCCCAGCCGGCACTAGAAGCTGCCTAGAGGGCTTCTGCAAATGAGTGGGACAAAATTTAAACTGTACAAGTTCCCCAAGTAGTGCATAACTTCTTTCATTTTATGCTGAATAATCACAGTCAATTCATCTGGGCATTAACACGATTGCTTGCGAAACTGTCTTAAGAGGACGACAGCCAAACATTTCCAGAAGATTAGGCTTTTTGAACAGCTAAGACATGAGTAAAAAATGATATCATGCAAAAATATGCCTGAAAGACACGGAAGCAGGCAAGCTGTGTGCTTGGGGTGCATATTCTGTAAATTCTTTAAGGTATAACCTTTACTCTGTTCCTTCGAGCTTTTTTTCCCTTTGCTCTGGGGCACTAGAGCCTTGCTATCCATCTTCTTCTAACTCGTTACGTGAGGCACACCACCAAAGGTAAACGTGCTGGGCACCATGTACACGCATCTGGCCTTTGTGCACTGTCAGTCACTTCTGCAGTGTTGGATGGGGCTCAGCCTGTTATTTGAGTTCTGATTTCAACTGTTTGCCCTAACCTAGCGCAGAGCAGTTGTCACAGAAATGCTGATCATTATCTCTGCATTCTGCAAATACATTTCAGAGAATACAGAGGGTTGAGTCCCATAGTCCTTATTTTGGGAAAACTCCCACTGCCTCCACATAGTTGATGTTTTACCCACAATTAGCAGCTACAGTCGATGTATTTATGGGAATTCCTCTGAAATCGAAAACACAGGCAGACTAATGGGATATAAAAGAAAGAAAAAGGAAGTGACTTTGGCCATGGCATGCTTCCACCCCATGCAGCCGAGGTTGGACAGCTAAAGGACTGCTGGCCCAATGCCCTGTCAATTACCTTAATCCCAACCCAAAGAGGAATGATACTAAACACTCCACAAAAAGGCTTCCAAACATTGCCATGGGAAAAAGGAAAAGTGTTAACCCTCCTTTCCCAGGCAGGCCTTTAGGAATGGACACGTATTTTACATGGAGAAACTCATGAACATAAAAGACATACCCTCCAGTGAAAAACTTGCACAACCTCTCAGAATGAACGGAATTAATTGTAGGGAATAATTACAGTTCTAAACAAGAATATTTATGACATTACATAAACACCATTAAAACAAACTGAAGAGCAATAATTTTTAGAAAGAGGAAGGGAGGAAGTGAGGCAGGGGGGACGAAAACCAATCAAAGTTTATAGCTGAAAAGATAAAAGTTCGCATGTGTCAATCATCTTGGAAATTGTTGCTTCAGCCATTACTTGTGCCTTGTTTACTTCCCTTAATAAAGCAGGGAAAGAATTTTGTTTATAAAGTTAGTCAGTATTTGGAGTTTAAAGCTTTTCTCTTTAAAAGGATCTTTCAAAAGCAAGAAGAAATATGGAAAATTTCTTTCCAAAATGTTTTAACTTTTCAAAAAAAACCCCATTTCTAGTCATTATCATCCCAGCAACCCTCTTTTCTTCCACCCTTCCTTTTTTCCCTTTTTCCTGAGGCAGGGAAGGATGAAGGGGTGAGGGAGTTTTCCTCCCTTGTTACTGAATGAAAAAATTAACACAACTGTACTTTTAAATCAAAACAAAATGAAAAGAGTTGCAAAGAAAAGCATTTGGGGATATTCTTTTGCAATATACTTGTACCATTTTTCTAACCATTTCTATTTATTAGAGTCGGGGCAAAAGTTTGCTATGCCTTTTATACTCCAGATTTTGTTCTGGCAGCACCTTTGCCAACCCAGAAACAGCCTGGCAGTTCCTCTTCAAGAGAGGTGCTCTTACACTCCTTTGGGTATGGGCCAGACAGGTCGCTGGTGGAAGCAGTGTGTACATGTACCACAGGCACTTGGAAGTGGTTTAGAATTGCTCTATGAAAAGAAAGCTTTTTGATCAAAATGCTGTTTCCTTCATTTTCTATTCATACTTGGGCATACTCCAGCATCAAGAAAAGGATGGGAACTGACAGAATCTGGAGCCAGAAAACACATTTTTTTCTGCTTCAAAATTCCCTCTTTCCAAACCTGGCTTCTGGGAAGCACAGCCCAACTTTCTCCTGTACAGACCGCTGGCCCAAAAATGGATGCAGGGCTCTCATGACCTAGGCAAGGAACAGTGGATCTCAGCAGGCCAGACAGGTATCTGTAAAGAGGAGATGTCTGTGGACATTTCACAGGCTGGAATTCAATGGGAGAGAGCTACTAGACATAAGGCTCATTTGAAAGCTGTGTGAATCTTTGGAAGAGCAGCAGAAACTTTTGGAAGTGGAATGCCGAGACTTAACAGTGCTACCTCTCTCCAGACAAGCGCAAAGATGCTCTCAGCTGCAAGCTGGGGGATCATTATCAAGTCTGTGATTTGTACACAAATACTGCAGTCTAATTGATACACATGGGCAACAGATATGCTTTTACAAATCAGCTGTGATTACCAGGATCCCTTGCAGGACTCAATAAACAATGTCTGGCTTCGAGGCCGCAGAACACACACACGGCTACGCAAACCTCCCAAACAATTTTCCACTCTGCCACCCAACCTCCATCAGCCAAAAGCTTGTAAAAGAGCATGCGGCAACACAAACAGCCTGGGCTTAGCTGAAAGCCCAAAGTGCAAATACTCATCAAGCTCAGTGCAGTCTGCATCCAATTCCCTGCCTGCTGAAGGGAAACATTTCGCTTTCCAGGTTTATTCTTCAGTACGCTTAGAAGCAAGAAGAGACTTGCTTTGCCTCCCTTACCCTGATATGTCCCATCCCCTCCCCATCCCCTCACAGCTGAAAGCACTTGGGTCTCATGGCCAAGCGTGGCTGGTCAGATGGGAAATTGCATGTTGCGCTTCCCTTCTCCATTTTCCCTGGTGCCAGGCACTTCCCTACTACCCTGATTTACTCATCGAGGTTTTGGGGAGAGTTCGCTCTGCTAACTTCAGGAGTCAGGCAGCATTTCCTGAACCAGAACGATGGTTTAAGTAAGGTCCTTCCACTGACCTCCCCATGACACTGTGCTCATGAATAACCAAGTCTGTCGCTGCCCCTCATGCTTAATTTTCTCTGAGGAAATCTTCTGTTAAGGGGCAACAGTTTTCCATTTCAGAGTACAGCACTACCCAGCTGCTTGTTATTTCACTTGGCTGAGCCTGACAAGCTAATGGTATGTTTGATTTGCACTACCAGTTCCTGCTAGAGACATCATAACTTTTATTACAGACGTGGTTCTTGTTAGAGACTCAGTTGTCCACAGAATAAAAAAAAAAAAAAAAAAAAGCATGTATACTTTGGTGAACTCACTGGTTAACTCATTAGTTGCAAGCACAGTGCTGCATCTAGCACGCAATCTGCTGCATTCTGCCTTAACATATTTCACTGTTGTTTGTGCAGCAAACGGAGAAATCATTCTAGCTTTTCTTTTGATATGCATTCCCTTTACTTTCCTAAATCCTTTGAGGATGATCATATTTCTGATTGCTAGAACATTTGCTGTAAACTTTCTTAGACACTGTGCAGCGAAACTCAAATCAGCAGTTGACACAGGGAAAAAAAAAGGCTACAGAGAGAGAGGACAAGCAAGAATATGTTTAAGTAGACATAGCTCAGCATAAATTTTCTGCCTCGGTTTTCCTGCTTAGTGTTGATAAAGATATCAGAGTGTCCAAGGAACATATACATCTGCATTATTTTCACTCTGCTGGAAGTACTGCATATGCCATGTAAAGCTCATGCACTACACTTTGCAAGAATAACAAAGCAAACCAAAAGGACTGTGCTGCCACAGTCCTGCTTGTTTGCAAAACAGAGAATGGATATTTTAATGAGGAGACTGCTTGGATTACGAAATCTGTTTCCCCACAACATCCTGCAATTCTTTCCTCATTTCTCTATAGAGCATCCACTCAGGACAGGGCAGCACCCTCCAAATCTACCCTCACGCTGATTTGGAGCACCCCAATAGACATGTCTGTGTGTCTCACACTCAGCAATCCAGATGGAAGAATCCCAAAAATAAGACTGCTTATGAAAATTTTGGCTGCACTTCCCCTCCATCTCAGTTTAGTCGCCAGTAAAGAGGGGATGGTATTTGCACACATCACCACACTGCAGCCTTGTGTAAAATATGCTCGGTTAAAATACAACATATACAAGCAGAAAGCAAGTAGACTTCTACTGTTGGCTTTTCCTCAGAGTTGGAGTTGTACACAGGCTGCCCGTGCAAGATATCCGTTTGCAGTATTATCAAGGGTGGTTAATTTCTCATGCAGAATTTTCTCTAATAAAGGCCCTTTAAAGCTCCTGAACTCTTGATCCTCCAAACAGCCAGTCTGAGGAGCATTTCTTCCAGTCTTTGAAGTTGTAGCACTCATAAAGCTGACCAGCACTGTTTGTGGGTTTGTTTTCTTTCCATATCTCTCCTTTTCCTTTAAGACCAGACAGAAGATGACATTATTAGCAGGCGGCTCACAAGCACCTAGTACTTTAGGGGCAAGCTTTTTATTTCTGCTTTCAAGCAGAGATGAAAGATTGTAAAAAAACCTCTTTTTTTTTTTTTTTCTCCTTAGGGAATTACAGCTCACAAAAGTTCTTATAACTCCTTACAGCAGCTATTTTACTACTCAGGGAGGATATTTACTAGGTCATTTTCTTCCTGCATCAGGCCTCAGTGTTAATAAATGGTGTCTGTGAGTTACTTTATGCTCTTCATACTTTATTTTGATCTAGCTGTGTGTTTAAAGAGCTAAAGAGAGTGTGTCTTGATGAACTACTAACACCAGAGTTTGCTCTAGGCCAAAATGTAGAGAGGAGTTTCTTCTGGTTTTGTTTTGGTATTTTAAATTTTTGTAGGTACACTGAAATCTGAAAAATGGGGCGAGCTGCCAAGGTAGCTCTGTGAGTCTTTTAGCTTCTGCTCACTCAGCGTTAACATCTGTCTTCACTAAAGTGTTACTGGACCCCCGGTACACTGCCCGGAACAAGCTCCAGAGGCACTTATAGAAAGCAGAGCTCAGGGATGGGGGGAGAACCACAGCCCCAGAGCCCCCAACTAGTAGCACTTTTTCAGTCAAATTAAGGCACAGCTTTGCTCCAGAAGGCTCTGTCCCAGACCTGCATGCCAGGGAGCCTGAATATCCAGAACAGGGAGAGAGGCAAGGAGGTTGTGCCAAAAGGGACCAGCACACGGATTCTCTCTCAGCCTTTTGTCCCATTCAGAAGGTGACATAAAATACAGCAAAGATTTATTTTTTTCCCCCTCTTTCCAACCAAGTAGTCAGATGATTTCTGTATACAGTTTAAACTCAAAGTGCAGTATCCCTGGAGGCCAGCTACCCCTAACCCCTCCAACAGGGCACACAGGCATTACAACATCAAGCTCGGCACCAGCACACCGGAGGCAAGGCCCATACTGCATGCCCTGGTGAGGCTGCAAGACATCTCTGCATATAATTAACATCCCTGTGTCCATCCTACAAAGAAACCAATTCTGCGTAGATGGAAAATACACTACTCTTACCCCAGGGAGGGGGATCGCATAAACCCCCAGAACAGCTGGTTTGATGTCTTGCATGAGGCTTGGGTGCACTCACTGAGGCTGTGCTTGAAAGTTTTATCCAGAAGTTAACAAATTTGGGGTCACGTCCTTGAGGTGAGAGTAGTGTCCCACCGTGCAGTGTGTCTGAAACGGAACTAACCCCACACCTCTGAAGGCACATCTTCAGCGTGCGCACCAGCCCATTGTACAAAGTAAGGTCCAGCTTTCCGTGAGCTGAAAAATTTCCAGGTCTTTCTTTGTGTACTGTGTGCTTACATGCCCTCCATACAATCAGCAGCGCCTGGATTTGTGGATTTATTGGCTGTGACCAGACACAGGCTAAGTAAGTAAACAGATTAATATGTATTAACATACTGCATTCGTTCAAAGTTCAGAACTTGTGTGCACATGTGAAGGTGGTATTTATCCGTGGTTCTTACTGAGGGAGCTGATTAAAAACAGGATCATGCAAAGTAAGCAGTGCAGTAAAAAGACAGCATTAAAACTTTTTTTTTTTTTTAACCTGAAATATCCGGAATAATGGTTACCCGATTTAATGGCTCATCAGACTACAGCTCTCACATAATCTTCAAGGGTTTGGTGGGTTTATGTTGTAACTTGTAGCTGATGCTGCAAGAAATGAGAATTCTTATGAAATTATTTTTGTATTGTTACCCCTATAAACCATCCCTATGAGAAGTCATAATGCCTCGTCTACAAAAGACAAAGGAAGAAAAAGGACAATCAAACAGTCGTCACCTCCTGATGAAAAAGAGGTCTCAAAACAGAGACAGGGACTTACTATTGTAGCACCTTGTTCTAAAGTTTTTGCCATGAAGTCTTGAAACCTTTGGATATTTTCTGTCTAAATGTGGTGGTACAGTAAGTTGACTAAACTCCCATTTTATAATAGCAATAAAAAGCTCCAGGTGAGTGTTAACGCTGTCAGAGCTGCGGGTGTTAAGTACAGCAGCATGAACTGCCACCTCACCCCTCTCCCAGCAAGGCTGAGCAAACCCTCAGGCCGGGGAGGACCTGTGCTTGCAGCCCAGTTTGCGGAGCAGCACAGGATTGTGTTGTTGAGAATAAAGTGAACAGCTTTTTAGGGTTTGCCCCAATGGAAAATTCACATTCTAGTACGTATTTTTTAATCAAAAAAGTAGGATGAACCAGGAATGCAATATTTTTTACAGGAGAGGACATCCTGTGAGGTTCCCATAGCAGTGGGGGCCTGGCCCTCACCTCTGTCTGAGGAAGGGGAACCTTGCAACCTGGCCACCACAAGCCAGCACTGAAACCCTGCTGTCAAGGGGGAAAAATCAATCTGCATCAGGGAAGTGATAAAAAAGGAATGTCTTGTTGAAAACATTTGTGAAAATGTTTTTCCAGCAGCCCATGGAGGAGGCCAGGTGAAAGCTGGCAGAGGTGCCAGGGGATGTGAGGATCAAATTTTTCACTTCAGATCTTTAAAAAACCCAAACCGGCCACTTGGTTTAGTGCCTAAGAGGCAGTTCAGATCAGCTGATAATTTAGTGTGTAGGCTTGTGCTAGGTGTGCTATGTGACACTTGCATTTTGGGAGCTGTGATTGGGCTGTCACTGTCCCCATCAAGCAGCTTCTCAACTGGGCAGACTCTTGCAGAACAGAATCCTCACTGTTAACACAGTCATTTTAAGGAAAGCATTCAAAGACATTTTTCTGCTTCTGTTCTCAGCCCAGACCAAACTCTTTGTCTCTTTTATGAGATTTAAGCCTGAGTTTTTAAGCCAGATTAATGATTTAGTGTGTTTGCTCTCAGCCCAGGTCTGACTTGTCTGCAACTTTTTCATACTTTATGTAAGTACCTTTACAACCAAGAGATTAACTGGTGTCACTCTCACTTACAGCCCCCCCAGAGTGTCTCTTACTGCAACATACAACCAAGTCAACAAAGAGATGGAGGAAAACAAATCTCAGGTTGTCTCAAGCACTTGCCCGGGATCTGAGAAGACCTGGAACCAGGTGAAAGTTTAAAAGGAGGTCTCCCTTTCCCAGTACAGGTGGATACAGTACAGAGCAGCAGGCAGGCAGCCCAGTCTTGGAAATGGTGCCCTGTGCTGTTTGCCATGCAAAGTCTGAGACACCAAGCATGCTCAGAGCCTGCCAGCTGGCTCACGCTTCACAAGCAAGATAAGGCAGTGGCAAGGTAGGCAAAGGCTATTCTGGAGCTCCCTACAGCCTAGTGGTGTCTGGATCAGGGTGAGGTGGCAGTGGAAATGGAGATGCTGTAGGGGCTTTAGGCATCTACAGGATTGGACATAACTGAAAGTGGGATTTTGAGGATCTAACTGTTGAGTTGAAGTACTTGAGTTGGAACTCTGGCGTTCATGGTGGTTCTAGCCTTTACCAAGCCCAAATCTTAGGCCAGTGAAAATGCAGGTCAACGTAGCTTCTGACTGAAGTATGATCTGGAATTATCATGCAGGGATTTGTTGTGCCTCCATAAATAGCCTGTGACACCACTAGCACCGCTTGTCTGTCTTTTCCAATTAAGCACTTAAGAGTTTCCCAAGGTAAATATTAATACTTCAGAAAGGAAATACTAACATGCACAAAATCCTTTCCAACCTTTCTGCTTAAATAGCTATCATTTTTTAGTGAGGTCACAGCATCCAGTTTTCTATAATAAAAAATAAGCAGGATAAGTAGTTTTACTCCTGTCAAAACTTGAATACAATTTTATGTTTTTCTTTGACTTACCCCATAAATATTTTTACTACAACATTCAAAGTTTATGAGGTCTCTAAGACTTGTAAAGAGGTTGAGTAACTGGAAACCAAAGACTAATACCTACCACAGGGACTTGGGTTTTTTTCTTAAGCAAGCCATTTATTAATATTAACAAAGGGTATTTTACTGATGATCTGTTTACAAAACTGAATATTATTTTATCTTCCCAATCCAGAGCAAACAAACCAATGCAGAGGGACAAACAAAGACCAGACCACGATGCCTGACAGTGGTGTTTGAGGGATATTTTCTCAGGTTACATTTTTCTGACATTATCCCTTGAGCTGAGCTTCTGCAGTTGAATCGCTGTTGAGCCCAAGAGCAGCTTGGGAGCTGCAAATCACAGCCTCACTGAACCAGAGAAGAGAACAGAGTTAGCCATTTGTTGTGGAT
Source organism: Hypotaenidia okinawae (assembly GCA_027925045.1). NCBI lineage: Eukaryota > Metazoa > Chordata > Aves > Gruiformes > Rallidae > Hypotaenidia > Hypotaenidia okinawae. The sequence continues at coordinate 17,889,422 of BSDF01000002.1, forward strand.
GCCTTTGATGAGCTGTGTCCTTTTTCCTGTTTGTGAGTCACTCACCAGGAGACTTTATCTTTTCAATTGCATTTACTATCTATAATTATAGTTGCAGCAGTTATCCACCCATATAAGAAAATGTTACCATGCCTGAACATGACCAGGAGGAGCTGTGTCATGGGCCAGGAGGTAAGAGTTGATCTGCCTGTACCCACTGTGACCACAGGAGAACATGCAGGTTTCAGCTCATCTGCTGGCACAGCTGGGAAGGACTCCATGTCACTGGTGATTTGTGAGTCGCTATTTTATTTCTGCTCCCAAACCATGATTTACTGACTGAAGATTAAGTATTCCAAAACATTTGCACAAGCAGGCAACCCAGCCTTTTGTGCAAACATTTGTGGATAGCCATTAAATGAGTTACTTGGGCCCAACTGAGCAAGGAGTCAAAGTAGTCAGAGACTTTGGCTAAGTCCAAGAGAGCAGAGCCTGATACCTTTGGCCATCCTCCCTCTGACTGTCCTATCTCCTGGCAACCTTCAGAGCCTTGGGAAGCCCACCATGCATTTGCAGGCCTGAGGACAGCTGCTCACTGGGAACCAGTGCTGCTCCAGACTCTATTTCTAATCCTCCTTTTTTTTAATGGATTAAGGAATTAAGCCTTCATAGGTATTAAACCTTTTCCCAGCTGTAAAACTCAGCAGTGGATTCATCACACAGTTGTAGCTCCCTAACTACATGTGTAGCTCCTGGGTAGGTGGTGGCTAAATCTGATCAAACACCTAATAAAAAGGATGAGATTCTTAACTAACCGAAAAACAGGCAGAAAAAATCCAAATTGCATCCCTTTATATATTTATACATTTATGTGTAGGCTCATGTATTTGGGTTTTGTTATCGTCCTCTGTTACACGTCTTCTCAGCTGGTGGATTTCTTCATCTGTTATACTCAAGCCATACAAATGAGAGCTCCACTTGCATGCACTGTTGCCTGTTCAGTTTATGCTGCTTATACATAAAAAACGTACGTGGACCTTTTGATCTGCATGGCCTCTGGGTAGAGCAACACAAGTACTTTGTGTAGATCCATGTTGGCCCTTAAGTGGACTACAGACGTCCAAATTAATCTGAAATCCTGCTGCTTATCAGTCGCTATGTAAGCACCTCACCACCTCAGTGGCACAGCAACCATAGCCACGCTTCCTATTTTTCAGGTTGTGTAGCAACTCATTGCTTTACAGATGCTGTTTGGGAAAAAGGAGAACTGGAAGGGGTTGCAAGAGGTTGTGTAACTATGCAGTGCCCAGACCAAGTGAAAGCAGAGCTTCCATGACTGACGTGGCTCAAATCTCCTTATAAAACTGCACAGTGTTGGGATTTTGCCTCTCTGACCCAGTGTTTTGCCACAAGATTACAGAGGAAAGATTCTCATTGTTCAACCCTTCAATGCTAAAGCTTGTTGTGTCTTTTACTCAAGGATCCTGTGGATCCAAGGCGTACCCTTGGTATGAGAGAGAAAGTGGGCCCTAATACTGTAAAATGAAAGAGTAAAACTTTGTGTTTTAATAGACAAAAGCATGTTAATTCAATACACACCAGGTCTGTTTCAGTGGAAGTCAGTGGGAAAGGACAGCCAGAACCACTCTGGAGTGGGCTTTGTCACCAAGGAAGGTGTGTGTGTGACTCAGCCTTTGTGCCATGCTCTGGTTTGCTCAGCACAAATGCCAGGACTGTGACAAAGGTAATGATTAATGTGAACAAGCACGGTGATGCCTGCAGGTTTGCGGCCATGCAAGCGAGCAGTCTTTGGCAGCAGCTTCCTGGAGATTTTCATTAGCATGGCAAATAGAGGACCTGGAGGAAGAAAGTGAGCAGGCCTTGTTTCAGAGCGGTATTGCTCTGTGTGGCTTCCCAACTTAAGAGAAGTCACTAACAGGGACAAGATCCTGAGCTCTTTGGACATGCCAGTCTTTCTACAGTGGCTGTGTAGGGGACGTTTAGACTGAATGCTTTGAAAAGAGATGGAATTAGAGAAAACAAACCCAGCCATTGATAAAATGTTCATTTTCTACCTTCCTTTTGAGATGGTGTTCCTCTTTATTCCTGAGGTTTGCTCTAGGACAGGAGGAAGCTTTGAAAACTCTTCACACCTCATATAATCCTTAACATGGGAGCAGAGTGCTTAGTTGTTAGGTTGCAGCACTCAGCCAGCAAGCAATTGCCCTCACCACACTTCCCAGCTGTCCTTCTGCTCCCCCAATGCAGATCTTTGTCACACAAAGACAGTTTGGACTCCAAAAGGCCGTGAGAAGGTGAGAGGAGGAACAATATTGCTACTGGGATGGGTGGTGTGAGCTGGGGCTCAAAGGTTAGTCCCTGCTGAAGGACCATGTCAAACTAGAGTGCCATTGTTGCATTATACTTTCATCTAGTACCTTCAAATCAGCATAAAAATGCACTATAAACCTAATATGATTCTGTGGTAATCATTCTGCTACAATCAGCATGCCTGACATGAAACACAGTGAGCTTCCTGGCTTCTCTGGTGCCCATTTCTTGAAGGCAAGAGAAAGAATGGGAAGTAACTCTGGAAAGAAAATTATCAAGATTATCTGGGTGGCTGATGATTGTGGGATTTGATATCATAGGGAAATTAACATTTTAAGGATTGGTCAAGCAGAAAAAGAAAAGCTCTCAGCTCTTTCCAAAACAAGCAAGCATTTTAGTACACATGTCTCTCTGCAGTTGGATGGCAGTGCAGGGTGTAATTACTGCTCTTCTTTGTAGGCTTCTTGGGGTTTGCACACTGGTCCCCAGATCTCAGGCACTTCCCCACCACGTTCTTCTCCTTTGACTCACAGTCAGCAGCACCCTTTCTACTGACTGCCCGGAGGTGTGCACTAGGATTTTGGTGACTCTTCTGCAGGCACGACTGAACATGCCACTTTTGGAAGAGGGCAACCAACTGCAGAGGTGTCCATGTAGGGTAATTGTGTTGACTGTGAATTCACTATTTTTTTCTGGTTTTGCAAAGGAGCATTCCCTGGCTGCTGGCCACCATTGAAACACAGATGACATCTGGTCAAAATGACCAAGGAGCAGCGGAGGGCACCCAGGTACAAAGACAGGTATGAAGCAATGTAGTGAGGCAAGAGTGGGAGACCTGCCAAAAGAAAAATAGCAATGTGCCCATAAACTGAAAACAAACATATTCCCTGCAGAGCGGAGCTGCTCCTGGTGAGGAAGGTTTGTTGACTGCAAAGCAGACCCATACATCACTAGAATTAGAGATTTTGTTTTGAGGCGCTTTGTACACACTGTCCACAGTTTATCCAGTATAGCACTACTGGTTAGGCTGGCTGTCAGGAACTCCTTGTCCTTTGTACAGGGTCACGGAATTTGCCCTGAACTTGCTGACTTCCCTCTCTTTAGAGTGTATTTTTAGAAGTCAGAAGCAAGCCTGTTTTTCTCTGCATTTTAAATCCAAAAGATGATTTGCCTCTAACATTCCAAAAGAAAAAATAAATCTGCTGTGGCTTCACATTACATATGAAGTGTTTCAAGCCTAACATAAATTTGGGGGTTTATGTTTGGTGGCAAAGTTAGAAAGGATTTCAGTTCAAATTTAGAATACAGCACTCTCTATAACCTCAACCCCAATCTCCACAACTCCGAGTTTAGTACCTTGTGGACTCTATCCATATAATGAACTAGCTCTTGCCTAAGTACTACTTTAGGTGGCAAAGTCCAAAATTTAGATTCTCAAAGCCCTCACTCAGCACCATATAAATATCCCAGAGTGAAGTGCTCTGCATGCATAAATATAAATTTTCTGGGCTTGCATTTCTGAGCATCCCACTTTCTGCTTCTCAGACTATACACTTCACATACAGCAAGAGAGCTAACCCTGCCCTGAAGGAGACTTTGGATGCCCTGTTTCCTTCCCCTGTCACTCAACTATCTTAACTGCCACTCTCAAGAATCAAAAACCACATTGGTCTATTTAGTTCACATCAGCTCTTTGTAAAAAAGGTCTACTGAGGAAAACTTCCCCAGTGTTTTCCCAGAAAGTGTCTGAAGTGATTTCAAGTCCCTTCAGGTTGCTTTGAGGTTTGAGCTAGTGTGCCTGCAACAGCTGATGAGTGCTGACACAACCAGACAACCAGCACTGAGGAGGCAGGGAGAAAATGGGAGGTGATGGTGGAGAGGGAGAGGATAAAGTGATTTCCCCTCTGCTTTTTATTTCTGTTTCTTCTCACTGGCCTTTCTGCATTGCTGTGTCACATTCTGAGACACCTTACATTGCAGACATTGTAAGTTAGTGAAGAAGAAATAATCTGGATTCACCTGAAGCAGGATCTTTGAGCTGGTGGGGAGGAAATGAAGAGGTTCGTTTGTACTTCAATAAAAAGAAAGTGTTCAAGCTCACTGAGGGGTTAAAGAAAAGAGAAATTTGTGGAGATATGCTTATTATTTTGCCTAGATCTGCATATTTCTTGTGCTATGAAACCAGTAAAATTTATTTAATTTCACAGTTTTTAAAATTTCCTTGGATCTCTCTCACTCTTGTTACCTGTATTTATTCAGCAAAGCAGCAGCTTCTGAATTTACATTGTCCATAAGGCTGATGGTCTGGCAAAGGGGATATTTAAACTAAGACAGTAAAGAAAAATATGGATGTATAGCTTTAGAAGAGCTCTGTCTTCCAAGCTGAGCATTATCTATATGCACAGGCTATCATGCTTCTCTTTCCAGCACACCTCCAAGTCAAGGGAAGTCTAGTCCTAGTTTACAGAATGGAGCCTACCTCACCCAGCTGCCTTAGGTCTTCAGGTCTTATACTGAGGCCCACAAATTTGAAGCCAGAAGCCAAAAAAAGTTAGTGTTACAATTGTAATAATATTCAATGAACTCCTCCCAGAGTCAAAAAGTAATCTATTAGGGTGCATTCTTGCCAAGTTTTTAGTAGTCGTGTAACTCAGACATAGTCTCCAGCAGCAAATGGAATAATAGTATGCAGAACACAAGCTTGGCTTCCACTTCCAATTGACATTCAATAAAGGTCAAGTCCTGCTTCCCCAAAATTCAATGTGAAAATCCTAATTAACTTCAACAGAAAGCAGTATAGGCCCCAAAGAGTTAACAGTAGTAGGATATAAAACAGAAAGCAAGCAAACAAACAAAAAATTGTGGCATGTAGCTAGGAGCAATCTTTGGAGTTGTATGGTTCAAAACAGAAGCAGAATTTCGGCCTCTAACATTCACTGATATCATTTGAGATGCAAGATTTGTGATCTTTTCACTGCCAGGGACAACACATTCCATTATGCATAACATTTTACTTACTTATCTTCTAGGACTTGCAGGGCACAATGTTTTTCACTGTTTAGAAATAACTGAGCGCTGAATCACCACTGAAAGACCCTGTTCTAAATTCTGTTTCCCTCCATGAACCTGGACTGTCTCGCTTAATTTGAAAAGTCCAAAGAAACCACAAAACCTGCTTTACAGCTCATAGCCTGTGTCTGCTGTCCCATGGCTATCTTGCACAGCACGGAAGGAAAGAGCAGGTCGAGGCAATGCAAGGGTGAGGGTACTCCAGGGATCCCCAGTCTGGTGGAGACAACCTCACTGCACTGGGCAAAGGGGCTGGAACAGAACCATGCTTTCAGAGCCATCACCATCATTCCCACCTCCTGCTAAGCAGCAGCACATTTCCAGACTGAAATCCTTGTCATTGATTTCAAGGCAGTCAGACTTCCCACTGACTTTCAAAAAGCTCTTACTTTATCTCCCACTGTGCCTGTGCTCAGCACAGCAATGCAACACATTATCAAGCAGGCACTGACAATGAGCAGGAGGGTTTGGGATGCAGAGCTGGGTTTCCTGGGTGCTTCGTAGCCTAGTACTTCAGCTAAAGGACCACCACAAAGGATTGATCCTAACCATGCAGTTCCTGGTCATTTATGAAGAGCATTTCTATCAGCACACAGTTTTTTCCATCAGCTTGTTCACGCTGTAACTTTTGTGCCCACTAATCAGAAAATCCACGGCTTCAGGTTTCACACCTTCACCTGTATTATCAAGGCTTAGAAACAAAGGAGCAATTCATCTTGCATTTGGGTTAGCAAGGCTGTGGGGACAGCTGTGCTCCATTTCTCCACTTTGCACCTTGATGCTGAAGCAGACAGCAGAACTGAGAGTCCCAGTCCTGTACCGCTACCTTTGCAAGCAGGAGGATTGGAAAGCATTGCAGGGAAAGCTTTGAATTGGTGCTGCCTCCTGTGAATCTTTAGGAAGCTGAGCAAGCACTTGCTAGGGCATAACAGACCTGGCAGAGGGTTCCTTGCAGCACATGGTCCATGAAAACTCCTGCAAAGTCCTGAGGTACAAGAAGCTCTCCTGTCACAGGACAGTCCCTTGTCCATCATCTTACTTTAACTCTCCTGAAGCGAAGAATTTCTTCTTTGTGCTCTAAACATGGAGCTACTGGTGAGACAGAAAACTGTAAATCCTAATTTATCACTGCTCCATGGGAAAAGAGCATCAAATACAATATTTGAAGGGAAATCTAGGAGGGAAGAAAAGAAAGGCTAATTTGGAATAAGGTGAACACAATTTACTTGGACAGTTTTCTGCACTCAGAAGTTTGTTCTGTCGAATTTGAAATTTTTATTTGAAATAAATGCTGTCTAAAATTTCAAAGTGATTTACAAATCTTATTCAACAACCGAGCAGGCCATAGGTTTCACTTTAGCAAGTGAAAGTGAAGGTATTTGCACCTGCTTTTAAGAGCCAGAGATACATAATTGGTTCATTCTTTTTGGGCAGTGATTTAAGCATTGTGCCATTGCTTCTTTTAGCAGTCCACAAGCTTTGCTTCTTGTTGAGAAGATTTTCTTGCACAACACTCATTTAATTCTTTGGGGTTTTTTTTCAGACTGGCAAGCCTTTTGCAGGAAATTTTTAAGTTTTGGAATTTTTCAATTATTAATTCATACTTTCCCTTAATAGAAGACATTCAGTGCTGAAGTTAAATGAGTCCTTTTATTGTGAGAATGTTGCATAGCTTTAATAATTTTCAACAGATCAAATAAACCTTCATGAATTAAGAAAGCAGCTCTGACAATGCCAGCTTCACTGTCTGAAGTCCTAGCTGAGAGTGAATAAAAACTCCTGAGAATCATGTTCTATTCAGCACCAACAGAAAGGTTTTGTACCACCAAACCATGGAGCATATCTAAAATCATCTACTGAATGTGTGCTAGATTAAATTCCATTCTTCCTTTAACCACCCCTACAGTAAAAAAGCTTTTCTATCATTCCCTCCCATCAGGTATTTAGATGCATGAGTAAGATCACCCTGAGCCTTCCCTTCTCCAGGCTGAACAGTCCCAGCTCTCAATCTGTCATGTTTCAGATGCTCAAGTCCCTTAATCATCATCATGGCCCTTCACCGTGCTCTCTCCAGTCTGTCCATATTGTGGAACCCAGAACCGGACCTGCAGATGAATCTCACCAAGGCTGGGTAGAGAGGTAGGATAACACTCCTGACCTGCTATTGATGCACTTCCTGGTGCAGACAAGAATACCAATAACCACCTTTGCTACAAGGGCAATTTGATGGTTCATGTTCAATTTGCTGCCCACCAGAACTTCAAAGACCTCTTCTACAGGGCTGATTTTGAGCTGGTTGGCCACCATTCTCTCCTAGTACATAGGGTAATTCTTGCCCAGATAAAAGACTTGACATTTCCATACGTTAGACTTCATGAGGTTCATAGGATCCTAGAATGGTTTGGGTTGGAAGGGACACCCTCTACTAGACCAGGTTGCCCAAAGCCCCATCCAACCTGGTCCTGAACACTGCCAGGGACAGGCCAGCCACAGCTTCTCTGGGCAGCCTGTTCCAGGGCCTCATCACCCTCACAGGGAAGAATTTCTTCTTTATATCAAATTTAAATCTCCCTTCCTTCAGTTTAAACCCCTCATTACTACACTCACTGCTAAAGGTTCCCTCTTCAGCTTTCTTGCAGACCTCCTTTAGATACTGGAAGGCCTCTATAAGGTCTCCCCAGAGCCTTCTCTTCTCCAGGCTGAACAAGCCCAGCTTTCTCAGCCTGTTGTCAGAGGACAGGTGCTCCAGCCCTCTGTTCATTTTTGTGGCCATTCTCTGGACTCACTCAAGCAGGTCCTTTTTCCTCTTATGCTAGGGACCCCAGAATGCTCCAGGTGAGGTCTCACAAGTGTGGAATAGAAGGGCAGTATTTCCTCCCTCAACCTGCTGCATACACTTCTTTTGATGCAGCCCAGGATACAGTTGGCTTCCTGGGCTGCAAGCACACATTGCTCGCTCATATTCATATTTTCATCCACCAGTACTTCCAAGTCCTTCTCCAAACTCCTCCTCTCAATTTGCTCATCCCCCAGCCTGTATCCATGTTTGGGATTGCCCTGATCCAGGTTCCCATCAGCCCATTTCTCCAGCCTGTGAAGGTGCCCTGTACAGCCTTTCCTAACATTGCATCTCTTCCAGGTCTCCCGACTCTATTCCCATTTCTTGTGCTCTTGCTTTTTATGTTTGGATTTTGTTAGGAGTGCCTTGTTCATGCATGTAGGCCTCCTTCTGCCTGTGTTTTTTTTGCACATCAGGATTGACTGTTCTTGCGTATGGACATGACCCTTGCAAACCAAGTATCTCTCCCGGAGTCTTCTTCACCTGTGTGTATATGCTTGAGGAGGGCTTCTCTCCACCTTGTTTGTTGGCTTTGAGGTCTTTCCCATTCACTTCACCCTGTGCCCTTTACTTACCATCCTGGTCTGCCACTTCATCACTTCTTTGTGAGTTGCCACCTCCCTTTTCTGTCATTCCTGGTTTAAATCTCTCCTCTCCAGGTTGCCCAGCCTCTTGACAAAGATGTTTTGCCCTGCTTGGTCAAGTGGATCTCATCTCTTCCTAGCAGTCCTCAGTTCTGAGTCCCATGGCTGCAAAAGCCATATCCCTGTTGCCCACACCATCTGTGCAACCAGTTGTTGACCTGCAGGATCTGTCCTGTCTCACTCAAGCTCTTCACCCTCCCTGACAAGATTAAGGAGAAACTCACCTGGATCCTGGGCCCTTGGCCACATAGTTACTCCTCTTATGCTCCACATAAGCATTTAGGCCAAAGAAAAAAGGTGCAACAAACGAGTCAATTTTATGAAGCCGTTCATATTTCAAGGGAGGTTGGAGAGAGACAGAGAGACGGGAATATGGATTTCATTTCCTCTCCTATACTCAAAGATTTGACATTTGCAGAATCTTTTATTAGGTTTGCAAATCTTCTCTTCTTGTAGCCCTCAAGGAAAAGGGAAAAAGAAATGTGAATCCACAATTTAAACAAAAAACATTCCCTGCCATTAGCATTTCTTTGATGATCCTTTGGTTTATTGTTGTGCATTAACTTCTGTATAATCACATAATTGCTACAACATTCATATAAATAATGCATTTGGAAGAGAAAGTAAACAGTGTGTCACATTTTATTCTCCAGCGAATTCCGTGGGACCCTCTGGCTTGGCTTTAGTGCTAAACCTGCTTTTTTTTTTGCCTTGGGGTAGCTAGCGCCTGTTAACGAAGTTGAAGTAAACAGGGACAATAAACGCACCATAATTTTATCCTGAGATAAATTTGATGGGCCAGCCCATAACCTCTCAGTGAATTTGCTCCATGACCAAACTAATGTGTCTTGTCTTTGCTGTACTGCTACCTCAGGGGAGCTCGTGTGTATTAGCTATCACTGGTGGAAAAGACAAACACCATTCGTAGCTCCCCTTTCCCAGGTCCTCCTGGGTTTTCCTTTTATGCAAGTTTCTGGTAAAAGCTTCTATAAAGTCACAGAACAGAGTCACCCGTGTCTGCCAGCTGCCTTTTTTTGCACTGCATTAAAATATTTCTCAAGTACAATCCTCTCTTCTTTCAAACACTTACAGTTTAAAAAAGCCAAACCTTCAGTATTTGACACGGTTTCAGCTCCATGATCTACAGCCAGTTTTGAAAAGTGTAGCTCTGTAATGAGCTAGTTTTACAGGCAGAAAAAAGCCATGACACTTTGAAAGAGACAGGTATGGCTGGAATGGACGCAACTGAATTGTGTGCTGAAAGTTCTGACATGATTTTGCCCACATAGCTGGGCCTGAATTTCACTGGGTTTTTACAAACAGGGATTTTAAAGACTTCTCTTACAGGTTTGGTGCACTCTGAGTAGTGTCTTGGATAGTGCTATAGCATAAGTCTGGAGGAGCACACAGGAAGGAGGGTGTATGAGAAGAGGGCAAAATTCCATGTCCACAGATACCTGAGATCTTTATTTTGTTGAATAGACTTATAACCCCCACAGCCTGTTAGAGACACTGGTAGGATCTGAGGGTATTCATACCAGCTCCCCAGTGAATGCAAAAAGGAGGAAAGCACAAAGTTAGCACTGGAAGGGTTCAGTGCTAGCCTCACCCAGATATTCACCATCCAGTGACAAATTGAATGACTTTTTCATGATAAGCAAGACGAGGCTTCCTGAAGGACTGTAACCAGATGGAGCAACAGGCAACTTATAAGAAACCTGAAAAAAGGAAATGTTTACTATGAGCAATGCTAGGGAAGGAGAGCCGACATGCAGCAAGAGCTGGGACAACATAGGCAAGGACCTGGATTTTCTGTACACCTCTTCTGCACCAGAGAGAGGAAGGCACTGAAGCAGTTTGATGCCTCATTCAAGCATCCTCACCAGCCAGGACTATTCAAAAGGGCAGCAAAGAAAAGGCAGCTCTTGCACCTCTGTGTTTCACCCCACAGCCCTAGCTCATTCCTTTTACACAACCCAAACTTTGCCTTTACCAGTTTAATTGCTTCACTCAGGGCAGTTTCCAGCATGTCAGGATTTGCTGAGGTCCCTGGGCAACAGCCATCTATCTATAACTGGTGAGTCTGGGATGCTCAGAGGAGCTGCCTGGGTTGAAGTGACAGGAACTCTTTGGTCCTCAGGCAGTTCTATGGGCCAGGAGCATCAGAAAACATCTTCCTTCTTGCAGCCCAGCCCAGACCATGCTCCCATATGTCATATTGTACTGGGACACCATTTCCTGAGTAACAACCTATTTATTTCAGAGTAAAAGAAAGAATTCCCACTCTGAATGCAAAAAGTAATTCAGTTTGCTCATGCCTATCTTAAGTGCTTTCCTACTCCAATGAGATCAGGATCAGCCTGTATTAATCTCTAAGACTTCCTGTCCTCTAAGCCTTGCCATCAATTCCAGCAGCAGCTCCAGCTGTGCCCACAAAGAGACAGAGTTTCTGTATTCCTCATGAGGCTTGCCCTAGAGAAGATGACAAATGACTAATGGTAAAAGTTAGCAGATACCTGGACTCCCTTCTACATTGCCGCTTCCACCACTACCATCAGTGGGTGGGTGGGAAGTGCCTAACACAACTGCTTCATAGATAGCTAGGAGAGGCATATGTGTAAATGGAGAACCCCAAATTTCCAAAGTTTCTTCTGTTTTACCTATAGTTTCTACCTATCTTGCCCAACTCATGGTATCACTAGTCTATCTGTTTTTGTGAAAATACAGTTGTGTCTGTCATCAGCTTTGGGTGATAAGATCAGATCTTGAACTTGGATGCAAACCACATAGTAATTCCCTGCTCTATAAAGAAGAGAAAGACAATAAAAAGACCTCAGTACTGGTTTTGTTTCCTCTGAGCCTCATTAGGCACTTAGCCAGCGACTAGTCAGGTACAAAGGGGCAAGGACTCAGAAACAGGCCTCAGAGGTCCTGCCTTCCATCTGTGAGGGGTAAGTGTGAACCGTAAGCCAAATTCATTTAGTTCCTTTTACATAATTGTCAGCTTCACTCAAAGCGGTTTCTTCTCCTTGGTTGCAAGGGAAGACAGTCAATTGTTGTTCTATTCGCTTCGTCACATAAACCCATCTGACAGGCATGACAGCAACTGCTTGCTAATTATGGAGCAAAATTTGCAGTGCAAGGTTTGTTGTGCCAACGGTCCCCAGAACAATCCTGGGATTGTTTTATGAGAAGATTGGGCAGTCAGGGTTGAGCACTTTTGCTTCAATTATCCCCATGTGCTGTCACGGCTTGGAGTTGCTCTAGTGGAATGAAGAGAAGAAAATAAATGAGCTCTGCTCCAACCCTGGGAGCAATTGCTGAACCCTGAAGAGCTTGGTTGGTTGTATCTTTGTTAGCTGCTATTACAGATATTATTGCCTGGTAGTGGCACTGAAACTGAGGGTCTGTTAGCACTTCTATGCTATGTCCAGGGATTTATCACTCCACTGCAGAGACTTACTCTAGAGTGAAAATCTGCATGTGGTCTCTGCTATAACTTTATTATCCACTACTTTGAGTGATCTAATAAAGCAGACATTGCTGGCATTGGATGTAGTTGGTTTGCTGATTTTATCAACAAGATTAATTGATTTGGGGGTGAGGGTTGACTAACAGAAAAGTTCATTTCACTAGGGTGGAGTTAAAAAAATCAAGGAATAATTGCCTAATGCAGGAATCAGAATGATGTGCAGGCAAAAATATTATTATAAAAGAAGAAATGCAACCAGCTGGTGATAAATCAGAATGATTCTTTCCCAAAATATTCCAAAATAAAACCAATTCCTACTGAAGTTACTGGGTCACACGTTCTCAGTTTCTTACATGACCTGGGTTTGCAAAGCACGTTCATGAGCCCCAGCTGGTTATGTTGCTCAAGAATTTCCTCTTTGTGACCTGGGTACACCCATGTGCCTGTTACTTCCAACAAAGCTGCAGTGATAATTTTGGAAAAACAGAACTCTGAGAGGGGACAATATTTGTTTCTTGCAGCCAGGAAGTTATTCCTAAATGTGCCATCCCTTTGTGAAAACCAAGAACCAAAGCCCCTCCATGGACTTTGGCAGCTGCACAACCCCCATGTCTGGCTACCTCCAGAGACACCATGGGTGAGCCCTCTGCAACCACCACTCCTCCTCCCACACCTCCTCCTCCTGCTCTCCTTGTACCCTCTGCAGCACTCACCAGGTCACAGCAGGACCAGTTCAGCTCAGTAGCACAGCAGAAAACTAATCAATTCCTTCTGCTGAGTTAGTTTTCTAGCAGATGGCACATCGCATCAGCTCACCAGGCTGTCAGACAAGCCAGAGCCAGAAGGCTCTCACAACTGGGGGCACGCCTTTTGTTTGCAGCAAGAAATTAGATCAATCCCCTCAAACTTTTAACAATATCCTCTTGTCTCTACAGATTTACAGCACAGATTTGGACTCTGGTGAAGGAGGACTTATGTCACAGGTCTGCTAAAAGTTTACCTAGAGCTCTTCAGAGCACTGAAGCCACATAGGTCCACAACAGCAGCAAATATTCATCTTGGCCATAGCCTGTAAAGACCCCCGAAGGAGATATTCCTCTCTTTCATGGGTGTGAATCAAATTACATGGTCTGTCTTAACTATGGGCAAGTAGGATATCCTTCCCTGTTCCACAGAGATTATTGCTGATCC